>QYAO01000003.1:0-697358 GCA_003988895.1 Hyphodiscus sp. D1413
GACGCACCAATGAGCGGGCGAGCGGCGTGTTGTATCACGTGACGCAACAAATCCTCTTCACGAGCGAGGGCCTCACACGCAGGGGGGTCGAGCACTATACAAAAGCTAAAGCTTTTAATTAAAAGCTTAATTTAATAACAAACCAATCTTAACTTCTTCTAAGAAGAGTAGTAATATATATACATAAAGCTTTTAACTAGTCTTAAAGTTATTCTAGTTAGTAATATTCTTATAAAAGTAGTTTTAACTTAAACTATTAGAATGTTAGTGACCTAATTAGTCACCTGACTAATCAGTAGATAACTCAACTAGCTTAGTTATCACTAAGGATGGGTTCTACCCCTTCGCGGGTTCTAGACCTAACCTTCTAGATATACCCATCTAATACAAGCATACCATACGACGTGATCGTGTATTATATGCTATGTATTAGGTATTACGATTCTATCGTACCAGCTTCTCAAACCCACTGGATATGATATCATCAGGAATCAGCTGATTCTTGCTTAGCCGATTCCCACTTTGAGCTAGGGAATATATAAACGAGTAAAAGGACTTCCTTTCCTTTTTTTCCTTCTTCTTTTCTCCTTAGTTTAGAATAGTCTTAATTAAACCAGTTTACCTATCCAGTGGATCAGGACTTGGCTTCGTGACATTAGGAGTAAAGCGATATAAACTTTAACGTACTTGATAAGTAAGCTGCGCGTGCATATAAGGTGCGCATATCCCACCAAAACCACCACTTCTACTATCTTTAACTAGTCATGTCTCAACCAAACGACGTCCAATTAGCTTCTAAAGAAGGCCGAATGGCTCTTGCGATTAATTCATATAATTCAGGCTATTTCATAAGTATCCGCGAAGCCGTAAACACGTATGATGTCTCTGAATCGACATTACGGACGCGTCTTAACGGACGCCCCTCCCGACAAGAATACCGGTCTATAAACCACAAACTCATAGGTATAGAAGAATTAGTACTTGTTGATTGGATATTATCGATGGACGAACGAGGTTTACTGGTCTATATAGCTTCAATTCGAGATATGGCTACTTTACTTCTCCAAAAACGGACCGGTATAGACGCGTCTTCTACGTGTGTAATTGGAGTTCGATGGCCATATAACTTCGTCTAATGTCACGACTCTTTATAGACCCGATATAACCGGAAATACGACTATAAACATGCTCTCTACGAAGATCCTATAGTTATTCGGGATTGGTTTTGACTTATATAAAATACGACCGCAAAATATGGGATTCAAGACAAGGATATCTATAACTTTGATGAGACGGGCTTTCAAATGGGTGTAATTTCAACTATAAAGGTCGTTATGGCTTCTAAACGAGCTTTATGGCCTATAACGATTTAACCTAGGAACCGCGAATGGGTTATAGCTATTGAGTGTATTAATTCGGACGGTTGGTCGCTTCCTCTGATGATTATACTCAAAGGCAAAACTCATATCTCTTCTTAGTATCTCGACTCACTACTATGCGAATGGACAATTGTAGTTAGTGATAATGGTTGGACGACTGATCAATTAGGCCTAACTTGGCTTATGGACGTATTTCATCCACAAACAAAAGATCGTATGACTGGGTTATACCGACTTCTTATTCTTGATGGACACGGCAGCCATATAACGCCTGAATTCGACCTGTTTTATAAAGACTACTGTATTATTACTCTTTGTATGCCACTATATTCGTCGCATTTACTTTAACCTCTTGATGTCAGTTGTTTTATGGGTCTTAAACGTTCTTATGGACGACAAATTGAAGATCTTATATGAGTCGGAGTCAGCCATATTAATAAGTCTGATTTTCTTCTAGCTTATCTTATAGCTCGTATAGAAGCTTTAACTTCTAATACGATCCATAGCGGGTTCGTAGCTACTAGATTAGTCCCTTATAACCCCGAACGTATCCTCTCAAAGCTTAATACTCAATTATAGACGCCTACCCCTCCTCCTCCTCTCGTGATCGAACAAGCGCCTTGGGTCCCAGAGACACCACATAATATACGAGAGTTGGAATTTCAAGCTAAGGCAATCGGAGACTTCATACAACGTCATATGGCTAGCTCTACTAGCCCTATGGACCATGCAATTCAACAATTAGTCAAAGGTTGTCAAATAGCTATACACTCCACAGTTCTTCTCGCGGACGAAAACAAGAAGCTATGGGCCGCGAACGAACGCCAAAAGAAGAAGAGAGCTATATAGAGGTCGTATATTACTATGGGAGGTGTTTTGATAGTCTAGGAAGGCTTGAATCGATCTATAATTGCGAATATAGAGCCTATGGGTCAGTCTATGGGTGGGGTTAAAGAGCGACGAATCCACGCGCTGCGAACGTGTAGTATATGTAAATCGCTTGAGCACACGGCTCATACGTGTCCACTTAAATTCAATTCCAATTAGTCTAGTTTAATAATAGTAATTTTAATTCGTTGTTGAGTAATTAGTTCTTGAAGTGGTGGTTTTGGTGGGGTGTGATGCACGCGCAGCTTACTTATCAAGTACGTTATAAGTAATATTTACGTAATATAAAGGGTATATTAAGAGTAAGATCTAAATAAAACTAGAAAAAGAATAAATAAACTTAATATATTAAAGTAATAATATTTAAGTATTATTAAGTGTATTTAACTATATGTAGCTATAATCGTTAAAATAAGTGGTAGAATATCATACGTCTATCAACTATTTTCGCCCAGAGCCAAGGATACCCTCTCTTTTGCAGCCGCCGCCAGCGTAATACCAAGTCAATCCCCCAAAAATTCCCAACCCATGCCATGCGTGTTGTTGGAATCGGCATACGTGAGCTGATCCACAAACAACTGGATATTGTAGTCTGCATCAGTCACGCAAGCAAACATTTCAGAGCTATTAAGGTGTCCTAAGTCGAGCATCGGAATGCCATTAGGGTGGGCGAGATTTGACTGACTACTGGTGCTCTGCCCCGGCATAGTAACATTGGTTCCGATGGAGTGAGCATCTTCTGAGAATTGGGAAGGAGCTATTGGACTCTGGTAGCTGGTAGAGACCTCGTGCGTGACACCTCGCAGACCATATCCGGGAATCTCTTCCGCTATTGAATAAAGACGCTTTAGAGCCTGCGATCCGGATCTCGCTAGTGGGCTTCTCTCTCCCATCCACACGAGTCGATGCATCGCTTGCCGGATGGCCAGATGAATCTGCTCGGAAAGTCTGGGGTTTGTGATTGGATGCTCAGCTATCGTGGCTGCTAAGAATAGCCCGGCGTCCAGGCTGTAGAAAGAGAGCATATAGGTTTTGTAGTGCGCAGGTCCCATCAAATCGAACAGGCGCTGCTGAGCAATGAGTGTCTCGAGGGCAGCTTGAACTGCCGCATCGCGGCTGGCAACATGCACACCTGCGTGAGGTCTGTGTAGAGCTAGAAGAAACGCATTTGCTGAATTTGCTATCTGTTGGCGTTGTATGGGTAGATGTGGAAGCTGTGTATCCCAGGATATGTCGGGGTTTTCCAACCGCATAGCAGGCGGTAGATTGTCGACCAGTGCCGTGACATCTTTGTGGATGGCGGTAATGCGATCATATTCTCGGACGTGGCGTCTGTTAGCACCAGCAGATATGGCTTCGTGTATTTTGTGACCCATAGCACATTGAAATACGTGGGGCGTAAAAGAGGAAGGTGGAGCTTGAGATGACACTATTATAGGAACCGTGCTGGACGGATCTGCTGGGAAATCGCAGTCTATTGGCATCTTGACTGTACAATCAGTCCTATTGATCGTCCTAGGTCGACCCAGCATTAGGGACATATGACTAAACTTGTTAGACGTAGAATTGAATAGAAAGATGGTAGCCTTACCTGTCCCAAGAGAAAAGCTTCATCCAGAGTCGTCTTTTGTACTCATCAAGCCAAAGCTGCTTGAGCGTTTCCGCCGTACTATGATCTATTGTCTGTGTTATA
The DNA here is from genome assembly GCA_003988895.1 of Hyphodiscus sp. D1413. Classification (NCBI taxonomy): domain Eukaryota; kingdom Fungi; phylum Ascomycota; class Leotiomycetes; order Helotiales; family Hyphodiscaceae; genus Hyphodiscus; species Hyphodiscus sp. D1413. The sequence goes on from QYAO01000003.1 coordinate 3,961, forward strand.
TCGGATTGTAGATGAAGGCCCATGTCCTGTGCCATTCTGTTGTAGTCCGTGAGATACTGTTATGGCAGTGCTAGGACAGGGTGTGTACCGGATGGCTCCTCCCAAGATATACCAAGATTCAGTTCCCCGGCCTCGATTCTTGAGCCAGAAAAGTCTCATAAGATCGTGCTGCACGCCGATTATGGTCGGGTTATATCTCCCTAATGCGGCCATGAGGTCTATTCCTTTTGTGCTATACCGCTCGGAAAGTTGGTCAGAATCGGCTTCGTCGTTGATTTGCAGGACAGCAGCGCTTGGTGAACCTGGCGGAAGAAACTGCAAAGCTACCGCAAGGACTTGAAAAAGCAAAGCCGGAAAGTAAAGCAAAGGTAAATTTTCGTGGGCCGTGCTTTGTTCATTGTATCTTGTAGCTTGCCATGACAGATATGATTTTTTGAAATAATATTCTTCTAGAATATAGAAATACCAGTTCGCCTTGGAAAAGTAGACATCTACAAGTTCCTGGGCCACTGAATGAGTTGGGATGTGCGAAATAAGATCGCAAGCTTTGTCTTTTCCCGGGAAGGTCCTAAACATCGATTTTTCAGGATGAGCATTTTGGAGTCCTTGCCCACCTTGGGTAATCTGATGATGTCAGCGAATCATCCAGCAAAGGGGACAAAGCTACTGACATGGCTCCGTCCAATAAAGGCATTGCTGTCATGGCTCTCGGAATATCCTACTTGACTTGCAAAGTGCAGTGCAGAGGCAGAGGGAAGGAGTGAAGGGTCTGACTGCTGCAGTGTACGATCCGATGGAAGCACTCCGCCGATTCTTTGAGTGGTCGGTTGGTCGCTACAACTCAGGGGATAATGCTGCACCGTTAGACCGCTGGAATAGGACGTCAGACACAGACCTAGCAGTTAGGGTAGGAGAAGCCTGGAAGGGGTGAGATTATGGCAGCTCAACATACCTAGCTGTAGCCGGCTCGCCGTATCGACATCTCTCCGGAAGATGTCTCAAGATGCAATTATTGCAAGGCTTGTCCCGATTGCACTATGCCACGTTCAGGAAGCCTGACTTAAACAGACAGGAGGACGATGGGGATGGTTGATACCTTCTGTTTCCTTCGGTAGCACTCCGAGCACGATGTAATGGGGCGCCTTCGATTCCCAGGAACTCGCCTGTCCATACTGCGTTAAGGTTATGGGATTTGGCGGGAACTCTGCCCTCGTCTTCAAACTAGTCCCGTAGGAGATCGATACACTAACTTGGATATGGCTTAAGCCGTGCTAGACATGGTTACCATTGACGTCGTCGGATGCAATACAAGAGAAGATGTCCAAGTTTGGATGGTCATCGGCCGAAGATTTTTATGGCGTAGCCGTCGGCTGATGATCTAGGGGAAAACGCCTTCGGCCGAAAAAGAGTGGAGAAGTTGGGAGTCTACAACTCGGGATCTTCTAACTGTTGTTTACGTCCGGAACCATTCTTAAACTAATTGATACCAGTAGCTATGGAATTATTGACCTGATTCTCGTGCGGTGATAGTCAACTTCAGTCTTCTCCATCGACCCAAAGCAGTCATGGTCAGCACACCAACTACTAACATGAAGGTCGTTTTTGGCACCATGACTATTGGCAGGCCTGGTAAGTATCACACGAAAACTTCCAGCTTTATATTGTAGTATCGAGGCTAACTCTTAGCTCCAAGGCATTGAGATGACTCGGGTGCACACTCTCGACGAGACCAAGGCTATGGTAGATGCCTTTCAAGAACATGGACACGACACCCTCGATACGGCCCGCGTGTATGGAGAAGGTTCATCAGAAGAGTACCTGGGCAATTTAGACTGGCCGAAGAGAGGCATCAAAATGGACACGAAGCTATACCCAACTCGTATTCGCCCGGATCTGTCAGAAGAGAAATACAATCACACTCCAGAGGACTTGCGACGCGGCCTGATGAACAGTCTCAAGGCTCTGAAGACCAACAAGGTAGAAACCTGGTACCTTCACGGCCCAGATCGAAGCGTCCCGTTCGAAGACACCTTGCGTGAAGTAAACCAACTTCACCGAGAAGGGTACTTTGAGCGATATGGCATTAGCAATTACCAGGCATGGGAAGTAGCCAAGATATGTGACATCTGCGAACATTATGGATGGCTTAAACCCACCGTTTATCAGGGTCTCTATAACGCATTCCATCGTCTCGTGGAAACCGAGCTGTTTCCGTGCCTGCGCCACTACGGCCTCTCATTCTACTGCTTCAACCCGCTGGCAGGCGGCTTTCTGACCAGCCGTTATGTGCGCGACATGACTGAATTCGAGCAGGGCTCCCGATTCGATCCCAAGAGGAATCAGGGCAAGCTCCATCAAGGTAGATATTTCGATACAGCTTACTTCGATGCCCTAGATATCCTTCGCCCGGTCGCGAGGCAACACGGCATTACAGAAGTCCAATGTGCGCTGAGGTGGCTGTCGCATCATTCCATTCTAAAGAAGGAACTTGGTGATGGGATCATCATAGGCGCCAGTACCCTGAAGCATATGGAAGAAAATTTGGTAGCGCTTGAACAAGGCCCGCTCCCTGAAGATGTCGTTCAAGCTCTTGATGAGGGGTGGTCGAGGATAAGAGGCAAAGAACTCAAATACTGGCATTAGATTTGTCGCGTGTATGCCTTAGCCAGCTACACCTCACCACACCTCATGTACTTAGTTAGCCTGCTCCCCATATATCTTCCTCTCTCCAGAGATCACGACACCATTGTAAGCACCTACGTTGTACGTTAGTTGCATGCCATACAGTCACTCTCACTGCTCTTCATTACTTCCTCGCCAGTGACTCGGAGTGATACCTTAAGATTGGCGTAGTTCTGCATATTAAATAACCAGAGAACACTTCTAGAAGACCGGAAGTGCGTTGTCTCAGTTAACGATCTCGTATCCATCGCCTGTACTAATGGAAATAAACTATCATACAACAATCTACCAAAGAAGGGTATATCGGATCGTTCGTGTCAAAATCTTTAGAGTGCACACGTTCGAGTAAAGGAGTATATTGCAGGGTTGTCTTGCTCTTTGATCTCTATAGTAAGTGGAATGCAAGAGAAATGTACGGAAAGCTAGAGATTGGAACAAACCGTGGTGTGTTGAAATATCAGGAATTTTTATACATTTCACGGAGCCACAGAAGTGTATTGTATATTCTGTAATATGTTGAACGGGCTTTTTACTGCCACCACCCCGGTATGATATTGTATTGGCTAATCATTACTTATATACATACCTTAACGTACTTGACATAGATGTCGAACACATAATATAATAGCTCACGATAGATTCCACGTTGTATGGTTTTGCAGGCGGAGCGTCGTAAGTTCCATGTAGCTTCCGGAAAAATTATATAAGCTCGAATATCATGAGCTAAACCAAGCAGAACTAATTTCCACTCACGATGGGAAGTCAGTGCTAAGAGCTACCTTTTCCATAACACCTAGACTCTCCTCCGAAACCTTTAACTTCGATGCCATCCTCTCATAGCAGTCACTCCCAAGAGGGACTCTGAAAACCTGTCCAAACCCAAGTCCCTTGAATTCAACGCCCATTTTTGTTCCGCTCACCATTTCCACAATCCTCTCCGCAGCCTTCATAGGATCACCCATTTGTTTCCCGTCCATGCCACTGAACATATTAAGCACAGTTCCAACAGTCGTCCCCTTATAGGCAGCTGATATGGGAGCCATGGGCTTCGGCCCTGCTAGGAACTTCGTGCGGAAAGCACCCGGTTCAATAACGAGGACACGTATACTAAATGGCCCAACTTCCCCAGAGAGGGCCTCGGAGAGTCCCTCGATGGCAAATTTGGATGCTGCATATGCTGTAGCGGTTGGTCCGCTGGAGAGACCAGCGACGCTGCTGATATTGATGATGGTGCTTCCGCCCTGGTTCTGGATGGAACGGAAGTATGGGAGTGCGCCCTTTATACACCGGACTGAGCCTATGAGGTTAGTGTCTATTTGGGTCTGGAATTCTTCGACACTATTTGTAATTCAGCGGAAATACTCTTCGCATCTTCGCATAGCTATGTTTAGAGAAGTCTCGCAGGAGAGGATCTATGTAGATACTAACCTAAGGTCTTCCAGAGCACCTAAGATACCGTACCCGGCATTGTTGATCAAAACATTTACCCTTCTCTCCTCGACAACTCTCTTCACAATGGCCTCGGTCTCTGGGTTGGTGACATCAAGTTCAAGCCAGGTCCCCCCAAGCTTTTCAAATTCGGGATAATCCTGTGCGGCTTTAGTGCAGTTGCGCGCGGTGCCATACACAGTATACCCATCTCGGAGCGCTTTTAAAGAAATTGCAATCCCGAACCCGGATGAGGCACCGGTAATGAGAAAGGTGTATGAAGGCATTTCTGAGGTAGAAGTGATAAGCGGTTTGGAAGAAGGCAGGAGTAGTGTAACCTGATGGAAGGGGAAGAGTGAGATCTTCTTGTTTATAAATTATCAAAACAATATATAGTTTGAGGAGATATACCTTAATTCCTTACAATCCGTCTACCAAGCTAAAAACCAGCTAACTGAGGGAGATACAACTTAAGTCCGTGGAGACTGCCTTAGTTCAGCCCATCCCCTGCTACAGCTCTTGGCTAAGATACTGTACTCTTAGACCCGGGCCTTGAATCGATATCATCGTCTATTTTCGGCCGATAAAACGGGTACACCGTAAGTGAGGCGACTGCCGATATTATTGTTGTCGAATTCTTTCGGCCAACGCCTAGAGTGGCAAGAAAATGGCCTTACCAACTTTAGAGCTTTGTCTTTTCCCATGGTAAAATCCGACTTGCATTGCAAAGCACAAGTTATTGTTTCAACATGTTCTACATATAAGTGCACATAGAGCTCATAAGAATAAGCTTCTCAGCGCCATCTATTCATTATTTGCACCAACTTAATCATCATGAAATATGTCCAGCTCGGCAGCAGCGGCCTCCGCATTGCCCCAATCGGCGTGGGGTGCATGAGTTTCGGCAACCCACAAGGCCGTTTCAAATGGTCACTCACAGAGGAAGAATCTCTTCCCATCCTCGACCACTGCTACAAATCGGGGCTCAATTTCTTCGACACCGCAAACGCCTACTCCAACGGTTTATCGGAGAGGATTCTCGGCAAAGCAATCAAGAAGTACGGTTGGCGTCGCGAGACCCTCGTCATCGCGACCAAACTATGGGCACCCGTCGGCCGTGGCCTGGACGAACCGATGGCCATGACGGACGACGAGAAAGACAACAACGGCTACGTCAACCAGTATGGGCTGAGCCGCAAGCATATCTTTGAGAGTATCGATGCCAGCTTGAAAAGGCTGGATCTGCCATACGTGGATTTGTTACAAATCCATCGCTTTGACCCCTGGACACCAGCGAAAGAGACTATGGAAGCGCTTCACGACGTTGTCAAGTCAGGAAAGGTTCGCTATATTGGTGCTTCTTCGATGTGGGCGCGCCAGCTCCTGGAATACCAGTACACAGCTAGGATGAATGGCTGGACGGAGTTCATTTCGATACAGAACTTGCATAACGCCATCTATCGAGAGGAGGAGAGGGAAATGTATCCTGCGTGCCAGAGTCTCGGCATAGGCGGTATCCCGTGGAGCCCGGTTGCTATGGGGTTCCTGGCTCGGCCGTGGAAGGAGTTTTCAGAGACACCAAGAGGTGTTGGGCAGGGTCAAGGCTTTTTGGGCGGGGTTATGACCGATGCAGATAAGGCTATCAACGAGAAGATCAGGGAAATTGCAGAGGAGCGTGGCGTAACGATGGCAACTGTGTCAATTGCGTGGAGTTTGTCAAAGGAATTCGTTGCTGCGCCCATAATTGGAATGAGTAAGAAGGAGAGGGTGGATGAGGCTATTCGAGCTATTGATTTTGAGTTGATGGAGGAGGAGATCAAAAGCATTGATGAGCTTTATGTCCCAAAACCTGTAATGGGCCATATATAAGGAGAGACCATCAGGGCATTACACTACAAGCAAATAAATACATTACTGTATAGTTGTTCTCGACAGCAGCGCCATTCAAACGCATTCTATCTGAGTAAGGACTGCTCGATTTAGACAGCCGATGGCTATGCCACTTCCCTCCGTGCCTTTCTGGTCCTTCGCCGTCGTAGGTTCTGTGGATACACTCCATCTTCCTAGCGTGGCGGCCAGTTGTAACAAGTTCTTGCCAATGAATATCGTATTCCCGCTTGGCAATGTTTTGTGTCCGATGATCGTAGTGCGATCACGTGCCGGATTTCGCTTCGCGGCCTGGAGATCGTTCGCCGGCTCGAAGATACCCGGCGGGGTTCAAAATCCGCATAGGCACCAAGAATTTAGATATTTAGACACTCAGCCAAACCAGATGCTATACATGATTTTAATGCCTCTATCCTTAAACCTCAATCTTTATGACTAGATGAAGTCTCCACAAATATAGTTCAACATGCTGAATAGATTCAGATCACCCCCCACTGTCCCAGAGCTTGAGATTGATTCTGCAAAAGATGATATCCATCATTTTGAAGGCGCTGATACCGAAAAAGCCTCAGAACTGGTCATGGGCCAGGCAGAGGGTGCTGAGACTGAGGATGAACTTCGTCTTAACAAGAATTTGCTGTACGCTTGCCAACTTCATTGTTCGACGATGATGCTTACACTCACAAAAGACGTAAACTAGACCTCCGGATTGTCCCGATTCTGGGATTGTTGCATTCCATATCACTCATTGATAGAGGTAACCTGGGTGCGGCACGTATCTCTGGTATTGATGAAGCAACCAACCTTGAAGTAGGCTCAAGAGCTTCCGTGGTCGGTATGTAATACATATTACAACTTTAGGCGGCTGCACAGGACTTCTAAGATATGACCCCTAGTTCTCATCTTCTTCTTGGGATATGCTGTCTTCGAAATCCCCAGCAATATCCTCATCAAGTATTTCGGTGCTGCCACATGGATGAGTTCGCTCGCCGCTATGTGGGGAGGCGTCACCATCGGCATGGGCTTTGCCAAAAACTGGCAGACATTGGCAGTGCTCAGGCTGTGCTTGGGTCTTATGGAAGCTGTAAATCTGTCTCCCTCCCATTTCACAGCCGTCATGTGACGCTAGCTGATCTGGCGACTTTTTCAGGGTATTTATCCTGGAGCTGTCTATCTCGTTTCATCTTGGTACAGAAAAAATGAAGTACAAAAGAGGTAAGTTACGGTCGGCCCGGTATTCAATTTAATGAAAGCCAATATCAAGTTAAACTACAGAATTGCCGGTTTCGCTATGATGGGCATGTTTGTCTCTGGCTTTGGAAATATTCTCGCCTGGGTTTTCACTCAAATCGCTAAAGAGCCTACACATGACGGCTGGAAGTGGATCTTTATCCTTGAGGGCTCGTTGACGTTTGTAGTAGCCGTGCTCATCAAATTGATCCTAGTCGACTTTCCCGACTCCAAAAGAACCAATTTCCTCACGCTAGAAGAGAAAGAACTGGTCAAGTCTCGGGTGATAGCTGAACGAGGGCATTTCGAGCGTGAGAAGGTAACCTGGAAAATTGTCCGAGATACGTTTCTCGACTGGAAAGTTTGGACCATGTAAGATCTTACATTGAAATCCAAATAGAGTTGTTGCTCAAACATCTCATCGAGCCTCTTCGGCTGACCAAACAGATCGTCCAGCCATTTTGCCTCTTGCACTTCAAACTACTCATATACGTTCTTCTTGCCCATCATTTTACGCAAAGGTGTTGGCTTTGGATTTAAGGAGTCGCTGCTCCTAACCGCCCCACCGGCCTTCCTGTCGGCAGCGACCACAATCGCCTTGTCGTTCTGGGCGGATAAAGTCCAAATTCGAGGTCCCGTGGTTCTTGCGACCCAAGTATCTGCCATCGTTGGTATTGTCATGGTTGGATACTGCAAGACGCCTGCTGGCCGCCTTGTTGGCGTTTTCTTCGGCCAGATTGGCGGTAATGGCCAAGCTGTTGCATCGTTGGCCTGGATGCCCAACAACATTAGGAGTGACGCCAAACGAAGCGTTGCCATCGCCATTCAAGTCGCTGCTTGTGCTGTAGGAGGGGTCTACGCGTCCTTGGTGTTCCGTCAACAAGTACGTACAAGACTATCAACAGTGTGATCTATTTTACGGCTCTTTCTGACCTAGACTAGGATTCTCCCAAGTATATGAATGGGATTAATGCGACTATGGCGTCTGAATTTTTCTCTATGATCCTCACCGCATTCACTATCTATATGATGATCTATCAGAATAAGCAGGTAGACCAAGGGAAGAAGGTTCTCGAGAAGACTCCTGGTTTTAAATACACCTGGTAGCTGCCACGAATACCTCTAACCTCAGAGCAGCGGCGGAAGTCAACGTAGCATGCTTGCTATACAGACACTGCTGTTTCGCGATTGTAGCTTGGAATGTTGTCATCGAATTGTGCATTCTTTGCTATTGAAAATAATAGTGGACTTATAAGTCGTGTAAATATTTAGAAAACCTAGAGTAAAGAGATACAGAGAGCTTCGCTAGCCCTGCTTATGTTTCGTATTGGCTAGTAAAGTTCATATGCATATATCATTGATCATAACTGAGCACTAATGTAGATCTGAGCTCGAAAACTAGTGATATGGCTCGACAGCTCCTTGTGCACTACAGGTGAGAGGCACAGAAATGCATTCAATCTATACTACCGGCACCCACTAAGACAGCACAACCTGTTTAGGGATTGGGTTCTCATCGAGGTACTACAGAGGGGTCAGCCAGCGTTCCGGGAATAATAGCTAATCGGATTATGAAAAGCCTGCGGGAAGCTCACTACGTGCTATACCTTGAAATATAGGTGACTACACAATACAGCTAGGAGCTTTTGCTATTGAATTTCAATTTGTCTTTGATTTCCTTCTTTGTGACACTCAAGTCGGTGGGGTTTCAGGGAGGAATATTTAAAGGCTTACTACCTAGACTTCTCTCTTACCCTCTTTATGTTTTTTGTATCCTTTGTACTAGACCTATAAGCCTAAATATATTAGTCTCTGTCTATATACTCCTATATGCCCCTACTCGGAGCCGTATTCACTTGTGTTGTTACAGGTACAAGCGAGATACTAGTATTTGCATTCCTAAGTAGGTGAGGAAGTTAGTTACTAATGAGTACGATATCCTATAGCTACTACCATCTTAATCCATAGCTAACCTTTTGATAGTAACTAGGAAAAGTATACAAAATACTAGGCTTATCTATTATTCATTGTGAGAGTTGGATACTGTATGGCTCTGAAGACGGGCTTGTATCAATAGCAAGTTCCGACATGGTCACCTCCTGTTAGCCACCACTCAGGGCTATTTAAACTTTTAGAAAGGAGACAGATAGCATATTTTGATGGTATGGAGCCGAAACCAACGACAGCGGACATGGCATGCCATGTCCGTTCATCAAGGCAGGCTCTTGAGCTCGTGGAGACGAGTAGCAGCTGGATGTTGATGGAGTATCTGCGATATGTCCAGTGGTGAAAGGTGAACTGGATGGCGTATAGTCACAGAAGGCAAGAAACCTGGGACGCAAACATTTTCGAGGTCTAAGACTTACATTGATGCAGCTCTGATGATCGAAGCGCCTTGCTTGCAGAGCTGGCCTCCGCGAGAATTATTTATGTACTGCCGTGTAAAATAGCCGCGCACTGTATTTAACAGTTCATCTTCAATAAATGTCTTTTCAACTTACCGACGGTCCTAGAGTGAATCAATGATATCAAATCGCTTCAATGCCCTTCTTTCCAAGCATGACATGATCAACCGCGCTCGAAATACAAAGTATGCACCGCTATGCGCAAGTTTAAATTTGCCCTTTGGAAACGTAAATCCAATTTCTCGTCATCGCTTCGAGGTGATATTACAAATTACTCACATGGAAATGCCACGGTATTCTGGTTTATATATGCAACACAGTATCTTGATTGAGAGTGGGACCGCCCAGTTGACCGAGTAAACATCAGTCATCAATTCCCAAAGGGTCGTCCACCTCTTGCTCCTCAGGTTTTAATGTTTCAACTTTTCTCAATAAGCGGCCTTCCAACACCTTCCTTTTTTCTCCCTTTGATTCAGCACCCAACGCCGCCGAGTTCTTCCTCTTTTCCTCTCCTTCCAGCCTCTTAACCTCCTTTTCCGCTTTCTCCATTACCTCGGTGAGCTTTCTCTTAATATTCTCGATTTCCATACTGCACTCTCCGTCCCTAAGGAACTGATGTGCGGCACGTTCACATTGGCCCTGGCTCTATTCCAATCCTTTGTCTAGTTCATCGAAAATGCCTGGGGCATCTTCAACCCCACTCCTCAGTGATCTGGAGCCGAGCGTACTACTCACATTATCCATTCTAAGAGCTATACGCCCCATGGTCCTTGTCGAGACGAATCTCAAATCCGTTATCGAGAGATCTTGTTGGTTTTCAGCATCGGCGTTCCCAGGATCCTCTACTGCCGGACTCCCCTCTTTGTTCCCTGAAGAAAAGTTCTTCTGCGGTGCAATTAATTTTCCTGTTTGGTGCTCTACTTCGACCCCTTCATCGTAGTCATCGCCATCATCGCTATCCATCTCCTACATGGCCGCCCTCATCTCGATCATCTTCGCCTGCATCTTTCCCTTCCGCATTACGTTTCGATTCCCACTGATAAACTTCACCAACTCCACAAAAGTCGTCTACACCGCACTATCATAGTACACAATCACCATGGATCGGTTGCGATATTTCGGCACTATAGATTCTCCTGATACAAGAGAACCCGCTTTGCGTTTCTGCCCATTCGCCCCAGCAAGTGGTTCTTGTCCTAGAGTTATGGGCTGGGAGACGTGTTGTGTCGACGTTAACACTATAGGAAGTGGATTTGAGCTGGCCTTTGGAGGAGGTGGACCAATGCGTATCACAGCAAGAAAATTTGGCCGTTGTTCGCCGGTAGAAACCAAGTTCTAATTAGATTTTTGTGGATTACACGGGTTTATCGGGATATCGCAAAAGGCATCGGCATCCTTAGAAAGCACAGGGTCATCGTTGCCATCTTTCGGTTGAAGAGACTCGGTAGAGCCTTTGTTTTTCAATGATTGCGTGGGCGGACGGTGACCATTTGTTAGTCGAGCAAGCTCGATTTGGCGAGAGATTATTTGGCTGTTGAGTTCGTCGAGGCTAGCTGTCCATTTGGGCACCGATTTGCAAAGTGAATGTAGAGCTTCTAATGTTGAGATAGGCTTTGCCATGGTGAGAAATGTCGACGACGAGCGGGCAGAATCGAAGGCAAAAAACCTATCAAATGTTAGAAGGAAAGCAAATCTGAAGGAGATTGAAGTCGAACAAGAAGAATGTTCCCGAGTTAACGGTGCGTTATGGTTGTAGGATCTTGAACTTAGGAATCGCGTGCCTTGTTCAGACAGGTGCGTATATGAGAGAGACAGAGAAGGGGGATCTAAAATCGGGATATTCAAGCAAAGTAACATTAGTATTTTTATGGAGGAAGTCCCGTACCCATCTCTATGAAAATGTAATTGATGAATTTGAAATGGATTGCTGGTGAGAACCCGAGGAAAATAATCTTAATAATGATGATGGTCGTAAATGGAGAAGCGGTAGGTAAGGCAGGGATGGGCGGCCGTTGGCTGCAGGATAGAAGGCAGAACGGGGAACTGGGGAGGAGGAACGCAGTAACGAATCGGCGCAGCATGCCATTGTGTCTTGGATTTTCTGCCGCCCAATCGTACTTTTGATTAGCGACGCTCCGAAAGCGTGGTCCGTTTATAGGGCACGGTTCCCAGACGCGACAACGCGATCAAATTCAGGCCTATAGGGCTCTCGGAATCAACGTGAAAGCGGACCAGTCTTGGCTAAATTGGAGTACTGCAGTGATACCAAACAAGTACTGTACCATGAAAGTAATCAAACTTTTTATATTCAACATATATCTAGGGTTGATGACTATCACGCTCCCAGAATGAAGCGTACTCTTTGTTTTCTGCAATCAGTTTGCCATGAGTACCAACACCACACAAATTTCCGTCACGAAGCCAGAAGACCTTGTCAGCGCGCCGAACAGTGGATTCTCGGTGGCTTTTGAATCAAGTTAGCTCTCTGAAGATTCCAGATGGGGCATTTACTCACGCAATCATTATGACCGTCTTCGTGGACTTCATTGTGTTAATAGCTTGATGGAAAATCTTCTCCGTCAGGTGGTCAAATGGTCCTGTAGCCTCGTCCAGTAATATTATCTTCGAGCCTCTGACTATGATCCTGGTGATAGCTACCATCATCCTCTGTCCCCCGCTCAGCCGCGATCCCGAATATCCTACGTTGGTCTCGTACCCCAGTTCTTGAAATGTATCATGGAATCCCAGACTTCGAGAGATGTCCTTAATCTCTTCGTCTGTAATCTCTTCATTTGCAAATCTCAGATTCTCAATAATTGTGCGGTTAAAGAGTATCGGATTCTGCGGGACGACTCCAATGTGGCAGCGTAGTGATTTCCGCTTCAAATTTCGTATATCTTGTCCATCAATAAGAACGGAGCCGTTCTGAGCGAAGTAATTACGGAACACAAGATCCAAGATGGTAGACTTTCCGGCGCCTGATTTTCCCACAAATACAGCTGTCTCTCCAGGTCTGCAGTCAAATGACACGCTCCTTAGCACGGGTTTAGTCCCATAAGCGAATTCGACGTTCTGAAACTTAACATTTCCTTGACATGAAAGAAGTTCAGCAGCACCTGGTATATCAGCCGTGGTTGATCTTTCTCCGATCAGATCGAATATCCGGCAACCAACAACCCAGCTCGCCGCTCACCATGTTTGAGATTGGGGACGTCGTTGATTTCGAGACTTGAAGATATGTCCACATCGCTATGAAAGGTGGAGTGAAGATCAAGAAGGGAAATGCCAATGTCAATCATGCAAGATTGCTCATCGTCATCTGCCCATCCTAGATCATCGTTGAGAGAAAACGGTGGGTCATCAAAACCAAGGGTGTGCGAGGAGGTTGAGCTATCGGCATCATCATCGTCATTTTCCCGCTGAATGTCGTGGTGAAGGCCATCAAAGCCCGAAGTGCAAGAGGAGCCCGAGTCGGGGGAATTATTACCGCTCTGCGAAGATGCACTTTTCACAGAAGATAAGGGGTGTTCTTCCTCCAACCCGAAGAGACATCTAGCATGGACTGCTTGCAGCGCTGAACGAAGGGCATCAGGAAGTTCCAAATGGCGATCGAGCACAATACCATTGTGATCGAGAATTAGTTGAAAAGTCTTCATAGCTAGTTCCACGCATCTATCAGGGTGGTAGCAGGCCATAGCGATGATGAGTTGGATCCGTGGGTAGGGAGTGTTGTTTCGGCGGGGAATCCTTTGGAAAGATATTTGTTTGACCTCAGGAGAAGGAATTCACCGCGATACTTATAGCCCACTGGCACCTAGTCGATCCATTGATCATCCGGACACTTGATCAATGCCCTTTTTCGTATCCTGCAGCACTCTGGTCGTGTAACGGGGGTTGCTGATAGGCCATCATCGAGTGCGAGATCTTCCAACGTTGCAGAGGTTGGAAAAGAGATGAGAGGTGTCTATTGTCCACTTTTATGGCTCGAGATCAGCGTAGTTGAGAGTTCAATCTCGCTACCGTCGCTGGAAATCAGTCCGCACATGGAAGAGCTTGACTCAATCCGTGCTCATGTCAATGAGCCTCACAGAAGATCCTACGTTATAGGCCAGCAGTTTATCCTTTGCTCTTCGGGACACGATCACATCACCTTATCGAAGGCGGGTGGTGGCCGGGAGAGTATCACGGATATGAATTGGGAGCTCACCTATCCTCTCCGTATCCTTGAACGTGTGGTAAATGGTAATCTGGGTCTTTATCGCCGGTGGTTGTGGGAAAAAGGAGGAGACTCAGCACATTGTATCCACTTGATCCAAGAGTGAACGCACAGATTCCAGAGTTGGACAGGGTTGCGTTGGCATAAATCCAGAGCGGTTACAGGATGCTTCGATATTATATCGGTGTCTTGGAAGGGGGGGGTTGCCATACATGCTTTGACCTTTTAGTAGATAGTGGAATCAACGATAGAATTCTCCATATTCCTTGTACACCGCTCACGGATGAGGATTTGGTGCGATGTTTTCTTTAGCTTCAGGCTCACAATTCATGTTCTTTAAGCAAGAGGCGTGGTGGCAGTGCAACAGGTGGTATCATCACGTATTATATAACGTGGTTTATCAGTACCCGGCGCATATCAGTACCCGGCGCACTTTCTCCATATTTTTCCTACCCTTATTTAAATACGCGTTTTCTCAATAATCAATTATGTAAATTCAAACCCAAGAAGCACGAATCATCTTAGCTATCGAGGCTATTCGAATATCCAAAAAACTTAGCTGTTATATAGCTATAAAAATCTACTAAGTCCCTGAAACTATACTTTGTGCTAGAATAAACGGTCAAAAGCCCCTCAATGAACGTCGACTAGGAGTCCAAAAATTGAGCGAACTAGAAGAAGGAGTGATTATTTGGAATATACTTGAGTTGGATTCAAGAGGGTTTGTGCCCCGGTTAGCTAGTATAGAAGATATAGCAAATTATATCCTAGAATCATATAGAGGAAAGCGCGTTGGAAAGCTCTGGGCCCATCGATTTATATAATGATAACTAGACCTTAAGACGTATTTTAATCGCGTTTACGACTTCTAAAGGGCCCTCTACGAAGACCCTAAGCTCATTAGAGCATGGTTCTGGCTGGTGGAAAATATAAGGGCAAAATACGGCGTTTTAGATTGCGATTTCTATAACTTTGATGAGACGGGCTTTATGATGGGCATTATTTACATAGGAATGGTTATTACCCGTATAGATCGACGTGATAGAGATAAGGCAGTTTAGCCAGGTAATCGAGAATGGGCTACGGCAATTGCTTATATTAATGGCGAGGGTTGGAGTATGCCTCCATTTTTGGTAGTTTAAGGCAAAAACCACCTTATAAATTGGTATATAGAAGGCAGTCTTCTATAAGATTGGGTCATCAAACCTACGAGCAATGGATAGACAAACAATGAGACGGGTCTAGAATGGCTTCAGTACTTCGACAAACACACTGCTACTCATACTAAGGGGCCATATCGGATACTGGTTTTAGATAGACATGAGAGTCACGAATCGACGGAATTCCAAGAGTATTATAAGGCTCATAACATTATAACTCTTTGTCTACCTCTATACTCGTCCTATTTTACCCAACCACTCGATGTTGGGTGTTTTAGTATATTGAAAAGGGCATATAGTCGTCAAATTGAGACCTTTATCAAAGCCCATATAAACCACATCACCAAGGTCGAGTTCTTCCTAGCGTTCTCCGTGGCTTATAAAGAGTTAATGACCCCCGCCAATGCCCAGGCTGGATTCCGCGGAGCTGGTTTGATACCTTTCGACCCACAAGCTATGATTTCTAAGATAGATATCAAGTTATAGACTCCTATACCTACTGGGCCCCCCTCTATCGACACTAACCCTTGGGTCTCCCAAACGCCTTATAACCCGACCGACGCCCTCTCACAAACCGTCTTGGTTAAGAATCGCATTGCCCGACACCAAGGAAGCTCGCCAACCCCTATCTTTATGACGATAGCCTCGTTAGCAAAGGATATAGAGATCTTAGCTCATAAACTTACTCTTTTAAGTGCCGAGGTCTATACTCTTCGACAAGCAAACGAAGCCCTTAGTAAGCGCCATAGGGCTAAAAAGGTACGTGTCCATCAAGGAGGTATACTTACTATAGAGGATACATTAGACATTTTGGCCTAGAAGGACGCAGAGGAGGTGGCTCGACGCGACAAGCGCTTAGAGGGGGGTGGTCGAAAGGAGGGGCAGCCGAGTAGACGACATTGTGGCACTTATGGAAAAGCTAGTTATAATACGCGGACTTATCAAGAAGATATAGATATGTCTAACTCGTTAGATTCTAAATAGTTTTAATTAATTTAATATATTATGGTTATTTAATAATATTTTCAAGTGATAGGGTATGGGATAAGTACGCCGGGTACTGATATGCGCCGGGTACTGATAAACCACGTTAATCGATCTATCAACATGTCGATTGTTACTCACTGCGTATTGAAGTGCACTAAACTCTACTGCTTGTGGTATTCTCCTATATCTTGATGTAGTCATGGTATTGGGTCATGTTTACGTGGCGAGAATGTTGGGTTTCCGAAAATATTTTCCAACTCGCTGAAGATATGAGTTGTCTTTGATTTACTTGCTTGCAGCTTACCATAATATCACAACTTCCGAGGGCTTGGCTAATATCTGTATAGTGGTATCATTTCTTCTATCAAAAATACAATCGCTATGCCTCTCGCCATGCAATCCCAAACCTGTATCTATCCTCAATATGCAGTTGAGCTGAATTCCTATGAAAGCCTGTTCATGAACTCATTTTCGGCGCATATCTCGCGAGCCACTGCCTAGCAGAATCCAAATTCCCACCTTCTGCCTCGCAAGCAGCGACGCACCACTCCAAATCAAAGACCTTTTCGCCAGCAATCATCTCCGCCAACTTCCTACGTTTCTGACTTCCCTCGTCAACGCAGAAGTACATTGGCTTGCTGCGGTCCCAAATCGAGTCCAGCAGAGGCTTGACTACTGGCAGCGCATCTTTCATGGTCAACCCAGCTCCTTCCTTACCTGCCCACGTTCGAGCAGTCTTGCAGTACTCATTCACACACCATTTCTTTCCGCAACCAGTAGAGAGCTGAGACAAATATCGGCGCTCGACTCTCCGTTTCATCGCTTTGCCTTCAGGGTCGTGAAGGTTGACGTAAAGTGGGCCGAAACAAATACTGCAAAGTCCCAGCTCATTTCCTGGACCTTGACCCATTCTGGTTCCTGCCCCTGTCTCGCCGTGCCTGCCGACGCCTCCGAGAGTTCGTCCGCAATTGGGGTTTCGGCATATATCAGGCTTTACACGGTCGACTTTCTGGAGATTATGATGTTTCAAATGCGTGGCCATATCTCGGAGACGAATGATCCTTGAACAGAGGTCACATTCTGTTGTTCGCGCACCGTCTTCCAATTCATGGGCTGTTAAGCCTGAGATCAGGGTTTCTGGCGAGGGGTTAAAAGGATCACCTCCTTGAGGCACTTCCAGGTGGCAGAACTGACAGAGGATGAGCTTGCCAGGACATATAGATGTTCGGTGAGTGGCGAGATCCCGGAGGCTTGAGCCGACGTAAAGACAGCTTGGACAACTAGACTGGGTATGTGTGACTTCGTTGTGCTTCTTACGGCTCTCTGGACTGCTACCAGATTCTGAATCGTATGGACAGTGCCAATGATTTTGCCATTCCGAGGACTTCTTCTGGAAGACGTTCTCGCAGTCAGGGCAGAGTATGTTGTTTCGAAGACAGAAATTCTCATGAAGGATCATGGTACGTCCTGGAACCCATTGATGGCAGTTTTTGCATTGTTCTTCATCTGGAGCATGAATCTCCGTATCACCATCAATCACTAAGGGATTATTTGAATTTCCGGCTGCTGGGTCATTCTTAATGGAACTGATTTTCAGAGAGAACTTGTGTGGCTGAGATGCCCTGGAGTCTACAGCTTTGTGCGCATGTACCGAGATGAATAGAGCTTCGGCATCTTCGATTTCAATATTTGTCGGCTGGATTTCAATCGTCTTGATTAACTTGGTTCGGAAATCCCCCCAAACATGCTCGTCATCTCGTGGTCTGGCTCGTTGATGCGCAGACTGTGGGCTGATGAACAGATCGATGTCTTGATCATCCTCTGATATGAGTTGGATCTCGACGGCTTCCGTTTTAGGCCATGATAAAAGCTCATAATCGACATAGTCACCCTCCACAACCTGTCCTGCTGCACCTTTCCAAATGTCCAGCTCTCCTCCGACCGAACTTCCCTCTGCAGTTCCCGGTGCCTTCTGCGCCTTCGTCATTATTTGTTTCAATGTTTCACGTGCCTGCTCCTCGTTCAAAGCTTCAATATCCACCTCCAAATCTGTGTCCACGACGCATATTCCATCTCCCTCGGGGACGAACTTGTCTACCAGAAACCGGAATTCCTCAGATCTCGGTCCCCGCACGGTCAAAATCTCCCCGTTGGTCAAAGTCGTGAAATTCTCCCGTAGATCCCTTTCCAGTAATGACTTCCAATCCTCCGGATTGTACCCAGCTTCTAGTGGCCGTAATCGTACGTATGTGCCTTTAGGGAGTTGTTTCGCGTGGACAGCGATTCGTGGCAACTCCTCATCATCTTCCGCGGGATCGATCGGAGCATCGTCTGTCAAGTCTATTGGGGTATTAGGAGATCCACTGTTGCCATTGATCGAGGCAGGTTTGGACTTCGGCTCTTGAACTCCCAGTGCCTCCAGAAGCAACGGACTTAGTTCTATTTCACCTTCTTCCGCAGAAAATTCCCTTATACCCGCATGTACTACATTCCCGTTCTTTGTATTGACCAGTCGGAATGTGAGAGGATAAGGGAGCTGCCTGTCATTATCTCTCCATAATGATTGTTCCGCTCTGGCGGCGGCAAGACTATATGGATTGTATGGATCGAAGGGTGTAGGATTCGGTCGATTTACAGTGGCGTTGACGGTAGATGCTGCAAGTAACTGCTCGAGGGCGGATTGGGGAAGTAAAATCTTGTCGCCTGGCAGTGTCTTGGACCGTGGCGCGAGGCTAAAAACTGACGACCATGCCAGTGTGATGTCTCTCGTAGCCATTATTGCAGTGTGTAACAGAACAAGAGTCAGATTGTGACCATAAACTCCGGAGACGAAGAAAATAAGGTAAAGAAACCCGAACGAGATCAGGGGATATGAAGTTGATGTTGTGAATCAGTCGAGGCGATGAAGACAATCAACAATGAATAATCAATGTCTTTATGTCTCTCCAAGGTTCCATACCACATGTCGCCAGTCCTAAAACGGCTTAGATTAGCCTTGCCATCCAGCCTCGTTTCCCTCATGTCTCAATCTGATAAGAGAACCATGCACGTGCCTGAACGTATGATAATACGTTTGGAGTAGCCATAAGGTAGATATTTCGCAAGTGCGCATATTGGAGGTCTATTGAGCTGAGAATTGAATTAATGTTCATATAATAGATACATAAAATCAGCGATTTTACTAGGAAAATAGCAGATGCCCAGCCCAATTATATAAGCATCCTAAATTCCCGTGTTGCCCGTATGCTCAACATTCGACTTTGTCATCAAAGCAGCAATGTCAACAACAACTAACAAAACCTGGCTCACGAGATGGAAACAAATGAGTCTGCCACTTCCCAGAGCCAAACGCTGCCAACGACACTTCTCGAACTCCTTTCCTGTACCCTCATTTTTTACCAAACTGCTCCATACCTACCGGTCTCGTCTTTACTGTCTCTAGGCGCAACTTCCACAGAGTTTCGGGATTTAATCCATAATACACGGGACGTCTTCAGACATCTTGATCTCACTCAGGTCAAGAGTGCGCAATCCGAGATCGGTTCAATCGATCTTGGAGGAGAGGTTTGGAGGAATGTGCAACTGGACGAGAATGTTACAGAGGACGAGTTAGTCAAGCCATCCCCCAACAGCGTATACTGACAGTATATAGTTTCTATGGTGGACCTCTGAGAGGTATATTTAGCAGTCTACGACGGCAGAATATCCTGAAAGACGTTCAGACTTTGGTTCTTGATGGGCTCGCTGTGCCCGCCGATCTTGTTGCCGAAATCATCACAAATGACTCGTTTAGCATCCGGATCCTTTCCCTTCGAGATGTACAACACTTGAACGAGAGAAAACTCCAACAGGCTCTCTTATATGCGATCAGACCTTCAAGGCCAGCGAATACACCCAAGTTGCGAGGTTTATATATCTTTGGGCCAAAAGATGCAACTGCGATCCCTCGAGTCAAAAGACATGGCAACCGATATCCACCCAGCATTACTCCTATCGATACACTACCAAATTATAGAGCGATTATGGCTTCAGAAGGTGCCCAGATAGGCAAAGAGTGGAATAAGAAATCCCAAGAAGCGTTGAATGAGGAAGCTATCAGGAATAGTGATTTGTGGTTCGCGAAAAGTGGCAAGATATTTCCAAAGCCAGTATCTTTGGACTGGGCCAGCACTATTTATGCGTGCCGAGGGCTGATCTCATTCGATACGGTCATTTGCCATGCGCCCCGGCATTCGTTGCCTGACGAAGCGTCTACTACTGCTTGGTATACCCAGCCGGAATTTCATCTTCCTCCCCAGGCTGCAACTTATTCTCTTGAAGGCTGTAGTGGGTGTGACTCAGCACCAGAAGGGTTTTCTATGTTCGAGAGATCTCCCTTAGAGCAGTTTCCTCTTCTAGCTCCAGTGCCTTTACATTCTTCAACTACCAGATCTGCAAAGGCCCCTTTCCAAGGAGTATTTCATAAGATGCTACTAGTGCGATGTTTTGAGTGTTTGAAGAATCGCTACTGTGAGAGTTGCCATCGATGGTGGTGCGAGAACTGCTATGAGATTCCAGGCCAAGATCCGCATGTTCCTGGCGAGGCTTGGTCGTCAGAGACTAGTGCTGAGAATAAAGAGAGGAATGTCAAGGTACATATAGGTCTTTGTGTTGAAAGCTTTCTCGTGAGCAAGATGATGTCTGGTGCTGGTAGCAATGGGATATGGGGATAGAGGAAACGTCTGGGATTTAATGGCTTTCTTTACTCTTCACTCCTTGGATCCTGCTGACAAGTTCTCAGCCTGGTGTCGTTCGTAGTTGCTTTGAATGTGGTTTTAATGTTGGTACTCTACTCAGCTTCTCTGAATATCTACTTACAGGTATAGTGCACTGAGTGCGTCAAACGTACTCAAAAGATGTGTAAATTGTGCGGTGGAGGGTATTGCTTGGTCCACAATGAAGGCTCAACACTCACGACGGCAGGTCGACACGCGATAAATGGATGTAGATGTTGATACTGACGACCTTCTAGTGCGATTGTATGAGGATTCGCCTTCCTTCATCTCCACTTCGCCATTGCTAACTGTTTGTAGGGTGTTCCCGCTCAGGGCGTGGGACGAGAGAGATGTATTGAACAACGCTGAAAGGCCACTACTCCACTCACTTTTCTAGAAATACACGGGAAAGAGCCACTCTACTCTCAGAACGCGCTCAAGGAAGAGGAAACGCCTCTTGGAGTCAAGAAACTTCGGCGGAGTTGCTCAGCCTGTTGATTCGGTCACACAGGCAATATCCTGCTGTTGTTCTCCCACGATTAAGCTTCCGCTTTCATGAGTAGCAGGATGGTGGCGACAATATTTCAAGGCTGGCTGTATTTTGACTTCTGAACTGTTCGGATAGCTCATAATCAGGGCCAAGACATCTATTTGCGCATGTCATGGTTAACCACGTAAAATGTTGTCCGCATATTGCGATAAAAAGCGAATGCAGGCACTACCCATCGGCTGACTCTGTCTTCTTGAGTGTTCATGTGCCTCTAAAACCAGAGGCGGTGGTTATTCCTGCCAAGGAAATATTCACTATGCAACATGTATAGCAGACTACCGGATCGACTCCAGTTCGACCGCCAATGCACTACAGCTAAGAATTATTTCGAACGCAGGTTTCAGCCCTCTTTCCGACCTTGACTCCATAGTTCGATAGGAATTTCAAGCTTATTGAAATATGCTGTTGGTGTTTTTTGTTGATCTTTGTTCTGTTTCCAAGTAAATTGTAGGAGAAATATAATATTAGTTAAGTGTCAATATCGTGTGAAGTCCCAACATACGCAGCCTGTCAAACCATGTTAAAGCTTTTCTCCTAAATTTTAAACCATACGCCACGACTCTGCCCTTTCGTCTCGGCAATTCACGTACAAATGTACGGCGCTGGAAAGTATGGGACAAGCAATTTGAAATATGTACTTACGGTCAACCACACTCTTGGCAGACTTCAAGTAGTTGAACCATCAGGAATGACATTCATATGTACGAGTCAAGCAGCCAAACAATGATCACTTTCTTTCACTATCCTCACTCACTTCTCTCCTTTTCTCTTTGCTTTCATAAGAGTATCGCAACTCTTCTTCTCTCTATTAGCCAGCTTCGAAATGTACTTCCTTGCTCCTCTCGTCTTTCTCACTATTCTGGCGTCAAATGTATCTGCCTATCTGGACCTTGACCTAAGCCATCAGACTGGATCCTGCGCCGCTTTGACGAAGACCAGTAAACTGGATATTTCGTACTCCACCGCCAAATCGCTCAAGGCACTCCTGATCGTCACCATCCTTGAAACTGGGGCTGGAAAGCTGTGGGAGTTTTGGAACTTTGTTGCAACTTACAAGAGGTATGGGGGGACCTTCATCTCGGTTTTGCTTTTGCTAATCGGGTGCAGGATGGGAACTCAGCTTGGCCTGCGCAACATGGTTGCACATCACTGCGGTAATTCCAACTTAACTCTCGACAATAAGAGAACACCAAAAGAGTCAAGTACCATTCCCCTCTGCTACGTTTTGCACTTGATCTCGGGTACAAAGTAAGATGAAACTGCACCCGATTGCGAGGCAGCCACACGAAGTTAGATAAGGAAACCCAAAGGATCGACACTAGTTGAGATCGTTCAGGAATGCTTCGGTATAGAAGACTATGGTTAGGCCCTTGGTCATTTTGAAGCGCTGAGGTTGAGTCTAGTCTTAAGTCAAAGCCTAATATCTATATATTACACAGCCACTGGGATGCAAGATAAATTAATGATCCGATATCCCGAGATTCGGGTCCGGCACATGGGTATATAGATAGCCTCCTCGCCGTCAACTTAGCTTCAACATCATCCCGAGATTCGGAAAGCTTCACGGTAAGCTGAGATTGGTCTAGAACTTGGTAATGTATGGGCACTGCATACACGTAGTCTGGTTTCCGATGTAACACTACTTGGTAAGAGGAGGTTCGTCACGAATCTGTTCTTAGCACATACCTGCTCAAAACCGAAGATATATTCCACCGGTAAGTACCTGGGACAACAATCAGGGTTCATTAAATTTTCAAAAACATCCTAGATCTTTGGCGCGGGAAAATTAGCAGAGGGGATTGGCAAGCGGGTGTCATCGTATGGCGCTGAGCCCCTCGGGTACTAACATCAGATTGGGGATCATCGGCTTTCAACTACATGCAGCATCTACAATCAACATGCCTTATAGGTATGTTTCTGCACAACTTTATATACATGTAGTATAACATTAGCTACCGGTACGGGAAGTGGATCTCGCTTTGTTCGAGATGAACCAGCGGGGCCGCCGTCGTTTGAGGAGACCAGCGCTTATGTGACAGCCCATCAAGAGTATCGAAAACATCTGCCATGTTCTCGGAATACGCCTATCTAAAAAAGAACTCGTGTAAATTTGCTCGACCGTCGCATTGGATGATGCGATGAAGGGCTTTCTGACTCCTGGACGCAGACAACAGAGACGATCCGCAATTGACTCACCGAAAGAATTTTTGTCAACGCAACCTTGCATGCAGAGGGAACGGGTATGAAACCAGAAGGCTGATTATCAGACGTATGAAATCACTGGATCGCAGAAGAAATGTTAGCAGGAATATGCCGCCTCCCGAGTCTGCAGCTTGTTTGTAAAGGCTGTGGCAGCGTGGCAGAGATGATGTATCAGGAGATAATGCAGCCAGCCAGTTAACTGGGACTGATGGCATTGGTCAAGTGAGGAGTCTAAACGATAGCAGAAATACAGTATGTCAGCTGCCGAACAGCTTTCAGATCATGCAGAGAGACGTCTGCATGCCCGTCTGATCGAATCTTCAGAGCGGAAGCGGGTCCACCTAAGGCTACACACAGCAGGTTCAACGTTACACATTTTGAACTGCAAAAGATTAAAAAGAGCACCGGTCAATTGTGCATGACAGTATCATGAAATAATGAGCCGATGATGGTGGGAATTCGGGGTCAGCCTTACAAATACACATCATCGGTATTACTCAACGGCGTGTCTCCGCAGACTTTTCACCAAATCGATCTGAAATTGCGACTGGGTAGCTGCTACTAAGTAGGATTCCGGGGACTGAGGGAGGTCCGAAGAGGCTTCGGCTCCCTGTTGCCCTATTGTTCACAAGCCGATGACTCGATGTCAGGCTGCTTTCAATATCCATAAGTGAAACTTCCCGTGGAAGCTGTGAAGACCTGTCTTAATTCAAATGCGGAATTCATCTCTACGTAGCCGAGCTACCAGCTAGTACACTAAGTGGTGATACTAGCTTTTCTGAACAGGAGCAAGACGACAAGACTATAAACCGTTGGGAGACACACTTGAGATTGACATCATATCTTATAGAGCTGGAACGACATCGAAACCCTGTCGACCAGAGACCAAAAGAGAACTACATGCTGAGCCAACGACTGGAAAAAAAAATAGACGCTAATACTAGCTATTCCTCTTGATGACTGTGCCCCGAATCTTTGGATTGTGGATGGATAGGCGGATCTTCGATGGGAGGACAGACCATGAGACTCTTCCCGAGCCGAGAATAATTCGAAAGGAAGTCTTTGCTTTTTTTTTCTTCATTGGTGACTATTACCCATCCTAAGTCCTTCTCCTGCGTGCGCCTCCCTAAGAAATGGAAGGGACGAGACCATCTCAACAAGTTGCCATCATTTTGCAACTTCCTGTTGTGGACTTGTGGTACAGGTGCACGCTCGTCTTAAGATCGCCTTGATTAGAGATGGAAGAAGAGAATCACAGCAACGCAGATGACCATACATTTTCATGCGGTAGTACGACTAATCGTCATCTTGCGTGAACGCTATTGGGGAAATGAGAGAGGAGAAAGGCTTCAATGCCGGGAAACTTCTCCAATAAAGTCCTTCAATAGTCGCTCGAGGAGTATATATAAGGCTGCGTTTCCCGCACTTCAGCCGTTTTCTTCTCCGCCATCATCAGCTGATATTTGATCTTTCAAGGAGCCTCTGAGTCGTGCTATCTTTATTCATCCTCAATAGAAAGCCCAAAAGCCTTCTCTAGCATGTATTCCATGATCAGCATGCTTTTTCTCATCTACCCACCACTCACTCTCGTCCTTGCTATCGATACCACCAGGTGCGTAGAGTCCACAATTAGTTGTGCTTCTAATGAAAGCTGGCTCTCAGCCCCCTACATTCTGTGTAAATCAATGCTAACCTATATATAGAAACCCCTCACTCGATGCATCACTTTTCACAGCCGCAACCCAACTCGACCGTCTCAATCAGCTTTCATCCAATAGTGACTGGATATTTGACTTCACCGACCAACCATCGTACACTTACTCCCCAGGGTCTGTCGTCAACGCAGATGCAGCAACTTTCCCAGCCATGGTTGGCAATGGTATGACACTGGCCATGCTCAATCTCGGCCCTTGCGCAATGCTTCCGCCTCATTATCATCCCCGCGCAACGAACATCGTTGTAGCCGTTTCGGGAGCGACAAACACGTATATGATTGAGGAAAACGGTGCACGTATGGTCAGCGAGACTTTGACGGCTGGAAAGATGACCATTTTCCCTCGAGGAAGTCTACATTCAATGCAGAATACTGGTGAGCCAGCCTCGTCACCCATTCGTGCCAGAACATAGACCTTGGTCGAATATTCAAACTTTTGTGCGATTGAGAATATGAACCTAACATCCTGACTATTGCTCCAGGTTGTGGAAACGCGACACTTGTCTCGGCTCTGAACTCGGAAGATGCCGGCACGCATAACATCATGAATGGTTTGTATACTCTCCCATTTGACATCATCCTGGCAGCGTACGGAAACCCAGCTCCAAGTAGTTCTGTCTATGACCTTTTCAAGGCGTACAACATTTCGGACGTTCCTCCAGTTGGTACTGGTTCCATCATTGGGTCTGCAAACTGCTTGACAGCATGCCAAAAGAATGAGATCTATATTGGCCGCTGAGAGTCTGCACCGGAAGTCAAAGGGCATTATCTTGGAAATGAAACTGGCTTGGGGTTATTAAAGCGATCTTGCTGTATCGTTCGAAATTGGGTGGAGTCCTGTATGATAAATTTTCTAGTACAGTCAAAGCAGCTTCGAAAGGGCGGATGCAAAGAAGAGGATTATATTATCGTCTTCAGTCTATTTTCCGATCTCCACGACTTTCCTTAGCTCAGTTAAATTATTGTAGCGTGGCTATACTGAGAGTGATTTCTGCTCAGTCGATAGAATAGCGTGGGGTTCATACAGCCATTTCAAAGGGAAAGCTCTACTCACTGACTAGTTGTGTGAAATGAACAGAATTCATTTGTATTCTGCGTGGCATCTTCAAGGCCAAACCCCTGGAGATAGTGTCACGCTCCTGAAAACTTTCTGGCGACCCACCCAGCTCCATGTTCCTCATACTCCGCCTTCGTCACACTCATCTTCGCCAATCGCTGCGTATCCTTCGCTAGCTCTGCACCTCCTTTCCATGTCGCAACAACAGGATCCGTAGGTTTTTGCACCCTCACAATACACTCCGCAGGAGCCAATGCTCGGATTTCCATCCGGAGTCTCTGGATAAAGCCCTCGATATTGGCATTTCCACCAACCAAAATAATATTAGCCAGAAACCCGGGCCACAGCCCAAATGGCAGCTCGCTCAAGCTCTCAATCACTAGCTGTGCGATCCCAGACTGCCGCATTCCGATATCTGAAGGGTTGAACAGTAATTCCGGCACCGTGAATCTTTCGTTGCGGAGTGTGAGAACATCCTCGGCAGCTTCGGCCGGTTTTCCGGTCTGCAATTTCTTCAACTTCCCCGCTTGTTCTGGGTCATGATCCCTAACAGAGCCCTTTGATCTGCCGTGATAGTCTGGTAGAATATAGTCCTTCGCTATGCCTCCAGCCTTCGAAAATCCCTCTCTTCTATCACCTTTCGGTCCTTTCCAGGTAAGCTCCATATCGCCCTTGAAGTCCATTGATACATAACATGTAGCTTCCTTGATTTCATTGACGAGATAGGTATCATTACGCATGTCGTACTGACGCAAGGAGAGAAGGCGCGTGAGATGGTTCGTGAGAAGTTTGCCACCAATGTCAAGACGCCGAATAGCAGA
Source organism: Hyphodiscus sp. D1413 (assembly GCA_003988895.1). NCBI lineage: Eukaryota > Fungi > Ascomycota > Leotiomycetes > Helotiales > Hyphodiscaceae > Hyphodiscus > Hyphodiscus sp. D1413. The sequence continues at coordinate 31,054 of QYAO01000003.1, forward strand.
TTGGAGAGGTCGTCCCTGGATGAGGGGGGTAATGGTTGTGTGGGAGTAGCCGGAGTCGATGAGGAGGATAATTTCCGCGGGTAGGATGGTGGAGGGATTCCGAGAGGGGGTTTTGAATATGGCTTGGACGTCGCTATAAGCATTCAATGTAGGAGCTATATCTGTGTCAGTGTTGGAGTGGAACTGCTAGGACCGCGGAGTCGTACCTGAGCATCTCAGATAACTACTAAAGCCAAATTCTTCAAACACTACTTGATCGCAGTTCGTCTGCAACGCAGGCAATGCATTTGGGGCCTCTGTCAGAATGAGGCCCGTCTCTTTAGGATCGCAATATAGTGGCGCTTTATCATCGAAGAACTCACGCTCCCAGATCTCTTTCTCTACTTCCCAGTTCACCAAATACCCCTTCTCCACTGGTCGTTTGAATACGATTTCCCCAAAGTCTTTGCACTTATCAAGCTGCGAACCGATGTAGATTCTTTTTTCACGGTCTCGGGCCATGCAGTTGGGTATTATATGCGGCTCTGGGGTTTCTGTGTCTGCTGTGGACAATCCAGCTTTCATCGTGTAGGCTCCATTGTCAATCACGAGCGTTTTTGCTGGTGGGACAGGCCCTGAAGATTTGGTCCGTCGATGACTTGGCGCCATACTAAGAGTCGCTGTTGGGAGTTTCGAAGCTCTTCGTTGGTGTTGTTATTCAGATGATGAAGCGCGGGAGAAGGTCGCGTTGCGAACGCGGGGAAAATTCCGTGCCACAAAATATTTATCGAGAAACTTTCGCCCCTCCATCCTAACGATACCTGCACAGCGACAACAGCATGGTTTCCACACCGGCAGAGGAGCATCTGTCTGATCTCAGATCTACTGTCGAAACCGTCGCTACGCTTATAACACAACTCCTAGCGACGGCGCCAGCGAGAGAAGCGACGAGCGACTCAAAAAAGACGGCCGTGGATGCCCTCGATCTTGCCCATGATGCTGCTTCCCTGATAAGAGCGCATAGCACGAAGCTGTCTCTTCTAATAATCAACAAGCCCTTTACTGCAACGGCTATCACAACGGTTCTGCGCGAGCTGCTGACTGGCCCTCTACCTGGTCTTGCGTCTTCCGTTCAACTATGTACCCCCGCGAAATACACAAAGGCTATGAGCGAGGAGCTACAATGGAGGGCCAAGAAAACATTTGTTGAGTTTGGGACATTAGTCAAGGCAATACCACTTGATGGGATGGTCTTGAGCGATGATGCCAAGAATGGGACAGGGAAGATTAAAGGAAAGGGCAGTTTGGCAGCGACGGGACTAGTTTGGGAGGCCTGCGATGAGATTACAGCGCTGAAACGAATAGGTGTTGCCGGATTGGCGATCAAAAAGGCCGAGGAATATAGGGATCTGCTGAAGGATGCTTTAGAAGAGTTGCAAGAGTGGGGAGAAGAGGAGAGTGACGAGGACGAGGACGAGAGCGACGGCGACGGCGAGCAAGACGAGGCCCAGGCCGCCGTGGATAAAATGTTTGGCTCTCAGAGACATATACCAGCTGAAGATGCCCTTAAAATACGCCCAAGACTGGAGTCTGCTCAAAAACGGCTACGGCTCGTCATAACCATGTACACAGCGGTAATCAAGCGCCGTTTAAAAACAGTACCACGTCTCCCGCAGTCAGACCTACCTTCAGACAAGATGTCTAGCTCTAACGAAGAGCCCGGGATAGTCGAACGTCTGGATGGAGTATTAGATGCCATCAAGAGGATCCCCGATATTGTCGACGAGCTTGCTAGTGCATTTTATGAGTTGGACGGCGCGGAGATAGACAGCAGGATGGATGAGTGTTTCCTTAGGGGCTTTGCAGCTGCTGAGCTGTTGTTAAAAGATTGGAAAGGCCAGGCAGACGATTTCACGACATGGGTAAGTTGCCTCGATCACGTTTCAAGAAGTAGGCTGACCATGCAGGCTACGAAATTCCAGCATGCTATGAAGAACGGTTGGTGATGGGTTGAATATACGTCTGTTCACTTGCAGACCTTTTGGAATAGCATCAATGTCAATTCAATGCGAGAAAGATTGCAGAGTGACCTGACTATACGAGTTCTTCATTATATGTTTGTTATATTCCTTGATTTAGGCAAGTTGTATTGTGATAGGGGCAAGTTTCTGTAACTGCTCTAACAATACTTAACCCCCGTACCCTCGTAAAGTGTCAAGTGTTGTTTCCCACTTGTTAGTTGAACCTGCGGAATAAGCTAGCCTGTACTACGTAAAACCTCCTTTATTTATAGAATATCCAGTTCCCTTATTCTTTCCTCCCTTGGATATCACTCAATATACTGAATTCACTTATATACTCGACACACAGCCTAGAATTGACATCACTGACCTACATAACTCCTGGTGCGGATCCCTAATTGAGACGATCGATACTGCATTCCTCTAGCACTTACTGGACGCTTACTTGCGGACAAATCTGGTGCATTGTCATAATCAACCCTTGCATCAAGAATTCTGCTGTACGCCTAGATGAATTCATCGAATATACTGTGTCACATAACCGAAACGCCACACGATTAATCATCAGCTTCACTCTAGGTTACAATCCCAGGACAACCATCTCCTTTACTATCTACCAAAGACAATGTCAAAATGACATCAATGGAAGCCCCAATAGCAGCTGCCTTGGCTCCCTGGAAGCTCAGAGCCACTGTCTACACTTTCATGATGTATGTTTCAGCGAAGAATGCCCAAGTTCTGTCATCCGATAAGCCATTTCTGTACTCACCACTTGAGGCAAATTCCCCCTTTGCAAAAGATAAACTTATCGGTGGCCTCGCGATGGTCCAAGTCATTCGATACAGCGAGTCACCTGTCGGGTCGTACGACGAGCTATTAATCATCCCGGGTGCCTTTGAGTACGGTGTCAACGTGGAACAGAACGGCAAAACAGATTTGGTGAGGAAAAAGAACTTACGGATCACAAAAATCTACGTGAGCCAAAAGAAGACATGCTGGAATGGTAGAATCAGTGAGTTGATTTCAGAGCGAGGGAGCGATTCGGATCGGAGCTGATCAATGACAGACTGGAACATACCAAAACATCTCGCTCGCTTCTCGTTCACTAATCTTCCAAACAATGCCGTCGCAATTGCTGTCTATCCAAATGATACCGATGGTTCACCTTCCGAGTCTACACCAAGCTCAACACCAATCTTCTCCGCAATCTATAAACCGATACCGTATCTTCCAAGCTTTCCGATATCTACTGGACTTGCCAAGTATGTGGGAATGGACATCAGTCTCGTTCAACCCCCGCTTCCCGAAGGCAAAGGCTCTGTGAATGAACTCCCTGGAACTCAGAAATGGTGTCAATCTCTTCCCGTCGAGTACAGTCAAAAGACCTCTCTTGGGTGGTGGGATCTAAAGCAAGGTGAAGCCGATGAAGAAGACCCGTTGCTAGAGAGAGATGATGGTCGGGGAGATGGAGGAAAATCAGCTCATGAGAATTTCTGGCCTGGTATGGGCAGATGGCGCATTGGAATGATGATGGAGGATGCGATTATCGAATTTCCGGAAGGGAGACACTGGGATTCTCCAAGAATTTGATTTTTAATTTCACTCTCTCTGCTATTTGGAATTCAGAGAGACATCGGTACCAGCGGAGATGATACAGTCTTGCGGCATGATCGCTAGGGAGTTGGAATATAAAACTTGATAACGAGATGAGAGGCAATTTACAGTGGCTCAACACCCCACCGCAAAAAATTCCCTTCAACGAACTCGTATTGGCACAATGGCAATCCTTGAACTATTGGCCTTCAGAAAATTGTCACTACTTGACGACTGGGAATACTCACAGCATCCTCGATTCTTTGACCAATTGTGAGAAGGCCGCTGAAGCTCCGCTTTGGATAAAAATTGTGCGAGACTACATTGCAAAATCACTGGAGGCCATAGCATATCCCCAATCATCATCATTACGTTGAAATCCAGCATGCTATGATAAATGGAAGTGCAAACAGGAAAAAGACATTGCTCTGAATTTTGTGAAATTGAAGTTTAGCAAGCAGTGCCCACTCGGCTTGCAGGTCTGAATCTGTAATTGCGATTCCAATACACGGGCTCACACAAACAAAGACTCTAGGCTCTATGATATAATCCAGTTGAAGTTCAATATCAAAACTATCATCTCAGACCAAGAATACTCGAGTTGACCTCTCAGCGTAAATCACACGTGATTTAGGACTGTGGAGACCTCGGCTCCATGTAGTCGTCTCCCAACCCCCACTACCCCATTTTCAATCCTCACCCCTCCGTTTGAGCGAGAACTCTACCAAACACAATGAAAGTAACGATTCCTGGTAAAGGTGTCCTAGAAGGAATCGAAGTCCTAGACCCGAAGTCTAAAAACCCGAAATGCCATCGATTCTCCGGAGTGCCATATGCCTGCCCTCTAACGAAACAACGACGATGGCGGAAACCTGAGCCTTTGCCCTCGAGCTTCTCCTATGGCTCAGAAGCTCATCCTGGGAAATTTACCAAAGCATCCTCTCCCTGCCCTCAACTCAGGAAATATGGCGTCAAGTCATCGAATGAGGATTGTCTACAGCTGAACATTTGGGTGCCTCTTGCTAATCCGCCCAGTGGAGGCTGGCCGGTGTTATTCTATATTCGTATGTGTCTTCGAATCCTCCATAACAAATGCTGATGAAGATTAGATGGCGGCTTTTTACAATTTGGATCAAATGGCGCCGACCATCCACAATATCTGATTGACGAGACTGATGTCAAATGTATCGTGGTTTCACCTAACTATAGGCTTGGCGTCTTCGGATTTCTAGCATCAAGGGAGATCTGTGAAGGGAATTCTCAGGCTGCAAATTTTGGATTTTGGGATCAACGAATGGCCTTGGAGTGGACATTTGACAGCATTGAGCATTTCGGTGGGAACAGGGATAATATCACAGTCGGTGGTTTGTCCGCTGGCTCCTATTCTACATTTCACCAGCTTGCCTATGACATTGGTCCCAATTCGACGACGCAGATCATTCGAAGAGTAATACAGTGGTCAAATGGCTGCGGAATAAAACCAAAATACGTCGCCGAAGCACAGCTTCAATTCGATGACTTTGTTTCCAGTCTAGGAATTCCGCAAGCAACGAGTGCTGATCAGAAGATGACAATTCTAAGAAGCAAGTCTGCAGAGCAGCTTGTTATTGCGTGGGAAAATATGAAGCACGTGTTCGTCAGGCAAATCTTAGACGGGCAGTTCATATCAGAGGATTTGTTCCAGAGAATATATTCTGGAGAATTCGGCCGACGGATGGAGGAGCTTGGGATCAAAATGTTCATTGGTGATCTCACGCAAGAGTGGCACGTCTACAAAATGACGTACCCTCCCAATTCGTACGATTCTCTCGTCGATCGCCTTTCTTGGGACTACCCAAGATATATCGTAGAGGCTGTTTGCAAACAGTACAAGATCAGTGGTCAAAGCAACTGGGTCGAAATTTTTGGAAAGCTGTACGCGGATCTACAGATCCATTCCACAATGAGAGGATTGCTAAAGTGTATCTCGACTTCTGTCCCTCTGGAGCGTATTCATAGGTATAGAATTGACTGGAGGGCTCAATGTATCGACAAGCGATTGCCTCAAGAGGTTGGAGCCACGCACGCCACTGATTTGGCTATTTGGTTCTTCGGCAATGGAGAGCTGTTGACGGATTCTGAGAAGGTGCTGGTTCGTGAGTGGTTGCACCCTTTGGGAGCCTTCTTAAGGGGCGAAGTTGTCAACTGGGGTACAAAGTCACTCCAGGAGGTGAAGTACCTAACTGCGGAGGGGATTATCGAGATTAAAGAAGACCCAATATGGGAAGAAAAATTGAAGCTTTGGGAACTGATGAAGAGTGTTACCACCCCTCCGGTCGCCAGAACGAAAATTTGAGAACGTGGCAAACGATGAAGATATAAGAACTAAAGGGCCAGCTTTAGACGGACCGCAGCTGGATCATGAGACATTTGTTCTGGATGTCGAGATGTTTGGATCTCGTGACCAAACTTTGATAATATAAGCATTATTGTTAAGTACTAAGTAAATTGTTCAAAGTTGTATCCTTTAATTCACATTTCCTCGTTCTTGACTTGACGTCAAAGTTGCATCGGTTATTAAAAATGCCTGACGATGAGTAAAGGGACGGTACAATCACTAGAGACTATCTCCAAGTGCCATTGAGGTACCTGCTGGAAGACCCGAGAGCAAGTGTATAAATACGTCCAATGCTGAGTACCATACTTCAACAGCGGAATATGAGGCCTTCTTTTCTGAACGTACTTCTCAGCCTTGGGTCTCTCATTGCAAACTCATTGACTCCCAGCACTCAATCACATATCTTCCTTGATAATATCCGCAGCCTTCTCCGAAATAGCATAAAGCGTGCTCGTTAGATGCCCGCTTACTTGGAACGGCATCACACTCGCATCAATAACCCTTACATTATTCGTCCCGTAAACCTTCAATCTACTATCTACCACCCCTCCTAAGCTCTGACTCATCATAGCCGCCGTTCCAAGTGGGTGCGAATTCGCAGTGAAAGCATTTTTCACAAAGGTTTCCCACTGTTCATCTGTCGCATTTAATGGCAACGCTGCCGCCCCTGGGGAGACTTCGGTGAAGATAGAACCAAGAGGGTCACTTGCCCAAAACTTCCGTGTCCATTTTGCAATTGCGACTTGGACCTCAAGATCGAAATCGATCAGGAAGTAATTTGGGTTGATTGATGGATATGCGAGTGGGTCGGCTGAGGCAATGTGAACGTTGCCCCTTGAAAATGGCATGAGTAACCAAAATGCTGCGGCTAGAAGACCACTAGGTGTGCCGCCAAACTGGACTGCGGTACCACTAATAGTCTCTCCATCAGGGACCCCACATTTGAGTAGGTTATATTGAATTTCGAAAAGGTGAGCAAGTGACGAGGCGGGGATGGTGTCGTTTATTGCGTTGGAAACTGTCCTTGCCCATTGGGTTAAGTTTGCGGGAGGCATGGGACCAAGGAAGTCTTTAATCGACCCGTATGTCACATAGCCAAGTGTTCCGTTATAGGTAGCGTTCGATTCGTAAAGAAAAGCATTATTAGGTTGATCCATGAGATTTTCCCCAACAGCAGGGAGATAGACTTTCGTTTCAATGCCGTATTCGCTCAGAATCCTGTCTAGTCAGTATCTCCCAGCAATTGAGAAGGATTACTTCTTACTTTGGATTTCCAATTCCCGAGAGTTCAAGGATAGCAGGACTTCTCAACGACCCTGCCGATAAAATGACCTCCTTCCGAGCAGACAATGTCTCCAACGTTCCATTCTGATGAGTGACTTTCACCCCATCGGCCACCACTTCCGAACAGTTCTTCCAGATTATTTGGTTTGCTGTCGTGTGTAAGAAAACATGTAAATTCGGCCGTCCCTGGATTGGATAATAGTAGGCCCTCGCTGCATCTTCCCTAACATTCTTCTCCCGGTCAAGAGTACTCTGCCAGACGGTGAAACCGCGGACACTTCCACCGTTCACATCAAGATTGTGTGGAATACCCAGGTTAGCCCATGCATCAATGACAGTCTGGTGCAAAGACCCGTTAAGTAACCCATACGGATAGCCGACCTTCAATAGACCGCTTTCGCTGTGGTCTGCTGCGATATAAGACGCGCCTGCTTTGAGCTGAGCGGGTGTCGGGACATCGAAACCCTCACTCTTGAGATAATAAGGGAACAAGCCATCCCAGTTCCATCCTGGGTTTCCAACATTTTCCCATGAATCGATCTGTGCTTTCTCAGCTCGAACATATGTCATTCCTATCTGAGTCAGTCAGGCCCGTCTATATGTCGAAACAGCGCGTAGATTACCGTTAATTGCGCTACTACCAGCCAGAGCCTTCCCGGAGTGGTATGCTATTTTTTGTCCAGCAGCATAAGCTTGAATTGTTGACTCGTATTGCCAATCAATTTGTGTACCAATTGCTAGAGTGAAACCGTCCACGTTTGTCACGTTGGGATTATTGAGCACTGAACCGCCGGCTTCAATCACCGCAACAGTGACATTAGGCAGTTCTGAAAGTCTGTTCGCTACTGTGAGACCACAAACTCCGCCACCTACTATGATGTAGTCATATTCAAGGCCAGAGCAGGTAAGTGGACTACAAAGCAGAACAGCCAGGAGCTGGATCAGACTCCGCCAGATGCTTGTGTCCATTGTGATGTAGGAGTTTATTTGAGCACGTACGCAAGACAAGAACAGAGCTCAAAATACCCTGCACAGATAAATCAAAGAAGAGTATCGAGAAATACTTGGTACTGGACATGAAGCTAATATAGGCAGCTAAATAGGAACTGCATTTTAGTACATTTAAGTACCCCATTCGCTGAAATCTGCACTGGCTAAATCTGATCGGACCGAGAAGTTGGCGGGATTCCCGTATTGCCAATCCTCCAACCCAGCATCGCCTAATTGGTGGATCGAGAAATCTGACGTGGAGAAAAAAATAATGCGCAGTTGGCGCCTGTGGAATCGACTCAATATCAAGTATCAGGAGAACATCTTAAACAAATATTACGTGCTACTTCAGCCCGGAATATCGGTAAGAGGGACAAGTGACAAGGGCGACATGATACTTCTAGGATCCGACACCAATGGAGTGAAATGCAATTATGACCTCTAAAGCAGCGGGTTCTCAATCTCTCTCCGAGAAACCTAGACCAGAAGATTGATTCAGTGAAACAAAAGCCACTCCTATTTCCACTCTTCATAGAGCCGACTTGTCCCAACTAATTAACGCACTACGATTGAAGCCTGACTCACAACAGGCTTGAGTGACCATCATCGTTCATGTAGCCATGGATGACCGCATTCCAATCCGGCATAAATGGAATCTCTGGTATTGACAGATCCATAGATGAAAAGATACTCTGGTTAAAGTCGGGAGTGAACTCTGGGCCCCATTTAGGGAGAGTCGATGTCCCATCTGGAAGAAGCTGGGAAGTGCGATTTTCACCGCTGGTGCGCGGGTGGATCTCAAAATCGGCGGTGGCTGATGATAGTTGGGCTTGTCGCCTCAACGAAAAAGATTTATATCGGAGCAGATTGAGACATCTCCAAATACTGCTGTGTCCATAGTCATCATGTATCCCCGCTGAATGACCATGGAAATTCATTCCACGAGGGAAGAGTTCTTCAATCAAAAACCAGGCACGGTCTGTCCCGAATCCACAAGGGTTGCTACAGAGACAGCGCAGAACGTAGGCGAGGGCATACCACGGCGTATAAATATTGAAGAACCATTTGAATCTGGAAGCAAGACCCTCTTTCAACAACACATAATTGCTCTCCAGTCCCTCACAAGCCAACTCAAAGGACGGCTTGAGCACTTCGGGAGTCGCATCCTCTTGTGCGCCTTTTGCCTTTGCCATACTGATCTCCTCTCGTAGTTGTAGCACGAACTGCATTTTCATAGAGGCAGTAGTGACATGTTGCATTGCAATGCGCGACAGTTCAGTGGATGTTCCGGGCCCAGATGGGGTACTATATTTGGCAAACAAGTATTGGCCATGCTCCTGCATGATCTTTCGCTTTGCTGTGATGTCAAGAAGAGTATCTGCAGAATGTTGCCCTTGAGTATCAAGAGTCGGATGTATTAGTCGGCACGACTCGGTTTGAATCAAAAAGAAAGACATTTCCGTCCAACCATCTGACTCCACTGGAAGACCTTTCATATCTGGACAGATTTGATTGTCATTCACATTCAGTGGTAGCCGTAATTCCCCGTTCATAACATCAACGGTGGGTTGAAATCCTTGGTCCTCTGGAGCGCGAGAGTCAAGCACACACAAATGCCACCAGAGACGAAGACGCATTTCCGTCTCAAAGGGGCTCAGGTGAAGGCAGGCACCATCTCTGTGTAAGCCAATCGATTGTGCGAGACGAATTGCCAGCCCATTGAGGATCCATACACTCCGGCCAACTTCATGGACCCGTAAACAGGTCTAAAATAAGCATGGTCAGTTCGATAGATCAACCGAGGTAAAGGTACAAGATTGATGCCATAGCCAACATCTGGGACTCACCACATAAATTACGAGAGCCTGCAAAGCCGTCATGTCCGGTTGATTCATGAGATCGGTTACCAGGAGTAGTCGGTCCAAGGCCATTTTATAGCGTTTCAACAGCGCTAACTTTTCTAATGGGAGGTCAATGGGTTCATTATTATCGTGGCAAAGGGCTGTGATGGCGGCAAAATAGATGGCAAATGTTAATGCCACTGTTGAAGATCGTGCAGATCTGGGGTCCAGAATGGTTGCAATAACGGTAGACTGGACAGTTGGTATATGCAGAATCTTGAGGACTGGATCCACCGACTTGACGTATATAGTCCACAACTGAAGGGCTAGTTGGGTATCAGGATAGTATTCTAGCACATCAGAACCCATACCCGAAGGAGCACCAGCACTCGGTTGTGCAAGAAGTGACGGATGAGCATTTGTGTTATTTTGAGAATGCGAATGCCCTGTTCCTGAGCCAGTAGGTTGAGTACTTCCAATTCCATCTTTCTGATAGGTGCAGCTGATTAGTATGGCTGGGAAAAATGTTTGTTTGATAACTTTATAGAGAGGAGGAAGCTTGAATAATTTCTTAAAATTCCGGACTCACATCTTCTAATATAACTTCGGCATCCGAATTGTTCACATACCGAGCACCTTGTCCATCATTCAACAGCAGCTCCCATGTTGACTTGCTGGAGTTTTGATTGGATGGATGTTGGTTTGCAGTTCCCGTTGCGTTGATATTCGCACTAGATTGAACCTGAACCGGCGCCTGTTGCTCGCGACCATCATCAACACGACCACGACCATGATGTGCTATAGATCCCGTAGTGACTTGACTATTCTCAGCAATACGTGATATAAGATTTTCCAACCGCTCCAGGCGACTGGAGATGTGTTGAAGAGTAGGACCTTTCTCCCTCTCCTTTGTTGGATATACGCAGCTAATACCACATTTCGAACAGTTCGTGCAAGGCACTCCACGGTCACAGCGAACTTTCCTCTGATGACATCCTCGACAGGACCGTCTCCCTAGTTCCTCACTTTGCCGGGACGATTGCCGGAATGGGTGCGCCGGGTCTGAATTGTCGGAAGAGGCAGAGGGCCTCTTTTGTACTCTGCCAGCCATGATCGTTGATATCACACTATTTCAATGCTTGGAATTTAGGAAAAGATCTATGAGACAAAAGAAGAGTATGGTTATTTCCAGTAGTTAAAAGCTCTGGTGGCTGGAAGATGAGAGTTACTAATTGCTCGGAGTCACGGGGCCGAAATGTCCGGCTTTTGTTTCTCGCTACCGGCATTTCGGCGGTGCTGAATCCGAACTCGTCAGAGCTGAAGATGTCAGCCAGTCACAACTCAACGACAATGGAGGACTTAGTCCGAGTATAGTATGACAATCTTCACGAGACTGACTAACGTAGATCTATGTCTACTGCGTCGGGATCATAGGACCGAGCTGGTAGAAAATAAGCTGGAATGCGATTCTCTGCCTCGTATCTTAGCGTACTGTACACGAAAAGAGAAAACGAGGTAGAGCAAGAACGGAGGTTACAAGCCGAAGGTTTACCCTGCCAGTGTAAAGGTATATATCATCATGGCTTCACCCCGTCAAGGCAAAGTAGTAACCAGCCGCTCTCCAAATACCAAGTTGTGTGTTCTACTCCTTCCTCGCTTAAAGCTCTCTCATTTGATTTATTTGCTCATCAGTGGCACTCAATTCCATATACCTTCATCATGTCAGACACGGACCTCGAGATAGGTGCCAAGAAAGGGGATAGTAGCTCCCCATCAAATTTTAATCCAGTCGATGAGCACTATGTGCCCCAAAAGGCCATAAATGCTACGAGCTGGAGTCTTGGGATGAAAATGTACCATACTGCGATCCCTTGCTTCTTGGCCTTTTTGATGTAGGTATTGAGAGACCCAGGAAGCATATTGAATAAGTTACTCGTGCTGACCAAGTCATAATCAACTAAAGCACATTTTCCGCATCCGTCACAGTTCCTGCCACCTCTGCCCTCATGGCAGAGTTCAACGTCGGTCGTACCTCTGCCCTCCTCTCCGAAACTCTATATATGTTGGGACTGGCATTCGGCCCTATGATCATGGCCCCCCTATCAGAGTTTATTGGTCGTCGTTGGATATATCTGGTAACCTCGTCAAGCATCATCGCTTTTGCAGCAGGCGCTGGAGCTGCACAAAATTTTGCCACATTTTTGACCTGCCGTTTTCTCTGTGGATTCTTGGGATCTGCTGGAATTGCCATCGGTGGAGGAACAAGCCTTGATATTTGGGGTGTCGCAAAATCTGGAAGACTGGCGAGACTTCTCTTCATTTGCGGCCCATTCTTGGGACCATCAATGGGCCCATTAGCAGGAGCATATGTGATGCACGAATACCATGGAGATTGGAGATGGACTCAGTGGACAATCGCCCTGATTGGAGCCCCAATTTGGATTTTGGTCCTTTTCATGAAGGAGACTTCTGACTTTCGGGTTCAACACGAAGTGAAACACTCAGGCCGTTTTGGCATTGTGCTATTGGCCTTGTCAACACTCAAGGCTGCTGTGTTCCGATCATTCAACATGTTGACTACCGAGGCGATTGTATTCTCCCTGACTCTATATACCGGATATGCATATGCGGTGGTCTTTAGCTATTTTGCCAGTGCCACTTATGTCTATACCCTCGACTACGATTTCAACTCTCGACAGATCGGCCTTTCCTTTCTCAGTGTGGCCATTGGTTATGGTCTGGCTGCGATTATGTTTATGATCCTGGATATGACGCTTTATGCTCGAGCTGCGCGCCAAGCACCCAATGGCCATCCTGCACCAGAGCATCGACTGTATGCCGCTATGGTTGGAAGCATTTTCCTGCCTATTGGGCTCTTCTGGTTCGTTTGATATCTTCATATATAATACAGTATTAAAACTTCAGTATCGAGCTAACATTCGATTCTCTTGCCAATAGGTACGCATGGGAGGCTCACCGAGGTGGCAACTGGACAGCAGTTGTAGCAAGTGGTATTCCATTTGGCCTTGGTGCTTTTGTTCTCTTTGTGAGTACTCCTATTTCCCTTGGAAACGGAGAGACATCTTACTGAATCCCCTTTGTTCAAAGCTATCCTCCATAATTTACCTCATTGAGTCATATGGAGCTGGTGCAACTGCATCCGGTAAGTTACTCCCCCTCTTCCCCAACAAATAATTCTGGACTCACTCTGTAATAGCTCTCGCTGCAAATGGATTGATTCGATATCTTCTCGGAGCAGTGTTCCCTTTGTTCACCATTCAGATGTATGAGAAACTGGGAATTCATTGGGCCGGAAGTGTATTTGGCTTTCTATCTCTGGCGCTGCTTCCTATCCCTTGGATACTTTTCAAATATGGCCATATTCTCCGGAAGAACAGCCGTTTTATATCATCTGCCTGAACAAAATAGTAGAAGATAATGGCGCGAAAAGCATGTTATTATAGAGGTGGTCAAGTCATAATATTATATAGAGTACCAGATCTGTAAATTCATCTAAAATAAAAAGATCAAAGACAAATAATAATAATATTGAAGATAAAAATCTAGATAAGCAAGTAGAATGCGATGACCCGTTCGTCTACTAAAGCACTATTCTCAGTACAACCCCACCAGTCTCCATTTCCACATAGAAGGATTTAAATACAATTCTGACTGCAAGAAAGTCCACAATTGTGAGCGTTTGAGCTGATACGCTGTGCTGATAAAGCGAGGATCATTCCCAAGCTGGTAAACTTCAAAGCTTCGGCTGGACCGCGTCCTCGGCTATGATCCCACGATCTCTGCCGGTTATCTTGGCAGTAAGCACTTGAAGCTCTCTTATATGCTCTTGGCCAATCTCCCGTGGAGTCTTATTATGTTTCCGACAAAGATATGCTGCGGTACCAACGGCAATAGCATGCTGACTCCCATTACCCATAGATTTGGTCGCGGAACATGCGACATGTGAACAGCTAATATGCTTGCCGGCGAACATCAGATTGCTAACATTGCATGAATAAAGGCTGCGGAATGGAATATCAAAGTCCTTGCCATCCCGCTCGTCCCAGATCCAATGTTTCAGTCGAAATTCGTATTTCTTGTCTCCCGGATAATGCAAACAGAAAGCCTCGCCGTTTTGGACCGTGGCATCATGAAACTGCTTGTGTGTACGAATGTCTGGTTCGGAAAGGACATAATCCCCTCTATAACGTCGGAACCCGCCTTGTCCAGCAACAAAAGCAACATGGTCGAAATCAAGATTGGCATACTTTTCGGGCTCCATGGTCTTGACATTAGAAAATGTGCCGTAAATCGCACGCAGTAGGTAATCGCGGACGTGTTCACCTTGGGTGTAAGGATCCAGCCATTGGCCGTACTCCCAATAGTGCGTAATTGGTTTTCTCATTCTCTTAGCAATGGTTGGGTCCGCAACATGTCCTGGTGGGACTGCTGTTGGACCGGGCCCGTTCTCAGAGCCTGTCGTGATGAGTTGCCCACCCAAGTCTGAGTAGTCCTTTGCCACGTCGGTAGCCCAAGGCACAGAAGGGAAAGAAACCGCCGACTCCTTCATGATGGTACGAAAGAAGACTGTGTTGCCATGATGCATGTTATCCGCACGTTTTGGAGCCAGACCCTCGCCATACTGTGCTGCACATTCCCGACCTGAAATCGTCACAGCCCCGCAAAGAAGACCAAGTATGCATTTTCCAGAGCAGTCAATGTATGATGGCGCCGAGAAACGTACTTCCCGACCACTGCGAGCTTGGCGGGCGTCCACGGACTTGATCCTTCCGTCAACGACCACTGTGTTGAAGACAGTATGTTCCAAAAAGACCGTTGCATTTGGTTCCTTCTCGAGCAGGTGATTCGCTTCTATGTCGCCCTCCGACGTTCGTTGCACCAGCTCTTCGACCAGAGGCCCTCGTATGCCTCGTGGACTCAGTCCAATCTCCACGCTCGCATTGCCACCGAGGTAGGGGCGATCTTGGAGAAGAGCAACACGCTCTCCTAGTCGAGCAGCTGTTATAGCCGCGCAGACTCCAACCATGCCTCCTCCAGCTACTATCACATCAAATTCTCCTCCAGGAGTCGGCTCGTCTGGTAATCCACGAAAGCGACGTCGCCACGACCGCTCAGCCTCTTTCACCGGCTCAACATATTCAGGAGGAGGCAAGTCGTCTTCAGTCAAAAAGATTGCATCGCACCGTGCACCAAAACCAGTCAAATCGCGAAGGACAATGGTCACCTCGCCCGGGGGTAACACCACACTACCACCAAGCTGCCAGCTCCAGTCGAGGTCGTTCGCACCGAACACTGTGTCAATGACAGTATCGTCCACTATGACTTGGAATTTTCCGGGGTGATGGCCAGGAACCCAATCTTTTGCGCGCACCCACACTTTATATTCACCACGATCAGGAAGCGGGACGTTGATAGACGTCGTAGCATCTCGCACTGGTCTACCATTCCCATGCGCAAGCAGGTAAGGCGAGCCCATTTCCATCTCAAACTGTGAGTCCAGAAGCCAACCGCCATAGTCGTCGAATGCCTCAGCCTCCACAAGAATGCCCGTAATTGGAAAAGTCGCCATGGGAAGAGTGTGTGATGAACAGCAGTGCTTCCGAGTCGTATTTAAGTATTGTCAGCCCAGGTATGGTTCAGCAGCCTGTACCACGTCCGATTGCCCCCTCATTCAAAGACGACACGACCGAGGTAGATTCTACACTATTCTCCAGCCAAAGCGTATAAGGCTTACAGCTATTGGATCGGGCGGGGGGGATTTAGAATGATCTATTAGATGAGCAGGCAATGCTGCCGTCAAAGTGTAGTTATATGTACAGTGGCGTACAAATGGCGGCCCATATATTCAAGGGCGACCGCACGGCAACGGCAACCGGCAGTATTCCCCAGTCAGCAAGTTGGGGAATGTGGAGTATATTCCTAGGAGGGAGTGAGACTAAGTACATATGCGCGCTAGCTTGCTCACGCGCTAATCACCCTCGGGACCTGTGAGGTTGGGGAAGTCACGGGACAGGTTCGCCTCTCGGCCTGGATCCTAAGGCACCTATATGTGTTTTAAGAAACTTCCTCATAGAACTGAATCCACATCCCTTTCCACCTCTAAGAAGAGAACATTTTCTGGACCTGCGCACCCCTGCGCACCCTGAGCATCTTGAGCAAGATCTACCATATCGTCACGTATTTTGGCTTCTCACTTTTTAGCCAATTATGCTTAATAAATGTTTAGTGTTATAAATTAAGTAATTCAATAATTAAAATTAAATAACAAGCGTTTATATTTTGAAGAGATGATTCTAGAGGCGAAGGAGAAGAGGCAGGAGCATGTGAATGTTGACTTTTGGGGACGGAGTATCCCTGAGGGAGTTCACAAGTTCTCACTTGATGAAGGGCGATGAGAGTTATGGAATCGTATTGCAGCTGAAGTCCAAGCCAAGAATGAGAAATACAGGTTTGCTTGGTAAGGAAAAAAGAGGGGGAAGCGCGGGTTGACATTCTGAGTCGATTCTACGGACTAATATGATAGTCTAATATTCGTTCAAGAAGTACATGCTTATCCATAAGACTCAGACCAGTCCACAACGTGCAAGCATTTGCGTGTCAGCGATCCAAAGCCGGATGTTCTTACCCTTGAGATAAAAGATAAACGTCGTCAGGTGAACAACAACGTTCACAGAAGCTATAACCATGAAAACTGTAAGCACACCGTTTTTATCAAGCCAATCATTTATCACCCAGGTCCAGATCCACGCTATGACCGATTTAAGCGATGCCACAGTAACCATGAGTTCCACAGACAGCTGCAGATTGAAGTTAGTCATGTCTGGAGCCAAGTGGATGGAGATATAGACACAGTAATTACCTCTCGATGACAGTCCAAAGCATAGGTCATGGACAACGACACGCCCATCTGGGCACCGGCACTGAGAATGCCCCAGCCAATGATGGGGCCCATATACTGCGTGTTGTAGTGGTATGTGAGGCCCGATATTAAGGCGCCGAAGAAAGTAAGCGTCGTGGCCAGTATACAAATGGGCAGTCGCATCTCCGGCTCACGAATGCCGTCATGTTTCTTAGTGAAGTAGTTCGCCACGGTATCAGACAAAGAGCCACAGAGCCAAGATCCAACCAAAGAACCGACAAACGGCGACAGAAATACGAGGCCCTGTGCCTGGGAATCAAAGCCATACTGTGAGGCGAACAGTTGGGCCACAGTGGCGCCCATGATGACGTTCCAGCCGAGGGAGAAGCCGTAAACCAATGAGGCCCAGACTACCGTGGGATATGTGAGCAAAGCAAAGGGGCGAAAGACGACCTTCCTGAAACTGACGTTGGGGTCGGGCTTCCCCCATGGCTGCAGGCTGCGGATGAATGAATGTTTTGCAGGGCCCTCTGAAGCGCTTTCGATAGTATCTGTGCGATGGACTCTTTCGACGCACTCAGACTCCACCTTCTCGCCGTCGTCTCCTGTCGGGAGTCTCGGCAAGGACTCCGGCCGCGGATCTGTGAATTTGGTCTCGGGCATGAAAAGGAACATGAGGATACAGCTCAGACCAATAAATATGGCGACGATGTAGAAGGCCCAGTTCATCCCGTAACGCTGTATGATAAGGGCCGAGAACTGCAATGTGGTTAGCACAACAGGCAGGCTAGAAAGTTAAGACAAGCGTGTGTGACATACAAGGGGACCAAGCTCATTCCCGCCTAAGACACTAAGGCCATACAAAGAGACCTTCTCGCCTCTGTCATGAAGGTAAAAAATGTCGGTAATCGTGGTGGGAACAATAGATTCAATGGGTGCTTCGCACAAGCCAAGAAATGCCCGACCGACGATGAAAGGCGTGTATGTGGCGGTCGATGCAAGTCCGAGCCAGATGCAAGCCACGCCCATAAGTATGTTGGAGCACAAGTAGACGGGACGGCGACCGAGTTTCAATGCGAGGGGCCTTATCAACTCGCATGTGTCAGTAAAATAAAATACGCGTAAAGAAGGTTACAAAACAGAACAGAGCAAAATGGCAAGTGTTTTAGAACGAATCTCACTACTCACATCCAAAATATGTTGCCTACACCCTGGCATATCAATGCAGCTCCATTGGCATAGGTAAGTTTCTGAAGACTTGTATCGAACGTATTGGAAAGAAGGATCATGCCAGCGGCCATGATGGGCCCCGTGACGCTACCCATGAAGGCATAGAGAACTCCATTGAGATATGCCGCCCATTTCTTCCGAGGAGACCATCTGAGCGGGTCGTTCACGTTTGTCAAGGACGGCTGAGGCACGAGAAAGATGTGCACACCGTCCTGTTGAATGAATTGTAATCCAGCAGCTTCCTTGTGATGGGCGGAAGTGTCGAAGAGCAGTTCCGTGCCCGGAACCCGACGCTCAGCAAGAGGGGAGATGTCATCTTCCGCGATAGAACGCTGTTGCTCTGCCATGGCTGATATTTGTGCGAATATGGGATAGGACGAAATATGGGGAATGAAGAAAGAGGGTACCAGCAATTGTTGTCACCCTTCTCCGGGGCTCGCTGACTCTTATATGGGAGATGACCAGGTGGACACTGCACACATTTGACCCACACCCGAATTCTACGAGGAGTCGAATTCCGGGGTAAGTCGTGGGTTCTGGGGATTCATTTCAGCTCTCAGGCAGAAGAATGTGGGGGAACATGAAGTGTACAGCATCCCCGTTTAGAGACGAGCTTCCGGTAGTCACCTCTTCTGGGCCAATCGGCAAGACTTCATCGGCAGCGTTGCCGCTAGTCACAGGCGGGAAATCCGACCAAGACTATTTCATACGCTTTATTTTCATTGTGACAGGTTGGCCACTTCGCCCTGGATATCGTTCCCTACGTCCGTCCAGGCCGCCCAATCTTCAAAGTTAAGAAAATCAAATACGAGACTCGGGTCAACAAGACCAGCGAAAGGATCGCTCTGGTATAATTCCGCCTCCGCACCTGACCGTGTGGCATTCCCCAACGGTCCCAAGTAGTTCAACAGAGAAACATCGCCTAAGGCGCCGGCCGTGCTCGTGCCCATCTCGCCTTGCCCCTCCCTATGGTCGCGATGAGACCGCGCAATAGCTAGAACTTCTTGTGTGACCTGAGTGCATCTTCGAGCCACAGCCAGTCTTCTCATTGATGAGAATATCTCCAAGCTCTTTTCTATGTCCTCGATAAGACTATTAGCTGTCAATGGGTTGATATTGGACAAAATGACATAAAGAAGCACCATGGTGGCATCAAGAACATAGGTGCAGTTGTACCACCTACAGTGATAAGTTAGCAAAACAACAACACGATATCTGATAAAGGATGGAGCTCCGGGCAAAGGCTGGAAAACAATACGAACCAAGTGCGAAAATACGGACGATGCAAGTATGTGGTATGGACAAATCGAATCGTGGCGCTTGCAGCATCAACACATGCTCTCGTGTGTGCCGTATACTGTTCCTTGTGCGACTCAACTGACGCGGAAATTAAAAAAGTCCTATGTAACAAAATTCGCGCATTTAGATATCCTGCAATTGCTCAGCTTTCCGAATCATCTACTCTCCCTACAACTAACGGCTCTGGTAGAAACTGACTTAGTTTGAGCACAATCTTTTGCTTTGTGATTAGTTCTGCCTCATCCAAGGACGACCTATCTAGATCGAACGTAGGCGGCAACTGTGATCGCCAGGTAGAGAGACGCGCATCTAGAACAAAGGCTCGGGATGAACGTTGCAGCAAAGTCCCAGGTTCGTCTAATCGGGCGGCATTCGCTGATATGTCCATGAGGATCTCAGCTAAGTCAACCATACAGTTGATAAGATATATAGATGGACCGCCTAAACCCATCTGTGCTTCTTAGTACCATGATTCTACCTAAGTCAAGAGTAGAGTGGTCGAGACATCATACCGATATGGGTGGCAGTGGAATGCGATAATGGCCGGGCTTCTGGAGAAAGGATAGCCGTCCAGCAGACGAGCACATTTCCCTGTTGTTTTTGTAGATGAGCAGAGAGAAGAACAATAGCAAAAATGGCAGAGCATCAAAGACTCACATTTCGAATGAATACAGACCCCTAATAAAATTAGCATAATGCACAGTTGCGATGTTAGGAGAGTGAACGTACCACCATAAACGGCTTTCAAGACTGGTTTCGGAGTAGAGGCTTGTGGGGATGCCAATCGCAAAAGCAGTCCGAATCGCCATGCCCGCGTACATGTAACAACTGTGTGGCTTCAGAGCATTTTGGCAAAAAACAGACTAGAGGTGGTTGAGAACGTCACGTTAAGATTAGGCCCGGGTTCTGTGTCATAGCAGAGAAACTAGGAGCACCAACCATGAGACAGAGCGTCTGCGCTGTTTCGAAGGAGCAAGATTCAAAGGTGTCCTCGAGATAGGACTTGGCTTTTTCAAAGAACGCTTGTGACGCCTTGATAGGTACGTATGTGCTTTCATTATCTGATTTTGCGTCTTGTCGAAATGCTTGGTCTAGGGATTCGGCTGCCCCTTCCCACATTACCAGAGCAGTGTCTTCTGCCGTGATAGCACCAACTGCCAGGACAATGTTGAAAAGAGCACGAAATCTGGATCGTGCGCGCGTCCCAGGAGTTGGCATCTCAAGTGTTGTGGTTTCTCCCGCCCAGACCTCCTTCTCGCACCGGTTGAGAAACGCTTGTTGGTCCAGAATCGGGTGAATGCAGTGCAAGTTTGTAAAATATAGCCTTGCACATTGTCGTTCGAGCTCTGTCCTCACAACCGAGCTGGAAGCGCCACATGGGCTTGGAGCAGAGCACGACGCCGACCCAGCTGCGTCTGTTAGCAGAGGCTGGGGACTTTTCGAGGCCGGATTGGTAACTTTCGAGCCCTGGGTCGTCGAGACTGGATAATCAGAGCTGTGCAGCAAATTGACAACGGACTCGTCGTTGCCGATCTCCCGTTCTTGAAGACTATGCTGCCTGGACTCCGCCAACTCCGGTCTCTGTCCTTTTGCACGTGACTGCAGCCTTGAGAGAAAGTAGAAGGTCCCAGTGCGGCCGTAGAATTCTGCTCCATCCGTATGTTGGTTGATATCGCCGAGGCCTTCTGGACCAGTGTCTGTGGTGTGGACTGGCTCTGAGCCAAGAGATGTTGATATTATCGGAGATGCTGACCGGGGGCCTTCCGCTACGCTCATGGGTGACATCAATATCGTTCTTGTGTCGGATTCATGTTGAGGGCGTTGGGAATGGAACGGAGCGTCATGAAGCTGCTCTGGCGCAAGGAAGTTCTTGGTCGCGGGACCGATCGTCGAAATATGTGCAGCGTGTTTGTCGGCTGCTTCGTACTGCCTTCTGTATGCATTGACGGGCAGTCCACCATAGTCTATGGTCGCCGCTGTTTGGCGCACCTTGTATGAACATTGAAAAGTCGCCTCTATAAACAAAGCAGAGAAGCCACTTAGCACGCGTTGTTTTAATGGTCTTGCTTCACTGGGCAAGAAGACTTACGGACGCAACTGGCACATGGGAATTGGCCATCACACTGTCGAAGAGAGGCTGTCAGCGCTCAGGAATCAGGTAGTGTTGTGGAGGATGTTAATAACTCAAGAACTTCATTCACCTTGACCTTGCGCGTGCGGCAGGAGTCGCAAGCAACTGCTGCACGAGGTCGACTCCGCTTGGGCATTCCTGCTGTCGATTCTCGCGAACTCGATATACCAGCCATGTGGACCACGATGTCTAAGTCGAAGACTGTGGATTTGTTTGAGTCTGGCCCATCGGACTGATGCAGGACGTCGGGGGGTGGTTGTGACACGCCCCTCTATTAGTAAGCGGCGACAATCTAATTAACGTCATGTTGTACTCCTCAGAATGAATCCTGGGGTGCGGGGTGCACTGAGCCACAGGAAAGAAAAGCGAACCAATCGGATAGAGGACATCGGATCCAAATGCCGACGTACGGCTTCCCGAACAACCAATCGGATGCAAGACTTCGGCAATCTGCCGGCAGAGCCACATAATTGGAGAAGCGGCTTCAACATGGCAATACTTATGTTGGCGTCCATGGTTTAAAAGACGTCAACATAACTTCACGGTCTGGGCTTCACCACCAGAAAAGCAGCAAGAAGCTCTTCTATGCAAATCGACGTATGAACACAACACCCAAACGCAACATGCCTCACCTCTCAGAAATGCCCGCCACCAACGGGACAAACCATGCTCACAATGTCCCAGTTCTGATCGTGGGCGGCGGTCCAACCGGCCTACTCTCCGCATACATGCTTTCAAAGCTAGGAAGTACGTTCCTTTTCCCTCCAGCAGCCGCCATGATTATATTGATTATATTATCCCACTGACTTTCTCCAGTCCAGTCCCTCGTCATTGAGAAATACCCGGAGCGTCTGGCTCCCCCAAAGGCACACGCGCTCTCACCCCGAAGCCTCGAAATATGCCGCCAGGTCGGCCTGGACACGGCGAAGCTGCGCAAACTTGGATCTCCTCGCGATGATGCCTACTGGGTGAACTTTGTGACAAATCTCAGCGGGGACCGTATTGGGGTGCTACCGTACGAGCGCATGGATGCCAAGGTCCTCGACGCGACACCAGAGGTGAATTTGCCAGACGACGCTCGCCATCGTATTTTCGTTGCGATCGCTTACCCGTCCGTTGTGTAGATGATTCACAATGTCCCCCAACCAGAGTTCGAAAAGTTCGTGGCCGAGGAGCTGGAGAGCGATCCAAATGTGCAGATCTCCAGAGGCATCGCCTATGTGACTTCCACACAGGGCACGGACAGTGTTACAACCACCGTCGAGGAACGCTCGACAAAGAACCGATGGGCGATTACATCGAGGCATCTCTTTGCCTGTGATGGAGCGAGAAGCCAAGTCCGCAAGGACCTAGGTATCGGAAGCGAAGGCGACGACGGATGTAGGTTATCAGCCGGCTCAGCGATGTCTTTTTATCAAGACATATTTCAAAAGCAACGGTGTACTGACTATGATTGCAGATGAGACCATGATGACGATTCACATCAACGCTGACCTGCGTCCCGTTGTGAAGGAGCGCGTCGGCATGCTGCATTGGATCACAGATCCAGCGTGCTCTGGATTTATTATTGCTTATGATCTCGGGGCCAACCAGGTCCTAATCAGTAATTTTGATGTACGCTGAAACCGAAATGCGTGGCCACTGATACAAGAAAAGACTAACCAGGTCTGTAGTCAACAAAGCACCCTGCTGATACGTGGGACCAAACTCTGGCTCGAAGCGTCGTCGGTGCTGCCATTGGCCAAGACATTCCATTCGAAGTCTTGAGCTACCGGCCCTGGCTGCTTAGCCGCAAGGTTGCAAAGCAGTACCGCCAGGGCAATATATTCCTGTGAGATAGCTAGAAGTGCTATTCGCATTCACGAATATTTAGGATTTTGCTAACATGTAGTCTATGAAGCGTTGGCGATGCTGCTCATTCATTCCCGCCTACAGGCGGTCTCGGTCTCAACTCGGGCTTAGCAGATGCGCACAATATCGTGTACAAGGTTGCTGCTGTACACAACGGCTGGGCAAAGGACTCTATTTTGGAATCGTACGAGGCAGACCGCCGCCAGATTGCCCTGGCCAACTCCGCTCAGAGTGTCAAGAACGGCAAGAAGATATTTACGTTCCTCAAGGCACTGGGAACGGCGGGTATCGACGACATCGAGAAGGCACGCGAGAACCTACACAAATCAATCCATGATCCTGGCAAACAAGAGATGATTGCCCGAGAAGTTGCAGGCCAGCAAGAACACTTTGACAATGTAAAAGATTCCTACTAAACTGTGCCTTCTCTACACGTCTACACACGCTGACGGAGATGTTTTCAGCTCGAAATCCACATTGGATATGTTTATGGCGACAAAAACGTACCTCCGAATGCGTCTGATTTCACACCCAAATTTGTTCCAGGAGCACGACTTCCACACGCTTGGATTAAACCCCTGCACACCGATATTTTTGACGGCCTCAAGCCTCAAGATATCTCGTACGTCAAGGAGCTTACCCAATCTGATATTGCTGTCAAGCAGTTTTCCACCCTCGACCTGTGCAAAATGGACTGTTTTACCTTCCTAGCCCCGTTACAAGAACCCTGGAAAAGAAAATATGAAGAGGTGCAGAGAGAGCTGCTGAAGGTGGGTGTCACCGTGCGGCTCTATGTTGAAGGTATGGATTTCGAATTTGTCGATCTGGGACATAAGGCACTCTTCAATAATGAGGGCGGCTTTTCATCTGGTAAGGCATTAATCGTCCGGCCCGATCAGCATATTACCATGTGCCCAACTCCTGATACCACGGCAGCTTTGATTGAGAAGGAGATCTTGAATCACCTTGGCCTGTAACATAATCTAGCATCTGACAATGGTTTACTTCTGTTGATGACTATAGATGCAATGTACTAGTTATGTACACTCTTGAAAAGCAATACAAACCCTATTTAAGTCCCAGCTATATCAGCCTCCAGTTGCTACGGCAGTAAGCCCGTTTGTAATATACTTGAGCCCACGAATCCTACTTGTTCCGTGTGAGAACTCTGTATGAATACTAAGAGATGTCGAACAACTTAAGAGACATCTGCGTTCTTCAGAGCACCAAACGTCGAACGGCGACTGGAACAAGGCTATCGAAGTTATTAAGTCGCTCTAATCTAACTACCTCGCTCACACAAGATATTCTAGAACAGTGAACCAAGTAGAGAAAGCCACAACCCGTTCTCCCCATTACCAAATACTCTCTCCGCATATTACCTATGTTTAACACAGACAAATATCTAGGCTCAATGTCCAGGATCTACTTTTAGCGGAATATAACCAATGAGAAGTTATTGAGAACGTATTATCATATCTTTCCCGGAATACATATCGTCGCTCTACAATCAAACACTAGCATCAGAGTAAACAAGGACAAGTGAAATAGAATCGTGATCTTACATTTCAGAGATTACTTTTAACTCGTCATCTCACACCCTACTCAATTCTACGAAAAGTAGCAGCAGATTCGATCTGTGCAGGTTGACTATCAAACGAGCTCGCGACAACAACAATATGCTCTAACTAGACGACAAGGGAACAGCAACTCCGTTTCCAGTTCTCTCCGCTAAACCCTCCCACTGATATTCCTGTTTGAGCCGAGGGATAAGTGGCCGCAGCGCCATACCATAGTCACCCCCATTCGGCGTTCTTAGCAATGTATGAATATGGAACTTTGCTGGCTCTTTATTGTCGAGGAAAATACCGGAGTGGTGGTCAAACTCGACGATCACAACAGGACTTTGAATACGGTAGTAGAACGGATCGTCATCGCCAAATCCGCCTATCCAGCACCAGTATGTCTCGTGGAACCAGCTCGTTATCTGTTCAAGGCGGTTCTCGAGCGCTTTTGTCGGAAGGTAGGAGAGAAACTCTTTGCAGATGGCGATGATGAGGTCTTGTTGAACGGACTCTAACTCAGAAACCAAGATACCTTCGTAGGGAACAATGCGGTTATCGCGATACGCACCGCATAGGTGCCGCTGGTCGTCGTGATTCCAGCGTCCCCATGGCATGGCAGGATCCTTCATTAGCTTGTAGACCTGAGATGTCTCTTGCTTCACGGTGGGGAGGCTTTGCATGAGCTTGAGGCCGAGCTCCTCTTCTCTATAGAGAATGCGTGTGCCCTTGTAAGGCCCGTCGTCGATAAGGTTGGGTTCAGCACCGGTAAACCATGGGGAGACAACGATCTGCGTCTTGTAGAAGAAGATGTTGAGACAGAGATGGTGTCCATAGAAAGAGAAACCCCAGGGCGTGTCAAGCGATGGCTCGCCAAAAAGCACAAAGTTATAAGAAAACTCGTTCATAATGTTTGGAGATTCGACAAGATCACCAAGGAACCTATTTACACGCATTGCTCCGACAGCTTTCTCGTAGCCCTCGGGAGAAAGCGTTCGCTTCAGGATCCTAAGCACAGCCATCCTCTGCTCAGCGGTGATTTCTTCTAGCCGAATTCCCTTGTCGCTGAGGAGGAACTCTGGGTTTGACCATGTACGCCATTCGTGGGAGTCAATGTGGTAGCAGAGCTTCTGGCGTTGCGTTTCACTGAGGATGTTGATCAGATCTTCTGTGGCCTGCACAATCGAAGCAATAGGAATGCCGTCGTCATGCAGGTCAAATATTCCTAGTCGGATCTTGCCTAGCAGAATATGAGTTCTTGTCGTAGCATGAAGGAAAACTAAAGCCACCGCAGCATGGGCGAGTGCATACCGTCGTTCGAGATTCCCTTATATGGTTCTTTCAGAAGCCTTCTCCAGTGAAGGTAGAGGCCGTGAAGCCACGGCGGTTGCCCGCCTTCGATGAAATCTTTGGCGTAGTCATATGGTGTTTGCTTCTTCATCAAGGTAAACCGTGACAGGCTGAGGTCTGGCAAATGCTTGCGGAAAGCGCTTTCTGTAGTCCCTGTTGATTGAGATGCCATGATGAAGAATGTGCTGTGCTGCTTGTCGTTTGAATTGCGCACTATTCGGTATTCAACAGAACTCTTTGGTAATTCGAGAATGTCGGAATAGTTTTTGTTCGGAGTATTTTGTAAATCTGGGGAATCTTGAAGACGTAGACTTCCCCGGCTGGCTGTAATATGTACTAGTACCAAGAAATGGACAATTCCCGACCCGATAGAACGGTAACCACAGACGTATATCTCGAAGCCGTACCACCAGGTACTACAAGTCAGATCATTTTAACCTGAAAAGACCCCATCTTCCGGCTGGGAGCCATCACATCGGGTTTCGCCCACTGGGCTTCTCGGAAGGTGGTCGGGAATCCCGTGCTCCAATTAGAGACAAACCCTCGGCGCCTATATCCTGCTGACGAACTAATCATAGTGGAGATAGACGAATAACATTCACGTCGTCGAAATGCAACTTCAGAGAACAGTTCCAGTCTGAGCGAAGGATTTGCGTCAGGCTCAGGATCAGGCTTACGATCAGGACCAGCTCACAATGGCCTCATCAGCTGTCCATCGTATGAGCCACATTATTTACCCTATGTCACTTACAAGATAACTGCTGACCAGATGTCGCCCCAGGCCTTGTACGATTCGTACCCAAGTCCGATCCTTTGAAGACTCTCATCGGCGAACCCATCGACGAAGACATTGATGTTGGTGCTGCTCTGCGCAATGGCGTGGAGGTGGTCGTCAATGTTTTCACGGGATCTTCTATTCTGTCTTACGGAACTAGAACGGGAGCAACTGATATTATTGATCGAGTCCTGTCGCCCGTCGCCCAATCCGAGGTTGGCACTATTCGTTGTATTGGTCTCAACGTCAGTGTCCTAGTTTGATTGAGAACAAATCACGATCAAAGCGATACGAAATACTGACATGACACCAATCAGTATGTGCAACATGCTGTCGAAGTGAAAATGCCCATCCCAACGATTCCAACAGTTTTTTTGTACGATAACACGAGAAGCAGTCCCCTCTTACCGTGTCTTGCCCTTTTTAATACGATTTCAGGAAACCAAGCACGGCCTTGGGCGACCCGCGGCCAGCCCCTACTATGGTGCCAAAGCTGACCCAGCTAGACGACTGTGGGGATTATGAGTCTGAGCTGGCTGTTGTCATTGGAAAAACGGCGAAGAATGTCGGCGAAGCAGAGGCTTTGGACTATGTCTTAGGGTACACAGCTGCCAATGACATATCAAGCCGTACCTCGCAGCTGAATCAAAGTCAATGGTGTTTCTCCAAGGGTTTTGATGGCTCATGCCCGATAGGTATTTTGATTTTCTTATTTCTCCGATTACCTCGTCGTCAGCTTCTTGATTATTGCTCACTGTTTTAGGCCCAACACTGGTTCTCAAATCTTTGATACCGGACCCTTCCAAGCTATGGATCAAGGGGCTAAAAAATGGGAACGTTATACAAGACTGCGGCATCAAGTAAGTTGTGTTGTTGTCGATGTCCACATTATGCGCCGGTCTAGATGACTGACTCCTCTAGTGATTTGATTTTCAGCATACCAAAGCTCGTCAGTTTCCTGTCGCAGAGCACAACACTCCCTCCGGGAACTGTCATCGTCACGGGAACTCCAGCAGGTGTAGGAATGGGCAGAAGTCCAAAGGAAACACTGAAAGACGGCGATGAATTTGCAGTAGAGATTCTGCCGCATATTGGCACTCTGGTAAACGTGTTCCAAAACGAGTAATGAAGAGCAGGAAATAAGATAGAGTAGAAATAGCAAGTGACTGCTACTTTGTTTCGGACCCTTGTGACTTCCTCAAGGGTTTAGCATTGCCGTCTACTCAGTCTAGTAGTTTGTACAACGTCATGATATTTGGTAGCTGGAATCATATTATATACTGCCATGTTAGCCACTATGGCATAAACCAACCCATCGAGCCACATGATGATAGCGCAGGCATTTTCTGTTTGATATATTGGTAAAATCTTACAGGACCAGTTTAATTTCACCACAGTCCTTGTTAACCCAGAAGCCTAGGAACTTCCTCCACCAGATACTCAACCACAGCGTCTGGCCCCCTCTGTACCTGCAGCCCTGTTGGGATGGCGTGTGTCTTGATGTCTGGTACAACGGACTTTGCTGTCGTGAAGATAGCGTTTGCATGTTCGGGTGCCCACATAGACGCACAGAACTATGCCGGTTAGAAAATCTGTAGTCTCTAAAAACACAACGAACAGGCCTGACTTACAATGACATTAGGCTTGTGCTTGGTCACTTTGGGGAGAACCTCATCGATGCCTGCCGTGTCTTAGTTAAGCAAAATCACAAGATACCAAAATCTTCTTTCAAAACATGAGCTCAAAATCAAACCTTACTTTCGCAGTTGTCGAGGTGTTCAATATCATATTGATCTTTGAGGGCCTCTATCATGCGTCCAATGAGTAGTTTTGCCCGGTCGGGAGCTGTGTTGACTGTAAGCAATCTCCATTGAATCTTTTTGTCTGCCATTCTGAATGATAGCCTGGTAAGGAATGGGACTTCGACAGCTTTTGACGTTTTGACAAGACACAACCCAAATGTATCATTTGCTTAGAGTTACCGGGCGGACAGGAGCCTCTCGTTCGACATTTAATGGCCCTCCACAACTGCCTCTACCGAACCCTCACAAATGATTCGACAAATCAGAAGGAATATGCCGGGAGCCACTGAGTTAGCCTCCTTTCCGACTGGCTCCCATGCAGAGCTGTGCCGACCCCGCAGAGACTTGACGAAAAGGGAATCGAATTTATATGCAGCCTCTTAGATAGTCTACGCTCGTACAATTGCAGCCTCAAGAAGATTTGACGAATTGGAAGAGATGTATCGGAGCCACGACGCTGGCCTTTTCTCCGCAATGCAGATCTCCTCGACCTCTTCATCTTCCTCTTCTAGCGACCAATCGGTCATTGGCACGACATTCTCACATCAGATATAGAACAAGGCCATCTGAGAGTAGGAACTCCCAACGATGCTTCAATTGTACTTGCGGGCCGAGACCACGAGCAGGTCCATCATGGCGATCTTAGTGCTCGACCACAGCTCTCGCAGAATGAGATGCACCGACTTCGAGTGGGATTCTGGAATGCTACAAACCTTGTGCAAGAGGGAGCAGGACGCTCTCTTCGTCTATTCTGACGGAGAGTAGTAGTGTAACTAGTTTTGATCACCATCTTGACTTTATCAGACGCTAGCCGATTTCCGAGTTGTAAACTTCCTACTTTGCCCCGCCTTTCACTCAACTTGCTCCCCGCTCACCCCTCAACCCTCTCATTAATCAGAAATCATCTGCGTCGTCGTCATGGCCACCAAGCAAGTCGCATTCTCGCCTGCTATACCTATCCCTTTCGTTTTTGATGTCCAAGGGCGTATCCAAGAACTCCGCGACTCTCTCGATCCAAAACATCCTCTGTACCAACCTAAACAACAACATGTCAATATCGAAGCTCTCATCAAGCTCTATGAGGACAAGAAAATCGATGGTATCCAGGAGGTCTGGGTAGTAGAAGGCAA
The DNA here is from genome assembly GCA_003988895.1 of Hyphodiscus sp. D1413. Lineage (NCBI taxonomy): Eukaryota > Fungi > Ascomycota > Leotiomycetes > Helotiales > Hyphodiscaceae > Hyphodiscus > Hyphodiscus sp. D1413. The sequence continues at coordinate 61,149 of QYAO01000003.1, forward strand.
AGTTGTCACTGAAGAAGAAGCGGAAAATTATCCTGGTTGGGCTTGGCAAGAGGTATGTTTTTTTTCATTCCCCCCCTCTCCCCAAATTCCTTGATTCTATAACACCTCATCTAACAAATAAACTCATATTATAGGGACTACGTTATCAGTATGCTCTAAAGCATTCTTATGGTCGTGGGCCATTTGGACCTCACTTTCACGAAGTTAGAATCCAGCTCTTCTAATACTCATTCATTATCTTAATTTCATTTCATTTTAGCTTCGTATGTTACTTAGGCTAATGCCACATCGAGGAGGCGATAGAACGGTCTACAGAATAATCGCTATGAACGATACTGGTTCTGACATATTATCGCTTTTCAATTCGGACCTACAATATCTTGGGAACACACAAGGGTATACTGGCTGGCGAGGGCATATTAGGATCCTCTGTGCAAATGGTACAACAAACATGTACCCAAAGATCAAGGTGGAAGTTCAGCTAGTGAGGGAGGATGATACACCGTGGTCAGACTGGTTCGAAGAAGTCGCAATAGTCCAGCCCGATAGTCCGGGTCTGTCAAGGCTTTCAAGTTATGGAATTAGGAACGCTTTGTATCTAGGTACTAGTCCAGGTAATCATTCCCTGGCCGTCGTTACAACTGAGGGTGGGCTTGCTTCGTTACTTCAAATTTGCATAGGGCGTCATAACCCAGAAGTTGAGCAGACCTGTATTATAGCTTGAATCAATTGTATTACTATAGACTATAGATGCCTTAATATAAAACTTGCTAGAACATTTAGCGAATGTATCTTTCAATAAGACTAGTATCAAAGCAGAATTGGGCAAAACAGATTTTGCAAGTGACTGTACCTGTAAATCACTCCGGGTGTTTTTCTTAGAGCCGGGAGAGAAAAGGCAGCAAAACTGGCTGTTGGAAGAGGGTTTGTAGCGAAAATAGCAGCTCACGCAATCTACACTAGGCGATGCAAGTCTAATCACCTACCCCCTAATTGATGTCAATTCTTCGTGACGCTCATCAGATCTCTCCGCCGACGACCTGATGGCTCTATAACCCAGTGCTCAATTTGACTTGACTTGGTCCAGGCACTAGGATCCGTCAAACCGCGAAATCGCAAAATGGGTACGAGTCCGGAGCGTGACTCGTGAGATGACGGAGGGAGATCCAACGTGACTTAAATCCCTCCATTGTCCAGGGAGGGCAATAACTCATTGATGAGATTCGAGACTAGACTAAATCAAACCAAACTTAGAATAGTTTGGTTTCAAATTTTAATTAAGATTATAGAACGGTTTGGTCTAGGATTTATAAAAGCTCAGTTCGGTTCGATCTTTTCTTTTCCCTTGCTCTCTGGCTCGCACTCCACTTCGAATACCTTTCGGAATACTGTCGAAAACTGCTCGCTTTTACCGATCACAAAACAAATTTAATTGGACCCATGGTCTTACGATTGAAGCCGGACCCAAAGATCTCGTCTCAAAATATCCCTATCATGGGTCGGGTATCCATGGATGGGCACTGAACCTCAAAAAACCCACCCATGGGTACAGGCACACATAGCTACCTTAGCGAGGCCTTAGCGCACGCACCCTCACACCCTAACCCGACGTCATTGAACTAAGGGTAACTATAAGAGACCCTCTCCCAAATCTATTCGACCCCTCTTCTTCTTTGACATTTCCCATTCACAGCAACTCTCATCACTCACAATCATTAGCAAAATGTCCTCTAGCTCAAGCTCGATGCTGCAACCTGCTTCCTTTGGAGGATACGGCAGGCAGACAGGTATTTACGGAGGACTTGAAGGTATCGAGTTCGCCGCTAGATGCCCTCCAGATATCCAGAAAAACACAAGAATTGTCGCGGTCTGTGGAATACCGGATTCTGCTGCGGCTCCACAGGAAGATGGATGGTTCTTTTCGGACTTTTTCTTATTTTATCAGATGCTAGGCTCTCGACGTACGTACAAGTTCAAGATTTTCTCCGTTCTCTTCCTATTCCATTCTATTGATACTAACACAAGCGTAGCTGAACTACCTAACCAACTATGGCTTTCAAGCTGCTCACCCAGTGATCTTATCCGCAAACACGAGCGTTATCTCCACGGACCTGCAAGTGGAATCGCAGGGGATCGAAGAGTTGTCATGAACGAGAAAATGCTTCCCGAAGATGAAATGAAGGCCGGATTTCGTGTTTTCGACCGAAAAATTCTTCTCGAGAGATTTCTTGCAACTCTTCAATGTGAGATCAAAGAAGCTGCTCGAACTAAGCAGCCAGTACTGGTACTTATCTTTGGGCATGGAGAAGAGGACACTTCTGAAATTTTTATTGGTTGTGAATTAGGCGGCCCCTTGAAATTGACTCGGGAGAGGCTAGCTTCTACTTTAAAAAAGGAAGTTCAAACGACTATGATTATGACATCATGCTTCTCAGGCGGCTGGCTTTTTATGCCAAATACGAACAAATACTTCGACGTCAAACCTATGTTCAACCATTCCTTTCTCACAGCAGCGGGATACGGTGATGTAAGTCTTTCCTGGTCATTAAGCGAGACCGTTGGACGACAAGCTGGAGGAAGTGTCTTTGCAACATGTCTTCTCAATTCCATCATCACGGCCTCTGATAGAACAGAAGGCTTCTACATCAGGGGAAGAGGTCATTCTGAGGAATTGAACGATAAGGAACGACCCATGGGAGACACAAAGGGAAAACTCATCAAAGTACGAGAAAATGAAGAGGGAGAACATTTTTCTCTTTCAATGGCAGCTTTGACACAACAGATTATCTACGAATGTGAAGCACGACAAGAATCACTATGGGATGTGCACAAGTTTTCATTTGCTGTACAAGACGACCAGTGGGCCGATATATGGGGGAAGAGGACTGGACTTCCTCTCTTAAACTATAAAGAGAAGTGGGAAAGCCTGCCAGAAGCTCCACTGATGAAGAATGTCTACCCACCCGCTGGTCCCCTTACTGGATCTATCATGTCGAAAAGCCCTAGAGCTCTCCAAAATATCGTCAAAGCCAAAGCGATTAGATATATGAACTCGAACCCGGGCCCTGATAATGGGGGTTGTAATACCAACTGTCATCCTGGGTTCCATAGGTTGATCGAAGGAACTCATATAGAGTTTGAGAAACTTTACTACCTCAACAAAATCTTAGACTTCAGAAAAAGCCAAATGGGGCTAGTAGAAATCTACTGTTGTGTCATAGGGTTAGGTATGCCAGAAGGTCGACAGGTGGACCAATTTGATGAATTCGGATGGAGGCGTTCTTTGAACAAAGAAAAATACGAAGGATCTATGGAGCGTTCGAAAGCTGCCATTGATCTCTTAGAGAGATATTCTATCACAAGGAGTTGGGTGGTTCAACTTCACATCTTCGACAATCCACGTCCTGGCCAAGGGTTTGATTATACTAAGCCTAAGGCCTATCTCGCTGTTAGGTTAGCGGAGAGTCCAATGTCTACCCAGCAGATCTATCAGAAGTTAGAGGATCTCTTACAGTGTATGTATTCTTTACAAAAGAGTTATTCCAACATTTTCTAACTCCTGAGTAGATACGTTAGAAGAGGCAAGACGCGCAGCTCGCTCGCCTCTTGGAGTAGCTGTTCTTAATCAGCCCGAGATCAAGACTCTGCGAGGACGTCTGTACCAAAGTGTAGGCAAGCTGACGCATAGATTGAGATCTTTATCACCACGGAAAAGATCGTCTATGGAGGAGGGTGTGTGAGACAGCATCATCAATTATCTGCACAGATAGCTAGATTGAAGCGGATCGAGGAGAAGAAGACGGAGATCCACCAGGGGTTGCAGTAATTCGTGAACAGCCGAGAATTAGCCTTAGCCTAAAAATATAATATCGAAATAGACACTCTCCCCTTAATAATACTCAATTTGGCACCACAAACACGCTCAAAAGCTCGTCCTAGGATTCCCGATAGGCCTATTAGACCTGGTGATTATGATACTCTTAAAAAAACTTCCTTTTTCAATTCGTACGATGAAGCAGATGGCTCAAAAGACGGTCCCTCGATTGCAAACGAAAATGGCATCTCTCGAACTACTGCTATTCGATGGCTACAACAACGCGACTTAGAAGGCTCTAAAGCTTATCGTCGTCATCGTAAGACTTCAATACGGCTTGGGAGACGTAGAGCAATCGATGAAGACATATGTAAGATGCTAGTCTCGCCGTCGCGCAACCCGGTTCGAGATCAGGTCTATGAGGCTCAAATTGCATTTCATAACCTACCACTCAAAAAGCGTGCATTACAGTCCAATCTCAAACGATATACCAATGGAGCTCAGCGCTATAAAATGGCATATGTCAAGAAGAAGCTTACGGCTGTAAACCGTCAAAAACGAACACAATATGGCGAAAAACACCAGCACGAAACGGTCGAGTCGCATTAGCAATATCACATCTTTACGGACGAATTCCACCTCGATCCTTCGTCTACGGCTCAAGGCAATATACTTCGTGAGAAGGGAACACGTACGGACCCAGAGAATATTCAAGAACGGGGGGAAAAGACGGGCGTAAAGCTTCATGTTGTCGGATGGGTTTCCTGGCATGCCAAATGCGACAAGCTTGAGTTCTATAATGACGAACAAGACTCAATTATCAAACCTCAACGGCCTCGCAGCCTCGATTTTTCTCGTAACAAATCGCTTAGACTCTTTGGGTAGCATTTTACATTCCTGAGTTGAGAATCTTTCTGAACGTAATACATTCGAACAAATCGATTTCGTGCTGCCTACCGACGTATTAATAATGATAATAGTTGTTCACGAGCAAGCAGTCTTTTCCTCTAAATCCGACCCCGCTTCGTAACAACAGCCATGGATGGACAGAGGATAGTATGGCTGAATTGGAGGCAGAAATGGAGCTGGGATCTCCACGTCACTCACCACAAGACAAGATCAACACTTAGGAGCGTACCGAGATCTGATAGCAGACCAGAAGTTACAGATGCTCCTCGATACGGTTCTCTGGTTCAAAGTCTTGATTTGGCAACCTTGCTGTGGGTTCCCTCCCTTCTCCACTTACAGGTATCACAGTTCGGATTTCAATGCTAATGATCTTTGTGCAGCTGAACTCAGCCTCACCAACGCTCTTGCACCCAGCAGTCCTGCGAGCACTGCCCAGCTCTCCCACTCTCTCGAAACCCCATCGTCTTCACTCGTAATGCAGGCTGTATGTATAGGCAGTGCGTCTTCTGACATATTCTTGCGCCAGAATTAGAATCCTTCAAACGCCCCGATCCTCAATAGGGTTCCTGCGAGGCTCTCCGGTTACGTTAACCCACGACCTTTGCTCTGGATTGGACAAGGTGGAGTGCCAATAGTATACGAGGGTTTGGTCAAGAGCCTGAAGGATTCTAAAAGATGGTCTGGTGGATGCCAGGCACTCCTGTAACATGGGGAGAGGGAAGAGTGCCTTGGGTGACATTGCCTCACTGGGAGGCCAACATCGGTACTGGTTAGATATTCAGGTTTCGAGCTCTGTTGACCTCACCTCGGCAGATCTTTGACACTGGTACAATTTCGGGATCCCAAAAACGCAGGTGATAGAGGCTGGCACGTTAGGCAGAATATGGGTTCAGCTGGCATGGGGTTGGGTACGTCGGAGCACGAGTTACTCGATCCGTTGGCGGTCAAGGACTTCTTCTTTTGGGATCCGTTGAAAACGTAGCTCCAAGAATAAAGCCGACCCTTTCGATTTGATTCGCCTTCTTACGACGGTGTAAAGCAAGTCGTCCTCAAGAAAGAGCAGTCGTCGAAAGAAATATCAGAAGGGGAGCCCAAGAAGTTGATCACTATCCGCAACAATACCATCATCAATCAGCATCACACCGTTCCATGGTGGCCGAACAGAAGATCTGAATAACGCATTAGGATCAAAGCCACAAAGACAAGCTAGTCGGAGATCAAGAAAGCTTTGGTGGAGAGGTTCCCGGTCGAGAGAGAGAGGATGCAAGAGGCGATGCTTTGGACAGAATATTGAAGTTGAAGCAAGGAACCAAATCTCCGGGACATTCGACGGTAGCTACCACTCTCGCAAATTCAATTCAGAAGCCGACGTTCGAGTCTTTGATGAAGAACAATTTGAGCAACCGTTTAAGGGAAGGCACCAACGTCGAAGAAATCGAAAAATCAATTTCGAGCATCTCCTAAGTTGAGGCGAGCCAGACCAGGGAGGAGGCAAAGAATTAGCCTAGGGACGAAACAAAAGTCACGGACTCATCCAATGCTACCCCGTCCCTGACGAGACAGCATACTCGATGCTTTCGAGCAAAGGTTGAATGAAGACAGGCGGCCTTCAAGGAGATTACGCCAACGACCGGTACTGGATCCCACACCCAAACGGCGAGAGTGGATGGAATTAGGACAGCATCACAAATTTACTGTCATGTGATGGAGAACACTGGAGGAACGCTGGGAGGACCTAATGAGTGATTTTCATGACTGGATTAGGCGGTGGATCAATGGTCTTCCGGAATTTAGAGGATATGACCTTTGCACTTGCAAGTACATTTTCTAAGTTAAGCAGGTTTTCTGTCTTCACTCGTTCCACATTCCACAAATTACTACTTTTCGACTTGTATCGTTCATATTTCACAGAAATTCCCTTTTCAATTTCGAGTCTGTGATGTCCACTTCTAATTTAATTTTTTTTTACTAGGCCTTTCAGTACACTATTTGTTCTCAATTCGGAACAGTTATGGCTGAAGATTGTTGGTCGACGCACCACGAAGATGAAGTCATCATTATCAATTTTGAGTTTATTACTTTTACCGGAATTTCCGCGCTATTTACCGAGTCTCCATTATACTTTCTCCCCAGATATCACAAAGGGCAAAATGACACAGGCGTCAGGCAAGCCTGAGGGGCAAGTACCATCTCCTCTGTTTAGATCCTTGTCCTCTGGTCCCGTCGGCCCACTGCTGTACCTGTATTGCCCGAAGATGTCATACTGGCCTGGGTACGAACTCTGATACTCCTCATCGCCCCATCTCCCCACAAAATTGAGCCAGTTGACTGGTGTCGTGCTGTCATAAGCTGAAAATACCGGTGTTGTACCACTTGGGAAACTGACGCTGGCATAGTACGCACTCAGCGTCGGATCCCAGATAAACCCGTCATTGGTGTGGTCAACCAGAACTACACCGAAAGGTAAGTCTACCCCCGGGATGGTGTGATCGTGGGTACCAGTCGTGGCGTAGTTTGCATGGGATCCGTTCGCTGAGTAGACGATGGGACGAAGGCCGCCATTGTATTTTGCAACTGCAGAGTAGTCGAAAGCTTCGCCATCTTGATGCTGTGAGTACCACATTGTTTGCGGAATTCCGTTGGAGAAGCGGGTCATCGTATGCTCCCTATGTTCTATTAGTTAGATTTTCGCAGCTTGTTGATTTGAGTGGTTTACCAATCTCCAACATGATCATCAAAGTTGAGACCGAGGACTTTCCCACCCCAATTATATCTTCCATAATTGTTAGCTTAAAAGGATTATTTTTAGGGCCTGAACTTACGCATAGAAATACATGTAATACGCATCAACGGTTCCGTTTCCGTAGTCGCATACAATGATAGAGCAGCTCACAGCACCATCTGTTCTGCCAGTCGAATCAGGGATGACGCCTTTGAGCCATTCGGGTTGAGGATTGGAGGTGGTATCATCAATCGAGGTCAAGTAGATGGAACTGCCGCCAAGAGCGTTCAAAGAGTCAAGATTGTCAAGTGTGAGAGGACTCGGGACCTCTGTAACCACTTCATAGTTGATTTCTGGCTGGGTATTCGCGACTTGGGCGCCGATATCCGAGGGGAAATATTGCTCTGTGGAATGGAGATATACAATGGGTGCTAAAACAAAAGTTAATTGAGCTCCTCACTACAGCACCGGAAAGATTCAGAGGATAGCGGCTTTGTCTCACCATATGTGTTGACGAAAGACGGCAGAGTTGCTTGACGTTTCTCGTTTCCAAGCGTAGGGATCCCAGATGCTTGGACAGCAAGCAGTCCAACGACGAAATACACCGAAAGTGATGCCATTTCAACGAGAATCTCCTCGAGACTTTTCTGCTCCTGAGCTCCTTGGGAGGTTATTAGAGAAGGAAGTCATTGATTCAAAAGTTGGTTCTTGGAACTTCTGGGGTAGCTCGGTCCAAGTGCCGTAAACGTACAGGGGGTCCGTCAGCTGTCGGTCATACGTACAGTACTGTAAGAGTGCGCCGGTTCAGTTCAGTATCCAGGCCTATCATGGGACACTCCAGCTCTATCACATGCTACTAATCGAGTAATTCTATAGAGTTTATTTCAGTGGTTTTATGCGCGTGGAGGAACTACATCTACTCATTGGGTGGCTCTCCCGACTCTAGCTTTGGCCCCTGAGTCTTCCCCTCTCGGTTGGCACAGGGGCTGGCAACCTTGATCAATTCGAACTTCCTCTTAGAATCGAGAGCTTTCTCTTTCAATCAAACAAGCTGCGTCCAACCACCAATGATATATAACGTGCAGGTAATTATCAAATCAACACTAATTATGCCTCCTTTGATGGCTTGAGTGAGTGAGCACATTCTGCTGGTTATTCGTGAGATGTATGTATACCAAGCTACTTGGTGTCACAACACTTCCCCATGGCCGCTCGATAGGGTTCACCAGTGGTTGCAGCGTGAGTTACCCTCATCAAAGTTGAACCCGTGTTCAAAGCCCCTCAAGACCATTGATTGCCTTGTTCATAGCTGAAAGTTGTTGAATCGGGCGGCGCGAATTGTTGCAAAGCGTTGGGAAGCAGACTTCACGTAAAACACACTACGCATTCAGGAGATACAGTAATCTCAAATCTCTTTATCACTCTCCTATTGTGTTGTGACAGGACAGGTGACATGCTCAAAGTTGGAAATCCAATCGACTTAGAGACAGGATAATCACGACCACAGGGTCCTTTCATATGAGCAGTGGAAGGGCTTGGCAGCCATTGACTAATGGCCGCAAACCATGGTTCCCCCAACTTGACGAAACATCAAACCGTTCTCAATTAGCTCTCTTGAATCTCCTTGATCTTGTTCAAACGGTTGGACCCTCCTTGTTTGGGCGAAGAATGGGCTAAGAAGAACTTGAGAATCAGGGGTTGACCTTATGAACACCCGAAATAAAACTGGCTCGCCCGAGCTTATAATCCGAACTTGCGAGAATCTTTTGAGGCATCAGTTGCTATTACTTTGATCTATGCACAAAGGTATCGTGGGGGTCCACATGTCTACTCCTCTCGTCGATCTATCCCCTGACAAAATCCAAATTTTTCTTACTTCCTCCTCAAAATTTGATCCCTTGAATAAAGAGCTCTCAATTACGTGCCCAGCATTTGACTTCCGACATATTCAAATGCATCCACTAATCTCTCTCTCTCTCGGCATTCAGTGTTCCCCACCACTTCGCGCTCAAACTGCTAAAGAGTTACCCGATAATCCAAATTTCCTTCATAAATTCCGTCAGTATGCCAGCAGGGACAAACCCAAGAAGGTCTCAATAACTTCCTGATTAGGCGTATATCCCCAATAAGATCGTACGACCCCCAGTCTGTCAGCTCAGCACTAACTGCACTTCCTCAAGGATATGAGAAGGAAGAGAAACGTTTGACACAAGCTTTTCCCCACATAGTAGGCGAAAATCCGCCTTGGACTCGAAGTCATCGATAGTTGTAATGCGTTGGTATCTTGCGCGAGAAAATTGTCGTTGGATATATCGAAGGGAAGGCCGTATTATCGATTATTCGTATTATGAACGCCATCGCAGAAAAGACGAGGATGACGTAGAAATTCGGACAAATGTGATGTTCGAAATCGAGAGTTGGTATTTAATGTGCGCTGGAGAGCTTTAGTCCTGGCGGTCGTATGAAGTCTCCCTTGCAGTGATTCGAATACGGACATATTTCATTCAAGGGTCTAGATTCGGATATAAATCTTCTGATGATATTAGAAGGGAAGACGAATATCCGATGGGAGAGTCTACACCTACCTGGATTGTATCTCAGAAGCTCTTAAAGAAGTTGCAAGGGCAGCGATCGAACAACACGCAGTGTGATGTTTCCAACTCTGCGTACTCCGTAAAGAATAGGCTGATGGGCTCTGATTTGTTTTTGGGGCAGTGGAATCCAATCCAACACCCTCCTGTTATCCCAGGTACTGTATTGAGCGCAGATTGGGACGATTGCTTCATTGAAGAGGACCTTTCGGGTCTTGGCACGGGTCTGCATACCATGCCTAGACTTGCGCAGACTCTTGGGGAGTATGAACTTGACTTTGCGGACCATTGTAGCCGATGGTGACATACAAAGCTAAGAGCGGGCGAGGGCAAATGGCGTAGACTTCGTTGCGTTGTACCTCGACGCGGAGGCGGATATTGGACGACGCTTCGGTGCGGGAACTTGTAGGAAAGCTGTGTCGGATGCAAATACCTTGCAGTTGTTGATTTTGTAGTGCTGTCGGTGAGAATTGTTTAAATTATTTGCGTGATCCGAAATATCTGGTTGGCAGGAGTGTAAATAATTGGTTCTAGTGTCCAATTAGTGCCGGCCAGACCAAACCAAAGCCCTAACAGAAGTCACGCTGCTTGAGATTCTCTCTCTTTAAGTCTCTGAGAAAGAACTGAAGGAATTTTAAGAAAAAATTATCTGGTGTGAAAAGGTATAACCACTCCTTGTTTGAACTGATGGGGGGGTATGATCACCGTACTTGATGAAAAGGAAAACGACGACTTGGACAGCTATGCTAGGGAATTAAAGAAATCTGCAAGACGGTAGGGGAGAGAGCTGACAGGAAGTCGGGATCTTCAGTAAGGAAGTAACGAGACTCAAGCAGATTTTTCGAGCAAGTGCGTTGGAGGACAGAAGCATCACGCTCCGCTATTGCTCGACCGGAATCTGGAGCAACGATTCTGCCTCATTGGCAGGTGTATTATACCACCAAGATGAAATAAATTTATCAAGAGTCAACCACTAAAGCGGAATAGATCAGAAAAGTAGCTCTTCACAGCCCTATCGATGCACCGCATCCGTTCGGTTCATCTCTTGATAAAGGAGTGGAGTATTACTCCTATTCATAATCTCTACTTCGATTAATGCAGTTGAAGCAGCCATTCCACTAAGTATGTCTCCATCAAAGGACATCAGAACAAACTTCAACGACAAATGTAAAGGCGTAGGGGAACTTGTTATGCATTGATTCGAAGGACGGTAATAGTTTTAGCACTACGTGATTGGCGTTCAGTACTCGTACAAATGGCTGGAAGAGGTCGAGCCAGAGCTCAGTTCCTTTCGTCTTCTATTTTGTGAGACTTAGCAGTTACGGTCTTGAAGAGACAAACTCTGCGCTGAGGCGCTGAGGCGCTGAAAAGGCCATCCATCCAAATCGATGCATTCCTGAAATTCTGGGTTGATGATGAGACTGTGAGTTCGTCGTGGCAGATCGTCGCTACATTCCAAAGGGCTTCTCATGTTTCTATTAAAATAATTTGATAGATATCACGATGCGACATGAGTTGGAAATGGAACAGTGTCAGACTTGAAGAATTGCAGTCGTTGAAGATCTTGGTGCAAATCTAGACTTGAGGCTTGCAGGGGACAACAAAGGGGCGAGTCAACACGTGATGGCTGAACTGAAGAGCAATTGTACCAGGTCTCGTTATTCTAGCACAACCGAGAGTACTACAATATTTGTGTTATACCTCCTTTGAATCTCATACTCAGACAGACCCATACCTTTCGAACCAGCCAAACTCCCGGCCGCAGCAGCTCGGTGAGAATGCAATGTATCCCACCGCTCTCCTGATCCAGGATCCCTCATCTATGTATTGAGACTTTAACTCTTCAAGTATATTAGGCCAAGAATTCGAACAAACCGCCTACTTGCACAGGATCGGGAAGACATAGGCGTGCCATGACATAGGACTGAGTCGCAGTCCCAACCCAACCGAGTCATAGCCTCTTTTCGATCTCCACATTTGCAGCATTTAATGCAGCCTCCCTTTGAATTGCAGCCCCAATCTCCTCTCATCAACCCTAAAAACATCCGGGAACCATCCCATCTCTTCTTCCTGACCGCTCATCAGCTTTACCAAAGCCTTCGCGCACATCCAGCAAAGTACCATTCCATGTCCTTGAAACGACGCAGCGATCCACAATCCCTCGTTCCCCTTCCCAGGCACGTCACCAACGAACGGAAATCCATCCACCGAATACCCCATAATGCCCGTCCATTCTTTTCGTATTCGGCCCTCATTGTCATCCTCTCCCCAGCTTGCTCCAAAATACTTCTCCGTCGTGCCCGTCAAGTAGTCCGAGACTTCCGTATTGACACTCCCATCATCTGTCGTTCCAAACTCCTCCTCTCCTTCATTCTTTGCTTTCACCAAGCCCCCACCAATCACAATATCACCTTCAAATCTCGAGCCTTTCGGTCTCGGGATCATGTACTCATATCCATTCTTGTATATGAACGAATACGTCGTCGGAAGGCCAGCAGCAGGCATCTTACTCCCAGGACGATGTACAGTAATCTGCCCTCTTAACGGAACGATGGATCCCTGAAACGCAGGACAAATATGGGCTGTATATCCATTCGTAGCCAACACCACCCTCTTCGCCCTCAAAAGTCCTTTATCCGTCTTTACATCCCAAATCCCATCTTCCCCTCTCAATAATCCGAGAACAGGCGTGTTGGTGTGAAGCTCCAATCCCAACTTCAAGCACATCTTCAGAACCCCAATCACCAATTTATATGCAGAGAGACTTCCGGCTTCATAAGTCACCGCTCCTTTGACTTGCCCATACCCACCCTCCGTCATATCATCAGAAACAAAGAACTTCTTCCTCGCCTCTGCAGCAGTCCAGAGTTTATATCTCGCAGCACGCTCATGGTCCTGAGGCATGGCGTCTCGCATCTGCTGCACGGCTTTCACAGCACTATCCCATTGACCTTGGTCGTAGATTACATCTACTGTATCGCCACTGAACAGATCACAGTCGATATTATGCTTGCGTGCAAAAGCGTGGACGGACTTTATGTTCATGTACTCGAGCCGGGCTATCTGGACGGCTGTCTGGAGAGAGTAGGCTGTAGCGGTCGAGGGAAATGATCGGTAAGAAGCTGCCTTTGTGTGGCCTCCTGTTCCCAAGAGTATCGTCAGCAGGGCTACTATGGTGTCTTGATATCCATCCCATTTCCTGGAAGGGAAGTGTAAGAAGTGGCATACCATTCCGTCCAGTAGCACCCGAACAAGCCTGTCTCGCCTCCAGCATTACAACTCTTTCCCCTTTCTTTTTACTTCCCTTCCCCTCCCCGACGCCATCTTCATCCTCATCCCCATCCCCCAACAGACCCCAAGCAATACCAGCCCCCGTAATGCCACTCCCCACAATCACCGTATCAACGACCTCCTCCATTAACGCAGACGCAGCGCCCCAATCCGCCACTTCAGCATCCGGCGGATCCTGCCAGTAGCTAATTGTTGGATTGGGATGGGGCAGAGAGACGGGGATTTGGGCGCGTTGTTCCATGGCTGCTGGGCGCTGGATGCTGGATGAGAGGATCAAGTACTGCGGTAAAGGCGAGCGAAGAGAATAGTGAAAACGAGCGAAAACGAGCGAGACTGAATGAGATAGGACGATGGACCTACACTTATACGTGAAGAACTACATCTTGGTAGTGCATCAAGAGGAAACTTGTATGTGAGTGATAAGAGTCAAGAGTGGAGTGAAGCAGTGAAGCTTATCGGGTGTGCCTGCCGGTTTTGGAGGTGGTGGTGAAATTGGTGGGTACTGGACTGGACTAGTAGATTTTGTTTACACGTCCTGCACTTACGTCCAATTCGTATGAAAATATCCTTTTTCTCTTTCCTTGCGTGTGGAGAAAGCGACCAAGAGTGATGAGTCCGCACATCCTTACCCCTGAATAGAGTACATTGTCACAGCAGAGGCAACCGCCTCAACAGCAGGCAGCTTCACAGTACGGCTATCCTCGAGGAAGACAAGCATGGAGGATAAGGATTGAATTCCAGTATCAGCAGCTATCTATCAGAAAACCACCATGCCAGGAACCTCCATTTCATGTGCCAGTCGCAAGCCTGCGAATCCCCTACCAATCCGATCACCATATTATCAGCCTGATCCAGGCAGCAAAGCCAAGGCAAATCCACATCACCACCATGTATGAGCTCTAGTCTACCGTACGAACGAGAAAGACATGATGGAGCAGTCCTTGGGTTGAAGGATGAAGAATCAGAGTTCTTCGCCTTCTTGGCCGCTCTTCTTGGACTTCTTCTTGGGCTGTGGTGCGCCTTCCTTCTTACAGTGTACGATCAGACGGGTCCATGACTCTTCTTTGTCCCATTCGAAGCCGGCTAGGACTGGGTTCTCGAGCTCATCATCTGCCTGAAGGTATATTGTCAGCGAAATCCTTTGGAATGTTTGGCAGAAATGGCAGGTAGTGGGAGGGAGAGAAGGCTGGTTGGACAGAGAGATGTGAATATGACGAGCTAACCTTCTTCCGATACTGCTTGTAGATCGCATCTAATGCATCTTTGATCGTCACACCTTTCAGATTCCGCGCAGTGACCTCGAGGCCGAGAGGGAAGTGGAGATCGATCTTCTTGACGGGTGGCTCGGTGAGCATCTTCTTGAGAAAAGATTTCTCAGGTTCTTCGATCGACATGGGAGATTTGTTGATCCGCCTGTGTATGCAGCGTCAGTATCACTGCTTCGGGACCTGTACCCTTCATGTTGATGGAAGGCGGGGGTAGGTAGCAAGGTGAGACATTTCAAGCATTCGTGCTCACCAGTTTAGCTTCTGAGTCTCCTTGGCAATGGCCAGTTCCTTTCCTTCAGCCTCTATATCGCGGTCAGTTCTCTTGCCTTGATGGAAGGCAAGGAGCATCGGTTAGTCCGATGAAGGATGACATACCCAAGTCATTGATGTTGAAAACACCGGGAACGCTGGAGCTAGCTCTTCGCTTTGGCTCTTTGGCGGCATCCTTTGGGCTTGATGAAAGACCTTGGACGGCAGAATCGACTTTGGTGAGAGGCTCGGTGGAGGCCATGTTGAGTTCCTTGGAATGGGGTTTCAAGGAGGTATGAGGATCTTACGAAGGTATCGTAAGACAACGGGATTGATGTGTGGTTGTTTGTATGTGTGTTTGTTTGGTTACTTCTTGAGAAGCTTCACGGTTGGTTTTGACAAGATTGATGGTGTTGATGTAAAGGTGTCTGGTTCAGGTACCAGGAGAAGGAGGGGAAGATGAAGAGGAGGGTTGGTAAGAGAGGCAGATGGACGAATGCGGGGTCGATACGCAATCCAATGGGTGAGACCAGAGTCGCGTGACTGACATGTCGCAACGATGCACACGTGATTCGGGCGTGATAAATTAGACGCCGACTCTCTAATATCACCCCACGCGCTTTGGTAATTGGCTCCACTTCTCTTGGCGAGTAGTCTTTATCAAGGTTCCACGTCTCCATCTATCAAAATGCTCAGAGATCCACCCAGAACGCGGGGAAAGCTGCAAAATATGGGGAACTAGCGTCATCGTCCTCTCGACAACACCAGCAAGTGATATTTCAATCACTTCCATATCAAATCACCAGGACCCGCGAGATACGACAGCATGTTTTGCATAGAATTGGGAGAGCTTGGGAAGAGATTTTCCACGCAATTCTGCTGTCGAATGATCTGCTCCAGCCGCCCAGCCGTTCCTGCCGAGGAGGGGTCGAGGATCTCTTATTTGCTCTGCTGACGAGATGCCAAACTGCCCTGCGCTTCTGGGATGTACTCGCGTATCTTTCATGCTTTGAGTCGTCTGGACGTGGAGGAGAGTCGGCTGTGGTTGAGACGCAATGAGCAATAATATCAGTCATGAGCCCTGTGGCCTCACTTCTGGCGTGATCGATGTTGGATAGCCTCACTTCAGGGGTAGGCTTCGCAGCTCACGTGTCTGTGGTTCAAGGCTGTGGATATTAGGTGGTGACATCGAGCATCTCATCATAAGTAGCTGTGACGGCGGATTAATGTTGCGCTGTGGTTTCTTTCTGTGTCATTGTAGCGTCTAAATAATAGTAATATCTCTCCTGCTCCACTCGAGTCTACCCGTGGCGTAGTATATTTGAGAAGAGGAAATTGTCTCAGAAGCGGAGCCTGTCTGAGAAGAGGAGCCTGTCTGAGAAGCGGAGCCTGTCTGAGAAGAGGAGCCTGTCTGATAAGAGGAGCCTGTGTACGAAGAAGAGCCTGTGTGAGAAGAAGCTGTCTCGGAATGACTCGAAATGATCCGAAAAACACCGACCCGTCTGTAAAGATCGCCACTTTCGTTTCCATGTAATACGAGGCCATGATACTCGTCATCGGTAGACCACATCTTCCTGGGCACTTCATTGATCAATAACAATGCGAATTGCACACGATCAATACTGCCTAGCCCTCCTATGCCCAGAAATTCATCAGTATCCGGCTTGAACGTAATCATCACTTCCTTCATGCCGTTATGCAGAACGTACGGGTATTCAACACTGTCTTTAGCACGAGTGTATACCACCATAAATAAATCGCTCATAACGCGCCCCCTTACTATCAGATGAGCGGAGGTGATTGCTCCATATCGGTTGAGAGGAGAGACTGGAACTACCTGACAGTCCAAAATTTCAATCTCGGACTCGAATCCCTTCCTAAATCTGGCTGAGGGCGCATAGTCCCAGCCCACAGGCACTTCTAAAGATGCCCAAGACCAAGATGGTGCTACATAGGTGCGGGTTGGAGATATAATCTGTGGTCGTGTTGCCCTCCATTCCAGTTGGCCCTTGAGATCCTGGCGCCAAAGACCCGCAAGGTATTCGTCCTCGAGTGTTCCATTAGCCTGCATCGCGAGTGCGGATATTGCAAGCATCTTGTCTTCCGGATGAGACAGCTGCCGCCAAGAATAGTTTTCTACAAGCTTTGCCCACATTGTACGTATCGAACTTTTCGAGTATGAAAACCGATGTTGCAGTCTTGTGATGCTTATGTTTTGCGGCGCTGGCGGGGGGAAGTGACTACCAGGCCCTTCTCGTATGCCTTCCCACCAGCTAGACTTGCATCGCTTTATTCCAGCGACCTCTCCCGATGGGAACCCTCCATCTGATTTCGAGAGAGTTCGGCAACTCCATTCAAGCTGGCGGGAGCCGTAGAATACGAGCCTCGGTGAAAGCAGACTCTCCTGTAGAGTCCAGCCTCTAGAATTGAGTACTTCGATTTTAGTTTGAGGCGGGGAAATCAGAACTCTGCTTGTTTCCCCGGTGGGACATAGGAAAGGCAGTCGCAGCGAGCTCTCAAGATGTGGCATTCGGGGATGCAAGAAACCATCCTCGCATGTGGCTGCGTTTCCTGCTGATATGGTGATTCGTGCCCCACTGAAGATATCTGCCATCTTTTGTATTTCCATAGAAAACTCCACTGGATTATCTTGGACGATGCAAAGTCGGTCAACCCAGAGATAGTGGAAACCAATGCCATGGGCAACAACTACGGCATCTCGAATCGTCTGAGGGAGCTCTATTAAGCGAATTCCCGCCTGAGCATGGCTCAATGAAGTGGTTAAAGTTTTGAATCCAAGATCACCGCCCCAGCAATAACTAAGGGCTACAAATGGAGGTCGCCCTTTTGGTGTAGTAAGGACCACGAAATCCTTTCCAGAAGCCAGAGCCTCCAAGTTGAGCAATCTAGTAGGCTGCTGGAGATTTGGACTGGACCTGCATTTCTTATGGTTGCTCAAACAGTCTGATAGACATTTGCGGATGAAGTCCAACCCTCTCTTGGAAGAGAAATCGTCATTGGATGTCTCGAGAATCCACTTCGACGCGAGGCTGCCTAGAGAATAGTTAATAAAACAGCCATTGCATAAAATACTGGGCAGGGGGGTATTACCTTGAGGTGCAAATAATGTTGTTATATTGTTGGAGGTGGCAAGCAAGAATGTTTTTGAAGGCTCGGCCCTCAGCAGGAAATCGACGGTTGGTTGGTAGGCATTACGACCTGGTAGCACTCTCTGATAACGCATCAACACTTGAACAAATTTATCTGAGGGTTTGCGTTGATCGAAAATCGGACGAGTCCGATGTGGGTCACCGAAGAGTTTAAAAAGTGCACATCCAGTATCTAACGCAGCACGAGCTTCAGATATGGGAAGCCGAAGTACAGGCCAATGAATTTCATATTGAGCTTGCATCAAGAAAGATGTGTGACGTGTGATGAAGCCCTGGATTCCGATGAGGCCGGGAGAGCAATCGACCAGAGCGTCCTGACAATACTTGCAACGGTGATAATCCGGTCGAGGCAGTGATGATCCGGTCGAATCCTGCCATGCGATTGGACCCTCGAGCTGAGATGGAAGCGAAGGCATCAGCGAGGCCCTGGTGCACGAGAGGATGTTTCTTTCTATCGGGTCTATCTCGATGGAACCCCATTGAGCGGATAGACAGCTTGAGAAGAGAAGATATATACAAATTTGCCCTGGAATGGTGGAAAGCACTGCGCCCAGGCACCCTGATGCAGGGTGCCATTGGCTGATTGACAGGGCAGCTACAGGCTTCAGCTCGAATCGGGCACGTATCCAGCGCATAACAAAACGTAACGTTAGCATATCAGACGAGTTCTGACGAGACGATTTGTACCTCAAATGGCACTCGAGAACCCTCTCTCTTTGGATATATTTGTACTCATCTCTGTGCTGACGCTGGCAGCTGGTCCTCTTGAGTTTGCGCAGAGATTCCATCCTGCATGGCCCCCGACTGAGGTACTTGTCAGGCTGGCGTGTATGATTTGGCTTTAACACAGCACAAGTGGGGAGGGGAGGACTTCTTCAACTCTGAATATTGAACCATTGCAATTGCAGCGCAGTACGATTTAAAGATTGCATTCTTTTGTCAGCCTATTTTTCTCCATTTCAAATCCCATATATATATGGCCCCTGCGGCACTGAACACCTAGGAATGCCCAACAATGGTCTTCGGAGTATAGAGCTCCTCCAAGTACTTCTCCTCTTCCTCAGTCAGAGTCTTTCCTCTCACCTCCAACGCCTCATCCATCCTCTCAATGCTGCTGAACCCGATGATCGGGCTCGAAATCCTCTTATTGATCCAAGCCAGAGCGACCTGCGACATTTTCCAGCCCTTCTTCTCCGCTAATTCCTGGACTCGTGCAATAGTCTTGATATCGGCCTCACTCAAGCCCTTCTCAGCCTCCGGCTTACTGCGAATGGTAGATCCAAGAGCTTCATATGGGCGAGCAAGATGGCCTCTACAAAGAGGGGCCCATGGAATCAACCCAACACCGGTATCATTACAGAATCTATTCATTTCCCTTTCTTCTTCCCGATATAAGAGATTGTAGTGATTCTGCATGCTGATGAACTTTGTCCATCCATTTTTCTCAGCTACAAATTGCAGGCGCGCGAATTGTGTGGCCCACATGCTACTCGCTCCGATATATCTGACTTTGCCACTCTTGACCAGGTCGTGGAGAGCTTCCATTGTTTCTTCGATTGGGGTATTAGGGTCGAATCGGTGGATTTGGAGGAGGTCAATGTATGGTGTATCGAGTCGAGCGAGGGAGGCGTTGACTGCAGTGAAGATTGCTTGACGTGATAGGCCTACACGGTTCACGATCAGCAAGCAGATCAAGAATATGAGCAAGAGAAACCATACCACTTTGATTTACATAGTCCTTGCTCTTCCTTATCTCTGCAGGATAAAAGAAGCCTCGAACGCTGGGCTCCTCACCAACAACCCCATGACACTTGGTGAGAATAACAAGCTTATGTCGAGGGATGCTGTACTTCTTGATCGCCTTCCCGATGATCTCCTCGCTGACACCGTTGGAGTACACGTTCGCTGTGTCCCAAGTGTTTAATCCTCTATCATATGCGGCTTTGAGAAGGGGTAGAGACTGCAGCAGGCCCAATCAGCATTGGTGCAGTAGGACAGCAGAGGAATAATCGAGTGTACCTTTTCTTCGTCAATGACCCACGGAGCCCATTCAGGAGTTCCGAAAGACATGGCTCCAAAGATTGGGATCGAGACCCTTAACCCGCTTTTGCCCAGCGGCACATACTCGGCCTTGCTATTCTCGATGGACTTGAGGAGAGATTCTGGTGGTGTTGGTCCGGCCATTGTGAGGGTTATTAGTCTTCTTCAATACGCTGTCTATCAAAAGTACAATATGTTAATTCGGCAGAGGAGTAATAGATAGCGGGGTTGTCGAAGAGACAAAGCTTCCAGGGCAGCTGCTCGTACATATATATATATATGATATATATGTCTTCAGAAGTAAGTGTCACACAATAACCCACCTTTCTTCTGGATAAATTCGACATCAAGCGGGGATAACGGAGTGATATATCCGTCGTCTCTTGTCAAAGAGGTTTGCTGGTTGGCAGATCCTGAGTTGGTGATGAATAACCAAGGGTAGCTTACAAATTCGACGCTGCCGCCCGACGCACACGCCTCGCATTTATCCGGTGAATGCCACCATTCTCTGGTGCAATTCGTTGCTCGGGGCAACTGCTCCTCGTTTTTGTGTTGTCATGGAAGTAACACAGTTTGTATTGAACCGCAAGGGAAATACGGATGAGACAGTAATGCAATAACAAGTGGCCGTCTCTTCTCCAGTGCCTCTACGACCCAGTCAGGAATCCTCCAAATGCGAGTGCAATATCAGGTCTTTACAGTTCGGAGCCTCCATTCATCCCACCTTCTAACAAACTCTACTCATGACTATCAGTCTGCTTTGCTCTTCCCGATTACCTCGCTGGCCTACCGCGTACTAGACTGGCGAATGATTCATGTGCATGAGCATTGATAGCCTTAGTCGGCATAGGGATCATTGACATGTTTGTTACAGCGTTTTTGGGGCTCCAAGAGGAGGAGACTGTTTACAAAACGCTGTCAATGTCCCGATTCTATACTGTGAGTCGCATACGAGGCTGATTTTATTTCTTTGTATGTTCTCGTAATTTCGACGCGCTTGAGCAAGACGCCGACCTATTAGATACGATAGGTCCAACGGCTTCAACAGTGAGAGATACTGCTCAAGTTCCGAGCATCATTTCGGGTCGATTCGCGCTCGACCCAGCGACTTGGAAAATACCGTTCAACAAAGTACCGCATTACAGTGCTTCTTGCGAAGATTTATGCCTCGATAGGTTCCAACTGGATCTGCCTTCAGAACTTTTCAAGGACGAATTTTTAACGGCAGCATTGGATCACTTTCGTCGCGCACTACCGTTTCTGGAGTGTCGTGGAGCGACCATAATATATGGTATGAACATCCAACTGTGAAAGAATATATCAACCTTGATCTGTGGTCCAAAGAAGTAGTTATGCATACCAACTTCTCAACGTCGATCAAGAGATACATCGACTCGCGCAAAGAGTGGGGGCGGGCCCTGAGTTATGGGCCTGCGAGTGCTGAATTCTTGGACGCCCTGAAACGTGGAAACTGGCTCGCAGTGGTCAAAGATCCTGTTCCCTCCTTAGCAATTAGTTTCTATACAAGTTCAGTACTTACTGACGATCTATCAACTACACTCCAGTGACTGCTCATGTAATATCGTCTCCTCATCACCAGTATGATCCTTACAAAAACCCTGTTAAACTTATTCGGAAGAATACCTATCTTATTACAGGGTAATAGGTTCTCTTAATAATAGTCAGCGACTAAGTCTATAAAATTCATGCCCAGCTCTGTGTCCAGGGCCTGAAGCCCAGATTTGATCAAGCACCAACTTTGATCGCAGCCTGAAACTCCTCGCTAAAAGGGAGATCCGTATATCCATCCTTCGACCCGACTTTATAAAACGTCAGACGATCATATTCCGTCAACGCCAAATCCTTCTCAAGCCTAAACGGCAAATCCGGATTCGAAATGAAGTACCGTCCAAACACCACAACCACATCATTATTTGGATACTTCTCCAGCACCAGCAACGCTTTGGCTCTGCTGGGATGGCTGCCATGAACGAAAAGTCCATCACCACCGGTTGTCAATGATCCCGCAAGAAGAACAGGGCTTGTCTTTCCCCAAATATCAGTCAAGAAGTCCAGCTTCTCTTCTTCATCCTCTCGAGACTCAACGAGATGAATGTATGCAAGCTTCAGCTCCTTCAGAGCAGAGACGACGTAAGAGAACTGAGGTTTGGGATCCTTCATCTTCATTGCTTGGAAGTCGTTCCAGGGGCTGAAACGAATGCTAGTCCGGTCGGCACCAACCGCATTGACGATAGTTTTGGCGACTTCGATGACGAATCTCGCTCGATTCTCAACACTTCCTCCCCAGGAATCTGTCCGTTTGTTGGAAACATCTTGAGTGAATTGGTCCAAAAGATACCCATTGGCGGCATGGATCTCAACGCCATCAAAGCCAGCCGCGATTGCGCTTCTGGCTGCATGGGCATAGTCCTTGATGTACTGGAGGATTTCCTCCTCCGTCAGTGGCCGAGGAACAGGTGAGCCTTCACCCATCGGTACTGCGCTGCTGGAAACTTGGTCGAAACCCTCCGCATTGATAACTGACGGATTCGCAGCGCGTCCAAGAGCCCAGAGCTGGCAGTAAATGAAACTTCCTTTGCTATGCACTGCATCTGTCACTTCTTTCCAGGCTTTGATTTGGGCTTCGTTGTGGATGCCAGGCACATTTGCGTATCCTCCAGCTTGTGGAGATATGAACGTCGCCTCCGTTACTAGGAGAGTTCCTGGAACCGAAGCTCGCTGCTCGTAATATTCTTTGACAAAAGGAAGAGGAACGTGATCATTGTCTGCTCGAAACCTAGTAAGGGGGGCCATTGCAACTCTGTGCTGCAAGGTCGCTTGGCCAACTTTGAGTGGGGTGAAAAGTTTCGACATTTTGAATGTGGGAGGGAGACGACTGAGATTTTAGCACTTACACGGGCAGGTGAACCTTATATAGACTCCATAAACTTGCGCATTTCCAGACTGAGTCGTGGAGTGTTGGTTGGTAATCAGTCCCCAAGTCTGCTACTACTATACGAAGTAACCCCCTGTTCAGAAGGTATTTGTAAGGGTCTCCTTATGTACGAAGTACTCCATGTGCGATTTCAATATCGAAGTTAATTGGTAGGAAACCCTTACAAATACTTAGTAAATCCGATACTTAGTACATCTGATACTTAGTAAATCCGACGCACTAGGCCCATTAAATTACCTTTAATTGGGGCGTTGATTTGGACGGATCACTTTCTTTTTTCCGCGTAGACCGTGGCGATACCCCCCGTCTCGAGCAGCATTTACCCTTATGTTATTGGCGGCCGACGTAAAACTAGACCTCGGCCCCGAGCTAGCTCAACAACTCTCCTTGTAACTACGGCCCATGAGAACACGTCTTGGAAGTGATACATGGATATCTACTCCTACAATATCATAGATCTCAGCTCAGAGGCAGTTCAACAAGATCAGACTCGATATCAACTGAGATAAATTTCTGCTCGACTCGGAACTTCGGAGTTCAAAGCTCAACCACAACTTTGGCAGCAGAGACTCCTTTCTTCAATGTATCAACAGCTTCTTGAACATGTTCTAACCCTCCTTTGACAATCAGAGGATCAGGCTTTGCCAGCAGCTGGCCACCTGCCAAAGCCTCAGGAACATATTTTCGCCAGACTGCATCCCCAACCTCTTTTTGCTCCACCGCAATAGAAACAGCTAGCACTACGTAAAAATGTCAGAATCGATAATCAAATGAAGGTGAGAAAGGAGATTTTACCAAGGGTAGCATTCACTGAGGCTGGTAGCCCTTCAGCCGGTGCCCCAAGCACAGTTGCGATCTTCCCACCACCCAACCTATCCACGATCTCAGCAGTCTGCTTCAACGTCTCTGAGCTTGAAATAGCATCATAAGCCCCCACGAACTCTGTTCCTTTCAAAGCTACAACGATATCCTCCACGACCCTCGACTCGGCATAATCGAACACGTGCTTCGCACCCAATGCCTTCACGTACTCCAAATTCTTCCTCGAAGCCGTGGATACAACTTCCAACCCAGAGCTGACAGCAAGCTGGATAGCCGTACTTCCAACAGAGGACGCACCACCCCAGATCAGAATTGACTTGCCTGTCGGTGTGGGATTGACAGTAGGGAACGGTAAGGAAAGAAAACTATTTTGATAGAGGCCTGCTGCGGCGGTAGAGATTGCCAATGGTAAGACGACAGCTTGCGAATACGGTAAAGAGTCTGGGATGGGCGAGACCGTGATTTCATGCGCTGTTGTGTAGAGTTGGAAGCCACCATGTTTAGGGTCTCCTGTTGCGCGGCCAAGTGCGTGTCTGCTAGCATATCAGATTTCTTCCCTCGCTCCAAAATTCCGACTCAAGAAAATCAAGTAGACAACGGCTTACGCTATAACCCTCTGCCCAATTTTCAATCTCGTGACATCAGGGCCTACTTCTACGATCTCACCAGCGACGTCTCTGCCGAGGATATCGGGGTAGCCCTGAAATGGAGGCGAATACTCCTGAATCTTCCAATCCACAGGGTTGATTGCTACATATGCGTTCTTGATCACAACTTCTCCCAATCCGGCTTTCGCTGCTGGAGCTGCTTCGACGGAAAAGGGTCTCTCTTTGGGGGTTTTGATCCAAGCTGCACGGTTGCTCATCTTGAGTGAGTGTGGCAGCAAAATTCTATGTAGAGAACGTAAAAAATACTGTATGGGAGACGATTATAATAAGAAGATGAGACTGGAATAGTATCATCATTTGCTGCTGCGATGAGGTGACGAAAGAACATCGGGGATAACACTACGCCGATGATGAGACAGAGATTTGATTTGTCAGTCGCTGACTTCTCGCTGCGTTTCATAGGCTATAGCCTTAAACAAAGAGGAGACTCACCAACGAGATGCGAGTGCTCTCGAGTCTTCAGGATAACGTGGGGAAAACCATTTGCGATGCTGTTGGCTTTGGAGAGTTGTTGAAATAACGCCGCTTTATATGGCAGTATCGTTGCATAAGGAACGGTTGAAACACGCAAGAACTCATGAATAGCTTATATTCTAAGGGAGTAACATGCTTAGTTTCGAAACATAATGAAGCAAGTCCGTAGGTGCTGTTTCTAAGTTTCTCTAGAACAAACGATTTGTAACTTGCACCATTTCCTGTCCCCTTTCCCCCAGTGTCAATGCTACTTACATTTTATGAGGGAACCTATCAGCTTCCAAGTGAAGATAGAGCTCGCACTTTCATCGATTAGATGGTTAATGCAAGAAATTTTCTGTCTCTGTCAAGAGATCGCGAGAAGGATCATGTGCAGTATCCGGTTGCTTTCGTGTAGTGCATCAGATCATTTCTAGGCTGATACGTACTGTACGAGGATGACTTCCATATCGTATCTTTAGGTAATAGTTGCCATACAGTAATCTTTGGGCATAACGAACTCTTTTTAAAGACTAAAAGGGCTCTGAAGACACCAAAATCACTCTTGTGAAAATGAATCTCTGGGTATAACGAGCGGTTCTTGCGGCTTTTGGTGTTCGATAAGCAGAGAATACTGTACTCGTCCGCTATTGATGCCCTGAACTTGAATCTAAACCCCTGAAGGCACTATCCTTTTAGCGAACGCAAGCCTGTGCACCAAAAGTGAAGCGCTGAGCACTCATGCCTTAGGCATTCGCCAGCTCCCGCAGGGCATTCCAGTATTAGTCATTCCCGCATTGTCGTAAGTAATGATGTCGAAATGTATTCCATACATCGTGTGTCTTGTCAATATCCGATAACAAGACGCCTACTACTATACCAATCTATTATTGAGCAAGATGGCACATCTTATAACAGTTGCAATGTGCTCATTGGTACGAATTATCCCAAGTTTGTCATTCTCAAAAGTCATCTTCAGAGCTGACTCACTTGCTCAACTGAGACAATAACTAAAGTCCCATTCTAATTTTTGTACAGAATCAATGGGCACTTGACTATATTGAAAATACGGTGCGGATCATCGAGAGCATCAAGCAAGCCAAGTCAGCTGGAGCCAAACTACGAGTCGGTCCAGAGCTTGAAACATGTGGCTATGGATGTCTCGACCACTTCCTAGAGCAAGATCTCTACCAAAATTGCTGGGAAATGCTTGAGAGGATCCTGTTGGATAAGGCTGTTATGACATTCTTCTTGATATCGGTATGCCAGTACAGCATCGAAATGTTCGATACAACTGCCGCATCATATGCTTGAATGGCAAGATACTGCTGATTCGACCGAAAATGTGGCTGGCCAACAATGGAAACTATCGCGAGATGCGCCACTTCACTCCTTGGCTCCGTCCTCAAGAATATGAAGAATACCACCTGCCACGAGCAATCCAGAAATCCAAGGTGCCAATCACGTGATGTTTGTCGATGCAGTCATCTCTACTCCAGAGACCTGTTTTGGGGCCGAAGCTTGCGAAGAGCTTTTCACTCCCGATGCTCCCCATACGCATATGAGCTTAGATGGTGTTGAAATTATAACCAATTCCAGCGGATCCCATTTTACACTGCGGAAACTCGACCTTCGGTTAGACCTTATTATGGAGGCCTATTTATGGGACTACCTCCGACGGTCAGGCACAGCTGGGTATCTCATACCTTTGTCAGGTGAGATTGACAGCTGTGCACTACGACGATTGTGTTCTCCATGTGTCAAATGGTTATTCAGGCATGCAAAGCGGGCAATGAGCAGGTCATTGCAGACGTGAAGCGCATCGCCAAGTATACCGAGGAGATCCCAGAGACGCCACAAGAACTATGCCATCAAATCTTGCACACTGTATACATGGGAATGGTAAGTGTGTTCCTAGTCACCCATTCCTCTCGAGTCATAATTGCTCCTCATGATCGTATCCTCAAAAAAGCAATACTAACTTTAAGATTCCCCAGTCCAAGCAAAGCTCAAGCGAGACAATATCGAGGGCCAGAGAACTAGCTGATGCTATTGGGTCTTATCATGTCAACCTCGACATTGATGAGGTAGACAACGCACAGCGCGATCTAGTCGTCAAAAGCTTGAACTTTGAGCCGAGGTTCAAGACCGAAAAGCCGCCTGGTTCCGCTGCGGAAAGTCTGATGCTTCAGAATAGTAAGTTTTATCCAAGCCATTCATTGCGCTTTTGTGATATTGAGGCTGCAAGACGGCTTTTTCCACCGAGACACACTTTCTCCTCTCAAATAATACCTTTTTCTCGACACTTTCCAGAAGAGATAATGATAACTTGGGGTACCCCTTTAGTATAGGCACGTATCAGGATGGTCACCGCGTATCAATTTGCACAAATATTGCCAACTACTCGGCAACGCGCTGGAGCTGGTGCATTGCTAGTCCTAGAAGCGTCGGAGAGTCCTTGCGCGGATACCTCACGTAAGTGACATTAAAAACACTACCCTCCCAGGCAACGTCTTCCTGAATCTTTTTGACCAGGCTCTGAAACCGACCTGCAAAATAACCAACTGACTCAATTCTCAGATATTATGACTGTTCCTCTGCAGATATCAACCCTATTGGTAGCATTGATAAGAGCGATCTCAAACGCTTTATAGCTTGGTCTGAGACTAATTTCGGCATCCCTTGCCTTCGAGGATTCCTTACCGCCGTACCCACGGCCGAACTCGAACCTATCTCTGATGACTATGTCCAGAGCGACGAGGTTGATCTGAGCATGACCTACGATGAGTAAGTCCTTAGAGAGTTCATTCCGTGACTACAGTTTCATATATTAGGACTTCAAAAACTGATACCTGGGTACCCTAGACTCACGACTTTTGGACGGCTTCGGAAGTGCAACAAGCTGGGACCTTTTGGGATGTTCCAGCGACTGTTGCATAATTGGAGCAAAGACCGAATCCGAGCACCCAGCGATGACGGCCCAGCTTTTGAGCCAGCCAAGATTGTGGGGAAAGTCATGAACTTCTTCAAATTTTATGCGATCAACAGGTCCGTTCATTCTAAGCCATAAGTAAATTCAAATGACTCACAAAAGCAGGCACAAGATGACGACTCTTACACCAGACTTGCATTGCAACGACTATTCGCCGGATGATAATCGTTTCGATCTCAGACCGTTCTTGTATCCACCTTCTTGGAGTAGCTGGCCTTTCCAGAAAATCAACAGGGAATTAGAGAAGATTGGGAAAAGAGCGAAGAAGTGAGTTTTGGAACCTGAGGGGCGAGAGATCACTAGTTGCTACCAATAACGTGATATTGTGTACGATGAGCGGGTGGAGAAATTAGAAACTTTTGGGATCTTCTCAGAGGCTGCCAACGTGGTATCCTTGCTGATTAGACACTGCAGTGTTGATTCCTGAGCAAATAGAGAACTTTCACCCTCCCACTTCCAGGTCCAAGGCGAGGCTCTCGGGGCCTGGGCGTGCAGCCAGCCTACCCGAATTCGTCACCGAGGCTCTGTCATCTAGGATACAGCTTCCAGCCTAAACTTCCTTCCCTCTCGTTTAAATGTACTCGGTCTCTATAATCAGTATGTTTTATCAATATTTACTCTATAATGTAGATTCGTCCATGGCTGCGAGGGGGTTCCTGAAGGAAGGCGTTGTTTGACTCAATACTCACACACTCTTGCTGAGAATCAGATATCCACTATTGAAAAGGCTACGGATGATCTCCTGCGTGCGGTAGCTTTGATCTGGTCAACTCAGAAAAGCAGTATACCGAGTTGCATATCCTGCTTGTGAGTTGGGGCGACAACATTTACCGCTGACTTTTAAACGCCACGTTGCTCAGCCTTACCACCGATCCTGTGCTGCATTGCTGCACTCTTTCCATAAATCGTCCACGTGGTGTTATTAT
This sequence comes from Hyphodiscus sp. D1413, assembly GCA_003988895.1. Taxonomy (NCBI): domain Eukaryota; kingdom Fungi; phylum Ascomycota; class Leotiomycetes; order Helotiales; family Hyphodiscaceae; genus Hyphodiscus; species Hyphodiscus sp. D1413. Next base: position 90,020 of record QYAO01000003.1, read on the forward strand.
TGGCTTACGTTATGTATCAGGACGATACTTTTCTTAACAGCCTTGCTCCAGCTGAGTTCCATCGAGACGGCAGTTTAAGCATACATAAACCCACTTCTTATCATGCTTCATCGTCTTGCCAGTAGCCAGCGCAAACTCACAACTCATGGTGGGTTTCCGAACCAAGCTCCTTATCGTGTTCGTATTCATGGCACTCCTAGGAGGCGGTCTGCTTCAAACCAAGCCCGCTCTCCCTGCGTTAGGGACGAAACCAAGAAAGAAATACCCATCAGGCGTTCCCAGCAAGTTCGATCCCGAGGGCAACGTGCAGCCCTTTCCCGGCAACACTATCTTGAGCCCACTCCTCCTGGACCGAGAAAACAACACGAGGCTCTATGCTTCGCTGCTCTCCCTTCACGACAAAATCAAAGAGAGCCCTTTCGCGCCTTTTTTCGCCCTGCTACCGCCGTCAAGCTATCACGTTACTGTCTTTGAAGGGGTGACGGACAAGCGTCGCAAGCCGGGGCACTGGCCTAGCGACATATCTCTCGACGAGTCCCTAGAGAATTGCACTGCACACTTGACGACAAAACTACAATCGTTTGACCTATCGAACGATCTACCCTACCAGCTCTCTACTGTCGGTTTCAAATCTCTGGACTCAGGCATCAGTCTGCATGTTGAACCGTGTGAGAAGGATAGCGGCCAGCTGCGAGATCTGCGGGATAGGTTAGCTGACCTGTTGGAGTTGCGGCAACCAGGCCATCTCCGCTACCGCTTTCACCTCAGTGTAGCCTATAGTTTGAAGTGGCTTACGGAGGACGAGAAGGAGGGTGTGATGAGTCTCTTGATGGATCACTTTCGGGATATGCCCAAGGAATTTGAGCTGGGAGGACCTGAGTTTTGCAAGTTTGAGAACATGTTTGCGTTTGAACCAATATTAAGCTTATAGAATGACTTCATTTTGTTTGCGCGCTGTAAAGGAGCTCAAGGGAGAGGAAGGGAGAGGGAGAGGGAGAGAACAGAAAACGAAGAATCAAAGAATATTGCTGACCTTCTTTCCATCGCTGACGCTCTCCCGTACTTGCTTCTTCATACCAGCACCAGGGTGTTTATTTGCGACGCGACGAGAGGCTCAGCATGGAATTCGGCCACCCGGATCGACAAATGAGCTCTCTGATGAGCGCCATGTAAATACATGTAAGCGCCGTTGGTGATACCTACGTTGGCAGCTGAGGCGGATTTCAGGCACTTGGTGTTGACATTCCCCTAGATTAAATATATTCACTTGAATCCTGACCAATCTCATTATGTATCCATGACATAGAGTAAGTAAGTCTTGAGAAACTGGGTGTTTCGTCTTCTGCATAGCAGTGAGGTAAGGCTTGTCCCTATGAAACCGGTCTCGGACCCCATCGAGGCAAAAAAAAACGAGCGGTCAAGGTCCCTGCCCCACTACTGTACACCTTAGCCCGACTGTGCTCCAGGTGACACTAGATGGGCCCCAAAAAACAAAAAAAAACAAAAAAAGAAACAAAAAGTTATCAACGACACCTGTGTGATTCTGGTGTGATGTTAGAAGATGTTCTACATAGTAGATGTATCAGTGAAGCTTACCGAACACACGCTCCCGAAGGAAATGCCTGAACAGCTTCGATAAATCGATAGCAGGGCATCGCGTTAACCACTCCGCCAAAGTGCCGTGGGTTGTATTTGATTTGAGTTCGATTTTCTTATGTGGGTAGATAAGCCTGTGACCCGCTCCTCGGTGGGGCGTTCCCGTACCCGCGGAGGCCGAGGCCGAGAAATTAAAACTTCGTTATTGAGCAGCGTGCGCAGTCTAGACAAGCAAAGTCTTCTAGTTGTGTTGGGCGAAGGGGGCGAGCTCATGAATGTGTTTAGAAGTCATGTGCGTGAAGTTCATTATATTCATGGACATGAGGCTATCCCCAGATTGCGATATATAGTATAAATGGACGAGATTCATATACTAAACGTGTTCCAGTTCGTGATTTTGAAGAGATCAAGCCATTCCCAGATTACCTTCAAAACAGTAGCTTTAATTACATCGTGCGTGCGGAAGAAATAAAAGACTCTTGCTTGGGTAGAGCTGCTGCTTTGCTGAACACGCTGAAGGCCGATCCTGGCCGCTTTGTATGTGAACCTGAAGAATTTGAGCTACAGCCCTTCAAGGATGATGCAGAGTTCTACCGTTGGCAGTCCCCTTATCTGAGATTCACAGTGCCTGAGAGGGTCTGGGATCCTCGTGGATGTATTCATTGGTAAGAATGCGAGGGGCCGCCACGACCTTGGTAGGATTAATCCGATGTTTTTTTTCCCAGCACTGAATGTCTGTGATGATAGAATGTAACAATGGAGACTTCAATAGGAAGCCCAAGAGCCGTTCGTAAGTGATCATTTTTATCGTATCGTGAGAATGGTACAAAGTTTGTGGTATACATTAAGAACGATCAAAGGTTACCCCAACGCCTCGCTATAAGCAAAGACCTCTCCAGCTGTATATGACTACCTAAAACAAATCTCTCATCTGCCTGTAAAGCTCCTGGTCGCCTCCGAAAACATTGCTTCCCACCCCAGACAAGTCACCATCTTGAAGTGGCGCATACCCGTTCGCATTTATGCCCACACTTCCCAGAGCAGCCTCGAAGAGATTCGTCATTTCATTGCTCATTTGGGATCCATCCATCGGACTGTTCCCACTGCCTCCGCTCACTCCATTCATATTCCCGTACTGACCGAAAGCTCCTTCTAAACCGGAGATTTCATGCCCTGCCAGCCCAGCCATGACCAACGCAGCCGATGAATGTGGATCTTGTGGACCAAGATTGTTCGAGTCCTCGGAGAGCCCAAGGTTGGGACCAACTTCCTTGAGGCCTTTGATCGTTCGCCATAGTCTCTTGCTGACGAACGACTTGTTGCTGAATCCTTTGACCAGGTCGAGCGCCATGTAGAATTCTGATCTGCAAAAGCTACTGAATTGTACTGGTGCATGGCAGGAGGCGAGGAAGATGACAGCGAGCGCCGAGATGAGGAAGTAGTTGAAGCAGACCTGCTGTGCTCGGTATATATCAGTTGTCTCATTTAGGTGCGTCAAAGCTCGGATGGCATCTCTTGCAAGCCCAACAACATTGTTGGCGTAGATGGGATTTTCTTGGATGGACGACGCAGTGTGGAGGACTGGACGATAGATGAGAATTCGCATTTGATTGGCGCGAAGGTAGAGGAGGACTTGAAGACGGTGAATGGTGCGAGAGCTGGTCTGAGGAGAAGATGCTAGAGGGAGTTGGAGCTCATCTGGGATAGACTTCTGCCACTGTAGAATCTGGTAGTCGAGATAGCCGATCTCTTCTATGTTGAAGGATGGAGTCGGGGTCGGGGCAAAGGAGGATATTGATCGCCAAACTTTAGAGCCGATTCGAGAATATGAAATCATTACATTGAGGTAAGGGATGCTCATCTCCTAAATCTTGTTACGGACAGATAAATCATTCACACAAGGGAACTTACAGGCTCTGGTAAGCTTGGGTCAATATCCGCATCTTGCAGAGCAAAAGGCATGCCAGTTCCAAAGCTCCATCTTCTGTCCAGAACATAAATCGACCAGAAGAGCTTGATGACGTTGGCTCGCTCCTTGGGATCAGACACGGCTTTGAATAAAGAATCTCGTCGATGGAGTCCAAGCTCTATACACATGCGAGCAACTTGGCCAATTATGCGCCAGGCCAAAGCTTCTTCATCGCAGTGGAAATGATACATTGACTTTCAAAAATAAGTATCTGGATAGTGAATGTGGTTGTGACACTTACGACAAGAACAAGAAACGGCAGGTTCTTGATTTCGATTGCCTCGCTATGCAAAATCTTATCCGCCGCCTCCCTAACGTTCTCGAATAACGTATGTGCTACTTCACTCTGGCCACTTCCTTCCACAAGCGTGGCACAAGCCAGGACTAGCTTCAGAGCAAGCGCCTGTTCATCATCAACACCTTGTCCTGGTCCGGTTGCAGTAATAAGGCGAGTTCGTAATGCCGCATCTATGAACTGGTATAGGTTGGTACCATATACGATTATTTGCTCAATGTTCACTACCGGGTACATGATCCCCATCTCCTCTTCATACACCCTACAAAGCCGAACCACCTCGTTCTTGCTGAAGTTCCAGAGAGGGTCGCTGCATGTATTGACAAAAGGCGGCGGCTGTGATCCGGGAGGAGATGCAACCGGCGTGGGATCCTGAGTAATAACTCCCTCATCGGCACTAAGCCCTTGGTATCCCATATTGTGAAGCGTACTCTTCGCAACATCGAGACTAAAGGCCGAACTGGTCGGGCCATGGAAGGAAGAGCGTTTCGGAAGCGGTCGATATCTGCTCGTGGAAGGGTTGGGCTGAGTTACTGGAGGTTGCGAAACTGATATTGATCGCTCTGAATTCGGTGGGAAAACACCATCACCACTCCACAAGCCGTTGAGGTTGGCATAGAGATGATCGACTTGCTCTTGTAGGGCTGCAATGTGCGTATTCATTTGCCGAAACTCCTCAGACTCTTGGAAGCTATTGGTGCAGCAGTTCGGGGCATACTGGCATTCGAGATTCTGATTTCCACATCGCTGGCAGGGATTATTGCCATTACACTTGATCTTCCGACGTTTGCACTCGTTGCTAGAGGAGAACAGGTCAGTCGAGATATGGAGGGGTGCAAGCACCAGGTTGTTGAGCGCAAGTAAGACGCGGGCGGGCTTAGGGTTGTGAATCCGCTAGACGCCTGAGAGGTTCTGGACATACCACGCAATTGAGATATAGCGATTTCTCTTCGCTCTTGTATGGGTTGTTCCGTTTATATCCTCGCCCTTTCTCTTGTTTCCGCTCCCACCGCCGGTGTCCGCGGGACTCTCCGCGCTCGATGACTGTCGTCCGTCGTTCATGTCGTTGGAGAGGAGGATGGGAGAGTCGGCGAGAGAAGCAAGATCGGTGACTTGTGATTCGAGGAGGTTATTCATAGTTACACCAAACTAAGTGGTGCCTTTCGCAGAAAAGTGAGGAGAGTAAGTCCCTTTGAAATCATGGCCGTGCCGCGGTGCTCTGCTCCCTTTGCGGGGGCTAGTGGTCGGGTAATAACTGGCTCGATTTGAGATCAGGACTAAAGCCAACAAAATCAATTAAGAACTAAAAGTTGGTTCCGAGATGCTTCACAGTTAACCGTGTATTTCGAGCTAGTTTTACAAGAAAAGCAGTTCTAGTTGGTTTGATTTACCGGAATATGTAAGGATTTGTGAGGAGTCAAAATGGGCCAGTTATTACTCCGAACCTCCGACCCATTAGCGGGGTCCGATCGCAGGGCCGTGTACGTCTGTATAAGTTCTGCTCCATACTATCTATGAAGGGAACACAACCGCGCTCTCAATAGTCCCAATACATTCTCCAAACCCAACCAAAGCACCCTCCTCACCACCACAAACCCCTCGAATCGTCACCGTATCGCCATCCTTCAAGAACTTCCTGACATCCATCCCCGCTAGCATTATCTCCTTCTTTCCCGCCTGGTTCATCTCAAGCAGACTGCCCAGATCATCCTCACCCTTCCCACTAATCGTCCCCGAGCCTAATAAATCACCCGTCTGCATAGCACATCCGCCAACAGAATGATGGGCAATCATCTGTGGGAAACTCCAAAGCAGGTTCGCACCACTGGTCCTCGATATCGTTGTGGTAGCCCCATCTGGTGTCATGAGATCAATCTCTAGCTTGATGTCATAAACACTATCCTCCCTATCCTCTTTCAAGTAAGGCAGTATGGAAGTTTCATTCTTCAGTTTCGGAGCCCGGAATCCTTCCAGCGCATCTGGCAACACAACCCAAGCACTAATCGACGTCCCAAAATTCTTCGCATTGAATGGGCCCAGCGGTACGTATTCCCAGGTCTGTATATCTCTCGCAGACCAATCGTTCATCAACACAAACCCAAATATGCTCTCGTGAGCTTTCTTTATAGGTACTGGTTCGCCGAGGTTGTTCGAGGAGCAGAGGAAGCAGCCTAATTCAAGTTCGATATCGAGACGACGACATGGTCCGAAGGAGGGGACTTTTGGGTCGGCGGCGGGATCTAGAATTGTTTGGCCGTTAGGTCGACGGATTGGTGTTCCTGATACTACGACAGTAGATGCCCTGCCATGGTAGCCCACTGGGAGGTGGGTGTAGTTTGGTTGGAGGGCGTTGGCTGGTCCCTGAAAGGTTAGCCTTGTATTTCTGAATGTCGAAAAGTAGACACACTCTAAACATTGTGCCAACGTTGAAGGCGTGATTTATGCCAGCAAAAAAATCGGTATAGTCTCCAATCTGCATTGGCAGATGTGTTTTCGTCTCATGTTTCGGGAGTAAAGCCGCGTGTTGCAGGGCAGTGTTGTCTTTGAGTATCTGCGGATGCGGTGTGTCTTCCAGGAAGACGTCCTGCAGATATTTCCTGACTTCTCTGTGTACTGGTTGGCCTAGTGCGGCGAATGCGTTCAAGGTTTGCTGGGAGAAGACCTCGAGAGATTCCTTGAGCGAAGGGAGGCCGGCGAAGCCATGGTCTGCTGCAAAAGCTTTGAGATCAAGGACGTGATCTCCAATTGCCACGGCCGGTCTCTTCTCGACCTGTGAATGTTTGCTGGTTATGATGCCGAAGGGGATGTTTGCAAGCGAGAAATGACTGTCTGCAGGAATCAAGAGCCAGGATTTCGGAGGCGCCATTGTAAGGATTTTGATGCCGCGGATCTGTACGAAATTGGTATTCTGAATCTGTAACAATGCAGTTCGGACTCTCTTCAGCATTGGACAATTGAAAGGACAGAAGGCTATGAAGGCGTCGAGTGTCAACACCTGGGAGAAGTGCTATGCTTAATGCTTGGTTGCTAGGTGGGGTGGTAGGTGGGGAATTGAAGTGGACAGCGGAGCGTTTTCCGCGCCGGAATCCGCCCGCGCGGGGGACTACAGCCGTGGTGGGTTGGTGGGGTAAGAAGGATGGTCAGTGTCGCCAATGAAAATGCTTGGGTTTGGGATCCACGAATTATATCAATCCCTTCGACGATGCTGAGACCAGGAAGGGTCAACACCACAGCTGATTAGGACTAGGACTGGAGCTGGAGCTATATATTTCTCTTTGCTGTAGTATATGACGGAGCTTCACCGTCTTCACCGTTGCTGTCTTCCCAAGGTTCTCTCTTGAGCTACTCAAAATGATATTCGACATCTCCTACCAAACGCTTGGAATCTATATTGCCGGAATACTCTTCATTCTATACAAGCATCTGAACCGAACAGACACCCCGAAGATCAAAAATCTTGCTGAAATCCCTGGATACCCTCTGTTCGGGAGCCTTCTACAGTTCGGGGACAAGCACGCCAAAGTAGCAGGACAATTAGCAAAGAAGTATGGAGCAGTTTTCCAAGTCCGACTAGGAAACCGGGTACGTCGGGAAGGTATATCCATCAGGTTTCGCTGACCACATGCAGAGAATCGTATTTGCGAATACCTTCGATTCTGTCAGGCATCTCTGGATAACCAACCAATCCGCTCTCATTTCCCGTCCAACCCTACACACATTTCACACTGTGGTATCTAGCTCACAGGGCTTTACAATCGGTACCTCACCATGGGACGAGTCATGCAAGCAACGCAGGAAAGCAGCTGCCACAGCTTTGAACCGTCCAGCGGTTCAATCCTACATGCCCATCATTGATCTCGAATCCAATGTCTCCATCAAAGAGCTACTCGAGGATAGTGGAAACGGCAAGAAAGATATCGATCCGATTGCATATTTCCAACGGTTTGCTCTCAATACTTCCTTGACTTTGAATTATGGAACTCGAATCGACGGAAAGATCGATGATGAATTGCTGAAGGAGATCTGTGATTGCGAGCGTGCGATCAGCAATTTCAGATCTACCAGTAACAACTGGCAAGATTATATCCCGTTAATGAGACTTCTTCCGAAGCCCAAGTCAGGAGAAGACCCGGTGGAATGGAGAGAGAGGAGAGATAAGTACATGACGTTTTTGTTGAACAGGCTGAAGAAACAAATTGAAGAGGGGTCAGATAAGCCATGCATCACTGGAAATATTCTAAAGGATCCAGAGGCCAAATTGAATGAGAGTATGTAAACGCCTGTCCCTAAACATATAGTAGCTGACATAGCTTCAGATGAAATCAAATCCATCTGCTTGACCATGGTTTCTGCTGGTCTCGACACCGTCCCTGGAAATCTCATCATGGGCATCGCATATCTCTCTTCAGAGCACGGTCAGGAGATCCAAAATCGAGCGTACGAAGAAATCATGAAAGTTTATCCCAACGGCGACGCATGGGAGCAATGCCTGGTAGAGGAGAAAGTCCCATACGTGACCGCTTTCGTTCGAGAAGTCCTCCGGTTCTTCACCGTCATTCCGATATGCTTGCCCAGAACGAGCATCAAAGATATCAAGTACGAAGACGCTATCATTCCTGCGGGAACAACATTCTACATGGTATTACATGCCCTTTTACTCTCGAGTTCCAAGCTAACATCTTACAGAATGCCTGGGCAGCAGACTTCGACCCGTTGCATTTCAAAGAACCCGAGGTCTTCTCCGTCGAGCGCTACCTCGAGAACCCCGAAGGCTCAGGAACACCACATTACGCATATGGTGCCGGCTCACGAATGTGCGCAGGATCCCATCTTGCGAACCGGGAGCTATACACCGCATTCATCAGACTGTTCAGTGCCTTTCATATTGATCCACCGAAAGAGAAGAAAGATGAGCCAATACTAGACGCTTTAGATTGTAACGCTATTCCGACAAGTTTGACCACTGATCCAAAGCCTTTCAAGTGCGGCTTCCGCGCGAGGGATTTAGGGAGATTGCAAGAGTGGATGAGAGGGAGTGAAGAGAGGACGAAGGACCTTTAGGCTGGCGGTGGCAGGGAGATAGGACGAGATGATTCTCGGAAACAGGTTCATCGTATATACAAATTTTGCTGCGACGAGGTTCACATTACATACCTTTACTTCGATCGAGGGGCATTCCAGAATGAACTTGTCAGGGGAATCAAAGTGAAGCTATTGCAAACATAAAAATGAAGTGTCTTTAGGATAGGACTAGCTCGACACCGAGAGGACTTCGACAGCGACATGTTATCCGACAGCGACAGACCACTCGACAGCAGAAAATAAGCTGACTGATAGAGGTTCAAAGGGATGTGGATTCAGTTCTACTTACAGGTTTCTTCAAATACAAAAATGTGCCTCAGTATTCAAGCCATGAGTTGCACCTGCTACGGAGGATCTCCTTTCAACAGCAGCGAATAATGGCAAGGGAGAGAGCGCTACTGGTAAAAGTCCTTGCGAAGTATTAAGTAGCTCGGCATTTTCAATCCTTCAGATCTTCCCACGCCAGCATTGATCTTCCACCACTGATCGGATTTCGAACCATTATGACGTATAATGGTGCATTTACCTGTGACTCGTCCTTCACATACTTTATCTTAAATCTCTGGAGAGGGTCTCGTGACGAGCTGGAGGGTAGCGATGGCTGTGCTTGAGGTTGTAGCTGAAGTAATGCCTAATTTGTACTTCGCAGTGAGAGAGTCAAGTGATTAATAAGATACCAAGGATACCAAGAGCTGGCCGAACGTCGACTAAGCCATACTCTATAGATAGAAGAGGGACAACACCTTTGATGAAAATACTGCGACTGAACATATACCAAGTCAGCCCTATTAGATCGGTTTCATTGGCTGAACCGTAACTTCGACCAATCACGACCGAAGAACAAAAACCTCCCCACCACTTTTGGTTCCTGATCATTTAAGGCTGGCTTAGTGCTTACAACCCCAATCCAAGGTAACGAGGCTACGCAGGGATATCACGACTGACAGCCAGCCGTGTGACGATCATTTTGAAAGTCATATACAATAATATACAGCTGCTTCACCAAGCATTTTTCCCTTCTTCCGTTAAACTATTTTTTGCTTCAGTCACAAGTAATATCCATGGAATATTCCTCAAACGAAGCAAGGTTGAAGAAGGCTGCTCAGACTCGATTAAATGACCGACAGCGAGGCTGGAAATCCAGGGGTGGTGGCTCGAAGGAAGAGGGCCAAAAATTCCAAGTCGAGGACGGGCTGTTTAACTTGCAAGTCAGTACTGCGCTCTTTTCATCATTGTGATGTCTCAATTCTGATTGTGTTCAACTAGAATTCGACATGTTAAATGTGACGAGAATAAACCGTCCTGCCACAGATGCCTCACGTTTGGAATGAGATGTGACTGGAAACGACAGGTCCAGCCATGGACGGCCACAAATGGGGTACGGGTGCTCGTACCCAAAGCTCGATCTTCGCGGGCGGTCTTCTATCCTCCTCGCAGAAAGCTGTTCAAAAGCGAGCAGGAGCAGCGGTACTTCAGTATTTTCTGCGACAAAATATCACGCGAGCTTTCGGGATTATTCGACTCTGCTTTGTGGAGCCAGGTAGTCCTTCAAGCATGTGAAACTGATCCCGGGATAAGACACATCGTTGTTGCGATTGGCGCCTTAGGATATACTTCTAAGGTTGTGGCAACTGGCCTTCCACTCTCGTCTACCACATCAGATCAAGCTTCTAGATTATGTCATGATGAAGCTCAGAAGCACCACAGATGGGCTCTAAACCAATATGGGATTGCCATTCGACTACTACGGAAAGCAGCTTCTCAGCGAAAGTCAGATGTAAGAACCATGTTACTTGGCTGTGTCCTCACTGCCTGTTTTGAGACGTTCCACGGAAACCATCGTTCGGCGATTGCACAGATGCAAAGTGGGCTCAACCTTGTTGAAGATTGGCATATAGGCAACCCGACAACGAGAAACGCCGATGATTTATTTGGGACGACTTCGCCATCTCCATACACCATCGAAGACGAATTGATGCAAGCTCTTGGTCGACTCGATATTCAAGCAATGTCTTTCCTCGACCCTCGCGACAAGATAGTCCACGACCGCATGCGCCACTATGGACAATCGAGTGTAGATTCCATGCCCACTCTCTTTGAAACTGTCAAAGAGGCGCGGATTTATCTCGAACTTGTGATGCGGAGATTCATGCACTTCATGTCGCGTAATTCAAGCATCGAGGGTGACGATGGCTGTCTGCGTCACATGAAGGGATTTACAGCTTTTCCTGCTACAGAGCAAATGGGACATGTAGAAGAATTGAAACGATGGCACTTGGCTTTTTTGCCTCTATTAGAATATGCACGCAGACCGGAGGGGAAACGGGATTTCCTCGCAGCGACAGCTTTGGAGACGCATTATCTGAGCAGTTATTTTGCGTTGGATTTGCTTTCCTTGGACCATACGAAAAATACGAAGAGCTACCTTCCGCTCTTCAGAGAGCTCCTCTCGTTGTGCAGATCGATCATTGAGCATCCTGATGCCCGGCATGTAGATTCGAGCTATAGCTTCGATCTTCACATTCTCACTCCTTTGTATGTAGTTGGGTTGAGATGTAGGCATTCTGAAATTCGGAGAGAGGCACTCGCACTTCTGCTTTCTTCACCGCGGCGAGAGGGGGTTTGGGACGGGATTTTGGCTGGGAAAATAGTGCAATGGATTGTGGATATTGAGGAAGAAGATGGATTGAATGACGACTCTACACCGATCGGATTGGAGATCGTGGATATGAGCTTCGAGTTCGATTTACAGGCCAGGAGTGTAAATTTGAAGTGCCTACAGAAGAAAATCGGGGTAGAGTACCCTGTGGAGAGAAGTGTGTTTCTGACTTGGTAGAGAAGAAGCTTCAATCAGTGCTGTGGCAATGGAACGTGGTGATTGGATAAACTCAATCGAGAGTCTTCGAAAGGATTGGCTACACTGAAACTGGGCCGGACAGTGGCCATTGGTGAAAAACAAGACGTCCAGAAGATTGACGATATCTTACTCTTGTTCCAGGATGGGAGTTATTCCCTATTCGAAATTTCAATCTGAGACTATCAGTACTCATCTATGCCAACCATAGTCCAGAAAATGCCATGAATTAATTGCCTAGCAACTTGAATTATGTTGACCGATTCCAATTCAATAGCACCGATAGCTATTTTATATTCAAAGCACAGAGCAATAGGACTACGCACATTAATTATCAAATGAAAATCACATGTACCTTCGAGGTGCAGGAAATACTGCCGCCGATTTAAGTGTCACTTCAGCCAAGCCACGAGAAAAACGGAATCTCGAGCGTCGTATGCCATTAGTGAGCCCAATCAAATTCAATTGACTTACCAAACTCATCCCAAGTCAATTAAGTGAATGTAATATGATGCGTCTAGTTTTGATAGATTGATCAATCTGGGCCAAGAGGTTGAAGAAGACTTTGCCTCCACCTTCGGAGTAGTGGATCGCTCAAACGGCTCCTGCATTTTAGCGCGAAATCGACTTGTACCGAGCAGTCATCGACGACGTCCTGCCTTCAATCCCCAACAATCCCCTCGAGCACCACCTCACCACAATCACGATGCCCTCCATACGCCCTGCGCCCTTTCTGCGCGCAGCCAACACACTCTCCTCGTCTACAACGACGCCGACTGTCGCCCGAGCCGCGATCTCGACGCCGCAGACTGTTCAGCGAGGAGGGTACGGAGCAAAAGGCGGCTATGGGGTCAAGGCTTTCTCGACGAGCAACAGCGTGAAGGCGGAGGACGCACACGCGCATGAAGACCATTACGATCCACCGACGGGATGGCTGTGGGGGATCAAGCCGGGAGAGAAGCCGGAGAAGGAGGGGTGGGAGAACATTTTCATTTATGGGTTCTTTGGAAGCTTGGTCTTTGGGGCTGTGGCGTATGCTTTTAAGCCTGATACTTCGTGAGTTATCTTCTCTCTTGTGCCGTCAGTTTTCGATGGGTAGACTCCTTGATTGAGAGGGTTTGATGAGTCAAGGTAGCATAGGTATGCGGACGGAGAGAGAATGGGGGATTTGAGTCTTTCTCGACAGATTCTGCGGCGTCTGGTAGGTTGCGAAAGCATGCTAATGGATTATCTTGTAGGATACAAACTTGGGCACTCGAGGAAGCACGAAGGCGGTTAGAAGTCGAGGGGATCTTGAAGGAGCCAGAGGACAAGCTATAGAGCGATGGAGATGGTGATGGTGGGATAGACATGGCGCTGGTTTGTATATACGCATGCTTTAAGGCGGTCACTTGGTCTTGATGGATCGTTTCAAGTGCAGACATAAAGAGAGATTTCTTTGCTTCTGGTAGTTCAATGGATGCTGCTTCACTACATCGTCTGCCTTGAAGACTGGCCCCGATCCGTCCTGGAACCAAAACTATCAAACAGCTCGAACTTGCCCACGTCGAGGCATGAACCACCGAAATCAGTCCAATATACAATGTCGGCAGGGTAAGGTGAAATACGCAGAAGTGGAAATGGATCCAAAAAGACGATACTTGCACGAAGGTAATTCATACCTTGCTCTGCAGGCCGAAGAGATGCACAGCGTTAGCTAAGTCAATTATAATTATCCTAGCTTTGAAACTTAGGTATCTCGTGTGGCAATACCAGTTTCTTTTCTTTCTTGCCTTTTAGGTTGTCGCGCTACATGTCAATATCGATGCCGTGCCAGTCATTGTGTCCGTTGTGTGAGGCGCTTAAGACTCCAAGACTTCTCGACTCCCATCACTGATGAAGAAAACTCGTTTGTCGTCCCAGTAGCCCATGTGGCAAGACTCAAGACTTGAAAATCTACGCTCGATTCTCTCTATTCTAGTACTTGACATCTCTCCTTTTATTGAGGCACAACATAACTCCACTCATGTTCGTCATCGCCATATTGGATATCCTCAATCCATCCCAGCATCTTCTGAGTGATTTCGCCAGCCTCTTGCTCGGGTCTCAATCCACACTCCACCAAATTGCCCTTCCAGCTTATATTTCGCACCGGACTGACAACAGCGGCGGTCCCTGCTCCGAAAGCCTCCAGCAATCTGCCTTCCTTGGCGGCCTCAGCTATTTCGGACATCGTATATTTACGTTCCGAAATGATCCACCCCTCAGGCGCAAGTCTCTCCCTCGCAAGAGCTAGTATAGAGTCCCTAGTAACACCCTCCAGAATCGTGCCATCGAGTGGTGCAGTGACAAGCTCTTTCTGGCCCTGCTTGTTTTTTAACGCCACGAACATGTTCATAGTTCCCACCTCAGTGACGAACTCCTCCTCTCCAAACAGCCATAGGTTCTGGTGGAACCCTCTCTTTGCAGCTTCCATTTGTGGCACTATACATGGCGCATAATTGGCTCCCAACTTCTTGTCTCCAACTCCTCCAGGCCAAGCCCGAACAGCATAATCCGTAGCCTCTAACGATACGGCCTTGAATCCGGTGGGGTAATAAGGCCCCACTGGACTAGCAATAACATAAAGCAGCGCGCTCCCTGGTGGTCCCACACCCAGTGTCCGTTGTGTGCCAATCATCGTGGGTCTCAAATATAGACTATAGCCTTTCGTACTCGAGATGAACCGTTCTTCCATCGCAGTAAATTGAGCAATCAGTTGAATCATAGCCGCGCTATCGAAGGTTGGTAATGCGATACGAGCAGATGATCCATTCATGCGTGCCATGTTCTTGGCTGGGCGAAACAACCGTACTTTTCCTTGCTTGTCTTTGTATGCTTTCATGCCTTCGAAGCATTCGAATGCATAGTGGAAGACGGAGCTGGCAGGATCGAGAGAGAGGTTCTGATATGGAGTTATTCGTGGCGGGAGCCAGCCTTCAGAGGCGGTCCATTCGATGGAGAGCATATGGTCTATAGCGGTCAGTGGTATACTTTCTCCAGCATTGTATTCATACCGGTAAAATTCGCTCCAAATAACAATTCATTTTGAGGGACGAGCTCTTTGGGTGTAGTAGTCTTCGTGATGGATAATTTTGTGGGATCAATATCCTGCCGCTTCACAGTCGAGGCTGATTCTGCTTGGATGCTGTAGCTACGCTGCCATGCTGCTATCAGCCTCGAAGGCTGCTTGAAAGCACTCTGGGGTCGCAATTGACGAAGCATTGCCATGATTGAAGATGTGGTTGTCCTTTTGGAACCAGACTTAAAAGAACTGAGATCTGGCCCTTGATATTGAGCGTGGGATATGACAGATGGACCAAGATAACAACTGAATGTTGGTAGGATGAAGTACTACATAAATTAATAGTTTGACTCCGTGATCGGTTAAACACGGGTGTGGCTGTAGTGAAGGTCGCTGTCGCTGGAGAGAGAGCCTTGTCCATTTGCAACGCCGAACAAGGCTCCCAATAAATTTCGTGGTATTCATCCACTTCACTTCGCGTTGCAGATCGAGACTCTGCGCATTGCAATCGCTCCTTTTGATTCGCATTTATCAATGCGCGAGCAATAAATCTATTTCCAATGTTCCTTTCAGGGTGAACAGTTTAAGCAAAGATTTGAAGCATAGGAGCCCGCACGATCTGGCAAGATGTTTAGCTCAGCGCTGAAGTCCTTCTCTTCGAATATAAACTCCAACTATACCATTGCCTCTGCTCCAAATGCTACTTCTGGGCCATGGCGGATATACGATGCGAAGAAGAAGTCGACAGGCAAGTCTGTCTCTGTGTTCGTACTCGACCGCAAGTCTCTGGAACCATCCCAATCACTGGGGCGATCAAGCGCAGCTTCGATAAAACGGGCGACAGAGGAAGTGGTTGAACGATTGAAAAAAGAGGCATCTTCTCTGGCACGGCTACGCCATCCAAACATCCTGGAGCTTGTAGAACCAGTTGAAGATACTAGGAACGGAGGGCTGCAGTTTGCTACAGAGACGGTGACTGCTTCCTTATCTGGTCTACTACAGGAGAAGGACGAACAAGAAAGAGCAGGAGGGGTCGGTGGAAGACCCAGTCGCTTTGTGAGAGAAGACTCTGAAGGAGGGCGCCACAGGAGAGAGCTTGAAATTGACGAATTGGAGATACAAAAGGGGTTGGAACAAATCAGCAAAGCTTTGGAATTCTTGCATGATAATGCTGGCCTAGTCCATGGAAACTTGACACCGGATGCGGTCTTTGTAAATGCGAAGGTGGGATGGACGATTCAAATATCTGGAGGATGTTGACTGACAATAAACAGTCTGATTGGAAAATTTCAGGACTGAGTTTCTCAAGTCCGCCGGACAACTCTTCCAAACCTACCTCTGTTACTCCCATCAACCTCTCTGAGGCTCTAAACATCGATCCCAGGCTACCACGCTCCGTACAGATAAATCTCGATTACTGTTCTCCAGATTTCGTGTTGGACTCGAATCTAAATACAGGGGCTGATATGTTCTCACTTGGCCTTCTCATTATTGCTCTTTATAACTCTCCGCACATTTCGCCCTTACAGTCGAATTCGAGTATAGTGAGTCAAATTTAATTTAGGATATTCCTGTAATCTGTCTGCTAACCCAAATTGCAGTCCACTTATAAGCGTCTATTCGCATCCTCCTCTACTATACCCTCCTCTAGTAACGGCTTTCTTTCTTCGAGACCGCTACCAAAAGAGCTAACCGGTTCTGTCCTACCACGTCTCATTACTCGAAGACCTGCTCAACGGATGACTGCAAAGGACTTCCAACAAAGCGCATATTTCGACAACATCTTGATCTCTACAATCCGATTTCTAGACTCACTACCTGCAAAGACACCAAACGAGAAATCACAGTTCATGCGAGGTCTATCACGTGTGCTGCCTTCCTTTCCAAAATCGGTATTGGAAAAGAAGGTTTTACCAGCGTTATTAGAGGAAATGAAAGATCGAGAACTGTTGTCGTTGATCTTACAGAATGTGTTCAAGATTATTGAGCTTCTACCATCTGGCCGCCGTGCATTCACAGAAAAGATCTTACCTCGGTTCCGAGAGATATTTCTACCTCCAAGCAATGCAAAAGGACCTCCAGACCGAGATCCAGCAAAAGAAGCCGGGTTGATGGTCCTTCTGGAAAACATCTCAGTCATCACAGTAAACTGCTCTGGGAAAGAGTTTAAAGACGAGATACTTCCCATAATACACCTCGGTATTGAGTCTCCGACGCACAGTATTGTCGATGCGTCCCTCCGAAGCTTACCAACAGTTCTACCCGTACTTGATTTCTCCACAATCAAGAACGAGCTGTTCCCTGTGATCGCCGCAGTTTTCAGCAAGACCAGTAGTCTTGGCATCAAAGTTCGAGGGCTTGAAGCTTTCGTAATTCTTTGTGGCGGATCGATCGATCAAGCAAATAATGATGGCTTAGACGGTATCATGAACTCAGCTGCGAAGAAAAGCAGCTCGACAGCCCTCGACAAATACACAATGCAAGAGAAAATTATTCCCTTGATTCGAGGGATAAAGACAAAAGAAGCAGCGGTTGCAGTAGCAGCTTTGAATGTTTTACGTGTTGTTGGAGGCGTCGCCGACGCAGACTTCGTCGCTATGGACATTCTCCCAGTTCTATGGAGTATGAGCTTTGGACCACTCCTCAACCTCACGCAATTCCAGTCTTTCATGGACCTGATCAAAAGCCTGTCATCAAGAGTGGAAGCTGAGCAGACAAAGAAGTTGCAAGAGTTGTCTGGGACCAATGATTTAGGGCAAAGAGGCAACGATGATTTCATGTCCTTTGGCGCAACCAATGTTTTCCCATCCAGCAATGGTAGCGACAATCCTGAGATCGACTTTGAAAGGTTGGTAAAGGGCAACGCAGTCGACAATAGATCCTCAAATTCTTTAGACGCTGGATGGGATTCCATGCCATCAAATGCCAGAGTGCAACCCCCCTTGAGCAACCAACCGAAGCCAGCCTCATTCGCATGGTCGACTCCCAGTCCGACAACACCATCATATCCGAATATGGGAACTCTCAAACCACAACAACCTGCTTCGCGGACGATCACGCCAGATCTGTCTCGCTTTGATACCCTTTCGCCTGGAACAACGCAGTTCTCACAACCTCTTCAACCACAGCCTCCACAATTTCAACCCTTCCAAACTCCATCAAATCAGAATGTCCCTTCTCAAATGAGCAATTACAACCCTTCACCGCTCCAGCCTCCGCCTAATCCTCAGACACAACCCCTCCAAAGTTTTCAGGGCGCACCAACTACTGTCAACTGGGGTGCGGCTGCATCGAATCCATGGGCGAGTAACACTTCGAACTCGTCGTCTATCTCTGGTATTGGAAACTCAATGGGAAGCATGTCACTGAACCACCAGCGGCCGGCTATGAGCTCGCAATCTTCGTAAGTACCTTAACCGTCGTTGAACCATACGTCAAATATTGACACTACCGTAGGTTCTCATTGCCACCGCCTCCAGGGGCTCCATCGAATGCATTCGGGGCACAACAGTCAGCATTCAGTCCACAACAATCAGCATTTACTGTGCCTAGTCAATCCAAACCCCAAACACAGAAATCGGGTTTGGATGCCTACGAGAGTTTAATATGAGCGGGATGATTCGGATAGATTAAGCATAGGAGTCTGGACTGGATAAAAGCACAGCACCAAATCGAAGCACAAAATTTATTGGTGCAACGACTGTGGCCCATTTTGTTTGCAGATTTCCATGATCGTCGACATGGGTACGTTTCGACCTGGTCGAAGCTTTCTCTCTTGGGACAAGTCAGAATTTGGCATAGTGTTGAAGCAGTAGCCATTATGGATCTGCTACCCTGGGCTTCTACGGATCTTCAAAGTAGACTCGAATAGGATCGAGACTTTCTTGATTCTCCTGGATCCTTCAGAGCCCCAGACTTCTCAAGGACCCACTCGATACAACGTCATAGTTCCGCACTACTGGTCATGTTTGAACAGCCATTTGGTGCAGGATGGATCAGCGGACTTTGGATTCCTCTTTTGGCTAATAAGAGGAGCGAAGAATTCTCGCCCAATCTTCCTGCGGGCGTGGCTTTCGAGGATGAATTAGCATGGTTATTGTGTCTGGCTCCTGCGGAGGGTGACCTTGGATTCGAGCGCACTCCCTTTTTGAAGG
Source organism: Hyphodiscus sp. D1413 (assembly GCA_003988895.1). Lineage (NCBI taxonomy): Eukaryota > Fungi > Ascomycota > Leotiomycetes > Helotiales > Hyphodiscaceae > Hyphodiscus > Hyphodiscus sp. D1413. Next base: position 109,013 of record QYAO01000003.1, read on the forward strand.
ACAAGCCAGTTCGGGAAACAAGTAACCTGGAAGCTTGATATATGAGTAGTAGAAAAGATTTGATCATTCAACCGCGGCCAATGATCGTATTACATTACAGTTCGTTCTTTCTTCAGATATCAAGATAATGGTATCCCCATCTCCAAAGCCCCTAAACTTGCCGTCTATATTGCTCGTAGATTACGTTCTGAAATGAGAACATCAAGCACACTCGCTGCTCTCAACTGTTGCGATGCCGCCAGTCTTTCTTGGTAAGCAGCTTCAATGACTTTCCCTTCAGTCCTAAGCTTTCTTACAGAAACCCAGAGGAGCGACACGGCGGAGAACAGCGCTACTAGAAAAGGTAGAAGTTGACCGGTAGCTGTCAGAGGAGCGCTGTTAAGGTCGATGTGGTTGATTTGTATTGTTTTCTCCACGAAAGCAATGAACGAGGCTCCGAACAATGCAAACACCAACCTTACGGTATTTCTTCTGGCCTTTTGAAGAAACCCTCGAATATAGCCTATGAGGCCCTGTCCTAGCACCCCCTCCATTGCCCTTCTAAATGCATCAAAACCGGGTACTCTGCCACAATATCTCGCTCGCATTCCAGCTCGCGCTTCCTGGCCACCTTCCTCCACTGCTATGTTTGCTTGTTCCTCCGGTACCCGCGGCTCCAGGCCGATAGCAAAGGCGTACAGGGCGCCGGCAATCAGACAACCACCCACGAGAACAGACACGATGGAGATGAACTGCAGGAATCGAGTCCAGTTCTTACTGTACAAAGTTACGGATGTAAAGAACACCCACACCTTGGCAGTGCAGCCCTTTTTGGAGCCTTGTTTCAAGATAACAAAATAGAGCCAGGGCTGAGCGAAAAGAAACGCGGCGTCGATTAGGGCAAGAATACCAATCCCGACAGGATCTGCCTTGAGGGGAGCCAGGCGATCTTGAGGGTGCGATGTCAACAAGGTCCATGTCCCCCTCGTACCCGCTGGCTTAACAACTTGGAAATTCACGTTGCCGCCGATGGGTATGATGAAGTATAACGACAGAAAAACCACCAGAGTCGAAACAATGTATAGTTCGAGAATGGCAAAGCTTCCATCGGTGGCGCTGATGAAGGTGTTGATCAGCACAGCCAGCGACACGACGTTAAAGCCGCGTCGAGTCATTTTGATCTCGTCCTCCATACCAGCGATCAAGGCAATGATGATTGTCCCCCATTGGATGTAGAAGGACAGACGGATACCGATACCGTAGATATCGGCATCGCCATAAAGATGGCAAGGCTGGACAGAGGAGACAACGACGGTGGTGTTCGGTGATGGGTAATGTGTATTTTGGAGAGATGGTTGGATCAAGCAGGAGATCAAGATGATGACCGCTGCCGAAAAGGAGGTTGAGGAAACTACTATGAACATGAGCACGGGTTCATCGCAGGTAAGAGCTGGAGAGAGTAGCTACCTACCCATCGAGAGTCTGACCCGGATACTCCTCTTCAGTACGTCTCACTTCTTGGTGTTGTCGGTCCCGTATTTGTTTTCAAAAGACAAGCAGAGATACCGAGAAGCACTCACAAGCACCCTGATATCTCGCGAGGCTTTCCCGATCAACACAGCCTCCAAATCTGGTCACCTGGAAGTTTTCTACTCTCCATGCCCGAGGCTCAGGAAGCCTCTTGGAAAGCCTCAAAAGCCCAATGAAGTTGCCATCTCTCAACTCGGAAAGCTGGGCCCGCGCCTCAATTGACGAGAAGAAGAAAGTGGACAGGACAATCCCCCACACTTTTGCAGATCAAGTAATTCATGCCGGCAGTGATACAACTCCTCCTCGCCATCTTCGCTTGTATAAAAACTCCGATTCGGCCAAAATGTGATCTGTGTCCATTTGAATGATAGGAGGCTTGCAGATATATTAAAAGTCCAAGCGCCAAGACGGCTGAGGTTCAGCTCTCAATACCAAGACAGCCATTGCAGCTGAGAAGCTTCTGCATTGGCTATTGGACATATGCTTTTCGTGGATGCATTTGATTTGATTGCAGGACGAGCTTCACCACTATTTCTATCTTGCATGAGATGTGATAATGTGCGCAAGGCTCTGAGATTCCAAATAAGAGACCGGGGCTTCTTCAATCTTCAAACGCTACCCTATCGAATTGCAGCTTTGAACAAAGGCGCATCTCATTCAAGTTTGAATTCTCAGTTTCGTCTTTTACGCATTTCAGGAGTATATTTCAGAACTCATTTCATTGCGCTATGCGTACCCTTTATCAATTCTGGTTCTTGCTTCTGCCGTCCCTCGCAGCTCTCGAGACAAACAACCCTCGAGTAGAATGGAGGCTATCTCACAAGCCATTCCAAAGCATACAGGAACGTCAATCAGGGTACAATCCTATCGCCAATATATGCGGCAGTGGTGACACATGCTCGGAAGCTTGTGGCAAGAGTTACGAAACCTGTCCTTCGAACGAGGACACTCTGCACTGTTTTGATCCTTCTAAAAAACAGATATGCTGTCCAAATGGGAGCGGATGTAAAGATCAATTCTGTTTTCCCCAAATGATTGTTCAATTTGTTCATCATGTCAAAGCTGACTCGCTGACTCGGGGGTGGATACAGATGCTTGCGACGAAGGATATTACTGCGCTCAAACGCCGGCAGCCATAACATTTTGCTGCCCTGAGGTAGGCTGAGCAAATCTTCTCTTCTTCCCTATCCCACCGTCCACGCTGCTTCACAAATTGACAAAATCCAGGGGATGAGTATTCAGACTTGCGCTTCCTTGTACGATGTCTCCTCCCTCGAGACCGCACATTCGACGACGACGATCTTCACAACTGCAGCTACTGCGATTGCGGTGACCACGACGCAAGTCATCACCGTATTGGCAACGATTAGTTCAACGTCCGTCTCTGGAACTGTGACGAGTACGTCGATCGCATCCATAGGCACAGTGCAGCCAAGTACTTATCCGAATGCGTCGGCTCTTGCTCCACTCAATTTTACGGGGGGAGGAGAGGTTTCGAGGGTTCTCGATGGATGTGGGATCATTGGATTGGGAATCGGGCTACTTGCCGGTATGTTATAAGGAGGTGGACGAACTCTCGCTACATAGCGACGGCCAAAGGCTGCAATGGGAATTTCTGCAGGAACCAAGAAAGGGTACACAATATACTAATAATCGAATTAATCTTTCCACTCAGATTGTTCCAGGTAAACAGGGCAACTGATGGACCATTCAAGTCAAAGTTGTGGATGCGAATAGCAGCTTCGAGAATGCAATTTACCAAGTCTACTTACACTTGAACTTCGCTGCATCAATAGCCAAGAGGGAACCTCAGCACATAATCGATCCTCCACACTCATATTTCAGGTTCAGACATTAGGATTTCGACTATTCGTAAACTTCAGCCACTCAGCCCTATCGAGGACCTGAGGACCCTCAAAATATTGCCTTGAATGAAGATCTACATAACCTCGAGGTCGAAGTCTATTGACGAATCTGTGCGTAAAGGGATTTTCGGATCTAGGGCTCTTGACCCTCTTCGGGTTGGCCTGCCAACAATCTTCTTCCAATTCCTAATAAACTGTGGAACTCTAATCTGAGAGCAGTATTCGTATCAAAAGAGACTGATTAATTGAATAGCATAGGGATTCCTGACTATAGATGGCTGGGGATCTCCATGTAGCTCAAAGTCCTTTGTGAGTGAACCAGGACGTCCTCTCAGCATAAAATGCCCTGCTCTCAATTGCCTGAACATCTCAAAAATTCGGGCATCTTCTCGGCCCTAATGATAGCTCAATTTCTCGATTATTTCAAGTGATTGGGACCTTATGAGGTAGCAAGATAATGAATTCAGCAGGTGGCTTAAGTGGAGGAGCGTAATATTGTCCCTGCTCGAGCAAGAACAAGTCTTCGGTGGTGTCTTTAAAATCCGATAGAGAAGTCATCCCAAGTGGTACCTCGAAACATACATGAAAGTATCTCTATTGTTTATTTGAAACATTCCAGTCGCTCCCAGGCTCTACGGATTTGGAGTAGTCGATCCTTTGAAACAACATCTCATCACCCCAAATGCTCAGGACTATTGAGCAAGTAGAAAATCGAGAAACAGGAGAGATATGGAAGGCTTAATGAGCAGCTTGTGCAAGTAATTGAAGTTGGTCAAGCTCTTGAGATGCTGTAAATAAATGTTCGACAGATAAATAGTGGCCGACCAATGACCGCTGTGTGTTGTCGATCCCTAAATTTCAGGCATCCATGCATCGAGCTAGCGACTTGATAGCAAAAGTCTTAGCTATTGTCATTCCAACGCGCAGTCTGCTCATCGCTCTCACATATGCGATTTCGATCTTTCGACCTCTCAACCTCCAATTCTTTCAACCTTTTTCTAGTCTTTGGACTACTACATCTTCCTTCTAATTTCTACCTGATCATTCATTCTGATCAATGCTAATCTGACACACACACATATCTCTTGTACCGACCCACGCGTACATCAAAACAACCGCCACGATGCCTGTCAAGAAAGCTGCTACATCGAAGGCAGCTTCCACTGCATCTTCTACCAGACCTTCGCGCACCCCCAAAGTAAAGACTACCAAAGCTACTGCTGCGAAGCCTACTGTTGCGAAGCCTACTGCTGCGAAGAGTAAGGTGACATCAGATGTCGACGAAGATAGGCCCAAGGCCCAAAAGTCAAAAGTTGGATCTACGCGCACCCCCAAAGCAAAGGCTACCAAACCTACTGCTACGAAGTCTGCTGCTACGAAGTCTACAGCTGTGAAGAGGAAGGCGACCGAAGATATCGTCGACGAAGATAGACCCAAGGCCAAAAAGTCAAAAGTTGAGACTTCCCAAGAACCCGCCAAAAGAAAGATTGCTCCCCTCAAGAAGACTGCTGCCGGTATGCCAATCTCGATCTCCAACGCTGATGGACTATTCAAAGTGCTAACGCTAGTAAAGCTGTCCGTGGCAAGAAGACCTATGCTACCCAGAAGGCTACGAAAGGTATGCCAATATCAGTCCGTGCAAGCTCTGGATGTCAGTCTAACATCTTATTCAGGTGGCGCACCCAAAAATGCTGCCTCTACCAAGGAGACTCCAGCTCCCAAGAAGGCACCCGCAGCGAAGACGGTACCCGCGAAGAAAGCTGCCGCAAAGAAAGCTCCCGCAAAGAAGGCTCCCGCAAAGAAAGCCCTTCCCCAAATCAACTTCCGTCCTACACAAAAGCTGGACATATACGTTTTTGGTGAAGGAACTGCTGGTGAGCTTGGTCTCGGCGGAGTCAGATACGACGGGAAGAAGCCTATTGACGTCGTAAGACCTCGAATTAACCATAATCTCAGTGCGAAGGATGTAGGTGTTGTTCAGATGGCTGTAGGGGGAATGCATTGTGCTGCCCTTACCCATGACAACAAGATTCTTACTTGGGGTGTTAATGACACTGGCGCTCTTGGACGAAGAACTGGTGCTGCAAAGGTTAAGGACATTGCACAAAAGGAAGACTCGAATAGCGACGATTCGGACTCGGACGATGACGATGACGATGATTTCTTGAACCCAACGGAATCGGAGCCAAGACAAGTCAACCCGAACTACTTCCCTGAAGGCACTCAATTTGCTTTCCTATCGGCCAGCGACAGTGCCACCTTTGCGGTCACCACCGATGGATCTGTCTATGGCTGGGGCACATTCCGAGTAAGCTGTACTGATTCATTCTGATTGTATTTAAGTACTAACAGCGACAGGGCAACGATGGTGACTTGGGCTTCCGACCAAAGAAGGTTCGAAGTGAACTCGAAGACGAGGAATATAAGGATGAAGATGCCGAATCACGCAAGCAGAGATTGACAAAAGAGCCATTCCAACGGTCGCCTATTCTCATTCCTGAGCTTAAGAAGATCGTCGCTCTCACCTGTGGTACCAACCACGCTCTCGCTCTCGACGACAAAGGAAAGGTTTTTGTCTGGGGAGCTGGTGAGCAGAATCAACTTGCACGCCGGGTCGTCGCTAGAACTGCAATGGGTGCTTTGATCCCACGCGAATTCGGTCTTCAGCGAAAGAAGATTGAAAAAATTGGCTCAGGCGATTATCACAGCTTTGCTGTCGACAAGGATGGCAAAGTCTACGCTTGGGGTCTTAATACCTTTAGTCAAACCGGCATTCCAACTTCCGAGAATAGCGAAGATACTATCCTCGTTCCCACAGTGGTCAAGAACCTCAGTGGTTATACCATGAAAGAGATCGATGGCGGCGCTCACCACACTATTTCTTGCACTGAATCTGGTCAAGTTATCGTCTGGGGTCGATTGGACAACGATCAGTGTGGCATGCCAGTTGACAAATTCGCGGAGGCTGACGTATACATTGATGACCAGCAAAGACGTCGCTACCTAAAGAACCCTGTTGTCCTGCCAAGTTTGTTCAATCCCGCATTCTGAACTTGATTCATACTGACCTCAAACTAGATATGAACGGCGAGACTGTCTCCGCGTATCCTGATGGCTGCCTGGTCGTCACAAAAGAGGGTCAAGCATATGGCTGGGGCTTTTCTGGCAACTACCAGACTGGATTGGGTACGATGAAGGACGTGGAGGAGGCCACTTTGATTGATAATTCTGCTATTCGAGGAAAGAAGCTGATTTTTGCTGGTGCGGGTGGCCAATTCGGCGTCCTGGCAGGCATACATGAAGACTAATATTTGGAGGGATTTGGGAATGGTACGGGAACCTGAAAGTGGTGGCTACTTTGATGGGTTACAGATATCGAATCTTTTGAACTTGGAGTTAGTGGTTATCGATAGTAAAACTGCAGTTCTGACCACTACGACTCATGTGGTTAATTTATTACACCTTCACCATATGCAAAATTCCCAATCGCTCAAAGTGCCGCCGCCGCTCCCTTCTTCATCCCTCACTCCAACTCTTACCACTAATCCCTTTCTTCAATGATTCCCTGGGTCAGCTTTGCATATCAAGTCCTCGACAGACGCAGACGCAGACGCAGACCCGAGACTCGAGCACAGCATATTGCACATCTCGGTCGATAAATCGCCCCAGCAGCTCGCTGCATCTGCGATCTAGCATCCGAGTAGATTTCCTCTCTTACGGCAATTGCTAGACGTATTTTGCTTGACGTGTTACCCGGTATCTATCGGCGTTGGTCAGAAGAGCGCGCGTGGGCGCGAATGTGTGGAAGGAGAGATGAAGATGGCCTGTATATGAATCGTCGACGCTTCGACGACGCAGGTCGGAAGACCTAGTACAGTACCGCTACGGGATGAGGTCGCTATCTAGACGAATGCACATGGGGACTTCACAAGCAGAGAAAGATAAAAACTTGGGAGATGCACCGCTTCCATTGTACTGTATTATTCTTTTCCAGTGACGCGTCGGTTGCCCAACACGCTGTTTGCATCCAATTTCGGATCCTCCGCATCCGCCTCGCCTCGACTTAAAGAGCTGTCACCAGCTCTATGTGGTTGTCCTTGTCGGAGGACAGTACCACTGCTCCGCGCACAAATCGAAGTCTATTTTCGTTCCTCATACTCGTACCAACAAAGACCAATGTCACTATTTTGATTCGATTGACGGGTTCACAAGACCCAAAACGCCATCTATGCGAGCTAGAACCGTTGCGCCGACAAGAAGGTATATATACAAAAGGAATAGGAGAGTAGTGTACACTATAGGCATATTGGCCAGTTCGAGTTCCGCATGAGGCTTGTGTGATCCTACTCTCGATGTGAAGGCCATGGCGCTGCTCGGTAGCGGTGTAAAGTGACATCTTTTGATTAGAGATTCCTCAAGTCAGGCTTGAATCTTTGGTTTGACCAGATGAGCCGGCTGGAACTGGCGTAATGTCCTCAATCTGGCTGGGAGGAGCACCAAGGTCATGTGGATTCTCCGTAATCACAGGGTCATCAGGCTTAGTCCCAGGATGGATCTCAACTTCCTCACTGTTCTCGAGATGTGATCTTCCAGTCGCGCGAGAGAACAAGGCATCATTGTCAGGATAGTTCCGTTCAATGGGAGACCAACCAGCCACACTGCCAGCAATGATGCCAGCCATGACTGTTGTTGCGCCTAGAGCCGAATTGGATCTTGATCGGTTGCTTCTTCCGCGCTTACGAGACTCTGGTGTAGGCTGTGTGGGCTGTGGTGTACCGAAACTGTCCTCGCGTTGATACTCTGGCGTTTGTGGAATGGAGTTGCTTCGAGATCTTGAACCACTTCTGGAGCGAGGCAGGAGGGTGTCGCGAGTCTGCTGCATGGCAAATCTCAAGTTATTAAGACGACCGCCCTTGACACGCTTAAGGAAGCTAAGCTCTTCTTTGACATCTGCCAAGGGCTTGGGGAAGCGGAATTGCTCTTCTTCATCGGAGATGGTAACCTCTGGTCCCTTCGGTCTTGACCTGATGTACTCGGGAATCAATCTGAGGAGCAGTTCGTCTGGCACTAAGCGAATGACAGCTCCCACGGGAATAGAGAGGAATCCAAGAACGATTGAATATGCCCATTGAGCACCATTGAGATGGACAACGGCAAAAGCTTTGCCACCAACATAGATGATCAAAACTTGACCACCGACCATGACTACATTGATAGCAAGGAAGAAATAATTGCGAGTGACACCTTCGAAGATGTTGAACTTGTTGTCCAGGCGGCGATTGCTGTGAAGTGATTAGTAGGGATTGAGGGGGCTGTACAGTTGTACTTACTTCCATTGATTGAAGATCTGCATCCAGACAAACGTGTTGAAGACCAAGGTATTGATTGAATCGATCTCGCGTTGAGAGGAGTAGGACAGGATCGATTTGCCGCCGAAGTATAGGAGCAGAGTGATGACCAGTTGGTAGATCGCTTCTCCTATTATCATTTTCCACATGGTTATGGTAATCAGAGGCGCCGATTTTGGATCTGGCTTACGATCCAGAATGCTCGGGGTAGGAGGATCTGTAGCCAATGCCAATGCAGCCATTGTGTCCATGATAAGGTTGACCCAAAGGAGTTGAACCGCGGTTAAAACAGATTCTTCAGAGCTACTGGAAACAGCCGAGATGAAGGTAAGCAGGACGGCGGTGATGTTTACCGTGACTTGGAACTGCAAGAACTTCTTTACCGCGTCATTTACGGCTCGTCCCCACATCATGGCTTTAACGATAGAGTTGAAATTATCATCCATGAGAATGATAGCGGAAGCCTCTTTCGCAACCTCAGTGCCAGCAATACCCATTGAAAAGCCAACATCGGCAGTCTTGAGGGCAGGTGCATCGTTGGTTCCATCACCAGTGACGGCAACAGTTTCGCCAAGGTCCTTCAGTCTCTTTACAAGAATACGTTTGTCTTCGGGGCTGGATCGTGCGAGAACTTGCAGGCGTGGAATAATTTGATCCATCTTGGCCTTCGTCAACTTTCGGAAAGCTGGTCCTTCCATGACAATGCCGCCGGGAGTGAAAATTCCACATTCCTCAGCAATAGCCTTTGCAGTAACCATGTTGTCTCCGGTGACCATACGAACGACGACACCAGCGTTTTGACATGTCTTCACGGCTTCTGGGACGCCTTCTCGAAGAGGATCCTGAATGCCAACGATACTCAGAAGGACCATTTGCTGGAAGATGTCTTCGAACACAACTTCACTCTTCTCGCCTTCCACAATTCGAGCACCCTTCGCAGGCCATTTGTCAAAATCTCGATATACCATGGCGATAGTTCGTAAGGAGCGGCGAGCATAGTTGTCGATCAGGTTGGTCAAAGTTTGGCGATTGTCGTCCGTCATTGAGGAACTAGCAATCTCCTTGGTAGGGTCTCGGATGATAGCAGTGCACTTCTCAAGGAGAATTTCGGATGCTCCTTTAACGTAGAGTCGATACTTGCCATTCTCCAATTGCACAACCACACCCATACACTTGCGGCTGGAATCGAAGGGAACCAGTTGCACAATCGTTACGTTCGATCGTTCTTGGTTGACAGATTTCATGCCTAAGAAATCCCTCGCAAATGTCAAAAGTGCCGTCTCCGTCTTAGAGCCAATGAACCCCTGGACTCCATCGACGTCGCCTTCGAATGCAGTTGAGTTGATGACGATAGAATGTGACAAAGCCAGCTTTACAGTGGGGTCCAGAGAGGCGACAACTTCTTGAGACGGAACGTTCCCAGAGACTCGACTGGGGGTCTGGGATTGTTTGCCATTGCTTGCCGATTCGTTGTCTTCAGCGTCCACAGTGCCGCCAAATCGAGAACTAGTGCCGAGTGTTCCAGCAACTACCAGCATCTTATTCTGAGTTAATGTGCCAGTCTTATCAGAGCAGATGGATGTTGCATTTCCCATAACTTCGCAAGCCTTCAAATGACGAACCAAATTGTTGTCCCTCAACATTCTAGTGGTAGCAAAGGCTAAGGCGAGAGTGACAGCGAGAGGTAAACCTTCGGGTACGGCAACAACAATGATCGTGACCGTGACAATGAAGATCTGAAGGAATTGCTGTCCTTTCTCTGCCGGAGCCAAGTGGTTATTAGGTAGACGGACCAAGAATTCGATGAACAATACGATGAAGAGAAGGAGACCAGCGGCTCCACCAAGTTTCGCAATATACTCCGCAAGGGTGTTCAATTTCGACTGGAGAGGTGTTACCTCGGGATCCTCTCGAAGGGACATCAGAGTCTTTCCGTAGCTCGAATTCACACCGGTAGAGGTGACAAGGAACGTGCCCAGACCTTCGGTGACTTGGGCTCCAGATAAAATGAAGGGGTCCAGTTTCTTAAGATTTTCATGGTTCTCGATTGCAGCATACACTTCGTCCGCGGGTCGTTTTCTGATCAAATCCGATTCGCCAGTCGTTTGAGATTCGTCGCATTTCACGTTATGGCCTTCGATAAATATTCCATCAACTGGGATCATATCTCCTGGTTCCAAATGCATGACATCTCCAACCAAAATATCGTAGACGGAGATTTCAATCGTCTTGCCTGACCGGATAACGTTGACCTCGCGATCCTCTTTTTTCTTATTGAGCTTGACGAATTGCCGTTCTTTTTGAAAGTCGTTCAGCGATCCCACAACTACCACCACTATAATGGCTATAATAATTGCAACTCCCTCAACCCACTCGATAGGCGGATGCTCGGCATCGTGTTTGGTCCCAAAGGTCTGGTATAATCCAACCGCCAAAGAGATTGCGGCGGCTATGGAGAGAAGAATCAATACCTTGTCGTTATACGTAATCCACATCAGTTGAAAAAGATTCTTGCCCTTCTTGACAGGTAAATGGTTGTCTTTGAAGACTCTCTTTCGATCAAGGAATCCATCAGTTGCAGTTGGATCTCTTGGTGTCGAGCGGGTGGTGCTTTTAGTATCGACTCTTGCGACTGGTGGTTTTGAATCATCATTCGGACTCGATTGCTTGGCCGCGGCAGCTCGTGCATCCTCAAAAGACACCGTGCCATCCAGATCCGTTTCATCAATACTCAAACCAGCTCTGCGATCCGTGCGTAATCCTTTTTCCAAGCCTGCCAATCCTCCTAACGCGTAGAATGCGGAGAAGCTTTTTGGATTTATCAGTTTGTTCAGCTGGCCTTGAGAAAATGCGAAACTGTTGTCTTGAACTTCAAAATCCGCCTCTGTCCCTGGATCGGGGAGGAGTGCTTCCGCATCGTTCATAACATCATGGTTTGTGTGCCCTCCTTGTGTCCTGTCCCCCTGCACCGAATTGTTTGCATATGTTTCACCGCTGTAGTTCGTCGCTGACTTCCCTCCGTCTTCTGTTGACTCAATCGAGTTCTGTCTCGACCGTAATCCTGGGACGGCAAGAAAGTTGTGTGACATATCGCCTCCTCGTGACGTTGGTGACGACACATTGTGCGGCGACGTTGGTCTACTGTCTCTGCTCTCAAAGGACGGTGCTGCTCGTAGCTCGGGTATCGACATTCCACTTGCTTGACTTGGCTGGGTAGCATGGCCCGGTCGATTTGTGAAGGAACTCGAGCTCGCGCCTTCGGTGCCAGAAGGGCTCGTTGGCTCACCCTGCAAGGTGGAAGGCGAGTTAGGCAAAGCTCTTAGAGCGACCGCATCGCTCTCCATATCTTGGGCCGGGCTCATGTTGGTACTGACTGCAGAAGTATCTATAGTGATAGTAGGTCTAGATCGGGAGGATGTCAGCAAGGCCAGGGAAGGGACATATGTAGATGAAGGGAACTTACGCCCTTTGCCTCCTCCCTCCTCGGGTCGGTGATGGTGATGTACGATCCATGGTTCAGATCAAATACTACTTTCTCAAATACTGTGTTTCGTCAGCGCTCAGCCGGAGGCGCAGAGCCTTGGCGGGTAGCTGGTATGTGAGGCTCGAATCTTGTCGGCATCTGAGGGGGGCTGTGTTGATTTCTGTTGAGTTGAGAAGAGAATCGAGTCTGCCCAGAGATATAAAGGTAAGCCAAGCTCGCCCCGTGTCTGCGAAGGGCCGAGTGTTTGTTCACTTGATATGAGAGCCAAGCAAACTACATCGACAGAGTTTGTGCAATGCCTTGGCTCATGATTCTTCGCGGGATACCATGAGGCAGGTCCAGCAGACGGGCAGACAAGTGTGTGGATGTTTGCGGATGTTTGCTCAAGCTTACTCGTGGGTCGAGCAGGGTGGGGACGAGGAAAGTATCTCACCTCTCTTGTGTGCGTCAAACAGCGGCTAGAGGGTTCCTGTGTTTCGAGGTCGGGACTCGGTGATTGGGATCACAGCTGCTGTCGGACGGACGGGGGACGAAAGCTTCGTTGCTGGCGTTGGATGCAGCCACTCGACCTTCATGCGGGAGAGATACAACTCCAAGTGCAGTCGACTGGATTGATCAAATTGACGCCAACGAGAAGAAGGTGAGGTGAGGTGAGGTGAGGTGAGGTGATTCTAGGTTATCGGGAAGAGCAAGCAAGTCTCACGATCCGGAGACAATGCACGTACGGAGAAGGTACAGTACAGTAGTAGAAACGGTGGATGGAAAGTCCCTTGCTAGGCGTGCAGGATGCTTAGCGCGAGGATTGAGGCTGTGCAAGAGAGCGGTTCTCCGACGTCCGCCCAGCACCCAAGCGGCTATGGAAACGCCGCATGGGGACAGACTTCAGACAGGAAAATCTGGTATACGGAGGTATGTCTTGGAACTGGGATCCAATTCGTTTCAATCGAGGGAAACAACCATCACATCAACAACAATAATATCAACAACATCAACAACAACAACACCTCCTCGCCTCTCTCCTGTCATCTAAACGAAACAAGCATGCGCTCTGCACTATGCCCGCTTTGAGCTTAGCTGTCAGATCCCGAAGCTCCTAGCTGCCGTCCAAGGGTTCGGTTAAGTAGTGGAATTGGGTTGGGATGCTCAGAGAATACGGCAGATGGAGAGAGGATGTGTGGCCAAAATGATCTTGAGTCTCAAACCTTGCTTCTTTCTCCTGGCTGCTTGGCAGAAGATCATTATGGCTGAGAGGCCCCCTTTGGCTATCGGTACTCCGTGCTTTCAAATGTCCGCATCGTCTCCACCATCTCCACCTCGTCGTCGTCGTCGTCGGTTCTCATCGACATCGAAGGACGAAGTTCTTGTTCTTGCAGGGCACATACGGCTTATCTCTCGAGTGCTTTTCCTCTTCCTCTTCCTATCTCTTTCCTCTGTCTTTGATATTCTCCCTCACTTTCGCCTTCTCCTTCTCCCCTCTCTCTCCATGCACCTGGCCATAAACATCTGTTCAAATCCCGTCATCGATGCCCGAAACTTCCGAGCGCCGCCAGCAGTTGTTGACGTCTCTGGAGCTAAATGCCTCATTGGTGATCATGACGAAGTATATTGCGGGTACTCTCCAATGCACAGAAGGTACAGCAGCATATGCAGTCCAAGTCGTTGTCGTCCTTTGGTACCTATCAGATGCGCCTTTTCATATGCGCGTCTCCCCCCCCCCCCGTGTCCACCGGCAGTCTTGATCCACAATTTGAATCATCCACAACACCAGAAGATTGAATGTCAATCACTCAACCTCAGTAGAGGCGCTCAGCAAGGTCAACCAGACCCTCGTAACACATCCACAACCACGAAGGACCCATAGCTGCTCCGGGGCTGAGCTGCTTATCTCTCACCTCATGAGGAAACCAAGCTGTGACAACTTGACCGCTCCAAAAGAGATCCAAACATCTTCATTCATTTCTCTTCTCCTTTCTGGTAAGAAACCCGCCATCCACTCTGCACGTATCTCCTCCACTCTTGGCCACCCCGCCCATCCAAAGGACCTTCCATCGTGGAGTGCATGTCCGAGCAATGCCCCCCTTGGCGCTGGGCATCTGCATCTGAATCACTGGTATGATTCGCCCTACGACCGCCTCGATAACCCACGCAGCTTCCAAGACGGCCACAGAATCTCCCAAGAAAACGCACGCCGAGACACAAATTTTACAGAGATTTGATAGCAGATTTGATAACAAAGCGTGGGTGGAGATCGCAGGCCACGAGCCTTAGCGCAGAACTTTATCTCGAAGCGAGGGGGGCCAGATCGCTAGGCTTTTTCCCTTCGAGATGGCGAAAAGGGGCGGAGTCTGCTTCTCTCTTCTCAACAAAGTCATCGCTCTTGTGTAAACACGCCTCACCCCACCCCGTACAAAGGAATTCGGCACTTGGTATCCGTCATACTTCTTGGATACAGACCTTGCCTCTCCTCCCTGAACCCATACCAAGGTCTCGTGACACCGATTCACGTGGCGAAAAGGGGGCTGAGTTCGCCTTCCCCACATCTCTTGATACCGCCATGTACGTTCCAGACTCGCATTTGAGTTAGCAGCGTATTCCACCCAGCGTATTCCAATCCAGCAGTTCTAGTCTACAGTAGTGTATTTGCATTCCCAGCCGATAGCAGATAACAGATAGCAGATAGCTGAAGCAGGAAGCTCGATATCCCTCCCGTGCGTCACGGTACGGGTGTTTCTCGTTGAGCTCACCATGCGCTCATGCTTCAGCCATGAGACGGAGGCTGTGTTCGCTTTCCACACACCCCTCCTGCCTCCCGCGGTCTCTCCGCACATAGGACAGGATGGAAATATCGCCACTTGATCCGCGGCTGTGGAGCGGACAGCCGTTCGTTCGAGCTCGTGCAGAAGTCGTCGCCCGCTCCAATGCCCTCGGGGCTTGGTATCAATCACGACATCTCAGCTAGGGCTCAGTCATCATTAGGACTTTCTCACTTACGGCCCTCAGAAACCTCATCTCCCTTCGGATCTCTTGGGTCTAAACGTCAGAGTCCGAACCTTACAGTGTAAACTTCGTGATTCGAAAACATCTCAGACGGGAACGTGTGTGATGCAAGTCTTCGTATTAATGCAATGCCCATCTACTTGCAGGACAAAAGAAACGCAATGCCAACGCAATGCCGTGACCGGTAATACACAGTGCTAAATCGACCGATCGTACAGTAATTTCAAAAGCCCCGCGATCGATCTACCATACCTTGACGCCATGCGAAACCCATTGCCAGAATAGAGAACACCCGTCTTATCATCCGCTCAAAATTGTTGGATGATTGGGGTTTTCAGTGCAGTCGTTCAGACGATCGAGCTCCCGACCATCTTAACCACATAACCCAACCCAGTCCATAACGTATTACTCCCCCTTAACAGCCGTAAACTTATGCCGACTGAGAAAGCCTTCCTGTAGTTGCACTTCAACCTTCTGTCCCTTTGGTATCATCTCATGCTCCAACTCCCATCCCAAACGTCTACACAGCTCCGCCACAACCACGTCACAATCGCCCAGCATGTCAACGTCGAAGTTGACATGACTAACCGGTGTTCTGCTGATATACATCTGTGGTATATGAGCCGGTAGATACGGGATGATCTCTGATACCGGGGCGACTTTAAGGGAGGTACCGATGACGATGACTAGGTCGACGACGCCCTTATCGTGGTTTGTGAGACGCTCGGAGAATCGATCGGGGAGCTGCTCGCCGAAGAAGGTGATGTCGGGCTTCATGATTCCTGTCTGGCCCTCTAGGTCGTATTCGTCGTCAGAACTATCGGCACCGTCGTAGCGGCGTCGTTTCTTGTCTTGACCGTTTTGGGACCGTTTGCGCTTCATGGAGCCTTGGTTTTTGGCGCGGAGGTTGGCGGTACATTTGTCGCAGCGGGGAATTCTGCTGGGAGTTAGCTCTCGTTTAAGTAATTTGTAATATATGAGCTGGGTGGAACAGTTCGCGAAAGATCCAAATGTTTAGACAATTAGAACCACCATTTCAGGAGAATGGGTTCAAAGATTCCTCATCGTTCAAATAATTTTGACTGGATGGGCAGCAGAGACAAAGGAGCCCAGTAATTCAAACGATTGAGATATAGCCTCTAGAGGATGGAGTGATGTGGAAAAAGACTGGGCTTTGAGATGATCTCTGAGATGTTACGAAGGAAAAAACACAAACCTATCAGCTCTGATGTCTGCAAATATCGTCTCGCCTGGGACCTGGAAGCCGCACTTGAAGCAAGAAGCGGTGGCAAAGGAACCATGACACTGAATCAGTTTCTCTGGAAGGATACCGGCAGCCGCTTCGATGTTGTCAATGTTTTGACTGTAGTTAGTGAGTAGCTTGCCTCTCTGTTGGAGCAGGTAGATGAATTTGTGAGTCGGCGTATATCGGTCGATCTCCGGGAGAATGTCCTTTGCAACAGAGAAAAATATGTTTGGATCTTGCTTGAAGACTTCAATATTGAAGACTTCTTGCGGATCGTTGATTGGGAGGCCGAGGCTTGCCAGCTTTGAATAGAGACCAACATCTTTGGATCTGAAGTCTGGAATGCCCAGAGATGTGGAGATACCAGCACCAGTGAGAACAATGATGTTCTTGGACTTCTTGATAAGCTCTACCGCATCATCAACTGTGTTGTATTTGGGAAGCTTAATGCGCTTCGAAAGCTCTCGGCTAATAGCAAGACTCAGGAGTCCGTAATAGGCATCGTCAGGTGACCCGTCCAGGAAAGGGGGTGCTCGAATGCCAAAAGCAGTCAAAAGCTTCTTTGCACTGATGGTATCGGCTTCAACAGTACGTCTGCAGAACTCTTCAGGGCCGATAGTTCTGAGTTCCTGTCGAAACGCGATTGCTTCCTCGAGAGTGCAGGCGTCTGGCTCTGTCAAGGCTTAGCGCGTCGTACCACAAGAGATTCTGAGCAACTCACCACCATCAAATAAATTCTCGTCTCCCATCTCCTCGATAGTGTCTTCAAATAGAGATTCTACATCCCACTCATCGTCGGTGTTCTCTTCACTCTCGGAATCATCAAGAGTGGCTATATCATGGACTCCGTTGACCCCGTTGACAGGTGGATGAACGGGGAGATGCGCGTTATCATCGCTCTCATCATCAGAAGTGAGGTCAAGAACGATGACAGGGTTACTGGGCACTCTAGAGGCGTCCATTTTGAGTCGCTCAAATAGAGTGAGCAACTCTATGAAGTCTCTGCTTGAAGGGTTGAGTCGTTGCCGTTGAGCAGTCCGAAACGCGATCTTGCCAAAGCGATAATTCGATTTGATAATTTAATTTTGGCGAGCACGACAGTTATCGCTCTCATGTCAAACGCGCCTTGCCTAGTTAGGCGGATGAGTTGCAAGTAGTTATACAAGCACCCAGTTCCAATCAATTGGCGAATTTGGAAGAATTGGAAAGTAGAGAGAGATATAGAGAGAGATTTGAGATTGGAGGAAAACCTAACCATCCTAATGTTAAGGGTTTAGGTATTAGAATGTTGGTGTCCGAAGATTGTACTGTCGAGAACGGCTTCTAGATTCGCTTAGGCGCTCCGGGTTTGGTCTTGTAACGCAGGGCTACTGGATCCTTTTACAAATTCTCTGGTCTCTCAAAGGATTGGTTACGGTACACAATCGAACCCCTCTTGGAGCTTAACAACAAAGCACAGGTAATAGAAATGGCAATAGCAATGGCAATGGCAATCGGAGAGCGAAATGAATCAGATCACGTGATATGTCTACCGTATTCTAGCGCCGGACTACAAGCAACTTAAATGCATAACGAGATGGGGCAGCAAATATCAAGAACCGCTAGGTTGAAATCCAACTGCAGATTTGAGGGGACTCATTGGTGTGTGTGGACGCATCGGTTGAAATAATGCCTACTCCTCCATAATCATGGCGTCTCTTCAACCCAATGACGATGATGAAGCTCCGAAAGTGCTTCTGACTTCGCCCTCTTTCGAGCCAAGGTCACAACCATCTGCTTCCCAAGATCCCCCCCGAAGACGTCTTCGTCGCCAGTCTCATTCAGATGGACCTCACACAAGACATGTACGTCTTGAGACTCCCTCAGGGGTACGATCCGCTGCTTCAAGCATTTACATGGGCTCATATGGCCACCGTCAAAATCGGTCTGGAGTATCCATCACTGGATCTATAAAATCCCCTGGAAACTCTGTTCCAGGAACTCCTCGAACCAGCATGAGTCATAGCCATCTCGAGGATCTGTTGCAGGATCTCAACTTGGATCTTGAGACTTATGGAGTGGAGGAACTTCGAGACGGGTTCTTCGATGCCTCATTCTTCAAGCCTCCCATAACGGATCACGATAATCTCATGAGGGATGCTGAGTACACTCTCCCAGTAGCTTTTCACAAGAAACATCCTCTTTCGCCATCAAACTTTCTCCCCAAACAATGGCAAGGCATTAAAACCGTTTCCCGAAGTGTGACCACTACCCGAGCTGGTATCAAACTTACGAAGTCTTTCTTGGGCTTCTTCATTGCCTACATACTGTGCCTAGTACCAAGCATACGGGAATGGCTTGGCAGATACAGCTATATCATGGTCTTATCTGCGATCATAAACCATCCGGGAAGGACGATTGGAGCTCAACTTGATGGCGCGTTTCTAACAATCGTTGGGACAGCTATGGGTCTAGGCTGGGGATCGTTTGCTCTCTGGGTCTCTGACTCTACTGGACCTGCAAGACGAGGCTATGGTGGAATTCTGGCAGCTTTCCTTGTTATATTTATAGGTACAATCGCTGCTTTGAGATCTTACTTCATTCGGATGTATCAGCTTGTCATCTGCGCAGGCATTGCGGTGATTTTCACGTGCCTCGCGAATACTTCGAAACATTTGGACTGGCAAAAGCTATTCAGCTATGGCATTCCTTGGCTATTCGGGCAAGCTTTATGTCTCATAATTTGCTTTACAGTTGCACCGGATGCTGGTGCACGCCCATTGGCTGTCTCTTTACACGCTGCCTTTAGGGTGATGCATCAAGCGTTGGTTCTTCCTCACCGAGCTGATATTATGCTGCATCGGCAGTTGGCCTGGACTTTCGTTGGTTTGTCACAAGCATACAGAGACTTGACTCTCGACATCTCCATAACACGCTTCCGTCCCACGGATGTCATGAGCCTAAGGAATTTGATGCAAGGCGTCATCCGCTCGCTTCTTTCATTGAAGATGGATACGCGACTGTTTGACGAATTCAAAGATAACAGAAGTCGGCCTCGCACCCCAGAGCCGGCGACGACTCGCAAACCAAGTCGCCTTTCCAAGATCATGTCAGGCACTAATTTAGATCCTATTCAGGCTCTTCAAGCCTCTCTTGATATTTCTCAGGGTAGTGATGATGCAGTCATTGATATTGATGACCAGAAACGCCCTGGGATTCGTCGAACTGATACGGAAGTAGATGCAATTCAATTAGTAGCAGCCAAACTGGCAGAGCCTACTAACGAATTACTCTCTTGCATGAGATCTGCGATGGAAAGGTGCGATGCGGTCTTGATGGATATGTCTGGCTACCGTATATTTATTGGACCTCCAAAATCAGTCTCCTCCGATATTGTAGGAGCGTTGACCCGGATCCGAAGATCTATGATCAAGTACGACGAAGAGGAAGACATGTTAATGGACGATCCCAGATTACCACCGACATACTCAAATCACCCTGAAGTCGTGGAACTCTTCTTATTCGTTCACCCAGTCAGACAAGCTGCCTCTAGCGTAGAAGCTCTACTTGTGAAAGTGAACGAAATGCAGCAGAGACATCGTGGGTGGCGGATATACCTTCCTTCATACCCTTGGGCAAAATCTTTGCAACGCACAAACGCACAAGTTCGGCACGATCGTGGAGGAGTTACAGCGGGCTACTACTTCCATAGCCAGTCTCAGCTTGCTAGGACGATGAAAGGGATGGTAAATATTTATCACCCCCTCCGCCCACACTCCACGCCGGAAGACCCAAAAGAAGAGGAAGTCATACGAACAGCATCTATGGGCAAGTATGAAGAAGAAGAAGATGTTGCAATGAGTCGAATGTTGCATGCCTCTAAGCAGAAAAAATTTCGTTATAAACTGTGGATGATCCTCCATCGCCTTCAGGGCTTCGAAACGAGATTCGCTCTGAAAGTTGTAATCACAACATCACTCCTCTCCATTCCAGCATGGCTCTCACAAAGCAGAGACTGGTGGAACGAATACGAGTGTTGGTGGACAGTCGTCACAGTCTGGATAATGTCCCATCCTCGAGTCGGCGGGAATTTCCAAGATCTCGTCACCCGTGCGCTCTGCGGTATTTTGGGTGCCTTTTGGGGAGGACTAGCATATGGAGCCGATAATGGAAATCCATACGTGATGGCCGTCTTCGCTGCTGTTTTCATGATACCCATGATCTACCGCTACACGCAAAGCTCACACCCACGCTCCGGTATAGTCGGCTGCATATCCTTCATTGTCGTCTCACTAGGAACCAAAGCCGCAGATGGTTTGCCTTCAACTATTGAAATAGCCTGGACTCGTGGTCTAGCGTTTGTAGTTGGAGTTGTGGCAGCCGTAGTAGTCAATTGGATCCTGTGGCCTTTCATCGCCCGCCACGAACTCCGGAAAGCCCTCTCAGCCATGCTCATCTACTCTAGCATCATCTACCGTGGTGTAGTAGCGAAGTACGTCTATTACCAAGATGGCGAGGAACCTCAACAGAAAGACATTGAGAGCTCGGAGATGCTAGAAGGCCGTATCCGCGAAGGCTTCGTGCGGATTCGACAACTACTCGCACTGACTCGCCATGAAGTCCGACTACGTGGTCCTTTTGATCCCCTCCCATATTCAGCACTCATTGATGGCTGTGAGCACTTCTTCGAATATCTCGTCTCTGTGCGCCAATCTTCGCTATTCTTCCATCCACGTTTCATGTCAGATAACGAGCAGGCTGCTGAGAGTTTACTGGCGTATCGCCGGGATGCTGTGGCTGCCATACTCATGAATCTCTATGTTCTAGCCGGAGCCTTGCGAGGAGATAGGAAACTTCCGGTACGTCATACTCTATCCCACCACGTCTTATAATCATCCCACTGACACGTTCCGCAGCGCTATCTCCCAAGCGCAGCAGCAGCGCGAAAGCGTCTTCTAGATCACATGGCTGAACTTGAAGCCTTTCAAGCGACCCAGTATCATGTTCCAGATGACAAAAATCAGCATCAGGCAACACCTCACCCCGAACTCATTAACCTAGAACGAAGTTCCGTCGCCTCAAGCAAAGAGAAAGAGGGGCGCCGTTGGGCACAGATATACAGTTATTCATATAGCCAGAACTTGACTGGCTGTGTGAAGCAACTTGAGGTTCTGCAGAAGTACACGAAGGAGATTGTTGGTGAACAGGGGTAAGTCTCCCCAACTACTTGCCAGAAATCGAAGAGTGGCGCTCGTGGACATGTGGGAGCTAAACTCATCTTTCGCAGATTCGATCCCATTGACACATCCGCCTACGACGATATAACCCACGAACGAGTCTCAGCACACGAGAGAGAAAGCCGTTCATGATCATCTCTCATTCCTGGTGTGATATCCATCTACCATATCTATCCTAGAAACGTTCAAAATAAAGCCAGTGCACAAAAATATCCTAAACGCCACCCTACCCAGCATATTCAAATCGCTACTGCAGACTCCCGATCCAATCACCAACCCCATCAATGCAAAGCCTCATTGTATATATCCCCTAAAACCGATACAGCAGGACCTGGAGGCTTGAACGGTTTCTGCCCCTTGATCGTCTTATTTGGTCGCCGAAGCCCACCTTGTTTCCTGTTCTCCTTGTTTGAACCCAAGATTTCCAACACACCCACCTTGTTCTCCAAGAATCTATTCTTATTTTCCAACTCAGCAATCGTGCTATCTTCTTCGAAAATCTTCATCTCCACATCGGCGGCCTTCCTTTCCTCTTTGAGAATCTTCCTTTCAATATCCTCAACCTTCCACTGCGTAGCCACACTTCCCGTCGCCTGACTGGCCCCGTCATCAAATACATGGCTGTCAAGCGCATCGGCAGGTAATTCATACACCCACCGCCGTTCCTCCATCAACCCTACAAATCTAGCAACCATCTCAGTCTCTCCTTGCCCATCCTCCCTCCCCTTGAGCGTCTCCTTACTGCCCACGACAAGCAACTTCGTCTTCGCCCTCGTAAACGCAACATTAATCCGCCTCCAATCCTTCAACAACTCCCCAATGCTCCTCGCCTCGTTACTCCTCACCAAACTCAAGATGATAACTTCCTTGTCCCGACCTTGAAAACGGTCTGCGGTGTGCATTTCCACATCGGTATGGCGCCGGAGGTTATTTTTCAGGAGAGCCAACTGAGAGCGGTAGTGTGTCATGACACCGATGGAAGATGCGGGGACGCCGGTGCTGAGAAGGGAGGAGACTAGTTGTGTTACAATGGCAGCTTCTGTTATATTTACTATTCGGTTGCCTTTCGCTTCTTCGCGAGATACGGGTAGAAGAGGGTCCGTATTGATGAATGCTACTTTGGTTTCAGGGTCGATGAGATCGCGAAGCCAGCAATTACCGCTTGTGGGAGCCGCGCAGATAGATCTTTGCGTACGGAGGAGAGTCGAAGGTGTGTGGTGGTGTATTTTCAGCGCGTCAATATTGGGGATAGTTATCTGGCGTTTAGCAACTTCGTCCGAGCCGCACTTTAGACGGCCAGAGTAGATAAGGTTATTTGAGAGAGCCATAATGTCGGAGCACATGCGATATTGGTGTTCGAGGTAGACGACGGAGGACGGATGTGTGTCGGAGAGGAGCTTGAAGAGACTGATATCGAGTCCGCCACTGCGAGCTTCTTCGTTCTGCACCAGAGGAGGTAGCTGGTTGTGATCACCCACGAGGATGAATGTTCTTGCGAGCCGGATAGGCCCAAGACAAACTGGAAGCGTGATTTGAGAAGCTTCGTCCACGATGCAGTAGTCAAATGTCCGCTCGTTGAAGATGGGGTGATTGATGCCGAGACAGGTGGTTGCTACTATTGGTGTGTCATGCCAGGCACTTCTGATCTCTTCGAAAGATGTCTTTGTTGTTGCCGCCAGCGTAGCGAACTCTTCGACATCAGGATGTATTTTAGCAATAGTCCCTAGTCGTAGGATGGGAATACTATCGTCCTTTAGTTTCAAGAGGATGTTGTCCACAGCAGTGTGGGTGTATGATGTGAGTAACACGCTTTTGCCCTGTGAAACCAATGCCCGAATAATGTGCGCAATAGTGGTTGTTTTTCCCGTTCCAGGCATGCCTAATACCAATGCGTAATCCTGAGCACTCATCACCTTCTGGATTGCTCTCCGTTGGTCAACATTGATGTTTTCGCGACCCTTCAATGTGTACGCCGTAGACTTAGTCTTGAACCGGGGAGCGTTGAGATCGACGACGAGACTTCTGATCTCGCGAGAACCAAAGGGGCCTTCAGCCATGACTTGAATGAGGTTATTACGAACAGTTGCCATGCCGTTACTGAACTCGTCTTTGTCGAGTCTGTATTGGATCGGCTCTTCCCTGATCTTGCCTATGGTGTCTTCAGCAGTAGCTCCCTCAGGAGCGACCTCCATAATGCCTGCAAAGACTTGGTTGTCAACCTCATCGAAACCTGGGCGACGTATGCGAGCGTTATGTAATCGTCTATCGACTGCAACAGTGATACGTCGTTTTCGTACGTTGGTGACATATCCGTTTGCCAGTGCAAAGTGCCCCTGCTCATCCGATATCACAACCGGCTCTCCAACGGTGAGCTGTGAATCGAGGAAAGAAAACCCTGTTGAGGGGTCTTGCTTGATCATTGTATATCGATATCGATTAATCTTCGGGTTTTGCTGCTCTTCATATGCAGATCCAGGCTCAATGATAACATTCGAAAAGCATCTACCCAGTTTCTCTCGTTCTGAGCTAAGCATTGTCCAAAGTTCTCGTCTGAACTTGAGGGACTCCTTCTCCTCTTTAGTCAAGAGATCATCCCATTTAAGAAAGAATTCCTTGTGCTTCGGTGTAAGATGCTTAACCACATCATCAAACTTTTGTTTCAATCCACTTGTTTCTCCATCTCCGTCGTCCGCCAATTTGTGGTAAATGAAACAAGAAGTCTTGGCATAACACCGATTGCACATGTTCTCCTTCTTCAGCATGGGTGGAAGGTGGGTGTCTCGT
The DNA here is from genome assembly GCA_003988895.1 of Hyphodiscus sp. D1413. NCBI lineage: Eukaryota > Fungi > Ascomycota > Leotiomycetes > Helotiales > Hyphodiscaceae > Hyphodiscus > Hyphodiscus sp. D1413. The sequence goes on from QYAO01000003.1 coordinate 133,462, forward strand.
TGGCGGACGAAGCAGGCAAGTTCATTTCGTTGCATGATCATATGGCGGAGCTCGTGACGTATTGCCGGTATTCTGATCGTCTCCGAGGTCTCCATGTAATATAGAATTCCGTAGGCAATCTCAACATCATAGCGATCGGATAGCAAAAGGTTGTAGAGGGCCGTCTGAGCTCGGTGCGCAGCACTAGGGTTCTTTCCGGTCTTCACTTCGAACGGCACTGTCAATACTTGCCGTTGTTTGCCATCTTGCATAGTCACTTGAACCGTAGCATCAATATTGCCCTTAAGACCATACATTGGTGACCACACATGTTCCTCAACGTCGAGGAGTTTGCTGACACACATTGACGCCTTTTCTCCATTGCTACCTTTCACAATCGCTTCCGGCTATCTATGGTTAGCAGAAAAATCATGTAGAGGGAAGACCACTTGCCTTCGGCTGAGCAGAGACAAAAAGCTCAGCCCAAGCTTGAAGCTCATTCATCTTGCTCTGCAGGTATTCAACAGCCTGAGGAACTTGAAGCTTGATAACATAGAGGTCTTCGAGATGTTTCGTGGCAACGTCTTGGATGAGCTCATACAGCCATTTTGTGTCCCATCGATTGGCAAGCATTGCAGCCTGGAAAATTTCGTGTAAGATGGTCCCGTAGATAAGAGGAGCGCTTGAGTCGCTCGTCGCCTTGACTCTATCCTGGAGGACTGCACGGCGAGTGCAACCGAAGGAGTCCCCCACCACAGTTGAAGAGATGAGATGATCAGGATGTAAGATCAAGATGTTGTGCTTATCATCAATGATGCACTGGCCGTTTCGGTCGAATGTTCCAATCACATGAACGAAAGCCTTCGTGGTGACTGGCGTCTCGATCCATGTCCCTCGAAGGTTGACCATCCTGGTCATTTTCTGATTTTCTGTTTGAAGTAGAAGGACCTAACGGAATTTAGCATTTAGATACACTTTAAGAATGTAAGCGGACCTTTTCTTTCATCGTTCGGCCATTGGCAGTCTCATAATCTGCCTGTATGACATTTGTTACAAGGTATCTCTGGATCGCTCGAACTCTTCCGGTGGACTACATTTCTTAGTCAAAGGTGGTGATATATTGACTATAGAAATTGTGGACGTACAGGTAGTAAGCTATTAGCTGTAGGTTGTATGGATTGGGTCGCTGCCACTTCTGCTGCTTGAAAATCTTCCTCGTTAAGACCACCATCTCCAAATTCATCATCTGAGTCTGGGTTCCCATCCATCTTTCTCGGACTGGGTAAAGCCTTGCCATATCCCGAGTTCTGCGTGTCAAACTTTGCCACAATGTCCTCGAGATCTGCTGCAAACATTTCTTCATCTGAGTCATCAAACTCGTCTTTCAGTGTGCTTGAATTTGATGACTTCAAGTCATTCGCTGCTACCAGACGTTGCGAATCTTTCTTAGAGCTGTATGTGAGAGGTTGCGGAGGTGGATCCGGAGGTAGTCGTACTGTCGCTGGTTCCTTCGTGGGGTTGGAGAACGGTTTTTCTGGTTTTGGGATGCATACATCCAGCAGACTTGCGTCTAGATCATCATCATCAAAATCTCCATAATCTGAGCTGTTCGACCGTATGGGGGTTTGACGCTTTACTGAGGTCTGTTTCGCCTCCAAATGGGCTGATGGCAATCCCGGCGCAACAATAACGTCTTCCTTCCGACCTTGTTCAATAAATGAGATATCTTTAAAGTCTTCATAACATCTCTTCGTGGGGAGGTTGAAGGAAGCTGGAGTAGGATCGCTGATTTGGGGTGATTGCATATGCTGAATAGGTTGAATTAAGTCTTCCTGCACTCGTTCGAGCAAGACCGAAAGCTTCGAGGGCCCAACCTTGATCGACTCGATGAACACATCATCACTTTCACTACCTCCAACTTTTCTCCTCTTAGGGAATTGATTGCCGCAGCTGTTGGCTCTCTTGAACGTGCTCCCAGATCTTGGGGTTGTGCCTCCCTTCTCTGGTTGTGGTGATGAAGTATGCATAATATGAGCCAATGCTGGAACTGGCTGTCCTTGAGGAGCGGGCCCATTCGAGCCACTCAGAGAATAGCGACCCCATAACTCAGATCCTGGATCAACTTGGGCTCTGCTACTGATGAATGCGGCGAGCTGGCCAGGTGGTGAAGCCAGCGGGGATGAACTTCGAGCTCGTTTTCTTGCCCTCGTCTTGCCTGTCATAGAACTTGAACTCCGCAATGCATCCCACTCTATCCGATCCTCCGGTGATATGTCTTGTACCGCACGCTTGACATCACCCATTCCAATCAGGTCCGGGAGTGCTAGCCTTCCAGCTGGCGTCGAAGGGGGATCCTTCTTGACAGGCTCAGATAGCTTTTGCGATGAGGGCTTGTTTCCGACTTCCTGCATTGATTCCCAACCCTTTGCACGCCGGGTATCGGCATTTTCTTTATTATCTGATGACACAAGGCTGCTCACATCCTGCTTCGCCATCGAGTCGGAATCGGGATTTCCGCCAAACTGAAAGGCACTGAGCTTGTTTTTTGTGGCAGTAGAGACGGCTACAGGGGGTTTCTCTTGTAGCGGTTTCGAGGGAGGGTTCGGATTGGAGCCTCTTGGGCCTTGGAAACTCCTGTGTCGATTCCATTGCGATCGCTGAAATGGATTGTTAGTAGTGGGGCAGTTTCCTGAAGCCTGGAGGGTTTGTTTACCTTGGACGAATGGTTCTGGTCCGAGAAGGACTTTTGTAATGGCATCGCCTGCTGCTCACGGGTGTAGTTGTTAAGGCGTAAAGGGATAAATAAACAAACGAAAGTAGAAACAGCGGCTTCGCCTTTTGTGAGGTCTGGTTCTGTCAAATGGCCCCTGTTGGCCCTAAATTCTCGCCATGGAAATGGAAACCGCGACGCGTCTCTCTTAGCGCGAATTATCTTCGGGTATTCCCGAAAGGGGGCTCGCTTGATTCAGGGGGTCTAGCGATCAATTGGCAGTTTCTGTAATGTATATTAGGATTGCTGGCTCAAATCACCGCGTTCATGGTTTATCACAGTTTCGAAGTTACAGCCATGCGCGCAGGTTTGATCTCAGACTTGAACTTTCCTCCAATATTCCCATGTCTTTTCAAACACCCACTTTAATATCAGGATATCCAACTTCATGTAATGATTCTTCTTTGACGAGTGTATAACTTCGAAAAAATTGTAAGCCCAGATTAACAGTCTCAAGCCCTGCTTTAAGACTTTGTGAAATTGGTAATCACTACGGTTAAATCCACCTCAGAACTCCAGAGATACTTACTCTCTTGAGTCCTGAAAGACTGACCATTGGGATCACTGCTTCAACCAGAGCTGTAGAGTGGCGTGAATTTCAAATTTTGTAATCCAAATTTGTGATCATCAAAGAAGGTTCAAAGAGGCCCATAGCGTCTCAAGAATTGAAAGTCCCGTGGTAGATTAAGGGGAAAGTTGACGCTGTGATACTGTGGGTATCTCACTGCCGCTTCATGAAAAAGCGGCCGGCACTTTATCAAACTTTCCTTTTCTTCTCCAAAATGGATCGAAGGTGTTTGGCTTATGTCTTCAAATCAAACCACCTATCGAACTGCTTCTTTGGTCAGTGGCATTTTCAGTCTAGATAGTGTTGGACGCTACCGTGAGGATCCAGATTACTCAAAATTCTTAAGCAATTCAGGATATCCTGTCCTTGACTTTTCTGGAAAACAAGCGGGATCTTGATCTGTTTATTTTAGTCTAGACACGTTATATCTATGGATGGGATGTATCCAGGGGTGAGTAAAAGATCGAGATAAAATGATGGTTTGAAACAAGCCAGCGGTGATGTGCTAAAGGGATTGTGTTTTGGTATACAACTGGAACCTTGACATTTTTAGCTAATGTTAACGAGACTATTTATTGAGACCCTTTGATAGATATTGGGGTGTATGAAATGCTTATGTAAAGCTCTCATTCCTATCGTCTCCTGTAAGTTGGGGAGCAGATTCCTAGAATCGTCAACGCAGAATCGCTTGATTTTCGGAAATTTGACCTCTAATTGAGAGTCTAGGATCAGACAAGAGGTTTTCATCACCATGGTATTACATGTACAAAAAACCATAATGCCATGCCATTCCAATTCCTTTAGAGCAACGTCGTGATGTGGAATGGAGATACTGTTGTCACATCATTACGCAACAAAAATGACTATCCCAAAATTTCCTAGAACTGGGGTAATGTATGCACTTTACTCGTCATCTTCTTCAAGTCTAAGTCATGAGTCAAAGAGACCGGGTTAAATGGTGACTCTAGAACTGACAGGAATTGCAAGCATCCATGAACCTGGTCAAGTTGCCGCGCTGCCTTTTGGATCTGCAGTAAGTAAGACACTCAACTTCTGGTCTAGACCATGGAGACATTTTGTACACTAACCATCCAAGTCATCTGCCACTTTTGTGCCTCATAGAAGCCTCTCTTCCGAGAGACTCCAAAGTTCAGAGCCGCTTATCAAAGAATTGTGAAGGATCAAACCGGGTTTGTTTATTCGCTTGCATTCGAGCCTTACAATCCACGTGATGTTAAAACTAGTATAGCTCTCGAACGAAACATATGAAGTTGAAAGAAAATTCAATAATAAAGACTAGACAAAATATATCTCCCTCTCTGTTCCGAATGATATAGAATTTTACGAAGGCGATGTTGAAGTTTCAGGTGTTTTATCCGTCGATCACTGTTATTCGGCGCTAGCCATAACACCGCATAAGAATCAGGACCTCCCTCTTGCGACTTTGACCGTCCTTCTCCAACACACAACTTTCCATCGACCGCAACAATCAGCTTCCAAAATCCGTTATCAGGTCAAATCGTCTCACGCGACGACATCTACGTCAACCATAAACCTCCTACAAAGTAACATCACCCACAACCGTAAGTCTATTCCAACTCTCCCGCCGCATCGTTGCTCTGCCGAAGACGCGTTCTGAATGCGCCAAATCGCTCACAGCACTCAACACAAACATGTATACTAATTCGCCTGCAGGAAACAATGGCACGCGCGGGTACTCGATCTGCGACCGGTCTGTTTTCCTAAATTCGAATGATTCCCCTCTCTGGCGCTACTACATCTCGGCGCGTAAATCATGTCGAGCTCAGCTAAAGTGAAGATATAGGCAACTCCAAACCCCGCATCTTCCCCACCGTTACTGAGACCGCCGCTCCTGCAAAGAAGCGCGCAACTGCAAACACTGGCGCAAAGAGAGGACCAAAGAAGACTACCACCACCAAGGCCAGCAAGCCCGTCGGTGTCACAAAGAAGAAGGCTCCCGCCAAGAAGACCTCTGTTGCTACCAAGGTGAGTAATGAAAGACCCATATTGTGTGAGAACTTGACTGACACATTCCACAGGCTAAGGGTGTTGTCAAGAAGGCCGAAGGTGCTGTTACTGCAAATCCGGAGAAGAAGGTACGTTGCTGTTCAGCTTTGTTGTGATGCTCTCTCGACGCGACCGAGACCCTTGTTCCCGAGGCATATATCCAAAGCACATAATCAGTGTTTAGTAAACACTCTCTACACAATGGCAATGCTGTGCAGTTACAAATATTTGAATTCTGGAGCTCCAGAACTTGATCATGTCTTCGTTCGGTGGAAATATGCCATCTCTTCCCCCCTGACTTTAGTGGAATATGAGGTTAACCTATCTCCGCTTTCAGGCTGCCGGTACCAAGAAGATCAAGGGAACCGATACCACTGCTACCAAGAAGGCCGCTGTCCCCAAGAAGAAGTAGATACTCTGACATAATGACTCTCTTCGGCAAATAAACGGACAGGGAAACCACGTCGCCAGTCTCCATACTTCACTGATTGACGCATCCTCTTATACCCTTTGTCTTTGTCGGTCGCAGGAGCAGGAATGGCGTTTGAGGAGTTAGCTGTAAGTTTGGATGGTAGGGCTGGAGGATTAATGGAATGAGCTTCAGACACATTCTATGTGAGCGACAGGTTTTTGTTTTTAATGCGTTAATGCGTACTATACTCACTCTATGATGGGTTATCATGGTTGTTCTATAGAACGTTTTGATGCTCAAGGTACAAATGCAAGAAATGGGCACTGCTTCTGTCTGCTTCCTGCTCCATGTGATCTCATCTGTGACTTAATACACCAAACAACTGCATTCCACCTCTATTGCTCCGAAAGCAAGATGCATCCACCCTTCACTTTCCATACTGTATATCTAGTTTGGCATTATGTTACGTCTGGGAGTCAAACGCTTCCATACCTTTACCATAGTTCGCCAGAATGTATTATAGTCACTTCTCCCAATAACCATCACACACGCTTGCTGTAGACTTCGCCATTTTGTTCTTACAGTCTTATCAGGAGTCTCTCAGGTACCTACCTACCTATACGGATATGAGAGCAATTTGAAAACTGCATCATTCACCTAGGAGTTTGATCGTGCACTTCTATGCGATTGTTGTATAAGACAGCAAAGCTGCACGGAAGTGATCTTTAACGATACGGTTCAAAGATTACGGATATTGACCTCTGGTGACGGCAACGAGATGAAAGGATCTGGAAAGAGACTTCCTTGATCTTTCTGGAAATGCTAGATAAGTAATGGCATGCTTTGTGATTTCTTTGATCTTCTCTGGATTCTTTTCTACTTATATCTGGATCACAGCACCTCATTTCCTCCCCAAATCAATGCTCCTAACTAGCACTAAACCCTCATCCCCATGCCCTCCTTCCTCAAGCTCAATCCCAAAGAACCCGCGCACTACCTCACCAATAACATCCTCCCACAATCCGCCAACCAATCCTTTCAACTCATCCCCCGTCTGTTTAAAGTCCGGGAACGCGTTCACCTCCAACAACCACGCCGTGCCGATCTCATCAACCAAATAATCCAACCCGAAGACCTCAAAAGCATTAGGCAACGTCTGGAAATGCACCATCATGCCTTTAGCAGCCGCCTCAAAAACCTCGCCTGCGGTGTCACAAATCTGGTCGAAGATCATGTTTTTGACGGAGGATGAGAGGTTGAGGTTCCAGAATGCCTGCACGGATCCCTCATGTGCGCCATTTTGGAGACAAGTGTTTGTAAGATGTGCTGAGAGGTCTGTGGATGAGAGATCCCAGGGTGGTGTATAAGGCGTTGCGGAGAAGAGGGCGAGCATGGGCTTGTAGACGTAGATCTTGAGACTTCCAAAGGCGAGGACATAGGTTCTGATGTGGAATTTGTGGGGGTTCGAAGGAAGGAGAAGCGGTGGGTGAATGTAAGGCTGTGCGATGAAGTGGCGGAGATGAGAGGTTACAATGCAATCGTCTCCCTCCTCCTTCTTAGACGCAGATGCGGAATCGTCCTCTCGTTTTCCGTCTTCATACTCCGCCTCGTCATCTGAATCCGGTCTTTCCGCTTCCCATTCGTCAAAGATGTCTTGGAGCTCTTCCTCTGTGCTGAAAAGCCGGATTCCTTGTCCTCGATCACTCATACCCGGTTTCAGAATCCACCATTGCCGGTCTTCCGCCTCCTTTCTTTCATTCCTTCCAAAGCTTTCCTTCAATTCCCAGGCTTCAATCAGTGCGTCGTCCAAAAATTCGGCATAATCAAGCTCAAAATCGCAAGATCGCTTGACGTTGGTGGCGAGAATGGAAAGACGATTCTTCACTACCCAGTTATAGACTGTGGTGCTTAGATAATGCTTTCGTATCAGTGCTTTGCGGATGATATAGGCATTGCCAATGGAAGTTGTAGAGTGTTCCATGATATGATCGAAGGGGAGAGCCTCGTATGCGCCAATGACCAGTACTGGGGAGGATGGATGTGGTAACTCGTCTAAGGAGGATATAAGCGTGTAGGAGTTTGGTGGCAGGTCTGAAGGTAAGTGCTTCTTGAGAGCTGCTAATATGAGCGGCTGTACGTAGGTGTCTTCATAATCGATCAGGGCGTAGAAGTGAGAGATGCGTTTCGCGGAGGAGAGGTTCTGGGAATCGGTAAGATCTTGAGATGGCCTGGGAGTCAACAGTTAGAGATAGTTGTGAAAACTATTTTTGAGCGGAAATCTGTATTGGTCTAAGATGTCTAATGCCCCAATTCTATGCACGACACTCACAGCTTCAACTCTCCCTCTGTCTGCGCCGCTGCATGCATGAAATTGGCCTTCAAAGGCGTGACACTGCCATACTGTTAGAAACTGATCAAAGATGCCGCCACGGTAAAGCACATACCTGGTAAGCCCCTCCTTGACTGCCCACCCATCATTCCCAGGCCCCGCTTCTTCCACGCTTTTATAAACATCTGTAAATCGTGGCGCCCACTTAAAATGCTTATGCTTGTGTCTCCCAGCCTCAACGTCTCCATTCGTTCCGGTTTGTCCCTCTTGGCCTTCTCTCTCTCTGATCTTCTCCTCTTCCTCCGCTGCATTACCCTCTTCATCCTCTACCTCCTGAAAGCAGCTACCATTACCCCAATAATTCTGCAACATAGAAGTCCACAAAACTTTCTTCCCCTCCACACCTTCAACTAGCGGCACATTGACGCTATAAAGATCTACCTCCTTGCCCCAATTGGCATACAGGTACTCGATCAACTTAACGCTCAACTTGCTCGCCCCGGCAATAATCTCTGGGTCATGATTCCGCGAGAAGAAAGCATAACTCAAAGCAATGGCTCTCCTCTTGCAAACCGCAGCTTCAAGAGCCCCTCCCAGTGTCCCGCTGCTTAAACTGAACACCGCCGTGGAATTCCTGCCATAATTCGGGCCACTGACTACCAAATCGATTGCACCACGGTCTTGGAAGTAGTGGTATAAACCTATTTGCACGCAGCTGGCAGGTGTTCCATCTACGAGTACCCATTCTTCTTGTGCTTCTGAGCCTGCAGGTAGAGGACGAGAGTGTGTTGTTCCGTCGTCCTTGTGAAGGGTGCCGGGGCGGAAGTACGTTGGCTTGACGGTTTGGCCGATTATATGTGCTTTGCCTATCCACGAGCGTTGTGTATGTGGGAGGACTACTGAAACCGTGTGCCCAGCAGCTTGGAGGGTTTTGACAAGAGAGTGCACATAAGGGGAGGATTGGTTTGACGGAGGGCCATCGTCGTTAACGACCTGTTGATTGTCAAATTGTGCTGTTCAGTTGCTCGATTGTAGAGAGCTGGGGAGGAGTCCTTACGAGAATATGCATTTTGAGTTTGGCGGGCACTTCTATAGAAGATGAGAAGTAGTTGTGAGGATGTAGTAGAGTATTTGAGTGTTGAGTACTGGAGTATTTGAGTAAAGGACTTGCCAGCGGATTTGGAGTTCACGACATATTTCCTGGGCGCCGTATTCGCAGCGCAGCCTTGTGGTGGGGCAGCACGCCACTTGAGACTCATGTGACGAGAGCGGGGCAAAGAAGAGGTTGGGCAGTGTTTTGGCGAATATCAAGACAAGGTCTGTTGGCTGTGGTCTGTTTGGGCCACGTTGTCAGGGAGGAGAACTTCAAAGTCACGTTCAAACTGTTGCACAGAAGCTATCTATCTCCTTTTTATCATTCATCGAGGCAATTATCTCAACCTTAGTTGCAGAGAACTACACGCAGTCGTAAACCTCCATCGCATCACAAAGCCGTACAAAAATGCCCATCCCACGCAGAAAGATAAGGCTTCAATGGTGAACGAGACGCTGAAAGCAAAACATGAATGCGGACCAATGCGGGCATAACAGGCTCAGCCAAACGGTCAAGCACTCCATTCAAATGCGATTCCTCCCGTGAAAATTCTCCTTGATGCATAGCTCAAGAAGTGGAGGAGCCAAACGTAAAGTAACAGACTTCTTCCTGGAAGCTCTGTATGATTCCAATCAACTCGTAATTCCGACAACACATCAGCGATAACACGACATCAAGATTTGCTTCAGCCTCATCCACGAATCTTCTTACTAGCTCGGCTCATTGAAGAACCCTGTCTTTTCTTGCTCGGTTTGCCAGCAGCTTGAATCTTGGTGCGGGGGAAGTTGTCATACGGACTAATTCTCGCGCCTTTGCCGCTGTCGATATGGGTGGGCGAAGCTACTATCGACTCGTCTTCGCTGTCCAAGGAATCCATATCAACCTTCTTTGAACGAAGGGTTCTCGCGGTAGTTGGCGGGGTGGCGGGAGCAACTGGGGCGAATCTGGTAGGCTTAGGGGTAGCAAAAACTTCATCGACTTCCATACCATGGGGTTCTTCAATGTCGGTTACGGCCTCTTCCTCATCCTCGGTGACTTGTGATCTCTTCTCCTTGGCTTCGGTTTGATTGGCGGTTGGAAATAAAAGTCGGGGCTTGATAGATGAACGAGTGAGGGGTCGGCGAAGGTTGGGTTCGACCATTTGGGCAAGCTCATCATCGTCATCTGAATTGTCCTCTTCTTCAGATCCTTCCTCTCCAAATTTGCGGAACACTTTCTTGCCTCGGCTGGCAGAGTGAATTAGTACAGTAATCTCAACGTCGAAGGTGAAATAACTTACAAGACGTACACCAAACCATCTTTGCGACCTTCAACTTCCTCTGCGGGCAATTCTCCTTCACCAGGTACGTTGATCTTTCTACGCTTGCTTGCACGCTTGGTAGGTTCGGGGACGGTGCTGCTTGAGCCGTAGAATGGGTTAGACGCGCTCATATCAGCTTCAGGAACACGATCATGAGAATCAGTGTAGATGTGAATAGGTTGGCCATTATCCTCAGCTTCGAAACTGTTCATAGTGTAGCCCTTGTACTTCTTCCGACCCTTCTTCGGTGTTGGCATAACCTCATCTGCAGACTCAGGGCGAGTTGGGAAAAGGTTACGAGCAATGGCATTGATACCAGCTTTAGTTTCGGGGCGCTTCTTTGGAGTCTTGTTTGGTGTAGGCAAGAGCGAGGTGGTGCGAACGGCTGTTGCAGACTTGTGATCCATCGTGTGTTGAGGTTCAGGAGTTGGGAGACCGAGAGTTGCAGCCGCAGAAGCAGCACTTTGAGCACTCAAGGCACCAGAGACGTTTCGGCCGCCCATGTTGGGTGATGTTTTCGGCGTTTGTTTCTTGGACGCGATTAAAGGTGAGGACAGAGGGGAGTTGTTTGTGGCTTTGCCGGAAGATCTTGAAGATTGAGGTGGAGGAGTTCTGGTAGCTCGCAAGCGTTGTGCAGATACGCGACTTGACTTTCTTGGAGAGTATGGCTGATAATCGTCGTCGAGACCAAATCGTGGAGTTTCTGGAGTATGAAGGGAGGATGGGGGTGGTGGAGTTGTGGTGCGCAGGTTGGCCGCCATAGTGAGAAGAAGTTTCACTTGGGGATCGGTTGAACGGTTTCTAGATGAGTTCACTTTCCAGCTTTGTGGAAGGGATGGATCGCTTGAAGTGGTAAATTTTACACCGCTGACGATCAGGGCCGGATTCGAGGATCAAGGGAGGATGAGATTAGACGGCTGCCTTGAGGGTTGAATGAATCGTTCGGTATTTGTGAAGCAATGAAATTCAACGGTCGATAACATGCAGTATGGCAAATGCAGACAGAGAATGGCAAGTAAACAATGCGGTGGTTGGTTGCGCAGAAAATAATAGAGGTTGTCAACAACTGAGGTGGCTGGAATCAAAAAGAGTGGCTGCTAGTGCGGCTCCTTGCAAGTCCGTGCACGAATCCACAAGGCGCGCCCTACAACTTTACGCGTTCCGAATTAGGATGTCTGTTGATTGCGACTCAAGACATACTACGACGTCGATTTGAGGATAATGGCCACTCCAGATATCAGAAAGTTAGATCTGTCAGACTCAGACACAGAGGATCTGTTTGCATCTCCATCTCGCGCTTCAAAAGCTGCTCAGAAATCCACGAAACACACAGAGCCTGCCCCGCGCAAAGAGGAATCAAAATACGATGCCGAGCAGGCGCGCGAAGCTTCTTTACAGAGGGAATTGGAGAGTGTGCGGAGTATCAATGATGTGATAGAAGGAGTTGTCAGCAGTCTCGAATGCGCCAAAGGAAATATGGATGTAAGAAGCCTGCTGACTGCAAACGGCTTGTACTGATGGATATCCAGACCGTTTCGCGCACAGTGTCATCCGCGTCTACCCTTCTAAATACATGGATACGTATCCTTTCACAAACGGAACATAACCAGCGGTTGATATTGAACCCCAATTGGAAAGGAGCCAGCGCAGATGTTACGGATATGGAGAATGAGCTGGTGCTAAAGGCGCAAGCGTCTGAGAGGAGAGCTGCTGAGGAAGAGAGAAGGAGAGAAGATGCTCGGCGGAGGGCAGAGGACGAAGAGAGGCAGCGGCAAGCTGGGACTGCCGTACGAGGTGCGAGAGGTACAAGGGCGAGAGGCAGAGGAGGTCGTGGTATTAGTGGTACTGGTTATGTCGCGGGTGATTCGAGTAGCACGACTAGTAGTCGAGGCACACCGCAAACGAGAAGGAGTGGGACCGGTATTGGAAGGGGATTTGGGAGCGTGAGGGGCAGAGCAAGAGGGGTCCGATGAGTTATGAATCTCATTTCTACGATATCCTACAAGTGACCCGATACCTTGGACGTCCATCCTATCCGGACATGATTGTGCACCCTCCATCCAGAACGCCAGTGGTTCCAATATACTTCAGACTTTCTTCCTGAAGAAATCACTCATTTTCTTCATGCCGCTCACATTAACTTTCTTCAGATCCCTCACGCCTCTGCTTTCGCCTGCCTTCTTTCGCTTCTCCTCCTCGTCCTTCTTCTGCTTCTTTTCAGCTCGTGACTCCAAGCCCTCATCGTCTTCATTCATCGATCGTTTCCTCGAGTAATCGCCAAGTGACCTTGCGGCCATGGCCTCTTGTCGTAAATTAGCGAGATGCATGAGATGGCTATCTAACAGCTTAAAGTCCGTTGGAGAAGATGGAGACAAGAGTATTTTCTTCAAGACTTCGGTGAGATGAGGAGCAAGGTAAGCGGAGCAGATGAAAAGTAGTGCTGTCCGAAGGCGTAGGAGATCTGCGACTCCTTCTGGTGCATTGATCAGTGGTAGCGTTATTTTGGGCGTTGAAATATCTTGAGAGAGCGAGGTCGCTGCCGTTGAAGCTTCTGAGGCAGAAGTTCCGGCTGTCGATGTACTACTTTGAGTATCTGGCGTTTCCGCTGAAGTCGCTGTTTCAGTATCTTCTCGCATAGGGTCCTCGTCGTTCACTAGTTCAGATAGAGAACTTGCATCCCTTTTGATACTTAGCATTGGCACCTCTAGCGCTTTTCTTATGAACTTCTCCTCCATGCTTGCCGGTAAGCCCTTCCCAACCATCTTCCTTGCCTTCTTCATTAACTCGTTGAGAAGCTTCTCCTCATTAAGTCGGTACATAGTCTCGTCTCCTGCATTAACAGTATCACACACCACCGCCATTCGGGTTTCCAATCTCTTCCGCAAGGCTTCGATCCTTACTGAGCTACTAAGATCTGGAGAAGCAGTCGTCATTCTTTCGAAGTAGTCATCGCCAGCTAGGAACAACTTCTTTGCTGGCTCGAAGCTGTTCAATTTGGGCTGTGGCGCCAGAGCAGGCAGAAGAATGAATATAGGATCAATTGGCGTTGCAATGTATAGATCTGCCGCCTTTGTAACAAAGCCCTTATGTTTGTCTTCGTTTCCTCCATTTTCATCTTGAGGATTCAGTAGCCAACTTCGCGGTGTCGTCTTTGGCGCCGCTACCCTGGTAAACTCGTAGATGCCTTGTTCTGGGCATACCAAATATCTGTCGTCCTCACCATATCTGGGGTTCTCAATGGATACAATTCGAGCTTCTGCGCTGGCGTCTTTGGGCAGGATGAAAAGATGTGGAGGATTCGTAGATTCGGGTGCCAATTGGATTTTTGGAGCAACTGATTTCACAGGTTCCGTTGCCTCTGCCACCGTTTTCGTCGTTCCCTTCGTTCTGGTCTTCATTTCATCCAAACGTCCCAGTGTTGGGTTGGTGAGTTATCTGAATCTGTAAAGTGACTTTCGGCTGATGGACTTGGTCTCGGCAGTCGCGTCGACGCGCCGAGCGTATCAATCTCGTGTTACAGAGCAATGACACCCAAGCACAAAGCAAGACTACGTCTAGAATTGAGGCCAACTCGTCTCTGGAGGCTGAAACTCTCTATTTCTACCAATCACCTACCTGCGGATGCTGGTTTACTTGCACTGATTCTTGCACGGCATTAATTAAGGAACATATACCTTCATCCCTGCAATACATTGGCATGGATTCACGATAAACAACCACCTAGGCGTTTGAAAAGGGAGAACATCATAACCAAATGGCCAACGGGAATCGATATGTCACAGCGTAGGGAATCCTTATGAATGTTCAGACTGGCAGCTGACAATAGCACAGCGACCGAAACCCACTGGCCGCCGAGATCACCTCATGAAGCCCTTTTAAGCACACCAGGAGGTCGAGATAGATTACGACGACTCCAAGAGCGCGTCTCCCCTTCCCCATCTCCGATCAAACGGTCGAAATCTACTGCTTCTATGAGGAATCGGGCCAGGGAACAACTGCAAACGGATTTGGATATTGCCGACGACGATGAAGACGATGAGGAGACTCTACAGCTGCAATTGCAGGAGATACAGGCGCGACTGAGGCTGAAGAAACTACAAAAGAAGGCAGCTCAGACTTCTGATACAGAAAAGGAGGTCAACAGGGCTAGTTCCACTCCTCTTCCAAGAGCAAACTCTGTCGCGGCGAGTCGTGCACAATCTCGAATATCGGAGCTAAGGGAAGAGAGGTTGCAAAAGTCGAAGTCCCAGAATAATATTCATGTTCCCGTTTCTCCTATAAAACGAACTCAAGCAGTCAAACTCCCTCGATCGCCGCAAAGGGTGCTTCTAGGAATCGACAAGGGCTTGAAAGGAAGCGACATATCATTGAAGAGAGCGCCGAGCTTCAAGAAGGATGATGCATCCCAAAAGACAAATCTTCTGGGACCATTCCTCCAAAGAAGTGCCTCTCAGGCTAGCAGCCGAAGCTCTGGCCCTACAAGCACACAAGATGACAAGCCATTGTCATTCAGCGAAAGGATGGCTGCGATGAAGAAACAGGACAAGCAAAGCCAGGAGAGAGAGTTCCGTATCAAAAAGAACCGGAGCATGGCTTTCGATGTCGATCATACAAAAATGCAAAACCTGAAGGACACGGCGGTGGAGTATCCAGACGCTCGCCCACAAGCACCAGAATTCAGTAGAGATGAGGTCCTTCAATCGTATAACAAGCCAAGTGGGAGTTTATCTCGAAACACACCTACGCCAGGCCTTCACTCTGCGATGCGCAATACGAGTAACCTAACAACTACGAGTACAGATTCACCACAGTCTGTATTGACCAAAGCAGGCAATATTCCCATACCCAGAGCCACCAAGTTACAGAAGGATCCAGGCGAGCTTACGGATGCGGAAGCCTCTCAGTTCGAACCGTACTCCTCACTTCATCTCTCTAGACGCATCATTCCGCATAAAGATCTTGCTCGAACCCTCAGCGGCAAGAAACCCTTCGTCATTTCGGATCTTTTACGAACTGTTAAAGGCCCCGACTTCTCTGGTCCAGACGTGGAAGAAGATGTTGTCGTCTTCGCTATTGTAGCACAAAAGTCCGAACCGCGGGCGCATGCACAGAATGGCAAGAACGACCAACGCGGAAAGTACATGGTAGTGGGCCTGACGGATTTGAAGTGGGAGCTCGATCTATTCCTCTTTGACTCCGCATTTGAGAAGCTGTGGAAGCTTACCGTGGGAACGATCATCGCGATTCTGAACCCCGCATTCATGCCTCCACCCCGTGGAAAGGCTGATACTGGAAAGTTCAGCTTATCGTTAAACTCGAACTCCGAGGCGGTGCTCGAGATTGGCACGGCGAGAGATCTAGGGTTTTGCAAGAGCGTCAAGAAAGACGGCAAGACGTGTACCGCATGGGTTGACAAACGCCATACCGAGTTCTGCGATTTCCACGTCAACGAAGCGCTCAAGAAAACGCACGCAAATCGCATGGAGGTCAACACGATGAACTTCGGCTTCAGAGCGAGCGGCGAGAAGAAGTTCAACAGTCGAGATATGACTGGGTTCGATAAGCGCCAGAAGGAGGCTGAAGAGGCGAAGAAAACGAGATATGACACCGAGAGCCACTCGCAGATCTTCATCAGCAAGCGCAGTACAGCGAACCTACTCGACGACTCGGATTTCGACCCCGATGCCTTCCATCGTGGTAACACGAAACAAGAGCGAATGAACCGGCGCATCTTGGAGAACGAGAAAGAGCGAGAGCTGGCGAAGAAGCTGGCTGGCATGGGCAACGGAGCCGGCGCCGACTACGCGAGGAAGCGCGTCCTGTCCTCTCAGAAGGTGGACTACAGTAGCAGCAATCAAGACGCTGAGCCGCCTCCCGACGCTGCGGCATTGGGACTGCTGAGTGGCAAGGCCAATGATGTCCAGCTCAGCCCCATCAAGCGGAAACGCGCCCATAAGACGTCGAGTTCTGCAGCCGTGGGCTGGGGCGGAAACCTGTCGAAAGAGCTGGGGAGGATGAAGAACGGGGAGAGCCTTCAGCCCATCAGGAAAAAGACTAGGTTTGTGACAGAGAAGGGGATCAGGGAGGCCGGGCGAGAGAGCATTGGTGGAGATGTTGTTAAGGCTGTTACGAATACTCTCGTCGAAGACGATGATGATGATGATGACGATCTGGAGATCACAAAGGATTGAATACGGTGTTTGTTTGGATATTATGTTTAAGCATCAATTAGGTTATTCGATGCTAGTTGCCTTAGAAACGGATACCCCCACGGGCATTTACGTGCGTTATTCCTCGAACCTGACCGCCCATAGCTCTCAATCGTCCACATCTCACTAGCTTTTTGTGAGGATGGCAAAGTTCCTTGCATACCTAATCCTTATGTCTCGATGTTACAACGCCATAGGCGATCAAAAGGGCATGAGATTTTCTATAAAGGTCTTTCGCCAATTGTTCAAATCTTGAAAATCACTGACGCCGAGAAATTCACCGAATGAAATCCGTGACTACCTGAACTATTATCAGAACTTCAAAAACGACATACCGACTACCTCACCACTCTCTTGGAGCTCTCAGAACATATGCTGTCAAAAGAGGCTTAAGAGGGATTCATTCCTCGGCGTTGTACAAGCGACAGCGACAGTGGTATCGACATCGACACTGCTCCCGACAGCGCACGTGTTTAATCCATGACTGAATCCATGACTAGACCAGACGAGAGCTTTACGCTTAACCAGAAGGATAGCTTCGAGTTCGATCAAATTGGCTTAGACCTAGTGCATCTTCATAGGGGTAAGAGGTTGATAAACTGGTATGCTGAGAAGTGATGACACTTTTAATTTGTCCACTTTCATCTTTCAATCGCCCTTCCTTTCAGCATCACCAATGATCTCAAACTCCCCAACGGTAGCACCGAAAGTATTTTCTTGGGGATTAAACATGGTTCCATTACCGCCCGTCCAGGAGTTCATCGCTCCACAACCGTTGCATCCCTCGATTTCAAGGATCACATACTTTCCGATAATTACCGGCGTTTGATTCTCCAACGTGAACATGGTGGAGTTTCCTACATGCAAGGTTGGCTCCGCCTCATCAAAGGTGAGCGGCGGCTGGTTGGGCTCGATGGTACCGACATTGATAATGCTTGCCGAATCCAGGCGGTTGTCGTCGATAGAATTGATCTCCGGGTTGTTGGTAAAGGCTACTCGGACGTTCTGAGGTGGTCGAAGGCCCCAGTCGAAGCTCATTTGCTTTACTGGTTGAGATCCACTCACTTGAGTCGCAGTCATATCGATGACCAGGCTGGTCTTGTTTGTTGTCAGGGGCTGCCATTTTGTGGTTGGGTTTCCATCAGTGGCGGCTCCAGGCCATCGACCAGGGACATTCTCACTCTCCGAGCTAGTAGGTTGGCATTGTGCGAGGTTGCCATCCGGAGCCAAGTTCAACCAGTACATATCATTCTCAATAGTGCGGCTTTCGTTGACAGCAAGCATGAAGAATTGTACTTTGCGGCGGCCTTCAGATGTTCCGACATAGACGGGAACCAAATCATTGGCATAGCGATCATGGACAACAGTGGTGTTCATAGATTCAAGTCGGGTCAGGACAGTATGAGTCGTGTTCATTATCGCACTAAAACGAGAACCCTGGTTATAGAAGTCCGGCACCCGCAAGTGAGTAATGAGGGGTGGTAGACTGGGTGAGATAGTGAGGACATCTTCAGTAAGATCCAACCCGAGGTATCCAAAAGTTGGGATCTGCGCAGCTCCTCCATGACCGGTCACGAATGGGAAAGCCGGCGGCACCCCACCGTTTCCATTGACGTCGTCGTTAGGCACTTCGGACATCAAGAACCAAGGCGCACGCAGGTATGGGACCAGGGCAACTAAGTGGTAACTGAACGCCGAGCAGCCAGCTTCGCCAAATTGATTCTCAACTATCGTGTTGATAGCAAAGGTCATAGCTGGTCCGTCCGGGTTTTGCTTCTGGGTATAGTAGCTGAGATCCCTTCTCCTTTGCTCCAGCCCGTAGTTTTGAGTATAGTGCCATGGATAGGCTATCAATGCAACATCGGCCTGTTTGACCGTGATGTTATTTACCATGCCTTCGTACTCTTTAGTGATACCGGAGACTAGACTTCTCGGAATATTGACATTCTTGGCCATGTCAATCCAGGTTTGGTTGACATTCTCTCCATACTGTGCTTGAAGCGCAACCGTCTGGTTTAGGATCGATGAGATGGTTGCGAGAAGATAAGCACCATTGTCTACAGATGCCTAATGAAAAGTAAGCTAAGCTCGAGCGACAGTGTTTATTCAAAGGATACTGATTGCACATACCGCATATTCGTCTGGATCAGTGACGTTGAGGACCGACCAGCCATTTCCATCTTCCTGCAAGAGGGTCGCTACCGTGTAAGCTACGCTTTTTACAACCGGCCAATACTTCTCCAAGAATAAAGTCTCGTTTCCAGTAGCCTTTCGGCTCTGCAACATGGAGAGCGCGATGTCAGTATTGAGATGATACTCATAATCCTTTGCCGGCCCAGTCGCCGTAGCGTTCCCAAATCTGCCACTCGTCCAAGGATACAACACAGACTCGTTGTTAAAGTCGTACGCGATATTCGCGCCATTTTTGACATAATCCATTTGAGCGTTGGCCATGGCTTGTGGGTAGAGCTTGACCCGGTAATTGGGGATTTGCACTGCATACTCTGGGCTTGTGACATCGATGATAGGCTTGACCCACAGATCTTGATCCCAGAAGATCATGCCTCCGTATGAATCAGCGAAAAGGCCTGCAGGCGCGACCCCAGCATCGTTCAGGCCACTTCCATCTTCTGGCAGTAGATTGCTGAGGATGACATATCTGTCCATCACTGTAGCAGTCTGTAGCGTTCTTATGATACGGTCATCTGGAAGTTTTCCGGTTGAAGGGTCTCGATAGTCGGCTATGAGGCTTCGATCCATAAGCTTATTCCAAGCTATTGTATGTCCCGATAGAAGTAAGTCCCAGCCCCTCTTCGCAGCCCGGGAGGAAGCATCTTCCGCTGTGGTAACAGGCGATGAGAATTTGTCGGACGATGCGACACCCATGAACTTTTGAAAGACCGCGGCCTCACCATCAATTAATTGGACGTCCCACTCTTGGCCAATTGTCATATCGTCCTCTGTTGCCACCATTCTCCATGAGGACTCGTCTGTATATCCATTGGAAACATTGGCAGTGGAGACGACAAATGCCTCAACAGTGGGTAGACCTTCGGGATGGACCCCCACGTATATTTGTGGCATCTCGGAAGACAATGTTCCTTTCTTGGCCAGATGGGATCTTTGAGCGCTTCTTCCATCGATGAGATCAAGAATGGTAATGTTGACATCGCCGCCATGAGGGGTTAACCTGAGCTGAGTAGCCCCAGCATTTGGATTGTCTCGGCTCGCGAAGGCTATCCAATCGATTTCAATTGAGGCGGTTGTATCCCTGGGGTTCCAGACGTATTTCCATCTAGTAATGCCATTCTGTAGTTCCAAAGCCTTGAAGTAGACAGAAATGGTACTTGGGTCCACAGTAGCATCAAGGCTTACATTACCGATCTTTGGGATGAATGAAAATGGAAAAGGTATCCCAGAGATCACACTTTCGAACCCGAGGGACGTTAGTTCAACGAAATTCGTCCTTGGGGTAGTCTCCTGAGCGTCATGAAATCCGGCGACAGTGACGAAGGTTTGTCTGGTGTTGAAAAGAGGCCAACCCTCGGTAACGTTACCACCGTGGTTCGTTTGATTGATATCCCTCTCGAAGAAGGGACCAGCGGCAGCCACAGTAGTACCCCAATATCTGTGTTCCAGTCAGTTCAACATGTCCATCTGAATCGGATGCCAAAAACTGCCGAATGAAGACTGGAATGAAAAGTTTAATATGCCGTTGCAATGGCTGGATTCGGAGGTTGAAGCAACATATAATCGGAGAAGATATTTCGTTCCCAGATCTAGGCAAATCTCCCTTTCCTGCTGCAAGGCGGTGAGAGTAGACTGACTGACTACCTGAGTTCTTTGAACGACTACTAACTTTCCCACGCGATTTAGATCCTCAACCCAACTCGGTCCTGAATGAAGCAAATCAGGAGAGGTTGTGCAAGCGACGAACACTCGCAGCTTGAGAAAAGAATTCCAGTCTCAGCCAACCTCCAGCGGGGTCTACTTGATCCACAAACTGAGGTTTCCCTTGCCTCGATAACGAAACCGCTACCGACAGCGAAAGTCACCGCGATAGCGACAGCGACAGCGACAGTCACCACGACACCGAAAAGAAGTCCACAACACCAAAAATCTCCCCAAACCAAGGAAAGACCAACGTACCCATTCCCAACAGGCGACCTCGTCTGATACATGCCGGGCAAGAACCTCGACGAGCCAAGGACCATCATCTCATCATCATAGTAGCTCAAGTTCTCCTTGGCCAAGACATTAAGATCGAGCTCCGGCAGCGCGTCGCTGTCGGGTGTCGTCTTGAATTTCGGTGTCGGAGGCTCGATGGCTTTCGGCGCGCTTGTCCCGGCCTTTAGGGGGACCGCGGGAGAGGTGCTGGCGCGGGAGGACTTGCTTGGATGCGCGGGAACCGGTGGGAGGAGGCATATATATATGAAGAGGAGCGCATACAGGGTTCGGGACCACCAGGTGGAAGACTTGCTTTGGGTGCGCGCCATGATGGTCGATATTTTGGGAGAAAGAATATTCCAAGATCTGGACTGGAGCTTGGTCTAGTGCTAAATTTCGAGAGATAGAAGGAACGATCGTGTGTCTGTAACGCTGCTTCGGAAACCACGCAAGAAATGACTCGTAGCTGGAAAGATCGTCTCTGTTCGTGCGCTTTTGAAAGAAGGTAAGAATTTAAAGCATGAGTAATTCTCGTAGCCTCTAAAATGAGAGTCGTTTCTGGTGATCAGAAGGGTTGTCTTGGTCAGGCGAAAGGATACAAAGGCAGTTGCTTGAACCTTGTCGTTGCTGTTACCTCCAAAATCCTGGCTGTTGATATGGGAGAGTCCGGTGCGGAAGGTAGGAACGTAGTAAAAATGTATGAAATTTATCAGACTAACTCACTATAGTGGATTACATCTTTTGGACTCCCTACTGAGGGCCTAAGGGTTAGGGCAGACCCAAGATCTGGCAGCTGTCAAACCAAAATGTGTATACCTTGGTTGACTAATCGCATAACCGTTCAGAGCAAAAATTCGGATTGCTCCAAGCAAAATCACGCACATTCAATTCGTTCTCGTTACAGTAAGCTACCCGGAGACTCCAAAGCATGAATCCTCATCTACTCTACAACATCACCCGGCTTGACAGTGCCCGTGGACGTGGTCAAATCCTCTGCATCTCCTTCGGGAACTTGGGAGACGACTGGAGGCTCATCACTCGCCTTGACAGGCTCAGGCTGGTCCTCTTGGACAGCAGTGATCAGATCCTCTTTTTGGGTTTCCTCCGTTAGCTCGGCGTTTGTATCCTCAACCGGTGAGGGTAAGGAAGTAGAGTCCTCTGCCTCAGGAGCAGTCTCAGACGTCTCATGTAGTTTCTCTCCAGCGGTATTTGTCGCCAAGGGAGGTGCCTCCGATTGTGCGGCTGTGGTCTCCACAGTTGGAATTGCCTCTTTCTCGCCCGAAGGTACGTGAACGACGTCCTCTTCAGGATCAATTGCCCAGAAAGTCGGAGTCATGCAGAAAGACAGAGGACTAGGCTTATGCTTGGGTTCCTCGGTGACAGGAGCGGGGCTCTTGGCAGGGGCACGGCGAGCAGGACCTCTGGCCCTGCCCTTTCTCGCATCGACCAATGGGACCTTTTCTTTCTCAACTTCTGGCTCCTCCGGTGCGACTTCTTCCTTCTTAGGTGCTTGAGGGCCAAGTTGTAGACGCTTGTTGAGATCAGACATGAAGCCCCCCTGCAAAGCTGCGATCTTGCTTCCGATTGGTCTTGAAGGAACCGGTGGTTTAGGTTTAGAGGCTACCGCGCTTGCACCTTGGTCTGATCCAACTGACTTCGCAGAAGAATTTGACGTCACCTGAGTGAGTGGTACGTGCTCAGAGGATTCTCGTGTCACGGGTTTCGATGGACGTGCTGGCACTTGAGGTTTGCTCTTCGTCGGTATAGGAGGTGATGAACCATCCAGCTGTCGTAAACGTGATGGCCGATCAGGAATTGAAGGTTGTGGTTTTTCGGGGGAGTCGGAAGGTTTTGATCTCGCTGGACGAGCAGGAATTTGTGGCTTTGAGACAGCTGCAAGTCCAGTCGTAGCACGACCTTCTTCGCTACCTAGTGGAAATCCTGCTGCAGCCTTCTCTTGATGATAAGCAACAGCTCCAGTGGTGGGTCGCTCCTCTGGCGGGCTGAGAACATCTTTCTCCGGGCTCTGAGGACCAGCAACAGTGGTCTGCAATTGCAAACTATCTGGAGTGTCTTCCCAGATGTCCCGACTTGGGAAGCGTTGTTGAAGACCTGGTCGCGTTTCTTCAACGAGATGTGACTTGTTAGCCCACGGTTTCTTTTCCCGGTTCAGGAAGCTTTCCGAGTCCTGGGATTCCTCCTCGGCAAGCTCTTCCTGTCTCCGAGCAAAGGCTTGCTCAGGGGTTTCGTCGGTCTTTTGGGCGTCCTCATTTGATATAGGCAGTTCAGGAGTTGAAACTGTAGCTGTGTAATTCAAACTATTGGGGGCATCTTCCCATATGTCCTGACTAGGGAATTTGCGGTTCTAGATAGTTAGCATTATACGTGACTTCTAATTGTACAGAGCAATTACCTTCAACTCGGGTCGCTTCAGTCGATCCGCAGCAGTTAACGGCTTCTTGGCTGACCCATTTTTCTCATCTTCAGGGAAAAGAGGCTCGTACTCTTCTAAATCCTCCAACGGTGTGCTTTCAGTCATACGAAGACCAGGAATGGTACCATGAATGCTTCCAGGACGACTTGTAGGTCTGCTACCCGCCAAGCTGGATGCACTACCAGTCCTGAGGTGATATCCACCATCGCTTCCTCTGCGTTCGTTCATTGGTGATACCGCTGGCTGAAGATCCCAACCAAAAGGCTCCTTGGCAACCTCATCGGAGGCTAGAATCGGGGCACTGTATTCCTCATCATTAAAGTCTCGTCCGAGACTCTCGGTAGACTCGAAGCGTTCATTACTGCCGTAAATTTTGTTGATACGGCGGTTTGGTGCATCAACGTGAATTGTATCTTCGTCCTCCATCTCGCTTTCTGATAGAGCTACATCGGAAGGCGCGTGGAGACTTCTCGACAAGGTGCTCTCGAACTCTTGCTTGTCAGCAACGTCCGCAGGAAAACTCTCCTTCCTCAAAGGAGACTCCACATGTGTATCCGAAACATTGGGATGTGCAGGGTTGTATGAAGATTGGGGACGAGGAGAGCCCATTCGGCTCGCGTACTCCTCAGCAGCTTGGAACCCGATTTGTTCACTGGGGGTGCCAATAACACCAGATGTACCTAGATCTGATTAGTTTCAAAACACATAAAGAATGAGCGTAAGAGTAGAGCAGGTTGCAAATATTTCCAACAGTCCACATGCAGTGCAGAGGGCACCTTACCAAGACCAGAACCTCTGCTAGCAGTGTCTCTGACGATTTTATTGAGATCGTCACTGCTCATAGCCCATGCAGGTCTCTCGTGATAGTTATCAAGTTCCTTCTTGATCAATTCTGGATGCTTCTCGTAGTATGCTTTCTCGAATCTATCGTGTGGGACGACTCCATGGCCGTGCTTGCCTATAGAAAGTAGTTAATAGCCATTTCATAAAGTATCATAGTACATGGAGTTAACTCCATCCTTAAGAAATGACATATACCACTTACCATAAGCTTCAAGAGGGAGATCACTGTTGCCACGAGCACTCGTTTTTCGTCCATGGTGTCTGGGCTTGCTACCATCGTTGTGAAATCCAACTCCAGGCGCATAAGGCTGGGAGAACGGGGAAGGCGAAGGAGCTTGCACATCTCCAGCATTGGGATACATAGGAACCCGCTGGCCAATTTCAGGAATCCCATGGTCACTCTCAACAGAAGAAGGGCGACGCTCGGTGCTGTTTGAAGCTTGGCTGGCAAAACTAGCCTTGGCTTTCAGACTGTGAGAGCCGGGGTCCTTGTCATCAGTGCCGGTGGCCTTGCCAATACCGAAAGCAGCAGCTTGGCCAGAGTCCGTACGAGTGACTGTAGAGACTCTAGCCTTCGCACTTGATTGTGGCAGAGATGGCTTCGGCGCATGGAGCTTCAGATCGTTCGCCACATTCCTGGTTTGTGTAGGAGAGGTAGCCAGCTCGTCTGGAACTGAGAACACTTCTGCGTATTCGCTGCCTTCCTGGCCAATCGAAGGGAGGGCAACGCTGGAGGGACGGCGAGGCAGATCGCTGGCAGAGGCATTGGCACTTGCAGTGCTGTTGATGGAGGACTTGCTCTGACTGCCATGGTTCGAAAGGAAGGGGGTCTCGTTGAGAGGAGATCGAGCGAAGCTTTCACGGCTGGGAGACATGGACCGTTCAATTCGACGATTGAGAGGACGAGGAGGAACCTTCGGCATGTCGCTGCCCAGAGAGCTTCCAGATTCAGTGGCAGAGGGTTGTTGATGGGCCCGAGAAGGGCGGGGAGGAATTTGAGGCATGGCGGTCGACATCTTATCTGTTTGCGCGGTGCGTAATATATGATGTCAAAAAGGTTGGATGCTTAGTTTTCTGCAGAGTTATCAGTATCTATCGCCGTGCATGGCAGCCGTCACGAAACAGCCAATCTCATAGCGTATAGAGAGAGCTCTGAGTTGCGGTGTAGAGATAATGGACAGTGATCAACAGCCTCTGGGTAATATCGAATCCGCAGTCGGTCTTTATAAGCGTGAATGGTTTGCGAGGAGGAATCAGAGGTCCTGATCTCATCTCATCGTCATCTGTTGAAGCAGCATTGACAAGACGTACCGCCTGGATCCAGCCCGAGTTTCGAGTTGCCAAGGAGCTGCACGGTAACAATGGATGGAACACAGCAATTGAACTTACAGTGTAGTGGTTCTCAACAGGAATTTCCTTAAAGCTCAATCATTGAAGCCGTGTAGAATGTGGTGTAACGATCTGTAAGAAAGGCGTTGGGAGTTGGGCGTGGAGCTGGGTATTTACGAGGGTCTTTCTAGACAGGGGCCCAATTTATCGTCATGCCATGACAAGCAGAGCCACAAAGCAGGCACAGACAGACAGTTTCTTTCAGCTCAAACAAGGTCAAGCCAAACAAGTCAATTTACCGCAACTACGAAGTACTACCTCACTAAATACTTGGTCTTCTTCACTTCCTGCAACTGCACTGCACTGCACTGCAATGCACACGATCGATTCAACCAGTGACGATGGAGCTAATGGAGAGCATGATTGGAGAAGTTCAAAAAGTCTGTAATATGGCTCACGTCTATTCGTCCCATTCGACGATCTCAGCCATATTTCGACCAGGGGCACACTGGACCACGCCTAGCACGCCCACCACCATCCGCGCAGAAAATGCCCCACCAAAAGGGCATCCAGAACCTCCACTAAACTGACACCGGCGTCGTTGGTAAGACATGTGTATTACGGAGAACATTGGGGGATTGAGCCATTAGATCTTGTCCCGGAGAGATCAGCAGCTATGGAGAATTATATCCCTCAAAGGCCTCAACAGCCATGGGTTAATGAGGTTATTCACGTCCCGTCTCCCGCATCGTGATCTAGAAGAATCTTCTTGGGGAGAAAGAGACTCGGTCTTCCCGTTCTGCCACTATCGCTGCGCCATTCTGTCATTGTCCAAACTCGATTCTTCACGTGGTGCCTGGATGTTGGCGTAACAGATGCAGTAGCGTGACCTTCTCACTTCTTCTTCCCCTCCCCGCAATGGTCATGGGTTGGGTAGACACGGCTTTGACTTCCAATCACTTCGGCCCCCAGGTAGCGGTCTGACAGTTGTATTCATGAGATCGTGGGATCGTGAGATCATCCCCCACTCATCATTCTTCGTCCTCGTTCATGACTTGCGCCCCGGTCTAACAGGACGTTGAACCCTTGGGAGTGTCCGAGCCCAGAGAGATCGAGCATGCCCCATCTTCTTCCAAATGTACAAAGTTCCGCAACCAGTTCTTGATCAAATATCTCGCATTGAAGAACACCGAGCTGAAGGAGGTATAAATTACACCGCTAGCCCCCAAGCTTCGTCATAAGACATTCGCCACACAGCCAAAGGTTTAACCAGCTGTGAGAAATCCCAGACGCCATTCCATAAAAGCAGTCTTGCACTTTTCTATCCCTCATCAACAATCCTGCCCTCTCGTCCACCTCCATGCTCGCATAATATCTTATCCAGCACTTCCTCCCTCGCTCATCCTGCTCTCGCCCACCTTAGATGATCATCTGAGCAACTCCCTGTCCTCCAAGCGTCTTGCTGCCCACGAAACCTTGTCCCTTCACTCCGGCCAAGGCGTAGAAAGCAGCTGCGAGGGTGAGCAGTACTGCAGCAGCAATTAGACTCGATGCCTCATGGATGAGACTGAGCCACTGGATGATGGCCATCACCAAGTATATTCCAGCGCGCATGTAGTTTGTTGTGAATCTCCGCATGAAGGTATCAAATTTCGAAGATGTAGGGCAGATGCGCATCAGGAGAGGGATTTCGATGAAGACGATGATGAACGAGCTCGCACTGTTTCGGGTTAGATCAGTGCTTGCGTTATGGCTGGAAGGAACTTACAGGCATAGAGCGCCGAAGAGAATCATTATGGAGACGTGGAATAGATTCGAAAGCCCGACTCCGAAGCAGAGGAATATGCAGACAACTCCGGTCCTGTGGTTAACACCAGTCAACTGCTGTCCTAACATGCATCTGCAAGCTGTCCATTGCCGGAGCTTCCACATTGCTGCCACATTGCTTTCAGTCCATAAAACCATCCTGTGCCCTAATAGGCCTCGTCGCGCTAGACAAGTTCGACGCCAACTCGCAATGGCAATATGTATAGAAGTCTTGAAGTTCCGTTGATAGAGTAAGTGAGAAGCTGTTTGCTTACCATTGACCGTAGATACCTAGGGGTTTCCGTTAGATGAAGAGTCCATTGAATTCAGCTGTCAAACATGAGGTAGGCTTACTGAAATTCCTCGTCGCGAACTCCTCTGCGAGCGTCATGATTGCTGTTCAGCGATGAAACGATTGTGTTGGTGCAAGGATGTCCCTGATTTGAGAGAACTGTCGGCGATCTGTAGTGAAATTTTTTGTATTTGCAAGATGGTGGATGATTGCGCACGAACTTGGCAGATTCCTAAAGGTGAAGATGTAGATGTCTATTGTGAGGAGAATAGGTTCGTTGCTTTGTTGAATCTGTCAAGAGGCCGTCTAGCCGCGTCTTACGGTTTGCGCCACGACAGTTGAACCACGCTAAGGTTAGTGCGTTGAGGCTAACATTCGTCGGTTCGTGGAATGCCAAGGCGAGCTGTGAACTCGATCCAGATTCTGCCACATAGAATATAAATTATGATGGAAGCCTATTAAGGTATCAAGAGCTGTGGGCCATCATTCACAGGCCACATAATGGAGGATGGTTTCAATTATCCGATGGAATTCATATCTTCACTGCCTAATGCCGCTAATCTGTTAGGCTCAACTCTACAAGTCATTACCAGAGAATTGGAAAGTCTTGGGAATCATCGTATCCTTGATATGATGCCAAGTGTCGCTACATCGTCTTTCCTCTAGGGACGTCGGGAGAATGCTCGCAAAAAGACAATGTGATCATCTAGCCGTTCGCTTCCTATCTACCCAACTCAGCCATACCCACATCTCATTTCTGCCCACTTATCCGAAGACCAACTTGAAGATGTCATTGAAAATGAAGTAGCTTCCGGATCCATCAGGCATCAGTTGGAATGTCTGGCTGTAGTTCATGGGACGCTGCTCCTCGTCGACCTGAATTGGAGCTCAAATCAGTGATACGTCCCTCAAAATTCCATATCCATTTTATGTGACTACCCCGCGTTCCGACGTATATGGCCAGGGTAACATACCAAGAGTGCGCCAGTGACCAGAATCAGAATTCCTTGGTGATCGCCAGAAGGTTGAGCATCGAGTGTATTGACAACATGCTTGACTTGTTGGAATGGAAGGTTCTAGGGGAAGAGACATTAAGTGTATACCCCATGACAGTGGATTGAGAGAGATCGTACCACAAGCTTCTCAACGATAGCGGATGCGCCTCCAAGAGAATCGGTCTCGAAAGTCAACATGGAGTTGTCACGCTGGACGGTATTAGCGATACCCTCTTACTCTGACTTCAACCCACTCACATAGAGAGGAGCCAACTGCTTTCTGTCTGCATCGAATTGGCTGTAGTAGTATTCGGTGAATTGCTCTGAGAACATGGGGTCAGCACTGCGCGGGAGGAAGGCAGAATTTGTTCGACGAGACCGGAAAGCGTTCTATTGAATGATCGGAAGAGGATGGATGATGTGAGGATAGAGGAGCACGAGGGCTTGAGGGCTCGAGGGCTGCTGCGACTCACTTGCGACGGCTTGGAAGTCTAAATAGGTCAGCAGCTGCTTCAAATGATGGTATGGGAAGAAGAGACTGGTTTGTGCCAGATATTTTCGCATATGGAGTACCTACCCATCTTGACGGTCCTTTTGCAGATATTCTAGTGGAGATTCTGGGGCTGTGAGGTGCAACTTTGTGTGTTGTCTCTATCTTGGTGGGGTAGATCAACACTTTGTGACGGTAGACGGGTTCCTGAGCTTGACACGTGACTCGCTAAAATTCTTAGTTAATAAAAGCTCGAATCCTCCCATGTTTTCTCCTACATTGTATATTTTATATTTTTCGGATGACAGCCATCAACGAACATGAATCAGGCGACTCGGGGGTCAGCGGGTGCTATCCTGAGCCTCTTCAGTTGCACAAAGCCTGAGGATTAACATGGTCCAATGCTCGTTGATTTAAGCAGACTGTCGAGGATCGCTCTTGATACACTTTGTCCGATACGGATTACTGGGAGCCTGCAGCATTCAGGATCGAGTCCAAGTGCTAGCATACTATTATGGAGATATTAATCATTGGCACCACCTAGCAGCATCTCGTTCTGGTGGCTTCAAATTTGTATGTACCCCTCTCTTTCGTCGTCGCCCACTCCCCTTCCAATGATGATAAAACCTATCCATTAAGAACGGCCAACTTAATCCTCCATGTGGATTTTACAAAGCATGTCAAGCTCAACAATCTGATCTTGGAATGAATATCAATATGTGCACAGTCTCGAGCAGCTCGAATATTGGCTAACCAGGGGAAGCGACAGGTCAGAAACAAGTACCTGGACTCTATAGCAACGACCCCACAGATGCACAAGCTCGATGGTTACGAAGATAGTATACTCTCATATGGTTTCGCGGTCTGGGTAATGTGTGATTAAGAGTCAAAATAGAGAGGAGATGCACACTCCCATCATGTATAGACCTTTGGGCATAAGATCGCTTGCACACAAGCAAAATGAATGAATGATATCCATCTTTCCACCAAATCTGAGTGACTTGTCGAAGTGACTACATCATATTCTGGTCGTGACTGGAGCGTGATGCGGAGGTCATTCACTAAGTGGCCGAGCCGCGCCTTAACTGAGAACAAAATCGCTTTTCAACCCTTTCAATCTCCTTGAGACCTTCGAGCCGTAAAGTAGCACGAACTTTCCTATATCTTCACAAGACTCTCTTCTCTCCCCCACGTTTGCCATCGCTGAGCCCGCGGAAGACTTGTCAGTTTTCCCTTCGTGTCAATTCCACCACTAAACCTGCACAAGGCTGTGGCGGCAAATCATCTCGCTTTCTCCGTCCTAGCATTGCATTGCAGCCTCAAGACTTCCTCACCTACTCACCTCCAAATCAACTCTTGCTGTCAAGAGCTTCGCATTCAGCAAAAAAAGACACCCACTCACCCACTCGCCCTCGCAAACACCATCATCTTCGTCAGCTGTGCAGCTTCCGTTGCTGCAGCACACAGCTGAGCGGAAATGCCTTGCTTTAAGGGCATCGCGGTCAGTGTGCACGCAGAGGGCGCTCCACTTCCAGAATACTCTATGCAGAAGCAATCCAGGGTCTCACGCGTCAACACGTATATTCCAGTCCCGAAACCAAATGTCCAACAAGATTCGATCAAGCCTGAACCCTCCAAGTTCGCCATCTCCATAACACTCCTCACCCCAGGTCTCTCAATCCCCTACTCCACTCCGAAGTCCAGCGAATCCGATCCATACCCTAAGCCTCAAATCGTTGGTAATCTGCCCAGCATCACATCCCAGCGAGGTACCTCTACAGCCGCTGTCAGTCCATACGTACCCATTACAAAGTCTGAGAATGAGACGATCGCTGCCTACATATACTTCGATGGACGGGCCAAAGAAGAGGTTGCTACGCTGTTAAGACCAGGTGAAGAAACTTGGGTCAACTCTCGATGGGTTCAGATTCCAGAAACCGAGGGCGGTGGGCTTGCAGAGAGAGAATTCCTGTTTCGCGAGGTGGGCTTAGAGAGATGGTTGAATGGTCTCGATCTGGATGGGCAAGATGCAGCAGCCAAGATTGAGAAGCGCAGACAAAAGTTTGAGAAGCGCCGCCGACGTAGGAAGGAAGAGAATGACAGTGATGATGAGTTGGCAGATATGATGGGTCGGCGCAAATCTGGAGGACCGCAAGAGGTACTGAGATACGGCCCCGACGAGCGATCACCAGTTGAGAAGCTATCCGACGAGGACGAATACCTTAGCTCTGACTCAGACGATGATGCTCCTCCCGAGGCAGCTGGACAGATCAAGGTCTCTATGTTTCGCGTATTGGCATCTGGAGAGATCAAGAGAGGCGAATATTCCCCGCAATTCGATGCACACGACGATGATGAAGAGGGTAAGAATGGGGAGAATGGCGATGACGGAGAGGTTGATCACACAACGAGCTTTGCAAAGCCAAAGACATTGGATCCCAAGTCCATTAGCACACAAACTGTTACCGGCATAGATGGACCAGACAAGCCTTTCGCTACCTTTACTTTCTTTTATCGGGGCGAGCGTAAGTCCCAAACATGGTCTATACTATTCCCAAGCTAATCACCAATTAGGACAACTACAAAAGATGGGCATTCTTGCATCTAAGCAGTCAAAGGCTGCAGGTGGTAGCGCCAAGCGAAGCTCTGCTCAACTCGACTTCTCTAACCTTGCTCCTTTGAAGCCTGGTGGTACAGTTGGTTTCACGTCATTCAGAGACGGCGATCCCGCGGCTAAACGCAACAAGGCTAGGAAGAGAAGCAACGGAGATGTTGGCGCTATGGAAGAGGATAGTGACGAAGATGACGAGGATAATGAGATCGTCGGCAAGATGGAAGACATTGAGGATAAAGACGTAAAGACTTTACTAAGCCCTGAAGATGCAAAGTATCAAGGCGAGCTTGCAGATGGTGTTGGTCGTATCAAAGTAAGTCTTCCGCTTTCACCTTTCTCAGACCCTCGCTCATTTACAATCCAGCTTAAACGCCAGCATTCCGCTGAGCCGTTGAATACCAACTCCCGTAGATCTCCTGGATCCATTGATAGTCCTTCCTTAGGTGCAACACCCCCAGCAGATACGGACAGTGCCGCTCCTCAGCCCATTCTGTCCAACAGCGTCTTTGGTTCCGCCAGTTTACCAGATGATTCGATCGTTGGCAGTCCTTTGAAGAAACACCGAGCAAGCTTATACGACATGGACCACGAGACAATGCAGAAGCGACTAGGTATGGGATTCAATAGCGGACTCGGAGCAAATGTAGTAGCTGCAGCAGAGGCCGCACACACACCACTCCCTGACCCCGCTATGAAGGATTCCGGAGAGGAAGAATTATGAAACAATGGTGCCAGCTACATTCAAAGACACCTAATCTTGAATGTGTTTGAGTCATTCTTGCAGAGCGTTCGACTGGAAACTAGTATGCAAGGTTTTAGTGAGCAGGAGCGAAGCGCGAGAGTCGGTATACAACGGAATCGTGCATATCTGACCGTCTTTGTCAATGCACAGAAGTCTAGTTATACTTAAAATACCCAGAAAGAGATGACCTCAGGTATGGATGGTAGTAGCCATAGCATGAGGGAGATCAATCATAATGCCACCATCTTCTCTTTGCCTAATGTGCATTCGTCGTAAGAGTACAGTAAGTAACTAGACCCTTACTCATGCCTACAACCTCGAGAGGCAAGGTGTTTCAGGTTTCGACAGCAAGGATAGCGCCCCAACCTCCTTGCAAATTTCTCTCTGGAATACTATCAGCAATTTGGGATGTTCTAAAGATATTCCACATATTCTTGTTCGTTCTAAATCTGTTCGCCGCAATAGTCCAAATATTTTCTACACTATATCTCATTTCATCCTCCTTCATCGCAGAGCAGTAAGCCCCCATGGACAATGTTGAATAGCCTTCCACGTCGAGACTTGGTCATTACTAGTGTCTTAGCCAGCCCACTTTCGAATTCCTCCAGGTACAGCTGACTCCTGTGGTACATTAAGGGGACTGAGGCTTGGGAAATGAAGGGTATCATCAATAAATTGTCATGTCTCGTTACTACAGTATCATTGCACCCTTCCTCATTCATGCCTTTCTCCGCAGATCGAGAATATCAGCAAGCTTAACATCTCCCTTTCCTCCCCAACCAGCTACTCCGCCCTCTACTTCCGGTCTTACCTGTACATACCACCCCCAAGCTTTTCTATCAAGTTCATCACGACTCAGATACTCCACCCATGAGCCGAACAGTAGATCCAGCGCGCCTAATAAGAGTCCCAGATTCTCCTCTTTCTCCCTCTCTAAAGCTACACCCGTCTTCTTCTTTTTCTTCTCGTCTCCGCCAGCAGGTGGGGAAGCAAAAGCCTTGAGGATATAAGATCTGGCACCCTCTGGTTTATATATTGGCATACCAGCTGCAGTTCCTCCGCTCACAGGCGCATCCATACTCTTCATAGCCTCGAGATCTAAGCCCCACAATGCCTCTTGACCAATAATTCCAGTGACACGTAATCTTTGAGACAGAGCATCTTGTGAGACTTGGCTCATGATTCGCCAGCGATCGACACCTAGCATAATGCCTCCGTACCAGCGCGTAACGACCAGGAGGACGCCGAGTACATCGCTAGATTGCAGGAGTCCGAGGATGTGACGTCCGCCTCCAGATTCACCGTCATCGTTGCTGTCTTCGATTGCCCCGTAGTCGCCGGCTACACGCCAGGCTGTGATGTTGTGACTTGCTTCTCGTAGATCGGCATTCGCTCTTAGGAGCTTCTGGACTTCGGATCGAGCTTGGGATGGAGAGCTGACAGATATGGCTCGAGCGACGAACGTTGATTTCTTGGATGTGATGCTTGCTGAGACAGTCCAGCCTTCTGTGGCTCTCTGCAAAATATCTCCAGTCTCTAGACCCGTTTTCATGTCGTCGTTCTCCTCCTTGGCTCCCACTACAGCAATTTCAACATTTTCTGCGCTTTCTCCGGCTTTCACTTCCTTCCATTCATAGCCACTCCTCTTCAAAACGCTAATCTCCCTGCCCATGACCTTGATCTTCGGCTGGCCTTGTCCCCAGCCTAATTCCTCAGCACTTCTCCCTTTCTCGATCCCTAGACTTTGTGCCTTACTCCTACTATTGACACTAACCACTGCCTGCGCTAAACTCAGTCTACTACTCAACGGCTGCTCCGGCATCGTATATTTCAGCAGCTGAACCGCAAACGCAAGCACCAGCGGAGCCCTATTCGTATAAATCACCGTCTTCTCGATCTGCTCTTCATCTTCACTCGGTTGTGGCAGTGCGAGTGCTGTTTCGATCT
Source organism: Hyphodiscus sp. D1413 (assembly GCA_003988895.1). Classification (NCBI taxonomy): domain Eukaryota; kingdom Fungi; phylum Ascomycota; class Leotiomycetes; order Helotiales; family Hyphodiscaceae; genus Hyphodiscus; species Hyphodiscus sp. D1413. Next base: position 167,809 of record QYAO01000003.1, read on the forward strand.
CCTGCGGTGTTTGGGGCTCAGAGCTTAGCTCGTATGCAGATTTCGTTCGCTTGGAGGCGGAGGCAAGACTTGAGTCTGCTGTGCGCTTCTTGGAGGGGTCCTTGACGAGGCCTTTACAGGTTGTTTGAAGGGCTTTCGCAGCTTTGGAATCGTCGAGGGCGGTGGATATCGTTTCGAGATCTGCGGAGGCTATGGCTTCTATGCTGGGACATGTCAGAATGCTCATAGGGGGGGTGTAAAATAACTACCTGCGTAGATCAGCACCCTGGAGAGCTTTGACGCGTGCCATTGCTCCGAGCATGGGAAGTTTGTTGCGTCCTGTTGTTAAGACCCGCAGAAGATCTTGTAGATCTTTTTGGGAAGCCATGTTCCTCGTCAAGCGACTTTATGTAGTGAAAGAAGAATATTATGTTGCGTTTATCAAGTTGAATCTCAGGGGTGCGTAGCTGTCCAAAGGTCTCCGTCATGGCGGGATAAGCGAGAATGTGGGGTAGCCCCTTTACTCCTTTACCCTTTGTTTACCCCTTTACCTTATTAGACGGAGCCTTTTCATACTTTTCATACTGTGACTGGAATTATTTCCTCGTTGCTCTCAAATCAATTCTGAGACGAAATTGTCTACTGGGACCTCAAAAAGGAGCGATGCCTTCTGGGAGCAATGCCATTGGGAGCTCTCCGTTACACACCGGTGATAAGCGGAATTAAATCGCATCTTATTCTGTCTTCTCCTAAAGTTCGAACTTTATTCATATTATAATCGAGTCCCTACTCGAGGTTTCAAAATCAACTCCAAACGTGCCTACAATGAAGTTCATCCTCACAGGTTGCACTGGCTTCATCGGAAGCGAAGTCCTATCTCAATGTCTCCGGAACCCAACAATCACATCCATCATAGCACTCTCACGCCGCAGTCTTCCAGACACAATTACCAAAGATCCCAAACTCCAGGTAATTCTCGTGAAGGACTTCAACACGTATCCTGAAACTGTCTTGCGAGATCTGTCAGGAGCTGATGCAGCCATCTGGTGCGTCCCTCTTTCTGAGTTCTGAACCTACATACTGAAATAGACTAGGTGTATGGGAACTACTACAGGGGACAGAGCTCTGGAGTATGACTACCCTGTAGCTTTCGGAAGTGCTTTCTCAAAGACGCTTTCATCAAGCAGGAAGCCGTTCCAGTACATCCACTTGAGTGGAGCTGCCACTGAGAGGGACCAACAAAAGTCGTTGTGGTTCAAGGGGGATATGCGGAAGATGAAGGTATATTTACGTACCCCTCCAGATTCAGCGCGCCTGCTAACTGTTTCGAGGGAGCGGCAGAATCTAAGATGTTAAGCTTCAGCAAAGAGGAAGGGAATGATGGTCTCTGGGAGACCGTGATAGTCAAGGCAGGGTTCGTGGTTTCTAGAGAGGGCAGAAGTCCCCGAGATATGATGGGCTGGCTTTTGGGAACGTCGAAATCTATCCGAGTAGATGAGCTCGCAGCTGCTATGATCGATATTGCCATAAATGGGAGCCAAGACGATACGCTTCAGGATTGTGAAGCTATAGTTATGAGGGGACGTGAAGCGCTGAAAAACATAAATTGATTTATTGAACAACGAAGTATATAGTGTAATGAACCTCCTTGACTGGTAGCCAGATCTCCAAATCTTAAACATACTTACTCAACTAGCCGTCTATTTCCCCTGTGTAATCTCAGGATGCAATGTCTTGTCCCCGTACTTTGGGAATTCGTAAATATCCCTCGGAAGCGTAACCTTCTCCTCCTGAACTTCAACCTCAAGACTCGGGTATAGGTCTGGAGGGACAACCGTGCCATCCATCTAGTCAACAGTTAGGAAAGAGAATCAGCAAAGAAGATATGAGGGCACCTACCAACTGAACACGCCATTGAAAATTCTGTGTCAGATACTGCACCACCGTCCGCACATCCTGCCCATCATGTCCCACATTACTTAACGCCTGCACAAGGCTGATTTCATCATAAGCTTTAACATCAGCAAGTGGACCTTCCGGTACTACATGGGGCGGCAAGACCGCAAAACTACCAAAACAACTCTGACTCGAAGCCCAAGTCGTTGGATCTGCAGGCACATTCCCTACGAACAACAACACAGTGAAACTTGTCCCGTTCAACTGAAACTTGTTGACAGATAGAGCAACGCTCCATTCAATGACTTGCTGCCGTCCATTGACCGTGGTGGAGCGTTTCGATGGTGTAGATCGGCCGCTCCACATTATGTTTACTTGTGCTGTGACGCTTTGAGCTAGTTGGGCCGGGGTCTGGCCTTTGATCCAGTCTTGGATCTCGGGGTAGGAGTAGCCGAATGAACTGAGGTATTGGGATGAGGCTGAGGTCCACTGGTCACCATTGGTGTCTGTTGAGAAGGGTCCAAGGGGTGTGGTGATGGTGTCGTTGGGTCCAGTTCCGAAGGGTCTTGATGGAGCAAGGCTGAAAGTGCCTCCATATTCGTAGCCTGAGGTGAGGTAATTGGTTGGGTTCATAGCCTGGTAGAGGGCGACTATGCGGTCAACATTGCAGTGATGAAGGTAGCTATTATGGTTAGCAATGAATGACTAAGAGAAAATTTGAGGATTCAGAGCCATCACTCACAAGATTGGATCGAAGCCGGCGTAACTAAGCTGGGTCATGTGCCCATACCTTCCTCCTACGGCAACATGCACACTTCCATGAACACTCTCAATTGAAGGACCCCAATTTGACTGCGTAGCAAAGTTGTTATAGGAAGCAGCTTTTGTAAGTGCATAGTACTATAATCGTTGTCAGCTCTCATAGGATATTTGAAACGAGGATTCCGTACAGTAGAATATTGTAATCCGCCGTTGTTCAGAGCATTGTTTGCCGTATTGACATTTGAAGGCCCTCCAATCTCGTTATTTGGAGACCTATATGTTTGGGTATCTGCTCCCAAATACCAGTCCCCGGCACCTGACTGTTGAGTGGAGGGAAATTGAGCCGCGGTCAAGGGAGGGAATTTGTAACTCCACAAAGGATTTGTTAGTGTTTGCGATCCCGTGGGGGTATTGACTGTGACATATTGGCTGCTCACGACATCCGGTATCGCAGCATTGGTTGCCCAGTCCCAGTAAGGAAGTCTGAAATTGGTAGCTGCAGTTTGATAGAGTGATCGAACAGACAACGGGTAAGTGGCGGCAATGCTCTGGGCATGACTGGCGAGAATTTGCTGAAAGTCATTAGATGATAGCCGAGCTCACCAATAACAATCCCTTACCTCTAATCCTGCCAGTAAAGGTCGATGCCATGTTGGAAAAAGAGCAGACCCTATTCTCTCGTCAGTTTTCAATGCTTCTGGGCATACTAGCTGCGACTTACCATGAGTGCAATAGCCAGTCAATGGAGCGCCTTTTCCTTGCTGAATATTATCCCACTACGTTGACAGGTGTTCAGTACCAGAATTCATTGAGGCATGAGAGGAGAAGACAGGAAAGGCCTTACAGGAATGTATGGTCTTCCGTGTATGCCTATTTTCTTCAGAATGCATTTCTTCAATGAGGAGCTATCAGTTCTCACCAGCGTATTGATACCAGGATGTCCTATCACTTGTTGGGGCATTTTGCATGGCTATCATCGATTGAATATAAAGATCACTGGAGTGGGCTGATCAGCATAGCAGTCTAAGAACGAAGAGGCACATACAATATCATCGGATAGCTTTTTTGCATAACCTGGATAGGCTGCCGGGCTGGCCGATAGCCCGTGGTAGAATTGACACCAGTATGCACACCGGTGATGGGAAAGTAACTGTAGGTAGCCCTATTCAAGACATCTGATTCGGCAGTGACAAGTCCAAGACTTGAGATGAAAAGAGCCAGCAGTAATCTAAGAAGATTGAACGCCATGATGGAGTTGGTTGACGTCGGAAAGATCGAGGAGATAGCGGCAAGGGCCGAGTTTATGGGATCGATAAGGACGATAGTTGGTGATATATCATTTCATATCCTCTCATTGAATGTGGCATGTGCTGGGTCCAGTCTTCTATTCCCGTCAGCCTTGCCCGTCGAAGAGACTAGCGGAAGAAAACGACCCAAACGCACAGGTGCAGCTGCATTATTGGGACACGGAGAAGCCACGAGGCAATATTCAAATATCCGTTAAGGGCGTCGAGTGCGACATGTAGTTATGTAAACAAATCCGGGCCGCACGATTCGTTCGGCTCAGTCGTTGTCCGCTTGGATGAAGGATGAATGGAGGCATGGAAAGAGACACGCCGAGAGGAACTTTCGTCTTATGGCTTACTTCGTGTGGCCTGACGGAATTTTACGCGTCTCTTACTATCTCAAAAGAATATAGTAGATTGGTTCCTTGGAATGTTGTGTTTGGTGTTTAGGTGGATTACCCGGCGAGTCGGGTAGCTTCCGCTCGTACACGATTTGCCATTCTAAGAAATGGCCAACCCAAGCATTCATTAACCGTGGAATTCGCCCAATACGATATTAAGCTTGCAGCTCCGTAAAAGCTGGCGTCATTTGAAAGCGCGTTCGACACATCAAATTTGCGGAGCAAACGAGGAAACAGGAAGGGATTGACGAGGTACAACTCGAATGACGGAAACGAGCATACACGACAGCTATATGCGACTCGTGATGCCGAAGAACGCTACACAGGAAGAAAAGATCCAACTATGACCGAGAGGCTAACCAAGAGAGGAGCCTCCATTCCTGCAGAGTGGTAAAGCGCCGAAAAAAGAACACAAACACGAATATGTACCATGGCCAATACCCCGAAATGGTATCTGAAATCAGCTCGATGCCGTGACCCGGTTTAAATAGTTTCTTCGAAATAGAACGAACTCATGCGGGATGCCGATAAACTATTTATTTTCCGGAAATAGCCATATCGAGACTTCGTTGTAACGAAGTACAGATGGGTCGGCGGTGAAGCCTCTGTGATAGTACTTCAAGACGCCGAGAAAGCCACATAAGATGGACCTGGCATATTTGCAGAATTGACACCTTCTGATCGAATCTCGGCTTCCACAACCAGTTCAGAGGCCGCGCAGGCTCAGCCTAGTCCAGAGCTCATGATCATCCAATTACTCATTCAGACCACACGGACAAACGCTGCAGTCCCGGACATGCAGTTCAAAGCAGAGTCGATGACAGGCGTACAAGTGAAGGTAAGAAAGAAGAAGAAGCGCTAACTGCACCAAGGGATGCTCTTAAAAGATCTTTCCGAAACGACCATGTCGAGCAAAATACGAACACTTTAGGTGAACAAAGGCGGTGACGGAGATGAGAAATGTCAGCAGCTCTAGAGCGGCTTGAGCTAGGCCAAGCTGCCAGCCGTAGCTTATAACGTGGCAAATAAGGTTGAAGTCTATGACATCGCTTGTGATTCCTTTCTTGTGATTGCCACACGACCAGTTCCTATCTGATTAGATGTCTTTTCACTGTTACTTAGGGGCAAAGCTTACCAAAGGTCGTTCCGAAGGCTGGTCTGCTTATTGAGGAAAAGACAAGCGCCCATTGCACTTGCGAATCCAACTGCACTGATAATGGCGAAGCTTGCATTGAGAACATTATTGCTCTTGCGGAACTAATAATCATGTTAGCATGGTTGACGTAAGATTGAGAATCGTTATGGCCACACCTTGGAAGACATGCAAGAGGCACCAAGTAATGATATGCTAAGAACAAGATTCATGACAGCTACTCCGGAAAACACCACGCATGGATGATCGGTAATGGGCGCAGGCTTGGGAATGTTATTGAGTGGATGGCCAGGCTGCTTTTGAGACTTCGCAAATAAGATGACGGCGGTCAAGATCAACGACATCGATACTGTCGTGATGAGAACGGTCATAATTCGAATATAGAATCGCGAGGTATAAAGAAATAGCAGAAGCGACTTCTTCCTTTTCCCATTGGATTTATCCTCTTCCCCAACCCGCTTGCTGTTCTTCTTCGGAATGTCTGCTGTGTTTTGTGATTTCATAAATTTGATAGAGTCTTGTTCTTGAACATAGACATTCGGGTCGTGATATGGAGGGCTGGAAAGACCGTAGGACAACTGGCGAGTGTAGACAGCAGGGCAGGAGATTGGCAGAGTCCTTGGGCCTGTAATTGGCTTGTGTATGACCTTTTCGTCTTCTTCGGCAGACGAGCGGAACTGATCATCGGAAGATTCCCAGAGGTTGTACTGAGGATAGGCAGCAGATATAGGAGGAGAAACCGGGTTTTGAATTGCCCCTGCCATGGAAAGTCAATATCAAGTTATGCCTGTGGGATTGAGAAAGATCATACTAGTGTCTGTCATATTGCAGGACTCAGGCGATTGTTCGAACTGACACTGGTAACTGAGAGTGAACGTAAACGTAAACAAACCTAGGGAAGGAAAGTTCTGATAACGTACTTCCCTTCTCGCTTACCTTTATTACCTAACTTTGCAGATATACTTATAATAAAGAAAGGGTTGAGGTCTGAGATAGAGACCGCAGAGAGGGCATCGGATCAAGTAAAGGTCATCGCTCGATATTCCTCACTGTTCTATTTCTGAGCGCTACTTAAAGCTGGGGGCCAAAAGATCCTTTGTGTTCCACGATAGACATCTTGGAGTTGTATGTTCTACATATGATAGCCATCTTTGATAGTAATTTGAAAGAGATGGCAGCCCTTGAGGCGGCCTGAAGGTTGGCCTAGAAATAGCGAATAGCGTATTCTGTATTAAGGTCGCGCTAACTGGCGATTGCAATCAGGAGCGATTCGATTTGGCCGATAGGCTGGACCACAGCATTGTCCCTCCACCAGAAACATCACATCCTCATACCTAATAAGCTTCTGTCCAGTTAGCGTTCTTTGTCTCAAACCCAATCCTTAAGCAACCGGGGTTTCTTTCACTTCTTTAACCTTACTGTTCTCCTGCGCGGGTTAATGCATACTTTGACAGCCGGCCAGAGCCTTTTGCGATTCGAGCAGACCTACCGTTCTACTTTAAGCAAACCTCTAAGAAGAGGAAGCTTTGCAGGTGCCAAAAGAACCCAGCTCTTGTTATCATGGCCTTGGAAATAGGACCGGCAACAGAGGCAGATGCCGACGAGATAGCTTCTCTCCATCTCCTCTCATTCGATTCCAATATCCTGCTGCATGCACAATTCCCTACACCAGCAAGTTTGAGAGGACTCCACACTTTTCTGAGTCAAGATGCTGTTCGAGATCTGCAAGATCCCGACAAAGCATTGATGGTCGTGCGGGATTCTGAGACCGGGAGCATTGTGAGCTTTGCAAAGTGGGATTTGCCTGGGCCTGCGAAACATCATCCAGATGTTCAGTGGCCAGAAGAGTGTCAGACAAGGTTCATAGATGAGTACTATGAGAAAGCTGAGGCTGCCAAGAAAAGAGTTATGGGGAATGGATGGTGTTATTGTAAGATTTTTTCTCATTCCGCCCTCACTCCACTTTCGAACGGTTCTATGTTGCGGCCGGTCTCTTGTTCCACAGAGGATAGTGGGGTTGAACCAGCTTCTTCACTTTCCATAATGTTTCTCCTACCGTGAATATGTGATTCTTACCATCATTGGATAGTTCTGGGTTTCGTGGGCACCCATCCCAACTACCAAGGCCGTGGAGCGGGAAGGATGCTAACTGAGTGGGGACTCTCAAAGGCGAAGGCAGAGAGCATACCAGTGTATCTCGATAGCACTATTCCAGCTTCAAAAGTCTATAAAAAGCTAGGATTCGTTGCTGTTGATGGCATGACGATGACGATCCCAGGGAAAGATGGTAGAGATCAGGTTTACAAAGAACTCTCTATGCTTCGAACATGGGAAGAGAAGAGCTGATGTCGAAGAGTTTTGGCAGTAATTGTGTAATTTGCATGATAGAGAAGTCCCCTTCATGGTGAGAGGATGATCAGACTGCGCTCCTGTGGAGACTGAATTAGTGTTGTAATTAAACGGAAGCAAGGACAAATGAATGAGAAGAAGGGCTGGTGTTTGCTTGTGGGGATACAGGCTTTATTTGGAGTTGAGGTGGGAGAAAAGCTCAGTGCTTGTCACTTAGGCTATGGATCACCAAAACTCAAATTAGTCTTGAGCATTGAAAATACTATGAAAATGGAGAGAAGTATGTCGGTAACTTCACCGAATTATCCCCATCATAATACCGTATTTCTGGAAGAACGAAAGTGCAGTGCAGCTACAACTCATTGAAAGTCTTCGTTCTGCTTCTGCCGTCTCATTGTAGACAAGCAACATCTCCTGTATCTCCGTCGTAGTCAGGCCCCCCAATTTTAGTCACTGGAGCAGTGCAGCCAGTGTAGCTAGTTGAGCTATGTCCGTATATTGACGTCCCTTTGGCCAATCATCATTCCTCCCTCCTCTTATCAATTCTTATCGCGAAAAGGTGACAGACGTCGTCCTTCGCCTCGGAAATGCATATCAGCACAAAAAAACGTCCTTTAAAGAAAAGGGCCATCTCCGACACGGTTAGTTGACTATACGTCCTATCCTATTGGGCAAAGAGACGTCTATGAGGTAGGTCCAGCATTTCCGTGGATATAATGGCAGATGGCTTCATCAACAAGTCTTCGCTATGCATCTGGATCTGGACAATGCTCCTCCGTGCTTCTCGCTAGTTGGCCTCTCCTCTGTCCTCTCTCTTCTCTCTCTTCTATCCTCATCTGTTTCTTGCCACGAACTACGTAAGGTTTGAATCTGCCGCGTGAGAGGTGTTGAAGCCTCCCGGATACTAACCCCCCACAATGTCTAGCAATTGGCAACCACAGAGTCCTGTGCAAGAGATCAAAGCTGGTGCAATCGAAGGCGGTCCGGATGGAGTGAAAGGATCTGAGAATGAGCCTCACGGCGCGGCGCGGAAGAGAATTGTGGTGGTGGGATTGGGGATGGTTGGTATAAGCTTCATGTGAGTGTTGAAGCCGTCAACTACCACGGTTGTGATTGAACGGGAGTGGGAAATGACTAACGGCTTGCAGTGAGAAATTGATGAAACTCGATGCGAGGAGACGAGAATACGATATCATAGTCATTGGAGAAGAGTCGCATTTAGCATATAATCGAGTTGGATTGACGAGCTTCTTCCAACACCGAAAAGTCGAGAACTTATATCTCAATCCCACAGAATGGGTAACTGCTCCCCAAATGCCGACAAAAGCCAATACTGATTTCTGCAGTACTCCAATGTACCAGAAGGATCCCTCAACTACCATCTCAACACTAAAGTAACTGAGATCCACACCGCACACAAGCTTGTTTCCTGCTCTTCCGGCGAGACAGTCCCTTACGATATTCTTGTTATAGCAACTGGATCCGATGCCCTCCTCCCAAAACACACTCCTGGTCATGATGCAAAAGGTGTATTCGTCTATCGTACAGTTGAGGATCTGGAAAAACTTATCGAGTTCTCTGCGGAAATGAAAGGCACAAATGGCGTAGTTGTGGGTGGTGGTTTGCTGGGTCTCGAGGCTGCAAAAGCTATGATGGACTTAGAAGCATATAAGAAAGTCAAGCTGATCGAGAGGAATCGCTGGGTACTCAGCAGACAACTGGATGACGACGCCGGCGGTATGGTTGTGGAGCAAGTCCGGGATCTAGGCCTTGATGTTTTACTCAGCAAGCGTGTGGGCAAGATTGAAGTTACCGATGATAACTACGTGAAAGGCGTCGTGTTTGAGGATGGTGAGAAAATGGAGTGCTCGACTATCTGCTTTGCGATCGGTATCAAAGCTCGAGATGAACTTGCTCGCAAGGCAGGTATCAAATGCGCAGATCGAGGTGGGGGAATTATCGTCGACGGGGCGTTGAAAACCAATATCGAAGACATTTACGCCATTGGGGAGTGTGCAAGCTGGCAGAATCAGACATTTGGCCTCATTGCTCCTGGAATCGAAATGGCGGAAGTCCTTTCGTTCAACCTCACGCAAGCCAAGGTTCATTCCTATCGGGAGTTCAAGCGACCTGACTTGAGCACGAAATTGAAGCTTCTGGGAGTTGAGGTTGCGAGTTTCGGGGATTTCTTTGCTGATAGAGATGGACCAAAGCATCTCCCAGTCCGGGCTGCCACGAAGAAAGAGCACAGCCAGGACAGTTTGCACAAGCTCACCAATGGCCCACCTCCTTCGCCTGTCAAAGCCTTGACCTATAAAGACCCTTTCCAAGCCGTTTACAAGAAGTATCTCTTTACTGTTGACGGCAAATATCTCCTCGGAGGCATGATGATTGGCGATACTCGCGATTATGTCAAACTCGTTCCAATGGTAAAGAACCAGAAAGCACTCGATGTCCCACCCAGCCAATTTATCCTAGGGGCCAGCAAAGAAGGGGAAGATGATGGCGCCGATCTAGATGATGACACCCAAGTTTGTTCCTGTCACAATGTGACGAAAGGCAACATCATCAGCACTGTGAAAGACGGAACCTGCAAGAGCATCGGTGATGTAAAATCATGCACCAAGGCCGGAACAGGCTGCGGAGGTTGCATGCCACTAATCACGAGCATTTTCAACAAGCAGATGAAGGATATGGGTCAAGAAGTTAAGAATCATCTATGTCCGCACTTCAATTACTCTCGAGCTGATCTGTTCAACATCATTTCCGTCAAGAGATTGAAGACTCTCCAAGAAGTTATGAAAGAGGCTGGAAATGATCCAAACAGCCAGGGATGCGAGGCTTGCAAACCTAGTATTGGCTCTATCTTCTCATCTCTGTACAACCAACACGTTATGAAAAAACCCGTACACGGTCTGCAAGAAACCAATGACCGCTTCTTGGGCAACATTCAAAGGAACGGAACGTATTCAGTCATTCCTCGAGTGAGTGGCGGAGAGATCACACCCGACAAATTGATGGTTATTGGACAAGTTGCGAAGAAGTACAATTTGTACACCAAGATTACAGGCGGACAGCGAATTGACATGTTTGGAGCCAAGAAGCAAGATCTCCCAAGCATCTGGGCCGAACTCAATGCCGGCGGGCTAGAAAGTGGTCACGGATACGCCAAATCCCTACGAACAGTGAAATCCTGCGTTGGTAGTACGTGGTGTCGGTATGGCATCGGCGACAGCGTCGGCCTAGCTGTTCGAATTGAAGAACGGTACAAAAGTATCCGATCACCACACAAAATGAAGGGGGGAGTAAGCGGCTGTGTACGAGAATGCGCAGAAGCCCAGAACAAAGAGTAAACCCGCGCTTCTCCGCCTCAAAAGTCACCAAGCTAATGAGGAGTAGTTTCGGTCTGATAGCCACAGACAAAGGTTTCAACGTTTTCGTAGCAGGCAATGGCGGTGCCTCCCCCAAGCATTCCGAACTCCTCGCCAAAGATGTGCCTCCGGACGATATAATCCCCATCCTTGACCGCTACCTCATGTTCTATATCCGCACCGCCGACAAGCTGCAACGCACAGCCCGCTGGCTTGAGGCTTTACCAGGCGGCATCAAGTACCTTCGAGAAGTGATCCTCGAAGACAAACTCGGTATCTGCGCTTCCCTCGAAGCGCAGATGGAAGAACTAGTCGGCACATTCTTCGACGAATGGGCTGAGGCTATCAAATCCCCTGAGCTACGGAAGAAATTCCAGCAGTTTGATAACACGACCGAGACGCTTGATAATATGGAGACGGAGCTCGATCGCGGGCAGTCGAGACCGGTGTACTGGGCGAAAGAGAGCGTGAAGGAGGACTTTAAAGGCACGAAATGGACGAATCTCACCTGGCAGCCTATGATCGAGGCTTCGCATTTCAAAGGTGCGGATGAGGCGCCCAACGGTATTTCCGCCAACGTGAAGAGGGGCGATACCCAACTCGCCATCTTCAGGGTGAGGGGGAAGTGGCTGGCGTCTCAACAGATGTGTCCGCATAAACGGGCCTTCGTGTTGTCCGACGGACTGATCGGGGACAGAGATGATAAACTCTGGGTTTCTTGCCCGTATCATAAGCGGAACTACGAACTGAATGGGGAACAAGCTGGACGGTGCCAGAACGATGAGGAGGTTAGCATTGCTACGTTCCCGGCAGAGGAGAGGGAGGATGGGATGGTATACCTGAAATTGCCGCCGGTACATGAGTTGGATGGGGTGTTGGGCACGAAGAAGTGGATGGTGAGGAAGGGGGAGAGTGGGGAGGATCCGTTTGAGAAATTGGATAGGAGGTTAGGGCCGGATGGGAGTGCGAGGAAAGGGAGGAAGATGAGGCCTTTGGAGAAGGCGGGCATTGCAGTTGCTGCTACGGGAGAGGGGAACATTGACTGGTAGATGTGATTGAATGGTAGTACAATAGACAAATTACAAATGTGTATGTGTGTGTGTGTGTGTGTGTGTGTGTGTGTGTGTGAGGCTGTGAGCTTGTAGTTATCTCCTATCAAGCGTCCAAATATCTCGCCCACATCCTCAGTACGGGTACCACGAGTCCTCAAAAACAGGACCCATTAAAAGCTGCACGAGGGCGTAGATTATATCTCTATCTATCTCTATCTCTATCTATCGCTCCATCGCTCTTGAAAACGAAAAACGATTCTCTCGCTACAAGCTGCACTAGCTACCAGCTGCGCTGGGAACACGGTCTTGTGCGGATGGTTAGAGGCGGATGATCAGAGGCTGACATCGAGAGGCTGTTTGATGCGGAGCGTGGAAAGCCGAAGGGAGGATTTCGTGGAGATCGGCTCGCTTCAGGCTGTCTGGCATTCTGTACTGGCATTCTGTACTGGTAGACCTTTCAGTAGGCCTTACCTGGATACCTTCAGGCCTGCTTGGGTGGAAGGACGGAAAGGTGAGGGACTGCGATCTATAAGGAAGTACTTCGTAAGGAAGTAGGTAGTAGGTCTCGCTTATTCAGGGGTCACAGGGGTTTGAACGCTCAAGGCCGCAGGACGGAATACATACGACGATGATAAGCTACTATTTCACTTACATACAGTCTAGTACTCCGTACAAGTTTGAGATCCTTAGAGATACGGACGGGGCTGGAATGCTGATGTCGGAGCCGAGGGTCACGGAAAGAGGTGAATCAGGGTGAATCAGGGCTAGCTCTTGCACATGCCATTGTCTATCTTGATATACATCGCATAGGTCCCCGCCTGCGAAGAACGCCTGTCTATGCATGTCTGGATCAGATACAGAAGCCCATTCAACTATACAAATCGCGCCGGTGCGAGGAATGCCCATATACTCCGACTCCGCCTATAAAACACGGTCCATTCTTGGCGCCTCGATCCCACGTTCTCGAGCCCGCCCGCTGTTAGAACGATAACAGCCGTTTGAGATGATTCCCCTTGTCGCAATCGCTCGGGATTGGAGGGAATTTGCCCTGCTTCTTTTCGAAAACCTGCACGAGAGCTTTCACAGCGTCATAGTATGTCTCCGCTGTTCGCTGAAAGCCAAGCTTGTTCCATTCGTTCTCTCCTGCTGCAGCCTTGATCTCATCCCAGACGGTCTTCCAATGGTGCATTGCCGTCTTGAAGGGCTGGACCAGTGCGTGGATGTTGGTGAATGGTAAAAGAGAGAGAGGATTTGAGAAAGTAGATGCCCAAACGTGCGTATAGATGACTTGGAGGCGTTAGCTTGAGATGAAATGAGGAATCGGTTCGGCTTACAGTGGATGAGCATCTGCATGTCCAACGCAGTCAGACTCCCTTTTCTCAGTACGTTTAAGCTTTCTTCTGCCTTCTCCGGAGGCGAAAAAAGGACTAGGAAAGCGTCCTTGATCTTAATCTTCGGTACCGGGAACAGGGACTGCGCCACCAGCTCGTCGTAGTTTGCTACCGCGAAGAATCTGTCGTCACTAGGGAATGTGAGATCGATCTCGGCCCATTGGAATCTCGGAGCCACGTTGTTGAAGATTCCGAACGCGTTGTCTAGCATCAACGCAACCGTGGCGGTGCTAGAAGGAGTCAGCCTTTGGGTGAAAGTGATAGAATAGATGATTGTGAGTAACATACCGAACATATGATTCTGTAAGAATCCAATTCTCGAATGACCTCTGGTCATTAATCACAAAATTTGGTGGATGCTGCACAGTCTGTAGCTTTAAGTGGTGAAATATCTAGAGCCTTGGTCAACTCGGTTCATAGACCGGATCCGGCAGGACTCACTGCAACAATTCTGGGGAATCTCTGCTGCCGCACTCTTATTCTGGCCAGAGGATTTCCCGTCCAGTACTGTAGGACAATCATCAGATATGCTCCTTGAATTTCCTGTAGCTCATATTGCCGCCATGCGATTGTTGCGTTCTCCCCCGGCCTGACGAAAGCTCGTCCCAGTAATTCATACTCATCGTTCAGCCCCGGGGTGGAGTAAATATGGCTCTCAATCGTATCTAGTAACAGCTTGAGCCTCGCAACTTCTCCGGTGTCGTGGGCATACTATTGCAGCGCCAATTAGCGGGGGGCTCTGGGAGCTGGAACGAATCGATTCACTCACCATCCCACCGAGACTCATGAGGGCTAGAAGTAAAGGAAGCGCAGCAGTACAAGGATCGAAGGTCGTCTCGTGTATCATCGGAGCATGCTTGTGCCAGTGTTTGAAATACAACTTTATGTACGCCGCAATGTTGTCCGCCGTGATGCTCTCGATGACATCGAGCAACTCCTCCGACGGATGAAGTGGCGCGTGCAGCAAGCCTGCGGCATATCTCAACTTGTCTCTTATATCAAAAGCCCTCCGCTCCAAGATGCTCCGGTCCTGGAACAGAGGATCCTGACCCGACCACAGCATCAGGTTCTCCCCCTGGATCTGCCAGTTCTGCGTCTGCTGCTCGAAGGTCTCGAACTGCAGGTGGCTCAAGAACACATCCAGGCCGCTTTCCATCGGTGGCATCTGCGCATACCCATTGTACGTGGGGACCACGCCGGACAGATCGCCCACGTATGGCTCAAAACCATTGTTCAAGGGCCGGAGGACTGCAAAGTCGACCGGCTTATTCCTGGGACTGAGCGTTGTATCCTTGGGAAATTCGCGCATGAAATCGGTCTCGCCCGGGCAGTTGAGGAGGAAGCCAATGGAGTTCCGGTCAGAGCCACTGAAGTCAGGGGTGGTGGTGTTGGACTGGGGTTCGTCTGGACTGGAGCTGGAGGCAGCAGCTGCTCCGTACAAGCACAGTCAGCGACACACACATCAGAGGGGGGGGGTCGTTCACGGGGATAGACTGACCGGTTGGGCGGCTCTTGACACACGTCCTCCCAAACTCTATACATTTGCGACACGGGAGCTCGCTGTCGCACTTGACCTTGAGGCGCGAGCACTCGTCGCAGGCACGACGCTTGCGGCCTCTCTCGAGGGAGCTTGGGATATCGGAGGAGCCTCGGCGATCGCATCGGTTGAAGTGGTCGCGCAGAACGTCGCTGGTGGAGGGTTAGAGTTAGAGTTAGGGTTAGAGGAGGATGGAGATGGGAGGATGGGAGGATGGGGGGATGGGGGGATGGGGAATGGGGAGGAGCAGGGCAATTACCTTCGTTTGAAGGTCTTGGAGCAGAATTTACAGCTGTAAGGCCTGTCGCCGGAGTGCTAGAAGAGAGATTAGATGATGCGACAGAGGGCGAGGGGAGGGAGGAGGGAGGGAGGAGGGAGGAGGAGGAGGGAGGAGGAGAAGAGGAGGGCAGTCTCCCAGTCTCCCAGTCTCCCCGTCTCCCCGTCTCGCCGTCTCGTTCGCAATATCGCCGCCTGGGACAGAGAGCACCCACCTGTTGCTGATGGCGCTGCAGATGAGCCTTCCGCTGGAACCGCTTTCCACATTGATTGCAGGTCGACAGGCTTTGAGCCTCCATTTTCCGTACGAACCATTCTGGTGGAACACTCCGCGGGCATTGACAAGATGAACATTTATGGGACGAGACGAGAATTAAGTTGGGCTTGGGGGCTTAGGCTTGGGGCTACCCACAACGCACTGTTGCGCACTGCGGGGGCGTCTGCCTTGGGGGGGGGGAGGAAGAGGGATGCACTGGGATAAGATCGTCTGGCTGGGAGGAACTGTCCGCGGGCGCGGGCTCGCAGTTCCAGAGCGAGGTGCGAGAGTGCACGAGTACCGCAAGCGTCGAAGTCAAAAGGGCCAAAAGAGGCGAGTGTAGGATGGGGGAGGACGAGGTTCTTTGTCCTGACTGATTCGTACAATACTGTATGTAATATTGATACTGTAATATTGATGCCGTAATATTGATGCCGTATTACACCATGTCTACCTACCATTGATTCATATTGATTCATGCTTGCTACCATTTGTCACCAACAATTACTTTAATCGTTCTATAAATCTGTCCGCTCATCTCACCAGGCAAGGGAGAAGTGTAGAATCCGGTTACTGCACGCCCTCTGCTGGTCCACCGTCCTGTCCTGTACGTACACCACTCCTCCGCCGTCCAGCACCTCCCTCGTACCCGAACAGTCAGTCCCTCGTTCCTCGCTGTCGGGGATGTTCCGCCGGAAAAGTGCATCCGGAAGTGCCTCTCGTTCGGGACAACCAGGCCAGGCCAGAAAAGGGGCCAGACCCAGATCGACTATTGCCCTCTGCGCTGGGCTGAGATCAGGGCTCGACCAGCTGGGAAGGAGATCCGATGTGCGGTGGGGTTCGCTGCGATTAAGCATCAGCCTTTTTGCCTGGCGGACCTGAGTCAGGACTGGCACTGCGCTCGGTTAACGAGGGGTTTTGAGAGGTTGGCGGGACTACGTTTTGAGAGGAGAAGGAGAGAGAGAGAGAGAGAGAGAGAGAGATATATATATATATATATATATATATATATGTATATTGAGTGAGGGCATTCGCGACTGACTTGGTAGAGAAGAGGGACAGGAGAGGAGAAGTGGGCAAGCGTGGTCAGATACAGTAGTCTGCGCTTCTGTTTCTGTTCTTCTCATCTGTTAACCTTACAGTTACACAGTTACACACCCTTCCGAAGGAATGACACCCCTGCCCAAGACTCAAACAACCAGCGCGAAGAAGAGCCATCCTGCCATCATCCAATGGAACCATCCAAAAGACCAGAGGAGTCCCTCTGAGAGAATACAAAGTATAATTAAGTTATCCTTATCCCCCGCAAACATCAACAAACCTCCAGAAGAAAGCCATCCATCCCAATCCACCAGTTCCCAGGATCGAAATCCCCGGCCAGTATACACAAGAAGCATACCCCACAGCTCAAGGCCAGGACCACTCCGGATCGACGAAGGTTCACATCTTGCTCGTCAAAGAAAACACTGCCAGAGAAATGGTGGTCAGGTCAAGTAAACACCCGCCCCGCGACGAAGCGCACGGCCAAGGTATGACCGCCTCCATTTCTCGTGCTGGGTGAGCAGAGAAGTTCTACTTTGGTCTGGTCAACGGGAGCTGGTCAGGAGAAGCACCCCGCTGAGACGACCGAGAGTTTTCGAGATCTTTCAACTGGCGCCTGGTTGGATAATGGGCTGTTTGATATCAAGGTTCATCATTCGTTGATAAAATCAACGAAACCATGGAATGAGCGAGCGGTAGTGGTCAAGGATCGAAGAATGGAGAACGACAGTATGATGGAAGGTGTATGGAAAGAGTAGGCTGCATCTAAATCAGTTGGATGCTATAGCCAGAAGAGAGTGAGTTTACCTGCACATTACCCTTCATCCCCTCGATGCAGCCTCGTGCCAAAGGGCCTTAACGAATGAAATAAGAAAGTATAATGAACAAGTATGAAAAGAGGTTTTTATTTTCTTTTATTTTATTTCCATAGATCAATTTGAGAATCGCAAAGCAGAAGATACCACCACACATCTCCTCACCCTCAACACATCCAAACCCACGAATATATGTATTCAAAGTAGATACAAAGTCAGCTCCCCACCTCAACCACAGCACCTCAAACCGCAAAACCACCATCCCCAACAACCCTCCAGCCCTCACACCCAAGCCCGCGAACGGAACACCAAGAATCAGAGCAGATATCATATCATATCATATCAAGGCCGCAAGCGGTCCACCCATCCACCCATCATCCACCCATCCATCCATAAACACATACATACATACGTACAAACCCATCAATCAAGCCCAGCACCGCCCAAGCCTCCCCCACATTCCTTTGTCTCGCTCCGGCTGCTTGTCGCAGCCACATTCGGTGGCGCTGAGCGCTGAGCGGACGGAGCGTATCTAGCTCGGACACCATGGGCGTTTCCGGTGGTCGGGGGGTTTTGATGCTGTTTCGCCGTCTGTACGGAGCTTTGGGATTGGGGGGTTTCGGGATTTCTATGATGGTGGGTGGGTATTTGATGGGGCTTGTTAGGAATGTAGGAGTGGATGGGGTGGGACGAATTGAAATGAAACAAAAACGAACGCATCGAAATGCGATGAGATCACATGAGGATTGCAAGTCGTGCGATGTGGTGCAATTGCATGATCGGAGGAGGCAGATCGGAATCTAAGACCGGGTGTCATTACAAAGAAGAGACGCGCGGAAGGGACTTGCTTCTGGTACAGTACGAGTGTTCAATTACTGTGGCTCTTCCGTGGCTGGGTTCGTCTGTTGTGCTATCTGATAGTTTCATCTATTTCTAAGCATCCACCTCTCCTTGGGTTTGTCTTTACGCCTGAGATACCACGCACGGTCTAGTATTTTCTAGCCTTGAGTTTAAAGCCAATAGCTGACGCGAGCCGTGGTACGGTGTCTTACAGCTGTGCACGGCTAGCCCTATCCAAGCATGCTAAGGGCCGCCTCAAAGATATAGCTATGTAGCTCTCTTCATCGTGGGCGGCCTGAAAGCTTGGCCATGTCCGCCAGACCAGCCCGTCATGCTTCTCTTAACTCCCAAGGTCCTCTTCGATCCCAACGAGTTTTGGGCCATCGTTACCGTCGTCTTATGCAGTGTCGTTGCGGGCCGTATCATAGACAACAAAGGCGGCTTCGCGGTGAGTCCTGGAGGCTTCTTCGGAATATCCTCAGGATCTTGAATACTTGCTCTTGGTCTAGGCGGAGAGCTTGACAGAAATACATAGTCGTTCCGCGCGTATTGCTCAGAGTGTGGCGCTTGTTTGGGTCGAATTCCTTCTTTTCTCGCATGCAGGCGATGACTTGCCAGTTCTGGAGTGATTGCAATCGGGTTGGTCGCAGCTGCCATGGGTCTTGGCAGATTGATGTCTCTTCTCACGCCCAATGGTTGAGAGCCCGTTTTGATACTCTTGCGGAAGTCCGGCGCATCAGTGACTGGCGCTAGCCGCTTGCGGACCTGAGGTTCTACCTTTCCCAAGAATCCAAACAGTGTACCTTGTCCATCTAAGCCTTTTGAAGACTTCTTAAAGCCACCTTTCTCCTGGAATCTTTGTTGTGTCTCCGACTTGTCCGAGTCTCCCGCAGCGCAATTGACAGATTGTTCTGCTAAAGTTTGTAGATGTGAGCCAGCGCTGACAAAGGTTGCATTCACTGTTACTGAAGCCACCGTAAAGCTCGAAACTTGATTCATAGTTGTCCGATATGCGTTGGGGTTTGCCGAAGTCGCTTTCAAACTTTCCTCAACGAGGCTGGTAGAGCGACCAAACTCGACCCTTTCGCATGTTGAGGCTCGCTGTCCTTTGGTAAAGGTTTGTTTCCCAGCCCACTTCCAAGCCTCGTCCTCAGTTGCATCCTTGTCGCCTTCATTTATAGGGAAAAGATCATCTTGGTCACTTCGCAAAAGTGTGGACGATTTTGTTATCGACCCAGGAGATGGCAATGGACGACGAAGTATCTGGGCCATGGACTGAATAGTTGACGAGTGAAGTAATGGGCCTCTTTCATTAAGAAATGGTGCAACACCAGGTGCTTCGAGGAAAGGAGACAGTGTTGAGTTTTCTCCTTGGGAATTCTTGATCGGAAAGCTCATATAGAGTAATGCCTTTGCACGAGTCATAGCCACGTACAGAAGACGGCGCTCCTCGTTTGAGTCTTCGGCCCTTGAATGTGGTATTGAGCCTTGGTAGGCCCCCGGAATGAATACCACCGGCCATTCAAGTCCTTTCGCGGAGTGAATAGTAGATATCGTCAGTTGTGCGGTGGGAGCTCCATCTTCTTGATCGCCCTTAACTTCCGACGCAAGTGCAACGTTGGCTAGAAATTTTGACAGCATGTCCGAGTCGTCATCCTGTCTCAACCCATCAACCAAGGGGAGTGAATCATCGTCGTAGTCGCTGTGTTCAAAATCTTTTGCCTGAGTAATGAGTTCTTGCACATTGTCCCACCTTCCCTTGCTGGAATCTGCATGGTGCTCCTCTAACCATGTTTCGTAATTCGTCTTATCGATGACAAATTGGATGAGCTGGGCAATGCTGCATCGTGACTCTTGATCGGCGATCTTGATCTTTGCCGTGAGAATAATGTTAACAAACACTGACAGAGATTGCTGAGTCTGCTTAGGGAGCTTGACTTTCGTTGTCCTCTGTCCACGGACAATACCGAGTATCAAAGTCCAGAGGGTTATTTTCGATAGATCTGCCTCTTCCAACAGAGCTTTGATAGTGGTTTCGCCAATCCTTCTTGAAGGTGTATTGATGATGCGAGACAACGAATCATTGTTATCGGGTTGGCCGATGGTTCTCAAATAGTCGAGAATGGTTTTAACCTCAACGCGGTCGTAGAATTTCAGTCCTCCTACTTGAATCAGAATTCCGAAATGGACAGCAGCCCTTAATCAACTCACCGACCATACGATAGGCTATCCCTGCTTTACCCAATTCACTCTCAATGAGTCGCGATAACGCCGCAGAACGCAGCAGGATGGCGAAGTCATTCAAATCCAAAAGATCTCCTGACATTCCCATACATCTCTGCACCTCAGATACAAGCCACTCGGCCTCTTTGTGAGCGTTTCCAAGTTTCCGGAGGACGGGTCGGGTTCCAACACTATGGGTTGCCGACAATGATTTTGATACTCTAGAGGTGTCTTGTTCGATAACAGCCAAAGCTGTCAAGAGGATAGAACCCGAGGATCGATAATTCTCCTCCAGAGCGATCGTCACAGTATCGGGATATTGACGAAGCATACGTCCATAATTTTTTATCTCAGCAGCACGAAATCCGTATATGCTTTGATCAGGATCTCCCACAATTGTAATTCGCTTGCGTTGTGCTGCAAATAATCGCATCAAGTCGAACTGGACAATATTTGTGTCCTGGAACTCGTCAATGAGCACTGCTTCAACATTGGAGACACAGGAGGGGTGTTTGCGAAGAAGGTCGACACATCGTAGAAGCAAATCGTCGTAGTCAAGGAGGTTCGACCGTTTCAAGGCAGCCTCATACTCTTCGTAACATATCTCGAACTCTTGTATCTCAACAGATTTCTTCTTTCCACCCATGTCTTCCGCCTTTTCCCCACGGGCTTTTCTTCCACTAATCCGACCCCTTGCAACTTTTGGATCAATCATTAATTGATGTCGTTTGACAATCCGCTTGATGATCGCCAGAGAGTCTGAGGTGTCCGCGATCCCGAAATCCTTCTTGATGTCAATCAAGTGGCCGTATCGAGCGAGGTATCGTCTTGAAATACTGTGAAAGGTACCCAGTATCAACCTTGATTCCAATCCGTTCCCAATCAATTTCCCAATCCTCTCTTTCATCTCCCGAGCGGCCTTGACCGTGAATGTAGCCACGATGATATTCCATGGTTGAAGTCCTTGTGCCAGCAGCCAAGCAGTCCGCGACGTCAATGTATGTGTTTTCCCACTTCCAGGCCCAGCCAGAATCGCCAATGTATCTGCGATGGACGATACTGCCGCATGTTGCGAAGGATTTAGGTTTGCGAGGAGGCCATCGAGACTCATTGTTTCGAACACGTCGCCATACGGTACGGCGTCCAAATTCTGCGCGAAACAATTGTGCTTGAATCTTCAGGACACATTGAGGTTACGAAAGAATTCTCACAAATCATCAAACTCAATCATCAACAGTTGGAGCGCGTACTTTAGCGCGTCACGGTTGCGGCATGTGATCACGTGCCTATTCCATCTCGCGGAGGGCACATTACGACTTTGTATACTCGGGTGGATCTTCGTACTACAATAATATCGATCAGCCCTATCCTACGTTTAAAGTCATTATAGGATTTAGGTCTCTATTAGAATCAGACGCTGAGGACTAACAGAGCGATCCCGATCATAACGGAGGTAGTACTGCTCCTCTGAACCTCTTGTTAGTGTCCAACCTTTGGCCATTAATCGATTCACGTCAGTTTGAAACGTTGCCGAAGGCGAGTAAACAGACTCACATATCAACATGGACTAGAAAATTTCATCAAACTCATGATATTCGATCGTAGTACTCCTGTAGGGTTCTTGTTACCACTGGCATCTGGGACCGAAGTTCTGAAAGCGTGGTCCAGATTTTCTGTAAGCAAACCTCGTCGTCCGGTTCGTCGACATAGTCTTCATAGTCAACCCAACTCTTGGTCCTTCTCTCCTTGTCTGTTTCAATCCAGCCGTCTTTCTCTACTGCATGACTGGTGTAGCGGTACAGCTTACTACAGGTACGACTGAGTTGCTGGAAGCCCACACTGGCCGCAACTTCCATAGCACTACTACACCGGCCCCTCACAAGACCACCAAGGTTCCGCGATATGCTACATTGAGTAAGCTTGACTCTTGAACATGTCATCTTGATGACGCAGAAGGGGATAGATCTTACTATGTATCACTCAATTCCCATGCATGCATTTCCATCTCTCGAATAGCCCCGTTGAAAACTGAGAGTGAGAATTCAAAGCCGTCTTCATCGTCATCCATATCAATCATCTGCTCGATGACGTCTTCATTGAGGAAAAGATCATCTCCTACAAAGGTTTCCCTCGCAGGCCTTTGTGAGTGATCTTGGTGTGTTGGTGATCCTGAGCGTATGGACAGCGCTGGAACAGACTCCCAATCAGTGGATGTAGTAGACTTCGCGCCTCTTTGCCTCAAGAGCACTGCCACTGAATCACGCGAACCGACAACATCCAAAGGTGTTGCCATTTCCGAACTCTTCGCTGCAATATCTGCGCCTCTGGCGAGAAGTAACCTTACGACTTCTTCATGTCCGTTGAATGCGGCTCTGTGCAAGAGCGACCAGCCACCATCAAACTTGGCTATTGGATCGACCTCCGTGGCCAAGTCGCCGACCTTGTCTAGAAGCGATCTTGTTGCGTCCACGGATCCGACAAACACAGCAGCATGGAGTGCTCTCCACAGTCCCACAGAGCCTCTAGCATTGATAGGTACTTTGCTCAGCAGCCAGTTCACCGCGTCTAAATGGCCTCGAAGCGCAGCACACCAAAGTGGTCGCCATAGTTTGTCATCCGGATGAAAGTAGTATCCATTTCCATACAAGCGCTGCAAAACAGGCGTGTGACCCGCGTCTGCTGCCGCCATAAAGTCATTATAGCACGGAGGGCACATATCGCCATCATTAAACTTCTGCCAGTAGACCTGAAACCACACCAAGAATCTCGGCGTACGAGTTCTGCAAAGTATCGAGGCTGCTTCAACCAAGTCATCTTGGTATTCGGCGGCATATACATGTGTGGCCCAGTGTTTAGACGCATAGTCTAGAAGCTGGTGGTCTGAAGCGTAGGCAGTGATTTCATACTTGATATCCCACCACTTCTTTATGATCAATGGATCCTCGTCAAAGCAGACCTGGAGGAGATATGCCGTGCATACCTTGGCCAGGACAAGATTGGACTCTACCAGGTTTAAAGAATGCTTCCAGTGTGGCCGGAATATATCCACATGAAGTAGTTCCTTATTTGAAATCTTCGACGGGTCAATCAAAAACTCTTTTGCAGTTTGGTGAATGAGATAAACCTTCCTATCCTTGATATCGACAAACAAGCCGCAGAGCTCCCTGACAGTGATCCCGAAAGACGACTCTAATTCAAGTTCAGAAGAGTCTTCAATAGCCTCCCCATCTCTCATTGAAAGTGCGATGTTCATCTCGCAGAGAGTCATCGGTCTCACTGATGCAACAATGATCTGAAGTAGCCTCTTTGCTAGATCAAGATCGCGGCTCTGTTGTAATATCCTTTCATAGGCCTCATCGATTGTGGAAGGTAGAGTGTCGATGAGCCTGAGCAGCTGCTTCTTCGGGCTGCCGGCATTCCTTTCAAGTTCAGGAAATACGAGAGCAACCCAAAGGTATGTCCTGTTTTCGATGCCATCGAGGTGGTTTTGAATGATGTCAGATGCATCATCGTGTACCCCTCTTCTCTGTCTCAGGCCGTTGAATTGCTTGACCCTTTCCTTGATCACGAGGTTAACTTCAGTAGCAATTGCGTTCTTCTCCTCTTCATTCTCGCCCATCAGCTGGATGGATGCCGGATCCTGCCCATGCACCCAGAATGTATTTCCGATTAGAGTGTTCGGGCGGCTGGTAACAATGAATTTCACTTTCCAATCATCTTTTGGTTCGGAGTAATACCGAGCTAGCTTCTCGACCAGAAGCAATCTCGTCGATTCCTCGCACTCATCAAGAGCGTCTATAACACAGATAACTTTCCCGCAGCGCTCATCTTCTGTGGCCGAGCAGAACACTCTCCATAGTGTATCGAAAAGTGTGGATAGTTTATCTCCGTTGCTCTGATGTTCAAGCACTGCGTGGGTTATGAGCTCTCTCCGCTGTGATAGCAGTTGATGCAAGATGGCACAGAGAGCATGTGTTGCGCTTCTGTTCTCTGTGCTGTCATCCTTGAAGAAATAATAGCAAACTGACGTATCTGGAGGCATGTCTCTCCCGTACTTGTCGATGAGATGCTTGGACAAAACAGATTTCCCACATCCAGGATCTGCTGTCACCCATAGCCAACTTGACTGCGAATCCTCCAAGCTTTGGTATTTAGGGTGGTGAAGGAACCACTCACATGTTCCAGGGATGCGATCTGGATTCTTGTTCTTGTTAAGCTCGTAATCGGTCGTTCGAAGACATCTGAAGCAGTTCGCCTCATTTGATCCACGACGCCATTCTTGGTGGTCTTCTCTACCAGCTTTAAGCTCTCCCAACAATAGCTTGCCTTGCTCAATATCTTGCGCGCGTGACAACTCTAGCATCGCAGAAACTCTCGAGTCTTGCGATTGTAGCGAGTCCTCTAATGCCTTCATCCTGGCTCGACTATCACTAGCATTGGATATTTCGACGAATTTGTCACAAGTGGCTTCCAATACTTTGATGTCGTCAAGTTTGGTTTGCCAATTGTCAAGTCCGATCGTATTCCTGGCAATTTGAAGGGCCGTGTTGTGATTGTATTGCCGAGCAGCGTTAGCTTGGTATTCGAGAATCTTTTTGTAAAGTTTTATGATCACAGGCCTCAACACGTCGTCAGGACCTGTGGCTTGGTCTAAATAGATTCGTTCAATTTGTCCATAGCGGCGAACCAGCGTTGCAACATACTCGAGGCCGTCTGTTGCAGCATTGCGTTGCTTTTGATCATTGACAATCAACTATTGAAAATAAAGAGTTAATAACCGTAATGATGAAGCGACATATTCCGGGTACTTACAGGAAGTAGAATGCAGACGCCAGCCCATGGAATTCCTGCGTGCAAAGGGTCCAGGGATGCCGCTGCGGATATAAAGTCCTTGGCTACTAGTACGATTTTTACA
The DNA here is from genome assembly GCA_003988895.1 of Hyphodiscus sp. D1413. Lineage (NCBI taxonomy): Eukaryota > Fungi > Ascomycota > Leotiomycetes > Helotiales > Hyphodiscaceae > Hyphodiscus > Hyphodiscus sp. D1413. The sequence goes on from QYAO01000003.1 coordinate 193,352, forward strand.
ACCCGGTCTACCTGATCTCTGACCTCTACTGATTTCCCTCCTACTTTGAACCGCCATTGCTTCTCATTCATGATAGCCAGCTTCCTGTCGATAAGGGCTGACATTTGCTTTTCTCTGCTCATTGCATCCACACTCTGAAGATCTTCCATTGAGTTGATAGAAGGCTCCGACAACAGAAGACTTTCGAAAGCGAGCACAAGATCTGGTTGCTCTTCTCTCAATGCATCGTATGCTTGATCCCACAGGCTTTGTCGGTCTTTTAGCTGTAGAGCCGATGTCTTTTAATCTGGTCAGTGACTGTCTGAATCTGGCAAATAATCGTCGCATCTTACAGTCCGTATATTCCCACCAGCAGAAGCTCCATTTCCAGGAGCCGGCTGACCTACGGAGACATTTGAGAGCTCTGGCTTCCTGCGATGCAACCAGGAGAGTCGAGGCATTTTGAACATATAACGGAATCGAAAAAGAACTCGCTGTAGTAAGACTCCACACTGGAAGCACGTAAATTCAGGAAAGTCATTACTTAAGCTCCATAGTGCGTGTCGAGCTCACGGGCGTTTGGATGAGGTGAAACTCGAAGTTGCTTGAGCTGAACATCGGGGGTTGTGGCGCCTTCAACATGGATTCAAGTGGCCAGCTTCCAGGCCGTCCACGTGAGCCACGGATTCGAAGGATAACCAATCCTAACCCTCTTGGTAGTTGCAAAGGGAAGAATAACAAATATACACTCTTAAACATACTCCACACCTTCGCTACTGGAAAAAGTACAGGCACTCTATCTATAGACACAGCCAAAGATACAGCATAAAGGAAGAACGAAAGCTCATATCATTCCTTCTATCCTTTATCCCAAGTAGACAACCGAATTTCGTTTCCCTGAGAAAAGAATCAAGTCCAAAAATTTGCGCTGGTCCTTACTCCCCTTTCCTTCCAGAGATTCCCCCGCAAGCTGAGTGGATGAGGATCGAGCAGTTGAGCAACCGACGCTGTGCGAGGAGTGCAAAAGCTGGATCAGAACCAATGATTGCGTCCGCCTAGAAAGGTATAGACGTTGAATAGGTTTGGGCACATGGGGATGGTTATCAAAGCATATGTTCGATCAGATATTTATGATGTGAGCCTACTCGTACATTTGTCCTACGCTTACAGTAGCGATTCCGCAATCCTAAACACCAGCCCTCTTGCTTGAGGCCCGTTTTGGTTGATTCAGTGCCCAAGATAACCTCCAGAGAACTCAGTCATTAGTCTCTTCATTTGACGGTACTTTCGATCAAGTCCCTGTACATCGTTTTGATGTCATCGATATCACTCCTCAACTCTTCCACCTGCTCGCTCTTCTCGCCTAGCATTTCTAGTGTGGTCTCATATCTGACCTTGATCTCCGCAACTTCGGCTTCTAGTTCTATAACCTTAGTCTCAGCAGTCGTCTGCGCAACAATCTTGGCTCTCGCTTCGTCGCGCTGAGTAGCTAGTTTACCCAGCTCTTCCTTCATAGCGACTTTCTCACTCTCCAGCCTTCTGACAGCAGAGCTCATCCTCTTGATGAGCTGGACGGAAGGTCCAGCTTCTGCTGTGGACACAGACACCATGTCATTCATCGTCTGGTGAGGCGATGATGGAGAGGCGACGTTTTCGAAGAAATCGTCGTGATCAGTGTGTATCGAAGGAGCTTCATGACCTTCGCCAAACGACTGCATGGAATCTTGTCGCGTTGGAGTGCCGTTCCCAGAGCGAACAAGAGGTTGCATAGAAGGGCGACGTCCAAAGAAACTACTCGCTGTGAGAGGAGGAGCATCGCTTGTGGTTGAACGAGCCGATGCCCGTCGTATCTGCAAGTTCTGTAATCCTAAGAACTCCGAAGTTAAGCCTCTTCGCGATGAAGGGGCAGGTGATTCGGCGCGGACATGGCTCAGAGAACTTTGAGCAAGTTCCTCTTGCCATCTCTGCTTCTCCTCATCAAGACGTTGCAGCGTTTCTAACTGCCAAGTTTGTTTCTCTTGGTCAAATGTCGTTCGTGCCTGGGCTAGAGCAGATTCAGCCTCTTCGGCACGCTTCTGTAGATTCTCGAGCTGGGTCTTGTGTTCAGTGAGCTCTTGCTGCAGAGTGGAGAGTTTCGTTCTCGTCTCTTCAAACTCATCCTCGCGACCCTTGGCCTTGAGAGTCTATAAAATTAGCACCTCCTACAACATTATACCAGAGTTCAGAACTTACCACTTCTCGAGCCTTTTTCCGGATATCTGCCTCCCTCTTGGTTGCCTCATCTCTTTCCTTCTCAAGATTTGCAGCGCGTGCGACCAAGGAAGCTTCAATGCCTTGCCAGTTCTCACTCGCAATAGCATACTGTGTCTGAAGAGTCTCAATCTGTCGATAGAGCTTCGCCTGTGCGTCGCCAGTAGCTCCAGAAGAGACTTCCTCGGCCCTAGCCCTCATGACTTCAAGTTTACTCTCAAGCTCATGTTGCTCCGTCTTCATCTCTAACTCCGTCATCCGAGCACGCTCAGCATCTTTGTCCATCTTCTCTCTCAGCTCTTTCATCTGAGCTTGTGCTCGATCTGATGCGAGATTCTTCTCGATCTTGAGATTCGCGACATCATCTTCAAGGTCTGCTACGCGCCGCTTTTCTTTTTGCAGAGCCTCGTTAGTCATTTGGATTTCGGCTTCCTTTTCCTGGGCTGCAGCTTGTTCCAATTGCTTTCTCAGATCTGCAATGGTGGAGTCCTTAGAATCCCTGTCTGACTTGAGGGATTCGATATCTTTCTGCAGCTGGTTGACCTTCTTCTGCTTCTCATTCAGCCGTTTGTCTGACCCTTCAGATCGCCGTAACCGATCCAGTGCGACAAGAGCATCTCGTTCGGCTTTCTCTAGCTTCCTCTGCGCCTCTACGACCTCCTTACTATCCTCCTGTATCTTTGCACGTAGCTTTTTGATCGTTGTTAGATGATTCAATTCCTTCTTGGAGAGCTGCTGCCCTTCTTCCATCAACAATGCTATCTGCTCATCTTTGGTAGCAAGCTTCTTCTCTAAAGTACCAGCACCTGCCGAACCGCTCGCCTTCCTAGCAGCTTCAGCACTTTCCTTCGCTAAGTACTGCAGCTTGGCCTGTAATGCATCAATGCGCTCGATATAGCCATGGACTTCATCCCGGCGTTGGAGTTCTGATGTCTCGAAATCGGATTGCAGTTGCTTCAGTAGGGCGTCATACTCGGCAGGAGTTTTGAGTGACAGTCCCGTATCTGCCGCCTCACTGGAAGGTACATCAAGAGACGGTCGAGCACTGGTTGACTGCCGCCTAGAAGAATCTATCGAGTCTCGAGGACTAGGTCGGTTTGACTCTATCGAGATACGCGGCACTACATCTTCTGCCTTTGTCGCAAGACCATTGGCATCTTGTTGTTCTGCAGATGGATCATTCGGGGTAGCATCTGCCTGTACCTCAATGGTGGGGTTGTCTCCGTTTTCCAAAGGTTCATTGATTGTAATCTCAGGTTTTGTCGTAACCTCCTCTCCCGTATTCTCTTCGTTGCTTGTAGACGGGACATCTATGCTCTGCCTAGGACTCTCGTTGACTGTAGCTGGACTGCCAGTCCGCGAAGGAGTATCCGAGAGGGAGAGGGAATCCGCCTTCTGTGCTGCATTTTTCGCTGCCACCGCCCTCGCCAAACGTTCTTGCAACCGGTCATTCGTTCTATTAGTACTCGAGCTGCGGGAGACATCTATGCACAAATAAGTAATTGGCCGTGAAGCAATTGAGGGCATCCCACTTGTATCTGTCCTCGTAGCTGCGGCCAGAGATCCCGCAGGCTTCTTCGTGGCTTCTTCTGCTCCCTCCGCAAGAATGGTATCAAGTCTCGCCTCCACACCAGCCACGGCCTGCTGGAGAAACCCCCATCTTGAAGATTGCTTCCCGGGGGCCGACATTGTCAGAGTTCCAGTCTGTTCAAGGGAGCGCGTCCTGAGTGAAGCGAGCGAGCGCGACTGTGAGCAAGAGAGAGCGTTCTTTCGCCTGATTATACATCACAGCATAGGACGATGCCTAACAAGAGTGCACAATCTGCAGCTTCTTAAGGTGTTCCCTCGTATTCAGGTGTTGATCGCTGGGAGGAGGAGGCGCAGTGCGTTCAATGATTCGATGTCGACCTGCACAGCAAAGGCCACCATTTCGCGATGCGGCTAATCTAGCACATCCCTGTCGTTATTTCACAAGGCTGACGAGGCTGTACTACGTACTGCACGAGTATTTACTGGTTGTGGGAATTAGCTAATCTCAAACAGTCTTATTGAGTATGTGTGTGAGGCTCAATATATAGCCCTTGTACTAATTCTTGCTCCAGAGAACTAAAGAAGTTGCCCAACATAATTAAAGCAACGAGACCTCAAGGTAATCCTCAACCGTCTTGGAGTTGATCTAGAATGCTCAATTATCTCGAGCGACTCGAATTTTGATCCGCGTCATGATCTCTCAGACATGCCTGTGGTCAAGATCTGGAAAGTTTTTAGACAAGAGAGCTCTGAATTCTTCCCCTCCCCCCCCCATCACTCTGTTCATATGAGGACAAGTTAAGTTTGCATTGTCTTAAATTCAACCGTAACGACCCTGGGTATGATGGCTTTTCCAAATCTTTATGAGTCCTGTCTCATCTATGAAAAGAAACATCGCAGTGCTCTTGCCTCCCTCTCAGTGAGATTTCACATGGCCATTCCCCTTGCCACTCGACTTCCCATTGGCCTTTTTATTCCCTCTACTCGAGGCAGTCTTTTTAACAGAGGCAATAGGCACTACTTCAGGGAGTGAGAAGAATAGAGAAGGCCAGTTGAGCATGTATTCGTCCTGTTTCTCGCCCAAGCAAAGTCGCAACCACGTGGCCCAGACGATATAGAAGTAGCTGCCGATTCCAGTCATAATATGCCTGGATACAATCAGAACCGAACTCAGTATACCCCGGGAAACTGAATACGTACCACCATCCATGACCTTCAAGCAAAATTCCCCAAGGCAACCCAATCTCATGTCTCCATCTCCGAATTGTGTTACAGAACACACGGTCTAGACCCCAGATCGCAAAGCCACCCAAGAATATTGAGAGACCCCAAGCGACCATGATCCACATATTTTTGATGATCTCCTTGTCTCTCTGTTCATTCGCCAGCCTCTGTGCTTTTGAGATCGACCCGGGAGCAACTTTCCTCTGCGGCACTGTTGCATATTTCGCGCGGAATGACGGTCGGATATTGACTTCCATAATGTACATGCTTCGGAAAAGCACAATCGCTGTGATCAAAGCAAAGGCATTTTGGTGGAATATTGGGTCTAAGTTTATGAAAACGTTAGCTAAGATTTTTACAGTAGAGTTTAAAGCGCAGATATTGCATACCTTGTAGGTAATGGTAGTAGAGCTTTCAGAAAATCATTAGCATGTCGGTGACTGGACCAAGAAGTAGCAACGGACCGTAATGAATATAGCCAATGACGCAAGGCCAACCCCTAGAAATTGTTGGAACAATCGAGATCTGGAGAAGGAAAATGATGCGTAGCACATAATGCACGCTGTGTAGATCATTGAAAGCTCGTCCACGAGCTGCATGGGGTCTAGAGCGTGTCAGCCTCGTCAATCCTCGTGTTACACCACGACAAGACCAACATTTCAACGTGCTATGAAAGAGGAACGACCCAGATCCAACAAGCAGGTATCCAATATATGCCACTAGAAATATAGTGTCGTAGCTGTTTTTGAGGCAGTTTCGAATGCCCTTGATTCCTAGACCTATAAAGAGGAGGTTCGTGAGGGTGTTGACTATTTCGGCGGAATAGATGGTCGCATAGTAGTCCTGAGAAGCAGAAGTCAGCTTAAGCAAAGAATTGCTCTCAAGGAAGAGAAGCTCTCAGACCTCTTCGCACCAGTTGATCGTGCTGGACACGGGTTGCCAGTAGCCCTCCTCTGGTCGTGCCGGCGGGTATGGGAGAGAGGGGAGCTTGAACCCCATCTTCAAAATTTGTGGTATATCTGGTAAAGAATCCAGATCCAGCTCTAAAAGCGAATCGTCTCAAGTCTTTGTAGACTTCAAAGTTGATCTTACGCAAGGGAGGGGATAGTTGAGCGAAGATACCTAGCAAAGGAAGTGATCAACGAGCTCCAAGCAATGACAGGCGTGTTCTCGTCTGGCAGATTCATTCGAGGCACAAGCTCTTTGGGAAAAGAGTAGGATGGCTGCGTGGCACCGGCCGTTCCTGCTGCAACGTCATGCCTCTGATGCTTCCTTCGATTTTTGCCGGCTTCTGCGGAACGAACCGATTGCATGCTGACAGATACTCGAAAGCTTTGGATTCCTGGCCCGAAACGGTCGAATGGTACCTTGCTTCGGCGGCCATTATTGACTTACTCGAAGCTCCTTATTGGTGGGATCGACTTCGCAATAGCTCTACAAGTAGACAAGATACAAGATACAAGTGGTCTATCTTAACAAGGAGGGTCTGACCGAGGCTATATCTACGACCAACGATATGCATCCAAGTTACACGACTGGGACGATATTAATACAGGGTGAATTATTAACCCACTTGATGAGTTACTTCAGTTGGACGAACTAGACTTTGGCTTGACCCCTTTCTTGGTGTCAATTCAATCGATTCTCGCTTTTTGTGCAGCCTATGCACGGGTTGTACCTGATTCTATATCTCCATATCGTGCCCAAGCGGGTTGAGACCTTTACGTATAATTATAGGGTTAGAGCCTTTCATCGTAATTATAATTATGAAATGCCACCCCACTCTGAATGCTCGTATTCCGGCACGGTTCTACGGTGGCCATAGGCTTCACAAAAGCCTTAGCCCTCGTGACCTGCTCAGCTCTATCAGACGCGTGATCTGCCAGGTGCGAAAACATCACTCAATCTCAAGGCTGAGGAACGTTAGACGGCCTTCCTGAAACCACATATCAACGACATCGCTACTCCGCAATAGCATCACAATGTCCATCCCAAATGAAGCATTGCAGAAGGTCAGTACCGCCTCTCTCTTGCTACCTCGTTGAACCTACCCCTCAACCGCCAACAGCGACGGAAGTATCAGTTGTGCCTACCCGATACTAACATCCATACAGCTGGTCCAAGAGATCGAGAGTCAAGCAATCCAAGCCCAGCAACAAATCAACGTCGTCAAATCCCAAATCGCCGTCAAACAACGCGAGATACGCATGCTGCAACTCACCTCGAGCGAGGTCTCGACTCTACCAAAAGACACGGCCGTCTACGAAGGCGTAGGAAAGATGTAAGTCAGCATTCCCGACACGAGACATCACATCCAACTTTCCATCTTCGCCGCGAAATCAGTCATTCGTGCCCAACGGTCACGAGACTCCAACGCTGATTCTTCATTGGCAGGTTTGTGTTCAGCCCTATAGGCGAGGTGGACAAGCGCTTGACCACCGAGACATCGGAGCTGAAATCCGAAGTTGAGAATCTAGGAAAGAAACTCTTGTATCTGGAGACGACGCATAGGAATAGTCGCGAGCACATCGACCAGATCTTCAGCGGAGGACGTGCATGAGGGACTCGGGAGGGCTGAGAGAACGGGCTGCGCCGCATTGAGGGGAAGTGCAATGCCTTTATTAGGATGGCAAATGTGTATGACCATTCTGGTGCTGCATGAAGGACGAGATATCCAAATTTAGGAGCCAAACAGGGGCTCTACTTCATGTGTTGTGTGGTGCCATGATATCAAATGGTACGAACTTCGTAGTTGGGGGCCGAACGTCCAGATACAAGGGCGCGCTCAGTATCCACCGTCAGCAAAGTGTTACACTACTCAAGATAGATTCAAGAGAACCCAAGACCGAGAGAGCACAAATTGAAGAATATTCATCAGATCATGTGTCCGATATCAGAGTGATTACCGCCACATAATCGATGTGGTAATAGAATCTTTCATGCATGGCACGGCCACGGCTTGCTTCTCCGTCGTTGGGGGCCAACACCCGACCCGCAGCCCAGCTGAAGCACGAGCAACCAGTCGCTCACATCGCGGCCCCAAATGGAAAGTTGCGACTTGAAGCAGCGACAACTTCCAAAACATGCGGGCCGGCACCCACACGGCGTATCGCGAAGGGGGCATTCCCAAGGAGCGCTCATCGCACGCTTCTGTCGCAGCAGTTGGACGTTCTTAAACTTCGCATCGCATCGCCAGCATCGCCATCACGTAAACATACCCCGCCAGGGATTTAAGCCTATTTCCTCCTGGCGACTGCAGTGCGATCCAGGAGCTGGGTGGCAGCTTGGCAGCTTGCAGCGTGCAGCACAACCCATTGACGGCGGACCCGGACGAGAGATGGCAGACATGCAGGCGTGCAGTAGTCTGTCGTCTGTCCCTTCATGCTCCTCCGTCCAGACGCCCAAAGCGAGAAGCAGGAGGCTGGTCGGCTGGGACTGGAATCAACAGGTGGTCTGCAGCTGTTAGGGCTGGGTTATCCTCATGGAAAGGCCGATACCAGTATGGCGGCATGCAGGATATTTCGTCTTCACGCTTTCTCTATGGCTTGCTGGGCTCGTGCTGCTGGAGGGGCTGGTCACTTTTCGTCTGTGTCCAATCTCCGTCGACCCCTCCTAGCCCTCCACCGCCTTTAAGTATCAGTCCAACCCGTTCCTGCTGACATCGGCCTCTTGATTCACCTATTTCTGTTTCGCTTATCGTTTCTCGTTTCTCATCTCTCGTTGCTATTTTGCCGCGCTGAGTGAGATTCTTATAACTGTCCGCTTTCCGCCCCTCACTCCTCTCGTACGTTCATTCTGCGAGGGTTCATATCATATATATCAACATCACAAGACAAGATATCCGTGTCGCAAACTCGTGGAAAAACTAAGACCCCTCAACCTTATCGCCTATCATCAAGGCTTGCCAAAGCGGGGAACCAAGCCTCCAGCTCATCCTAACCCCCATCATTGGACCGCCTTATCCCACCGGGCGAAATCCAGCCTCGTCTCGTCAAGATGAGCAGCTACTATAGCGACGAGGAAGATCTCGATATCCGCATCCATCGAGGTCGCGTATCGCCCCAACCACTGGTCTACTCTGACCATCGGCGTCCAGCCCGACCCATCTACTACCAGCATGGCAGTAGCTACCTAGAACCACAATACAGCAACACCGGACTCCATCGCTCGCGCTCCCATGGCCATCGACAGAGTCCTCCGCCTCCGCCTCAGCAGCCCGTGATTATCAACAAGATCTACAACGACGAGCGCTATGATGATGAGCTTATCGATGATCGGAGCCCGTACCTGCAGCTCGCTCCGAGACCACGTGCAAGGTCGAGGTCGAGGTCCAGAGCGCCTTCTTTTGCGTCCAGCTCGAGACACTCGAGCCGGGATGAGTATGAGTTGGAGAAGACGCGTCATGAGCTTGAGAAGTTCAAGTTGAAGGCCGAGAGAGAGGACGAGGCTAAGCGATTGAAGAAGGAGTTGGAGCTTGAGACCTTGCGGAAGGAGAGGGAGGAGGAGGAGGAGAAGCGTCGTGCTAAGAAGGAAGCCGAGGCGGCGGTTGAGAAGTGGAAGTATGATGAGACGAAGAGGAAGGAGAAGGAGAAGAAGGAGGAAGAGGAGGCTATTGAGAGGTTCAAGAGGAAGCAGGATAAGGAGAAGAAGGAAAAAGAGGAGCAGGAAAAGGAATATCAGCATCGACTCGAGGATGACCTGCGGAAGGCTGGGTATGATGATAGAGCCATCGCCGTGGTGACCAAGAAGGAGAAAGCCGTCGATCCGAACCGTCCCACGTTCACGAGGATGTCCCGAAAACATCTGTCGATCGAGACTTTGAATGCTTACAGAATCGACTATGAGTTCGACGTGGTAAGCTTAAGAAACTGTTCCCCATACATAACCGCTAATCAGTTGCAGGATCCTAACTATGTCCTCATCCGCCGATGGGTCCCGGAATACGAGCAAGACTTCTTGTGGAACCACACGCGCGAGATCAGAGAACGAAGACAGCCCGTCATGCTCGCTATCGAAGGAAAGAAGAAGCACGGCGACGTCGAGTTCGAGTTTGTGAGGAAGAAGGAGCACAAGAGAAAACCATCGCCATCTCCACTGTTGACTTTCTTGGCTGGTGGAAAGCGTTGATGAGACATGAAAGAAACATGTATCGGAAGTTTGAAATGAGGAGTTCGGGCGTTCTGCTTTTCAACTGTATTTGACTTTTAGTTCTGGGGATCGTGCAATACCCACTCCATTCGCCAGACATAACGAATAAATTGAAGAGATGATCAAGCTTGGATCCTGTGGATTGTGGTTTCTTGTATTCGTTGAGTGGTATTTTGATATCAATATTCAAAGTGTTCTCTCAAAGCACGCTCTTATGCGTCTGCTCCCAAGTCTGCTCCGCCCTTCTAATAAGCTCTTCGTACACCGTCCAGGCCAAGGCTGAACTGAGAGCCTTGCGACTCATCCTAATCGCTAGACCGTGGAATAATGATTGCACACCATCGACTCTGACCATCTTCTTCGCCGCATATATCATATTGGGGTATTCTTTCGGCCGGAGCTGTATCCTCGTCTTGATCGCATCGAACGGATTCGTAATAGCGGTCGCGAGTCCAGCTGCCAGGACTCCCGACCCGAAGTTGATGGACGCGGATGTAGACCCTTTCATGGTCTCTCCCGCGACGGGGACTTTCTGCGATAACAAGCTCAGCCTCTTCTTAAGCTGCTCGTAGAACAAGACGTATAGCCCTGCATATGGCGCGTCTCTTATGGCCGTTGCACCAAAGCCCGAAAAGAATCCTCGCAGCCCTTCCGTCTTGAAGATGTCCTTCCCAGCACCCACGATCGACGTGTACGCATACAGATTCGATTCGTACCGGACCTTGATGACGGTTATAGGCATCAAGATAAACCCCGCGGAAGACCTAGCTATTGCCCCTGTAGTCAGGTTCGCGAGATTCGACAGCTTCGGCAACGAGGACGACGTGGGGACTCGTCCCTTGTCCACGACCCCAATTGTGCGCAGCAGATTCGACCGCGCGACATTTTGCCGCAGGGCGTTGAGACTGGTGAAGTAGATCGCGGAGCCGAACCCCGTGCGCAGAGCTGAGGGGAGTGTGCCGCGCCAGAAGGCAGCGATGGAGTTGGATTTAGAGATCTCGCGGATCGTTGCGAGCAATGTAGCTTGGCCGGACTGTTGGACTCGGGTTTTAAGTAGATCTGCGGGTTGGAGAAGGACTGCGGAGAGAACGCCTGAGCCTAGACCAGCTATGAAGTGGAATGCTGTGAAGTGTTAGACTGGATGTGTTGAGTGAAGGGAAGCTTACAAGACGACGATTTCCCGGCTTGGCCGCCATTTGACATTGTGAACTCCTTTCAATATAACATGACGGTAAGAAAATTATAGAAACTTGAATATTAGTTTATAGGCATAGCTATTCGTTGTGGCTCTTCGACTCGTGTCGGCAGTGGTGTTGAAGAGCTCAAAGAAATTTGTCGAGAATCGAGGGTCGAGACGTCATTTATATGCGGGATTCAGCGGCATCATTCCTACAGTCCCCGAGACAGCTCTCCAACTTCAAGACATCTTTTTTTCTTATATGTAATAATAAATCGAATGAATTTACGGTACGGCCGCAATTTGTTACTTTTGTCGAACTTATTTGTTTGGTGCAGTGGATACCACCTCTGAAGTTGGGCCGGCCGCATCTCCTCCCTTATTCATCCTTCAATAGTAAACCTATACAACCACATCATATATTTAGCGAGTAGACCCCCAGAGAAGTCCTCTAAAGCATCTCAAATCAAGTCTTTCTTACCACGCCCTCGGCCATGACTATCGTAGTAAGTAGCTTGATGCATGTCTTCTTGTACTGTACTGAATCAGTCACAGGCAGTTGGCCAACTATGCTCAACAGCATCAATGAGCCACAACCTAGCCCTCTGTCAAGTTCTAGTCAAAAAGGCAGTTGAAGCAGGAGCCAAAGTACGTTTCTCCTCCATTACCTACTTCTGTCGGCTCACAACATCCGGGCCTTATTTCTCCCAGAGGCAACAGACTACATAGCGTCGAGCCCAGCACAGTCAATATCCCTAGCTCGGCCAATGAGCATAAGTCCTTTCGTCCTCGGTCTTCAAAAAGAAGCAAAGGCGTCTTCTCTAGCTATCAATGTAGGGATTCATGTGCCTGCAGCCGATGGAGGCAAAATGGCCAATCGGAGCTGTTGGATCAATGAGAAAGGGGAGATTGAGGCTTCCTATGACAAGCTGCATTTATTTGATTATGGGGCTTTGAGGGAGAGCAATAGTGTTGAGGGTGGGAAGAAGATCGTGCCGCCTGTTGAAACCGTGGTTGGAAGGGTGGGGTTGACCATTTGTTTTGATGTGAGTTCACTCCAGGTCTGATGATTTCTGGATTCGGACTGATGAGAATAGTTACGTTTCCCTGAGATTGGGCTAGCTCTCAAGCGTCAGAAGGCTCAGATCATTACATACCCGTCCGCGTTCACTGTACCGACGGGGAAAGCTCACTGGGAAACACTTCTCAGATCGAGGGCTATCGAGACGCAGACCTATGTCATTGCTGCTGCACAAGTTGGTTCTCATAATGAGAAGCGAACTAGCTATGGACATTCTATGGTTGTTGATCCTTGGGGCAAAGTCCTGGTTGATATGGCTGGAGAGGGAACGGAGCCTGAAATAGCCGTGGTTGACATTGATCTGGAGTACCAGGAGAAAATCCAGAGAGAGATGCCGTTGCTTAGGAGGACGTAAGTACTAGTTTCGGCCATATACGATTGAAATCTGCTAATAAGAAGCAGTGATGTATACCCGGAAATATGAGAGCACGTGGCCATAACATTGCGACTTGATAAAGGATCATATGGAATATCATATAAAATTCCATCCGCTCAAAGATTATGAAGCACTCAAGTCTCGAACCTCGCCTTGACCGATATCCTTGAGTCCCTTCTCCTTCATCAAGGGGGTTTCTATGGCCAATGTAGAACAGCTCTGGAAGCTAAATCTTTTATTATATTTGAGCGAATGAGAGCCTGTGCAATCATATCTAGGTCTGATAGAAATGGTGGAAGCAATCATGCCAACTATTTATGAACATTGTTATTATCTACATAAATATTTTAAGTTCCCAACGCCACCGATGCAAAGTAGTTGATAGCTAAGCAACTCCTGTTCATTGTTAAAACCCAGTTTGGTATCCCCATTTGGTATCCCCATCTTGATGCCTTTACTTCTATGCAATTCTCCGTATGCCAAGCCAATCCCACCATTCTCGTCTATGCCACTTCTCACATCACCAACACCATCTTATCCTCACTTACCGGACACTTACACCACTTTTCACACCTACAACTCCTTCTTCGAGCCCTTCTTCGCACCCTTCTTAGCAGCCTTCTGCTCTCTCTCCCTCTTCGCATAAATCCCCGACGTAAACGGATCCTCGAACCTCAACGCAATCAGATAAACTACCAGTACCTCCACTGTAAGTAAAATCCCTGCCGGTTTTCCAAAAAGGACAGCCGTTCCCAAAAAGCTCAACGTGCTCCCATAATACATGGGACTAGCCGTGAAATTAAACGGAAATCCAGTCACAATATCATCCATCAGAATCCCAAAGTAATCACCCAAGTATGTGCCAGTGAGGCCTAATGCCCACATCGAGGAGAGGACGAGGACATTGCCTGCGGCGATGAGGCCATACGCGATGTAGTTGCTGAGGGCGCTGTCGAGGAGTGGGTGCGAGGGCTGGGAGCGTAAGGCTCGCTCGTAGAGGAAATCACGGAATATGCCTAGAGAGAAGATCACGACTGCAAGACCATAGCAAGCGTAACGTGAGTTACCACCAGCGAGTTTCGTGAGTATCTTGTTGTGATATTCTGGGCGGGGCTGTCAGAGGTATTGGAGATCGGTTTGATGGAGCAAGCTACCTTGGCGGGCGACAATGCTGCAAACAACGAGTCAGCTATCTTTCAACCCATGCAGGGGATACAGGGCCTTACTTCCAGAAAATTGGATTGAATGCAATTGATGCCGCGGCGACTGGACTATGGATGAGTAGCTATTCCATAGGTGGGCTAGATAGGCATACTTGCTAGACTTTTCTGGTCAAAGTCTATGAGACCTTTACTGTGTCCCAAGAAGCTTGTCATGATGCCGACTCGTATCTCGAGATTTTGGGATACACTGGTAGAGATTTTGAATTCAAGTCAGCATCTGCCGTTGAGGTAAATACGGAGGTACCTGTGCTCGACTCCGCGAATCAGGAGCGACATGACGTCGGTTACTGTCAGTTGCGGGTTCAGCGTAATTCACCCAAAATTAGGTGAAATTTGGTGACAGCTTATTTTTTGATTAATAAAACCTCGGTCCCTTTAGCCCCTCTAGATTCCTCCCAGAACTTATTCATCCTATAATCCCTAGAATTTGCTGCTGATTTTGAGGGGTAGCGGAAACGAAGAAAGGCGAGGTCTTCGGGTACTTGGTTCGAGAAATTCCACATATCTAGTGTATCACTACGACTGAGTCGACTTTCATTTTTCAGTAAATACAGATGCCCTCAAGTGCGCCTCCTTGCCCAGGATATTTTGTCCGTTCACCCAGTCATAAAGCCACCTCCCAATACGCCTTTTGGTCCGAAACTTGAGTCCCATTATCACCAGCTCGACTTTCAGTTGGCACGTCTCGTGTTTCTCGTCTTTTTGGCTGTCGTTGTAGCATCTTCCTCGTCTTCATCCTGGCCCTTCTTAAGGTCCTCGTCCAGGCCCCACTCCTCTTTATCATACCAATCCTCGCCATCAGACATGTCACGGTTTAACCCAACATGAGCTTCGGCTTTGGCCCATTTCATAACTAGATGACGGTAGCGATCGGCCCTTAGTAAGCCTTCGTACACCCTCTGAGCGCCGCGACATATTTCCTCCTGCTTCTGTATGAACAAGTGTAGGTATTTCCTGGTGTCTTCGGCCTCATGTTGAGGGAGACCAAGATCTCGATCTGGATGGGACTTAAGAGGAGCGAGAAAGTACGGATGTATAAAGGATTCCACGTTTGAATCTGGGGTTGCAGACCTTGTTCTGGTCGTAGCATTATCCGACGCCGCCTGTGCCTGGGCTCGTGTCCGCATGCGGGTTGGGACGGGGAGGTCTTCTGGGTCGCCTTCGCCAGTTACACTTTCCCGCTCATTAGCCACCAGAACTTCGACTTGGATTTCGGCTGTCTCTCCGGGCTTCACCGGAAGATCAAAATCCATTGCACTCTCAACAGGTTCATCTTGACCTTCCCCCAAAGTATTCTCTGTTGACTGCTTTGGAACATCGGGGGTCTCGTCAATTTTCTCCCGGGTTGATGGCTCATTTGTTCCAGTTTTCTCAATAACCGTGGCTTCATCCGTCACCAAGCCCATCGCAATATCACCGTTTGTAGGACCATCTCTATCTGCACCTGAAACCATATTGCTCGGAGTCTCCCGTTGCGTGAGAAGTGGGGGGGCAATTTGGGTACCATCTTCCGACACCATTGTTCCAGTCGATAGTTGGTCTCCGTCGTCTTTGGAGATCACTTTTTGAAGTTGCTTTCCCCGCTGGCGATCTCTCTCATCGCCGAAAAGGTCGAAATCGGTCTCGGTCTCAACGCTCTCAGTGGGTATCCAAGTATGATCCCCACATAGTTTTGTCAAAAGATGCTTTATTCTCCAAAGAGATGCCTTCTCTTTTTGTACCATTTCGCCAGCATGTCGGGTGAGTTCTGTGAGAGTGTTGGAGAGAAAGGGTTTGGCGAGGGTCGGGTGGCCAGGCAGGTCAGAAGCTGCTGTCAAAGGTGCTAGGAGATCTGCAAGAATGACGTTAGTATGAGCTTTGCGTACCACTCCAGGTATTCGTACTTTCGATTTTCACATCTGCATATGGGTCGAACTCCGCAGCAGCAGCACCAGCGACCTGTGCCCTCTCATCGTCGTCTTCGCTATCGACTTCGTATCCATCCTCGTCCACTAACGGAGGATTTCGACTTATAATATCTCGGTAGAAACCTGCATGTTCAATTGTCTTGTTGGGTATCAGCATATACTCGAATATACTCGTAGGTTCTCATGAGTGGAGTGACGTACCCTCCTGTAGACTAAAGGACCTGTCGGCGGCGCCAATTGACCCTCATGAACATATCGTGCCTTCTTCTTCAATTTGCTCCCCCGGTTGGTCAATCGTTCGATTGAGCTATCGGAGTCCGAGTCTGCAGTGCATAAAATGATTAGGAACGCTCAGAAGTCTGGTGAACTGTGGATCTTACCGTAGGCTTTTCTTTTGACGGCCTTTTTCATGCCAGCAATGGTCGCGGCGAAGATGGCAGCTTGAGATGCCATTTCGATAATACGAATAAGATGTGAGATCTTAAAGGTTCTGGGATATCTGCCGTGTTGAGTTGTGCCTTCTCTGGACGAGATCGCGATGCGACTCCGCGCTGGACGGTGAGGGGTTCGCAAGCAAGTTTTGAAGGTTGGTGTTCTAGGGTAGTCGGATAGCTTGTGTCACCACCTGTAGACGGTGGCATGCGATATGAGATTGTTTAAGTTGAATTGTGCTGCCTTGATGTTCGTTTTCTACAAGCTTAGGAGAATGAGGACGAGTGTGAACCAAAACTGGCTCCGACAAGGCTGTCGGCGATCGTGCACTAAGGCTCCGCTTTGACAAGGGTCTACAGAACTTCAAACGGACTCTAAGGAGGAATTGGAGTCGGAGTCGCGATATTTCAACTACTCCAAAAATCTTTTTCTTTGTGCCTTGCCCACTTATCCCCTCGGAATAGAGAGAACTATGAATCAAAGCTAGCCTCCACATATGCCGAGCAACACGCCAGGTCATCTACGAAATCGCATGCAAACGAAACCTACGGTTCCCTTACTGTATATACCTGCTTATGGAGGATTTAGGACCACAAAGCAATGGACGCGTATGCGCCTGCCTACGTGGCTCATAATATACCTCTGCTAGTCATCTCTGGACTGGGCTTTGTTCCACCAGACGAGTCCACTTTGCACGATGTTGGCATTCGCATTACATCTGAGATTCCGGTTGTGGATTCCACAGCTTCTCAAGCTCTGCTGAGATATTTCAGAGATGGCGATGCTAGGGGCCTTCCGTGGAACTCGCGGGAACATAATGGGAGGAACAAATTCAGAGTGAAGACGGTTGGAAGGGTAAGTCAGGTCGAAAGCCTCCCTAGCAAAAGCTGAGGTTCGAATAGGACTACGTATTACCGCCTCGAAATACTATATCTTCCTCTCACGGAGTTCCAAACTCGGAGGTCAGCAGCCCAACAACACGAATAGTCCTTCATTCGCCCCTATCCCCTTTGACGCCTGGATCAACAGTATTCCCTGACGGCTTGATTGATCCGAAATGGATCGAGAAGCATCAAGAGGTAGTCCCAAGTGTCTACCTGTCCTTCTACAAATTTACTTCCGATCCAACATTGACAACGCTGCATGATAACCAGTTAAAGTCAGATATAAACAATACCAAGAGCATATTGAGTCAGTCTGGCTACAAAACTCGTTTGGTAGTGGGGCTGTTGAGTGAAGAATCTATCGTTCAGTCTTCAGAGGTCGAAGACCGACTTGCAAATATCCGGAAAGCAACCGGCCTTGATTCTAAAACATCTCTGTTTTTCTTGCCTCCAAAAAGCTCTCCAGTTGAACTTCAAGCATTTGTGGAGACGATCATCTCAACCATATACCCACAATGTATTGAATACTACAGAGATCTGAGTAAACACTCGAGAAGGAAGCGAAATAGGGGCATCGTTCCTCCACCTACAGCTCCACCTACGTCTGGCACTTCGCAGACACTGTCTAGCCAGGGCTGGAATGTCAGATATGACTTCAAACTGGGCATTTTCGCCGAGTTTCGCCAAGAGATGGATGCTGCCGTAAGATCGTATGAGAGTGGATATGATACACTGTTGAGCTCAGACGTCTTGGAAGCGATTGCGAGCTGGAGCCCGAGGTGGAACGAAGGTCGCCTCCTTGCTGATATCTTTGCAATTCGTATCCTGCGCTGCTTGCTATGGAATGGCAATACAACAGCAGCTGCCCGTCGATGGCAGATGCATCGAGCTAGGATACGCGACTTGGTAGATCGTAGAGGGCAAGGATCATCGACATATGGGTGGGAAGCCTGGGAAGCTAGATGGGCTACTGTGATGGCCGAAATGATTAAAAAGGTCTCGATTATCGAGTTCACAGGCAGTACCATTTTCCTTTTGGCAGAGAAGGGTACCACGATTGGAGAGCGCATAGAGCCATGGGATTATCTTCACCATCCTGGCTACTGGCACCGCCTTGCTGCACAACACCTCATGGCCCGCCGGAATTTAGCTCTGGAAATTCCAGAAGAAGATAGGTCTCCCCCTGGCACTTCTCCCGCTTCTCAAATCGCAAGCAAAGCATATACCTATGACACATATCTTTGTCCAGAACCACATGAAGAAAGACCTCTTCCTGGGCGTGACGGTGTCGATCACTCACTGCTCATCATTAACTCTCTCACGAAAGCCATAAATGAATTCGAGCGAAGGAAACAATCACGCCTCGCACAAGACTTGTCTCTGCTATCTGCTAATGAAAGTCTGAGGAGAGGTGCTTGGGATGATGCGCTGCGAGTCCTCCGACCTCTATGGCAGAAGATGTCATTCAGAAGAGAAGGCTGGTGGAACGCTGTGGAAGAAGTGGGTTGGGCTTTGAGGGAAGCAGCAGTGCATTCTGGAGATGGCGGAACTGTTCTTGCTGTGGACTGGGAGCTGTTGAACAGAAGTTTGTCGCCGATCTTGTCCTACGCAAGTAATTATTGCTAAAAAGCATTTAGGTTTCAGTCAGCATCCAAAGTGGCATTACGATCTATCAAAGTCATTAAATGGCCTCGAGGCTGCCGAGAATAAGCCAGTTGTTGTACTCCATGACGAAGACCTACACTCATTTCTGTCAGCGACATACACCTTTGAACATGCCGAGGGCAAGGTTGGTGAGCTTTGCCCATCTCAATTGGCCGTCACGTCTGTCGCCCTACCGGCATCTGTACCAGTAACCATGACCGAGATAAGAATAGAATTTGAAGGGAGCATGAAACCTATCATTTTGAGGCACGGTGGTCCCACTCAAGAACCGAGTTCTGAGCTGTTAGCTTTGCATAAGGTCTCTTTGAACGAGCTCCAAGTAGGAAGTAGTGGGCGAGATGGCCGTCCTGTACTGTTAGGAGAAACTCGTCTTACGTTTCAGCCTGGCGTAACCCGAGTCTACGAGTTCGGTAGTCTGCTTAGAGAAGCTGGGGAAGCAAGAGCAATATCGGCAACTTTCGCCATTGCATCCGACAATTTCGATCTCGAGTACGTCCAGACATTTGGTGAAAAGACTAGTACGCCTGATATCTGGTGGGGTGAGAATTCCTCGAAGAGAAAGCTAGTCCGTGTCAACGCATCTGGAATCACTGTTCTTCCAAAGCCGCCTAAGATGGAACTCCGCTTCGTGGGGATTCAGGAGCAGTATTACATGAACGAGAATATCAAGTTACAGCTTGAAGTCGTTAATGGAGAGGATGTCGATTCGGTTGCCAATCTCCAAGTCCATCTGCTTGGAGAGAGTGCACCCTTACTCACACTGAGAATGGCCCAATCTAGCCGTGACCATGATAATTGCGAAGAGGGAAATTCACATTCCGAGTTTGCACTTGGAAATATCGCCGCTGCAGGATCTTGTATTGTTGAATTACTCATACCTCCGATAGACTTGCCAGCAGTCTATGATCTGACTATGAAGACATCTTACAATCTGGTGTCGGATTTGGAAACTCCAGTCTCTCGCTCGATGTCTATCCAACTTGCAATCATCAATCCCTTCGAAGCAAATTACGACTTCTCGCCACGCATTCATCCCGATCCCTGGCCGAGTTTCTTCACTCATGGTGAAGGACAAGATAAGTCAGAAGAAGTTGTCCCTCATGGATTATCACAGAAATGGCGCTTAACGAGTCGCTACTTCTCTTTTGCTGCAGAGGACTTGATTCTTCAGGATCTGGATGTCGAAATCCTCGGGACGAGTGGTGGCATTCACTGCTATGCCAAGAAACTCATTTCTATCCCCGAAGCTGGCATTCGAGTCAGCCCCAAGAGTCTGGACGAGGCTGAATTCGACGTCTTTACACAGAAGCTTTCGCTTGATGACCGCGGTACGGCAACACTGGATGTCTCCCTGGCAATCAGATGGCGCCGTGACAAAGAAGGCTCGACTGTCAATACAACTGTTCTCGCTGTACCGCGATTACTGGTCTCAAGTAGCGAACCGAGGGTCTTGGGAGCTGTCTCATATTCAGGGACTGTTCCCTCCATGCTTCATTTCGATGTCACCATCGAGAATCCCTCTAATCACTTCCTTACTTTCGGCGTATCTATGGAGCCCAGCGAGAAGTTTGCATTCTCTGGAGTCAAACAATCTACTTTACAACTTGTGCCACTATCAAGGCGTTCAATGAGATTCCGACTACTACCTTTCAGTCGTGGAGACTGGATAGGACCTATCCGCTGCGTGATACGAGATAGATACTTCCAGAAAGTGCTCAAGATAGCTCCGACTGAAGGGATGAGGCTCGATAAAGACTCCATTTACGTTTGGGTGCCTCCGGAAGAAGATTCAGAAGACCCGTAGATGCAGATGATCAGCATATGAGTGATGTTCAACATGATGATACGATAGACAGAATCAGTCACTGAACTTTGGTTCACTATAACTCTAGACCCTCCCGCTCTGCACTTTGCAATATGAACTTCCGAACCTGTGACAAATCAGCACCCTCGGTCTTTCAATTCGGAATGAATATTGATATACCTGCGCATCAGGAGCAAGTTCCATAGCTAAGAAACCATCACTGTCTTTCTTATCCGTCTCAGCACCCGCCTTTAGCAACGCTACAGCTGTATCCCCATGGCCTTCAGCCACCGCGTGATGCAGTGGTGTCTGACCTGCAACATCCGTGGCGTTTAAAGGACTCTTATTCTTCACTAACAACTCAACCATAGGCGCTGATCCCACAGCAGCAGCTCTGTGAATTGCGTATTGACCTCTCTTGTCTTTGACTCTTGCTGAAGCAGCTGGTTTGGCACTAATGAGACGGCGAGCTATGTCGAGGTTGTTTTTTGAGGCTACGAAGTGCAGTGCTGTTTGGCCGCTGAAATCTGGAGTTTGTGAGTAAAAAGAAGTAAGTAGCAGGATAAAATCGGACTTTTGGCGTTGACGTCTGCTTCTTTGCGGAGTAACAGATCAACGAGCTCTTCGCCATCCTTCCGACTGACCGCGATCATCAACGGCGTCCATCCCGAACCATCCTAGAGTCCCGATCAGTTACTTGCTAATAACATCCTAGCATTCAGAATACGCAGTACGGCAGCGTCATAGACGTACTTGAACATCAGGATCAAAATTCTTTTGCGCTGCTAACATTTTCACAATCTCCAAGTGACCGTACGAGGTTGCCCAGTGGATAGGCAAACGCTCGTCGTCATCTTTTCGATCCGCGAGTTTGGGATTTGCCTGTCAAAAATATACGTATAAGCACTTTATAGATATCAGAGTGAATAGAAAGCTACTCAATTAAAACCATGAAAGAACTAACATTCAAAAGAGATTCTACAACGGTTGCTGTTTAAGAAGTATTGATTAGCAAGGCTCATGAAAGTGGCGTTTGCGAGGGTTGTATTCATACTCTTTCCATCACGAGCGGCCTCGTGAATAGCAAATTTCGATGGCTCATCCATAGTTTCAAGGCAATCCTAGTTCTCGTATCCCGTTTGAGAGAATGGAGTAGCAAGTTAGTAGAGAATTATCGAAGAGGTATTGCTAGGCCTTGCGGGTTAGAGAAAGTCACGTGAAAGACAAGGCTGAACGAACATGAAAATATCGAGCTCGAGGAAGCATTCGCAATTCAACCACATCCATCCACGTCCAAGATGGCGCAAGTAGTGACATCCCCACAAGATGTGGATCACCTCAAATCCCTCATCCAACAAAATGCCAAAAGATCGCGAGCTCTCTTCACAGAAAGCAAGATCGACGATACAGAATATACCGAAGCAGCAGACCGCGTAGGAATCGCCGCGCGCATACGATTGGAATATGACGCTGTACGAGAATTACCTCCAGCTCTTGCAGCAAAGCAAGCCAGTGCAGCAGGTTCACGGAAGAAGAAGCCTAAGACAGCCCCAGCAGAGGAAGATGCTTCGAACGCGAGAACTACGAAACTTATTGAGGGTGTCATGTCAGCGAAGGACGCGAGTGTCAATCAATCGACCGCATTGACGATTCGAAGACAAGGAGCTGCAGATGAGCCGCCAAACGCCAATGGTCCCAATGTACAGAAGAACCTGCCTTCGTCAAGTCTGGTGCGGAAAGGGACAGTTGTGCAGCAGAAGCCGGAATGGCATGCGCCGTGGAAGCTTATGCGGGTTATATCTGGGCATCTGGGATGGGTCAGAAGTTTGGCTGTTGAGCCAGAGAATCAGTGGTTTGCTAGTGGTGCGGGCGATAGGACGATTAAGATCTGGGATCTGGCGACGGGCAATCTGAGACTCACGTTGACGGGACATATCTCGACGGTTAGAGGATTGGCGGTGTCTCCTCGGCATCCGTATCTATTTTCGTGCGGAGAGGACAAAATGGTCAAGTGTTGGGATTTGGAGACTAATAAGGTTATCAGGCATTACCATGGCCATTTGAGCGGTGTTTATACGCTTTCTCTGCACCCTACTCTCGATGTGCTGGTTACTGGTGGTCGGGACGGTGTTGCCAGAGTCTGGGATATGAGGACTCGAAGCAATATTCATGTTTTATCTGGGCATAAGGGTACGGTGACAGATGTCAAATGCCAAGAAGCAGATCCTCAAGTCATCTCCTCTTCTCTCGACTCGACAGTACGACTCTGGGATCTGGCAGCTGGAAAGACAATGGGAGTTCTGACCCATCACAAGAAGGGTGTCCGTGCGTTGGCTATTCATCCAAAAGAGTTTACATTTGCAAGTGGAAGTACTGGAAGCATCAAGCAATGGAAATGCCCTGAGGGTGCTTTCATGCAAAACTTCGAAGGTCAGAACTCGATCATCAACACTTTGGCCGTCAATGAGGATAATGTGCTCTTTTCTGGTGGAGACAATGGATCGATGAGCTTCTGGGATTGGAAGACGGGCCATAGATTTCAGGCTTTGGACACCACGGCTCAACCTGGATCACTCGATGCCGAAGCTGGACTCATGAGTTCTACGTACGACAAGACTGGACTTAGATTAATATGTGGAGAAGCCGACAAGACTAGTACGTATTCCCGAACGAACCTGCTTATCAGTGGTACTAATAGATCCGTAGTCAAAGTATGGAAACAAGACGAAACGGCTACGCCGGAGACGCATCCTTTGGAATGGAAGCCAACATTAGGAAGGCAAAAGTACTAACTACGTGGGCGTTAAATGAAAAGGGACGGGAATGTATATCCTGGCGAACGGAGTTTGGGAGGACATTGATTACTCAAAAGGAGTAGGTCTTCTTGACAGTTGTATTATATACTATACTGAGAATCCAAGATTCTTGATCTCTGGATCATCTTTGAATGCGAGTTTCACATCCTCCTCGCCGATGCTCAAGCGAATCTTCCCCGTACGATCGGCTTTACGTGCCTCCAATCCAATTATACCAGCTTCCATCAAATCGATAGCTGATGACCCCATAGCAAGCACTCTTGGTGCTTTCAATGACTGGCGGCCTGTGAGCTGCATACTCTTTCCCTTCGACAGAACATTTTCTGATTTCAGGAGGAAGTCAATCATGTTTCCCCCCGTATCCATCTTTGCCATCCGCTTCGCCTCATCAAGCACCTCTCCCAGGATACTCTCCGAAATGCCAGTTCTCCTCGTCTTAGCCAGCAATGCCGCAAGCAAGACCTTCGAGCTCAGCGGCAGTCCCCTCAAATACTGCTGCAATGGACTCGTCGTAGCCTCGTTGATTGCTCGCTTCACAGTCGCTATCGTCACCTTTCCTAGATTCTTGGAAGGGAACCCAGTCTTCTGAGTCTTGCTTGGTGTCCCGGGAACTACACCATTTTGAGAATCCAAGATATCTGATTCTACTAACTCTACAGCTCGTCGACATATATCGAGCGCGCGTCGAGCGTCACCGCTCACAGCAGCAACCTTTCGGCTGGCGAATTGAACGGCATCTGACTCGACAATGTTTCCAGGGACTCCTTCGAGGCGGGATTGGATGATTTTCATGAGTTGCTCGTGCGTGTAGCCAGGGAAGGTGATTCTTGTGAGACCTGAGAAATTAGCTTCTATTGTCCAAAACTCAGGGAATTGCATACCAAGTCTACTGCTTATCTTGTTGCTCAACGTTCTCTCCGGCAGATCCATGGTATTGGCAACAGCCAACACAATCAATTTACTGTATCTTAGACCCGGCCAGTTGAAGAAATTGTACATAACGCTCTGGTTTTTCGTGACAAGTTGATCCAATTCATCCATTAGTACAACGCAAGGGACTCGCCGAGGACTAGGATGGCTGAATTCGCGCTCAAGAAGATCCAGTGCATGAGAGGGGCTGACACGATCCCCTTTCAATGCTTCCCAGAGTAAGGAGTATGATTGATGCGGATCTGTGACTTTCATGCCGTTGATCTCGACGAAAATAAAGTCGTCTAGCTCGTCTGCCATCACAGATGCATTGAGCTGAGCGACAACTTCTCTTACTGTTGCAGTCTTTCCTGTGCCAGGCGTTCCTGAGATGTAAATACATGCTCCCGATGCATCAGAAATTGCTGATTCTAAGTGGGAATAGACGGAGGCAAATTCGTCTTCTCTGCAGGGCAGAGTAGCTGGGACAGCTGAGACGTGCAGTCTTGAGCGAGCGGTTTGGAATGGCGATGAATAGACATGATCAGGAGCCAAAACACGAGTTCCAAGAGGCGTGAATTCCAAGGGCTTCTTGATGATTACTCTGGCGTAAGTTAGTAAAATGCATATCAACAGTTGATATAATGTTTACCTCTTGTGACTTGGTGTGAGAAGTTTAGAAGGTGTCCGTATCTTTCGAGGTGTAGACGCAGCAGAGGAGAATTTCTGCTTCTTCCTAGGAGTCTCCTGCTCCAAATCCGAATCATCAACATGCTTTCCTGTGAAGGCATTATCTGCAATCTTGCGTTTTCCATGCCGTTTCGTTCTCGTAGCTATGGTGTCGTTTTGCAGCCTTTCCATTAGCTTGTTTAAGCTGTCTTCTGTGCCATCATATACATCCTCCCACTTGAACTCTTCAGTATAAGTCGATGTCCGAGTATCGCAGCCTCGACGGCAGATGAATGTCTTTTCAAATCCCTTCGCTTTCCGCGGTATCTTCCCACTAGGATATTCGGTATGGAAAGCCTTCTCGGACATTATCCACGCCGTACCGTTGATCGATTGTAGTGGGTTCTCGTCATAGGAGGGAGTTATATACATTTCGTTCTGGGTTAATTAGTACACCTATCTCCCCTGCAGGTGGTCTTACTTACTGGGAAAAAATCTGCCCTCTTTTTCTGCTTATTTCGTATCTCCTTCTCAGAACAGAACCCTGTGCTAGATTAGAAAAATTACAACAAGAAGCGCCCAGGAGCCTTACACATAAACCTGGCATTTTTCTCCATCTCACCATCCTCATTGAGTGTCTCCATAAACTCGCAGATAATGCCAACCCAAGCCTCATTCGCAACCTCGGACTTCAACAGGACCGTGTCTCCAATCTTGCATTTAAAGCTTCCCATCGTAGCGCCGACTATCCTCTGCTTGTTTGAAGCATGTCGTACGGACTTGATTCTCCGTCTTCTCGCTGGAGTAGATGTCTCATTATTTTCATCATCATCCGCCAGGCTATCTTCCTGCTGGTCTCCCTTTTCGTATATCCATTCCCAGGGGTAGTCTTCAATGCCTAGTTCATCGTCGGAATCGTCTCTCGCAACTCCTGCCAAAAATTTTCTCGCCCGTTCTGCCTTTGCCGCTCGTTGCCGTCGAGGAGTCGTAGGAGTGATATTGTGAGGCATTCTGAACGTCAGTTGTAATATTGTTGAACCTGGAACATCCTTCATATGCTGGGTTTGGTAAGCGGTTGCAGTTCTGGGCGGGGAGACGCGACATCGCGAATATTCGTGTTTCGCGAAGCGATGCTTCCGGGAATAGCCTTGCAACTACATATTGTACAACCACCAAGGGGTGCAGTAGTAATTGACCTACTACCCAATCTTTACAACCACTTAAAAGAGTTAAAATAGCGCAGGATAAAACTTCAGAAGAGACAACCTTATTCGTTAAGCGCGCTCTACATACTGGTCTACTTTTTAGATTGTGTGGAAGCATAGCGAACTAAAGAGCTTTCCAGCGAAGTCGTTAATTTACGACACTGCTGAGAATCAAAAGCCACGCTTCAGAGCTTCAGCCATTAGAAGTGTCACAAGTCAGAAAATGTGTCGATACAGTCTACACAGTTGTGACGATTAGGATTCGATGCTGCCGCATTGCGTTTATTCTTCCAAATCATCCGAATCTCCAATGACTTATCCAGTCCACCACTAAAGTCCATCAGCAAAGCTTACCCAATCCTCCTCATCCATGGCGTATTGAACAGCTCCCACCAGTGTCGTATTGTATCTAGACTCTCTTATCTGAGAATACTCGTACGAGGACCCCTATCGTTACTGGAGCACCAGACGTGATGAAAAGGCCTGTTTGGAGGAGAAAAGCTGCTGGAAAAGATCATCTCGAAGAGCAGTGCTTTCATATTGGTGTAGGAAAGAGACAGTCTCGAAATAGGCTGAGTTGGTTCCGCTGGGCATCGAATGCTGGGCAGTGAGGGGACGCTCGAGTCCTTGGCCCCCATTGAGTTTATATGATGCTCGAGGCTTCTGATGCCAGTTTTCTCGTTCTGCTGATACTGCTTCTGATACATTCTGGCCGCGAACATTGATCACTAAGTTATCTGATCTTCGTAGCTTCGGTAGGAGCTATTAGATATGTTCAAGCTTGTTGATGCCCAAACCTTCAAAACTCGGAATAGGTTAAATTCCGTCTCTCCTCGCCGTTGATCGGAAGGGACTTGTTCGGATGAAATGGCTCGTGCCTCGTAAGAACTCACTTGCTCAATATGATGCAAAGAAGCCCTTTGTAAGCTGACTATTACCGGAATGCGGTGTGGTAATGAGACGAAACGGATATATATGCTATAGAGGATAGGGGTTGCGACTCTGGGCATACTGTTCTAGTATTGGTAATTTATTTCACTTGAACTTGAAGGAAATGTATCTTCCGCCACGTACAGTACATTCTAGTCAAGTACTGCCAATGGCCTTGTCAAAAGAAGCAGATTAGAATTTATTGCTCGGCACTTTTCAAGTAGATATCCCTTTTTCCCTTCTTGAACTTGCTTGGTCAGCAAGTAAACAAATAAACAAGTTTATCTCATTTCCTTCGTGCACTGGAATTGTCTTGGCATCCACTTGACGTTAAGAACGGACCATGTGGTGGTGGTGGTGAAGTTGACGACAAGAAACGAGCCAATCTCGAACTTCACACTCACAAATTTCTCTCAACCTTTCCCATTGCCACCAAATCATCACCATTTTGCAAGTAGCACCACCACTTTTGCTGATACAAAACACTTCTACTACATCAGTCGAAAGGTTTCTTTCAAACATGGCGCCTCCGAAGGAGTAAGTTCTCGCCATCTCCCCTTTCTATTTACCAAAACCTGACGCGTTTAAGCCCCGAGATAGCCCATGCCAGTAGTGAGTTCCTCCCCAACGTTGCTTCTGCATGTATGCTCATTGAAACAGACTGGGAGACAGACTCCGTTGGATCAGTCGCCTCTTTCGCTCGTCCTCAGGATCACACCGTACGACAATTAGCTACTCACAGTCAAATTCCTCCAAGATCATTGACTTACCTTGCATCTGCCGAGAGACCGCAACCACATTTGAATCAAGGCAACTTGTATCATCAACAATATACATGGGGTGGTCGTGGTCGTGGTCATAGTCATCATGTCGCATCAACCCTACCTTCATTGACGTCGACTACCAACAAGACCCCATACAATGTACAAGCAACCACTCCACACAAGCAAGGCATCAATATAGGAACCTCCTTAGGCCATCCGACCACTCACAATTCTCGTCTACTCAATAGTATGTAAATACCTCATCCATTCCACTTCCCTTGTTAAATCGTGAAAGGACATGAAACGATTCCCACTCGCCATCCACCACAAGAACAACCTCGTCAAAACCATGGATCAAGATATATTCCTCCCAAATCGCGTCAGCCAAATAACCATAACACAACTAGAGGTGGGCAAAAGTGGGAGAAGGTCGATAGACTCATCACTACTAGACAAGCGAATTGGAAGGAAGGAGTAGCTGCGAAAGACGCAGATATGCGTAGATTGCGCAGCAAGCCGGAGAGCAATAACGAATTTGTCGCGACGGTAACTGCCTCTGACGACCAACTTTGACGAGCAAAGCTAATACATGACAGGGTTATTATCTCTGGCCAAAGGGCTCAGATCCCATGGAATTGTTTGATTCCGCCCTCAAGGAGTTTGACTACCTCCGAGAGGCTTACAAGGTTCATATTGATTGGAATGAGAAGATGCGCTCTCTCCGAATCAACTGTGCAGCCCATGAGGAAGTGGCCGAGCAGAATATTGCGGCTACTATTGAGGGCATCAGACTCAAATATCTCGATGCACAGGCACAGATTGTTTCAGCAACACCTAACTACATCATCGTACCACCAACAAGCGAGGCAATTCGAACAAACGTCCAACCAGACAAGATAGTGGAACGTGAATCCATACATGTGATTACAAGTTTTAGGATCACTGGAGAACATCTTGCCCCAGCTGCTCTATCGGAGTGGGAACTCATTCATCGCCAAATGAGCGAAGAGAATTTCGAAGCCTTCCGCACTCAAATTTTCAAGAGCATATTCGAACTTCAGGACTTGAGAAGTTGGATGCGGATGCGAATTCAGTTTGGCCACGTCAATCTGGGTCAGTATCCACAGAGCTTCTTGAAGGGTAACTACTCCTTTGGAATGTTTGCCGACATGATGAAAAAAAGTCGGGTTGCAGGTGGAAGCACCTTTGATAGAAAGTAAGTCTATAGATTTACAATCTGTTAAACTTGAGCATCCAACACTAACATGCCTAGGATGGATGCAGAAATCGTAATGAACATCATCCAGAAAATCGTTGGCCGAAAACAAGACTTCGCGCCAAAGAGCTCTAAAACTATTTCTCTCGATGATGTCCTGAACAATCCCAGACATACCGAGATCGTCTTCGTTAGTACTGCTGGGGGCCGCGAGCAGCTTCGACTTGAAGCCGAAATTGAAAGTGTACATTCTGGCGCTATGGGTAAGTACCAAATCGGCCACACTCGTCTCTTCGAAGACTATGCCAGAAACAAGCGTGCAGAACTCACCACAATGGACATCCAAAGGTAGGAAGCAATTTTCGCCCACTTTGCATTGGGCTAATTGTTGACCGTCTTCTAGTAAATTCGATTGGAATGTGGAGATCATCCAAGACAGCGAAATAAAGCAGGTTCCGCAGGTGCTTCACAAATTCATAGCCGCATCCCTTGACAATAGATCGACTGAGCTTGTGGATTCCGTTGGACTGCCATATCCTGCCATTGCTCTGATAACTCCACCAGAATTCAAGGTGAAGAACGTTGTCATGCGAAGCGTCTTCCAGTACCAATGGGCCCATACGGCAAATATCGTCGAGATCGTCATTTATCGCGAGTGGAACGGTGTCCATACAAGACCAGCGCCTACCATACAAGCAAGTGTTTCCATGTTTGGCGTTGATTGGGATATGGAGATGGAGTCGATCGACAACACAACGTCGGCACGCAATTGGGATAAGCAGCTGTCCAACTTCTTCGGCCAGGAAGAAGCTGGAAAATGCTCAGGCTTCAAGGGACTTATGGTCGAAATTCAAGAAATCCAGCGTCTTTTAGGAGATGCATTCACGGAAGAGGCAGTTAAGGCCAAGCTTGCCGTGGAAAAGCGCAAGTTGGAAGAAGATGAAGATACTGAGCGCCAAAAAGGGGAAATTGAAGCTATCGAACAAGAGGAGCTCCAGAGTCAAGTTCGAGAAATGCAACTGGTCGACGACGCTGAGGTCAGCAGACAAGAGGACATCACGACGGAGCAGGCTGTGGCTAGAGAAACGGCTCGTGAAGCAGACAAAGTGTACACTGAATTTTCAGTGGGTCCTTTCCTCCTGTCCGACTTCGACGACACGCCAAGCCCCGATGGATCTCTCATCTAAATCTCCGTCACACAGGTCAACATGGTTCAGGCACCTCCTTCATGTGGCCGTCCACCCCATGTTTGCTATCCGTATGTTGGTCTTGGGACTTATGTACCAGTACATTTCAAGGAGCATCTGTCCGGGTAGATCAGTTTTTCGTCTGTCTGATTGTACAATAGCTTTCCTCTTTCTTCATGCTGGCTGAGCAGATGGTCCAGGACCAGAGGTCAGAACTTTCTGTCGCAATACTGTAAATATTAAATTAGTATAACGTATCCTGTCCCAAAATGCATACATGACATACCATCCTCAACGACACGCAAGTTATTTGACTTTTGCCCAATGATTGCCTCCAAATCCTTCAAATTATTTCCCAGCTCATCTACCTTCGCTTCATAGAACTTGGTAGCATCTTTCGTACTCTGCAAACTCTTATCAGAATTTGTCCTTTCCAAAGCGCAAGAGACAAACCTTCTCAACATAAAACCCAGTACCAACATCTACAATCACATTCTCATTATCCGCCAATACACCAGGCACGTAAAGTGATGTTGTCAGAGGGACGAGGATCGGTTTATCTGTCTCGGAAAACACATCAGCCCTGCTTGCGGGGTTTCCACATGTGCGTGATTTTGGAATCGTACCTTGAACTTTCGTAGACACACCAGAGGCGATACTCCGCAGACATTCTCTGAACTTCGCTTGTGCGGCGCGCAGCTGTTGGAAAGACGCAGTGAGGTGCTCGAGTTCGTCGTCGAGTTGCTTTTTGACCTGGCTCAGTTGCTGGGCGGAGAGCGCTGCGAGATCGACTGCAAGGAGCCGTTAGCAGAGAAGTCATTTGTAGATTGAGGAGGTGGGGCAGACTGGATTGGCCTTTTGGGGACGACATGTTGCTAGATCGAAGGATGTTGAAGAGAGCTTCAGGTTGCATGTGAGCTACTGTGAAAGTTAAAGCTGCTTACTAATCAGTTCATCCAGTAACTGGTGGTAACTGGTGGTAATGTTTGTATCAACTTTTGGTGGTACAGTACAATTAGATCCATCCTACCTACAATGGAGGAGCACGGTAGTCATATCATGTTGGTACATTTCAAGATACTCTCGTTTCATACATAGATTGACTTTTTATTTTAACACAGTCCCTAAGTTGGAAAACTCCAGGTCCATCGCACCCAACACCATGGTGTCGCTAACTTCGCGGAGTCGCGTTTTACTCTTGAGTTCAATAACGCCGAGCATATCCTTCCATCCCACTGGCCAGTGCCATCAGATTATTCCTTTTCCAGCAAATATTCAAACGTCATTTCACCCAACTCCAACCGTCCGGAATTCCTATGCCTCATTCCCTTTGTCATCTTCCTTCTTTCTCCTTGCGCCTTTGAGTTCCTGCCGCACATCCCATTCTGTTGTTCGCAAGATTTTCATTTCTGCACTTCCTGTCGAACCCCGTAAATCTTTATTTGCTTGTGGCACGTGGCTGATTTGACTGATATTTGTTACATTGTCTGGGCGAAGCGGCCCTATATCGTGTGCGTCCATCTCAATGTATTGAGTTTCGTCATCGTCAAATGAAACCTGATGGTGGACTTGCGATATGCTCGCGATAGACTCTGATGTTCCAGAAGTATCAGGATTCTGGTTAATCTCGTTCAGCCTTGATTCGCTTATGTTCTCCAATTTGTATGTCGTTTTGGATCTAGAGACCTTAGGGTAGGAGAAACTGGATAGCAGCGTGCTGACTTTGCTCCCGTTACCGTAGGAACTACCAGGATGTATTGTAGATGCCATCCCACCGGAAG
Organism: Hyphodiscus sp. D1413; assembly: GCA_003988895.1. NCBI lineage: Eukaryota > Fungi > Ascomycota > Leotiomycetes > Helotiales > Hyphodiscaceae > Hyphodiscus > Hyphodiscus sp. D1413. Next base: position 225,509 of record QYAO01000003.1, read on the forward strand.
TCGTACTTTCCATGAATGGTTTCAGGAATGGAACGCAGGCCATAAAGACGGCGAAATTAAGCTGGATTGTGGTGGCTAGATAAGAGACCCAAGACGAAAAGGTTCGGTCAGCTGCGGATGCCGAGCTGTCCTTCGAGAAAAGATATATTCGCCAGACCGTGAGCGGGATGATACTATCAAACGAGTAAGCAAGTCGAACGAGGAGGGTAATACGAAGGGCGGCACATCTTACAGAATGCGACTTCCAAAGATTGCGACAACAGTACACTTCTTTTGTAATGGCATCTGGAGAGGCCAAACAAGGTGAACTGGAAGGAGAATGATTGCGACATCTGTGACTATGTCACAGACACCGCTAGCAAGCCAGAAACCACTCTGTAGAGATGTCAGGAGCGCTAATTCATTACGGTGAAGGGAAACATACAGTGTGGAAACATTTCCCAGTAACAATAGCCCACGGGGAAGGTAAGTGGCATTGGAACGCAATCGCAAATTCGGCACTCAGGCTCCAAAGAATGATAAATCCTTCTAGCAGCGTGCTTGCCAGTCCGAAAAGAGTGAGATCCGGTATTACTATCGTACGGTAATAACCAAGCACTGACAGTTTCGCGAGACAGAGAGTCGGAATGTACAGCAGTTGTGACGCATAGCCATCCTACTCAGATGTGAGATGGGTAAAGACAGCGTGAAAGAGACAGATGTGATGTACCTTTTGATAATTTATGATCTGATGATCAGTCAAAGTTGACTGTGGCTGGCCAAGACCATTTGAAACCATCAGAGAAATAGCAATAGTCACCGCGCAACCCAAAATCTATTCTTCGAGTTAGCGTGAAGCCCTTCAAGACTATCATCGATGATTAAACTTACCATCGTAGTAAGAATGAGAACGTCATCCACTGATGCCTTTCGCATAACTTTGTATTTGCTTCCGATGCGCGTGAACACCCCAAGTATCATTGCAACCATGCCAAACCAGGCGGCGAGATTCACAATGGGACCTTCATTGCTGCCTGAGATGGTGACGGCCATCCTGATAGCAGTGCTATCAGTGAAAACGATCACCTCGCGGAGAACAATGAATATTGTGTCTCTTCATGTTCCTGCGCTGGAGGTAAGAAAGTATTAAGCAAGTGCTCCATGCCATGCGTTTCAAGCCTCTAATGTCCCCTACAAACATCCTTGCGCATGTGGTAAGGGCATTCTGACACCAGCTGAAATTGCCAAAGATCTTCTCTGTCCCGAAGCGAATACCCGATGCTTGACCGTGAGATACTTCCCGGTCCGGTTCCTCTCCTTGAAAATCACAACGCATGAATGAGTGATTCGGAACAGGAACGCGCATGCGGCTTAATTTTTTGGGGGGGAAGGCAACAGTTTATGGTGAATAGGGAAAAAGTAGACACCTGCAAACATGGCCAAGAGTTGAAGTCTTTGACATGCCGTAAACCCAACAGTACGGGTATTGGTCAGTATCCTCTATCCAATGAGCTGTTGATCATGAGGATTCAAGGCTCTCCTATTTCGTTGACTCAGTTTGCAACTTGATACGTAGAACTGCTATTAAGAACCTACAAGTGGAAGGATCTTCGCTATCTATTTCTCCTCCTCCAATTGTCCTCTCACAGTCCACGCATGGGCCTGGCAAAGAAAGGTTTAGAGGCAAGGATCGGCTCCGAGGAAAGAGTTCCCCGGTCCCGGACCAGGGGCGGGTGTCTCCTGCGACGACGCGGACCAGCCCTTAAGCCCTGTTGAGTCCTTCCTTCCATCAACTTTTCCTTGCCTTCTCAAAACGTACAGTAGTATTAGCTCGCTTCTAGCTTCGAGGGTTCAGTCTTTGGTCAAAACTTACGAGTCAAGACCTAGGATGCTTGAGAATAAGCTCAATGATAAGCATCAATCCAATTTATTCAATGCGTGGTTGGCGCTATATAAGATATCCTGAAGAACAAAACAAGGCTCTCTGCTACTCTGCTGCTCACACATCTCAAAGCACGAAACATAGTATTCCTTTCAAGCTTTTCCCAAGGCGGTGAATGAATATGCATGGGTCTAATCCCGAAAGTTATCCCGGCGAATGCATTGCATGCAAGCCCTCGTTCCCGATCACACAAGAGAGAACGGTTTCTGTAGCGAGTGTGATTGGTACAGCTCCATCCTAATCTTTGGGTTACATGGGGGCTTCTGGAATGGATAGAAGCTCTTCCCCATCTCTGGAGTTCTGATCTCCAAGTAATTGAAACACGAAGCTCCAACGCAAAATCGACTTTGTACCTTCACTCTAGTGTTCTATTTCGCAATCATAGCAAACAGTGGGGGGAAATGGACGACAAGGGGCTTAGTTCTGGTGCAGACATTGAGCTTGCGGGCCAGAATGGAGGCGGTACCCCGGATTTTGATAGAGAGAATACAAACAGAGATGAAGGAGACATGGCATACTTCGGCAAGACACAACAACTCAAGGTACGCACACGCAGTATTCTATGGCGCAAGTCTTACGAAACTAATTCGAGTAGCGGCGGTTCGGTTACTTATCTATAGCCGGATTTATTTGCAGTCTCTTGGCTACTTGGGAGGTAGTCTTCTCGTAAGCTCTGCACCTTTAGCTGCTGTGGTATGGAAATTGTATGATGTAGATCCTGTAGCTAACCTAGCGCATTTAGAGTCTTCCTCATAGGGTTTGAGAATGGAGGTCCCGGAGGTTTAGTCTATGGCTACCTTATATGTTGGTTGTATGAATCCCCAAATCGCTGTGCTTGACTTTCTCCATGATCATTACTCTCTTTCTTCCTCGATCAATGGAAGAGCGGTTTCAGACTGTTTCTGGCCAGCACTGACTTGGACTCGATAGTGGAACTCTGGCGGCGATGTCTTCTTTGGCAGAGCTGGCTTCAATGTAAGATATGTAGGATAAGTTGCATTTCCTTGAGCTAACGGATTTTTCAGGATGCCTTTAGCAGGTGGAGTATGTTCTTCTGTCTCCAAAGAACCCTCGTACAGTTAATTGATCGAATGTTGACGTGGTTGTTAGCAATACCACTGGGTTTCTATTCTGGCGCCCGGCAATACAGCAAAGTTCATGAGTTACTTTACAGGTACGACTACCCTAAAGTGTGTTTGTGTCCAACACTGACTCCTCAAAGGCTGGCTTACAGTCATTGGCTGGCAATCAGGCCAAGCTTCCGCTGCCCTCATACCCGCTACCTTGATACAAGGACTGATCGTCCTCAACAATCCTACATACGTCCCCAGTCGATGGCAGGCGACACTGCTCTTCTACGCGATATTGGCCCTTATGGTGTTCATAAACACTATCTTGGCAAGATGGCTTCCCAAAGTCGAGGGCGTATTTCTGTCGGTGCATATATTGGGCTTTTTTGCAATCCTCATACCGCTGGTTTATCTTTCTCCGCATGGCGATCCCAAAGATGTCTTTGCGACATTTCTGAATGGAGGAGATTGGAGTTCTCAAGGGCTCTCCTTCTTTGTTGGACTCGTTTCCAATGTTTACATATTCCTTGGTAAAGTTTATTTGCACTCAGAGAATGATACTCTACTGACTTATTTCAAGGGGCGGATAGCGCTTGCCACAGTTCGTTCACTCCCAGTTCTAGCATTTCTCGAGCCCATGTTTCGGGAGCTGCAAAACTTGATTCGCCCCATACCTGACATTTCCATTCTCTACGCTCAATTTTAAGTCAAAATGCTGATAGTAATGGTTTAGTGGCTGAGGAGGTCTATAACGCGTCAACAATCGTTCCCTGGACCATAGTCTCAACAATACTGCTAAATGGGGTACTGGGGTTTTCCATGTTGATTGCACTCCTATTCTGTCTGGGAGACATCACAGCCGCGTTGGACACACCTACTGGATACCCCTTCCTTGAAGTCTTTGTACAAGCTACAAATAGCATTGCCGGAGCTACAGTCATGGCGTGCTTGATCCTCTTTCTCTTGGTCGCTTCGGCAAGCGGAGTCTTGGCCACCGCGTCTCGTCTGCTCTGGTCCTTTGCCAGAGACGGCGGAGTTCCACTGAGCAGATATATTGACCGCGTAGGTTGACCTTATCCCATCTTCCTCTCCCCTGCATTGGAATCAAATCCTTATTTTGAAAATAGGTCCATCCTTCAACGGGTCTGCCCTTGTACTCGATTCTCACCACCACCGTTGTGGGTGTGCTTCTCGCCCTCATAAACATCGGAAGTACCGCCGCATTCAACGCCATGGTAAGCGTCAGCGTTGCAGCCTTTACGCTATCCTATTCGATACCTATCTCACTCATACTTCACAAACGGCTCCGAAACGACCCAGTCAGGGACAAGCTCCACTGGGGACCGTTCCGCATGGGTCCGATTTTGGGACCAATTGTGAATGTCATCGGTTTGATGTATAGTGCCGTCACCTTTTTCTTCAGCTTTTTCCCGTCCAGCGTAACTGTCACCCCAGCTTCGATGAACTGGAGCTGTCTGCTGTTCGGATTTTCGGCCATCTTCTCTGTTGTGTTTTATCTGATCTGGGGAAAACGCGCATACAAGTGGCCAATTGTGGACCCAATCAGGAGAAATCAGTAAGGGCTCTGAATCCAAACGGGAATGATCATTGGAGGGAGTGGGTATATAGTCGAGAGGATTATTCTGGCAATTGCAGTCAGAATCAAACTGCCTGGTCAGATGTAAATAGCCTCGATGATTTAAGAGAACAAATCATCACCACAGAGCCACTGCCTTTCCAGCGGCCATCTATTGGGTATCTTTGTAGACTGTTGCAGCTAGAAACCCTAGCCCCCTGTGCCTTTCTGCATGAGAAGTGCATAAGAGAGAGCGCATGCAGGAGGCGAAGTAGCGGCAGGTTCCAAGGGCCTCTTACTGACGAACCCACCTATGGACCTGACCTGTGACCTTAATCCCGTATATAGTGCGCGGAGCCCTTCCCTGGAGACGCAGTTTCATCCCATCTGCCATCCACCAGGCCTGTAGAACATGAACCAAACAAAGAAGCAGCCGTTGCTGCTCCTTAAGGCCGACCCATCAGATGCTCTGGAAATCCTCGAGATGCACATCGCATCGTTCAGCACCCCTCTGTAAGCACTGATGCGAACGGCGTCTACTAGATGCTGATTCTTTATTTAGCGAACGAAGCTTCTTCGTATTTTTCCCGGCAGAGGAGCCGAGAGAGCAGGGTGTAAAAAGATTGGTCGAGGGGTGGCTCGGTGACCCTACAGCCACATACTTGAAGGTCGTTGAGCCAGAAAGTGGTAAGTCCAAAATTCTTTTCAGTGTTCGAAAACTACTCGTTGCTCGTTCTAACAATCGCAGGGAAAATCGTTGCCGCGGCAAAATGGTGCATTCATGATGAGCTTCCCTCAGAAGCGAAACTGAACGAGAAACACCACGTCGATTGGCTTTCTGATGAGGACTCCAACCGATGGGGCGATCAGGTGTTGGAATTTTTATATGAAGAACGATCGTCCAGAATGCGAGGCGGAGTTCGTTGCAGTATGTCCATTCAGAACGACCTGAGGCCTCAGCCATATAACATGAACTACTGCTGACATACTGATTTGAAGTCATCGACATGATCTCAACAGCTCCAGAACATCAACGTCGAGGCGCTGGCTCGATGTTGATCAAATGGGGAACCGATATCGCAGATGCGAGGGGAGTGAGTACGTTTGTTCAGGGGACGAGGATGGGAAGAAATTTGTATGAGCCTCATGGGTTCATAGCTGAGAGATTCGTTACCGTTCCAGTTGACGAACGGTGGAAGGACAAGCCACTGATTGAATACTTCAGCCTTGAGAGGCCGCCAAAAGCTCCAGAAGCTAAGGGAGCATGAGTGGAGACATACTTGTGCTGGAATTGACTGGAGAACCGAGGGTTTGGGTCATGTCTGTCAAAGCCATACTTCATTAGCTACCGTTGGATTAGGTGGTCGATATATTTAAGCCTCCGATCATATGCTATTCCAACCCGATATTATTTTGTAAACAAAGTTAGTCTCTCTGATATAATATTGTCCAGTAAGCCCACGTCTATAAGCGTTGCATTATTCTTCAATTTTAGGTATGGGAGCAATCATTTAGTCCTTCCAGCTCCAAAAGCTCGAGTGACTAGCTACGATTTCCAGCCAGTATCGTACAGCTCAAAACACTACCCCACAAAGAGTATATCAATACAAGAGATATGTTTATATTGCCAACGACAAAGGCCTTTCTTTGCATCTCTCACTCAGACCTACAACATACTTTAGAGGCATTGAAGACACTGATAGTGCCATCTTACTCAAAGCCAGAAGTGATCACAAAACAAGCAAAACTACCAAGAGAGACCTGGGAACGACATGACCCTCTACAGCAGAAGATCGTGAACGAAACAAACAAACCCCAAACGAACAGAGGGTTCAGGGGCTAGACCCACATTCGCCTAACCGCACGAGCAACCACTAAAAAACCAGCCAGAGCACCATCCAATTTTCACCCCTCGATCTCCAAACTGCACCCGACCAAAAATCAAGAGTATGGACGATAAACAAGAAGAGCAAGAGAAACAGCAAAGGCCAGAGAAGCAAGCCAAAAAAAAAATTCTTTGAACAGAAGGGGATTCGAACCCCTGCCTCTTGCGAGACCAGGAAGCGATGCTAAGGAGACCTTACTGTTTTTCATGTTAGTTATTTATTTCCCGGGGACAAGAGCTGGGGTGGACGTACACCTGGCGCCATAACCACTGTGTGAGCGTTAGAGACTGAGATGTGAAGGGAGAGTGGAGAGTCTTACACTCGGCCATCTGTCCTTTGATTGGATTGTGAGGAGGGAGGTCTTATTTTGCTATCTAAACACCGTAAAGGGTCTGCGGTTGGGAACGGAGGTGTTTGATTGGTGGGTCAGGCATCGGGGGTGGGGTGGGTCTTGAGGCTTTTGATGAACAGGTTCAATTTATGGATAGTTGTTAAGAGTGTTTACTAGTATCAAGCTAAAGCTATCAAGTTTTGTTACTTTGTGTCTGAGAATCCCGTTGCATTGAACTCCATGGCGATTCAACGTCACGACAATCCAGCATACCACCCCTTAGTTGCGTACTTCATACCCTCATTCAGGAACAACATACTTTGGCTCCATCTTGCTCCAATCGCCCCTTTCAATCACCCCCTTCTCCCTCAGTACGTCCCAGTTTACATCATCAAAGATCTTTAAGTTCACCGGCTGAGACGATCTCCATTCTTTCTGACTTGCATCGCCCTTGAACTTTTCCCAATGCTTCTGATCGATATGCTCTTTCTTGTGGATACATATATAAACCCCACAGTTGCTGCAGAATTTATGCTCGTTGAACTCCCGGCCAAAACTATACGTCGTCAATGCTGTAGGAGAGGAAGCATGAATAGAGAGGGCGGATTTGAGGGGATAGGTCAGGATCGTGCCAGCCTAGACGATGTTAGCTCGTGGCCCGATGAATGAGGGATGGTAGCTACTTTTAAGCAGATACTACAATCGCATTCCAGGATATGGCCTGGCGCATGCTCTATGATATCTCCTCCATTCTTCATAGCCACCGTCACAGCACCACAATGACAACTTCCATAATACGTCTTCGAATTCTCAATCTCAGCCGCAGGTTCCGTCCCAGCGAACTTGGCGGGGACGTATTGAGGATCCTGAGCTCTTCCATCATATTTATCGACTTTAGAGTCGAGAATATCGGCAGCAGGCACCTCAAGTGCATTTGCCTGTCCGACATCGTAAGTAACTTTGAAGCGCGATCAACAGAGGGGCTCACATTGATAGCCGGCGGCGACCCCTCCCTTTTCCCGAACACCGCCGTGCCGCAGACACCACAGAATTGATGGCTCAGACTCCCCGGCCCGAATTTGTATTCCTTCAGTGTTCCCTCTCCCTTCGTAACGGAGACCTCGCTGGGGAAAAGCCATCGGTATCCCTTCTTAGAGCAGATGCTGCAATTGCATTGGCCGACGCTCGTGAACTCGGGCAGCTTGGCGGTGAATTTAAAGGCCCCGCAATGGCAGTTTCCTTTGTAGGTCTTCAGCTCTGGAGAAGACTTTGGGTCAGACATCGTGGGGTTCGAAAAGTCTGGACAAGAGGAGTGTTCTGGAATGTAGATTGTTTGCGGGTCAAGGTTGGGATTGAGGGAGAGGAGGTGGAAGGGCATTTGTAATTGTGCGCGCGGCTGAGCTACATATGTGCGAAGCAATATTAGCGGGGTCAGATCACGTCTAAGCCACGCTGTCACGTGTAAGATCGCACTTCGGTATTCTACCCATAGCCAATGACTGCCCTGACTTCCTACCGCCCGAAGGAACATCCATCTGAACAGCACACTTAGTATTGGAATATTAGAAGACCGTCTTAGAGCGACTCGGCGTCAGTTCCTGCTATTACATGTGGATATGGAAGCTTTGCTAATGGCTATGCTTTTACATAAGGATATTTACAGTGATTTCATCTAATGAACCATCCTCTGCCGTTATTTATCTCTATCTCCAGCAGAGATCGCTTCCAATATTGATTAAAAATACCCCATTTTATATCCATAAATACCCGTTTTAAAATAATATCTGCGAAATCGTCTATCTCCTATTGAAGTTGAGGTATCTCGACTGCCATCACATCAGCATGACTCAAAAATGCGGTGGAGGGAACTTACACCCAATAATAAGAACACTAAATTACTGCCGATAAAAGCAGCCAAAATACCCAAATCCCTCCATCGGTGATCAAAGCTCAAATCAAGCGCCGAATAGAACTGGTCTCCAATTTTATATGCACAGTATTCGCAAGCTTGTGTTGCGTTGTTGACGATATATCCAGCACCACCGCGCTCGAAGAACGGTGTCATGTAGTCCCCGCAATTCTGACCAGGTGGCGAAGAGAACCGTTGGAGTTCCTTGGCTGTACATTCGACGGTCCGTCCATGGAGTTCTGTGACGATCATTCCACCAACGAGGCGAGTGAAGGGATTGAGTTGGTAGAGCCATGCGCGCCAGAACTTGGGGATTTGAGGCTTGGAGATTGTGACACCGCAAAACAGGGCGAATGTGATGATGATAAAGGGGTTGAGTAGGGCAGAGATGAAAGGCGAGGGGGTGATGGCTGCAATCATCTGGCCGAGAGTTACCGAAAATAACTCAGTGATCAGAACTATGAGAAATTGATATCCTGCACGTGATGATGCGTGCTGGAAGCCTGGCATGTAGTAGATGGGCAAGAAGAATCCTACAGCGCAGATGATCGAATATGGCATCTCGGCGACTACTAAAGACGAGGCGAATGCAAATTGTCCGTACATCTTCGACGATGCTTCTCGGTAGTAGATCATTCGGGATAGGGCGTACTTTGGCTCGACTTGGGCCAGAATGAGGGCTGGGAGAACAGTGACCTGGAAGATGACGAAAACGCGATATTGAAGCGATTGTCTAGAGTCACTGAGGTTGAGATATGTGAGACCGGTAAGAATGGCAACGATAACGTGGTTGAACAGCCGAGTGAATCCATAATTAGGGGACCGCCAGAAAGCGAGGTTCGTGCGTTTTTGGACAATCTTCAGTTGATGCATCAGCGGCGTAGCGTATTCTCTCTCGTCAGTTTTGACATGGCCTCCAACCTCCGCCAATCGCTCAGTCTTCATCTGGGAGATGCGATCCTTGATATTTGCCAGTTCAGGAGACTCGGCGAATATATCTGCCCAGTCTCGATCTCCGATTCTCGGTGCCTGTCCAGCTCCGATTGCATCTAGCATCCATTCTGCTGGATTCGCATCATGAGGGCAATGAGCTCCATGTCTGCGGAAGTAATCTAGCAGGACATGGGCATCTTTACCCACGTCTCCAAAGTAGACTGTCTGACCTCCACGTTGCAGTAAAAGCAAACGATCGAAGTTCTCAAACAGTGCGGCATTTGGCTGATGGATGGTGCAAAGAATAGCTTGACCGGCAGATGCTAATTTTTTCAAGAATCGTACAATGTTGAAAGCAGACTGTGAATCTAAGCCAGAGGTCGGCTCGTCCAGAAAGAGGAGTAATTCTGGCTTAGCAGCTAGCTCTACACCGATGGTCACACGCTTTCTTTGCTCGACAGCAAGTCCAGATTCTGGTTCACCGATAATAGCGTCTGCCATATCCTCCATTTCGAGAAGACTGAGTACTTCTTCAACGTAAGCGTATTTTTCGGACTGCGGCACTTCGATAGGTTGACGGAGGTCAGCCGAAAATCGCAATGCTTCGCGGACTGTTTGAGTTGGCTCGTGAACGTCTAGTTGTTCGGCGTAAGAAGTTCCTCGCTGAAAGGCAGTTCCTGGCTTAATTCCATCGACCAGAACGTCACCGGAGATTACTCCGATATTCTTTCTTGAAGCCAGGACGTCCAAAAGTGTTGTTTTACCTGCACCTGATGCTCCCATGAGCGCTGTAAGCTCTCCTGGCTTGACGTACCCGTAGATATTATTCAATAGACGTAGTTCTCCCGCTGGTGTAGGAACGTCATAATTTAGGCCTTCCCACGTCAAGATCGCCTTCGATTTGATGTCGATATCGGAGGTCTCGGCGCCTTCTTTTGACGCTCTTCGTACATCTCTCTTCGTGATCAGAGCAGCGTTGAGGTCCTCCCGCTCCTTGTTTGGCTTCTGAAAAACTTTGGCTGCATTACCGCCAGCTCCGAAGATCAACCATTCACCCAAAGTCACATTCGAAATCAAGAACCCAGTAATCAACACCAATATGATTCCAAAATTTCTCCATAGATCGGATGGTTTGTAGTCGAAACCATCGGTGATGTAAGCAGAGCCAGAAACTTGGTCCGTCCCAGCAACACTGCCTTGAAGGGTACAGACCTGATGGTTGATATCCGTGTAGCCAGCTCCAGAAGGAATCAGTGACTCGCCGGAGCAAGTAAGGGTAATCCGACTAAACTCATTCTCCATCAGCGCCGAGAATCCAAGACCCAAAGCATTAATCCAATAAATCCATCTCAGCCAAACTTTCTCGGATTGATACTGGATGAGATAGCCAGAAGTAAGAGCGAAAAAGGTGATAATCGTTGCAGCAAATTTGATCGCGTAATCAAAATCTGGACATAGGCAGCCAACCGTTCTGAAGAAGAGCGTCATTGCCAAATATCCGGTAATGATAATTATGTAGAAGGTGAAGAACGCTCCTGCATCTCGGACGAGACCACACATGAAGTAGACTATGATAGAGAAGACGAGAATTTGGACGGCCGAGAACGCTAGATCGACCAGAATTTGAGCGATCCAGAGCGCTGAGGGTCGATGAAACGTATACGCTTTGTGTTTGTTGACAATGGGTCTACCTATCATGGTACTTGCGAGTTCGGAAAAGGCCTGGAAAGCGTTGAATAAGAGAGCGATGAAGAGGAGACCACCACGAGTGAAAGCACCAGATGAAGTCCTTGGAACATTCAGCCACACCGTACCTAGCACGATTGCAATAACAATACTGGTGACCCAACTGACAACCAAAGAGAACTTGTCCTGCCATTTGATCAAGTATTGTCTTTGCATCAAAGCCCAAATTTGGAGGTAGAACGGAATAGAGTAAACTGATTTGCGTGAAACCCCTTTCCGTTTAGCATCGATGAAAGCCGTTTGAAAATCATCCTGCTTTTGCTTATCTTCTGCAATGACCTTTCGGTACACGTTCATCTCCTCTGTGAGCGCTTTCGAATGTTTGGAGTCAAGGAATGCTTGGGCAAGAGTCTCCGGACTGTGCGGTGCATTTTCAGCAGACCGTCCATCGGCGTAATCTCGCTCGAATTCATCCGTACATCCAGTCAAGAAATCCGGGGTTGTTTGACGAGGCTTCTCCTTGAAGCCCAGGCCCTCGAAATATGCCCTTGCGTCCTTAGCAGGGCCAAAATAGACTTGTCGCCCATCATCGATTACAAGGACTTTGTCGAATTGATTGTAAATGTTCTCACTAGCTTGATACAGCGATACAAACGTAGTTGTTTTGTAAATGTTGGTCATGACCCTCAAAGATTTTGCATAATCAGAGGCGGTACTGGCATCTAGTCCTCGAGTACTGTTGTCCCAGGCACATACCGTTCCAGAGGTCACCATCATCTCCGCAATTGAGACTCGCTTGCGTTCCCCTCCTGAGATGCCTCTCACAAAAGGATTGCCGACGATCGTGTTTCGAGTATGCTCAATATTGAACATCCGCAGTAATGTTGTGATGACTTTCTCCTTAAATTCGCCTTTCGATAGGCCTTGCGGTCGTTTTCCCGGAGTCTTTGTATCCAGCGCGAACCCAAGAGTTTGTCCAACAGTAAGTGTAGGATGATGGATATCATCTTCTTGATTATAGACAGCCTCTCCTCTGAACTGCTTCGCAAAAGTCTTCGCATCGAAAGGGCCATAACCAACATCTCCATGTACCCCAGTATATCCAAATCGCTGATTGGCAATAACCTTCAGGAAAGTTGTACATCCTGATCCCGGTCGTCCAAGAACCAGAACCATCTCCCCGGGTTTCGTAACACCGCGGAAGTCTTTCAAAATATTAACCTCTCTTCCCTTCTTCCCCAGCCCCAACATATTTTTCCCCGTCTCATAGACATTGAAGAAGCTTATAAAAGCGTCCGGAAACGTCCTCACGAAATTCGACACTCCTCCTGTCCCGGTAACAGTCAAACTCTCCCAAACGACCCCAATGTGTTTTGGTCGAATTCCAGCAGCGACTTCAGCGGCTTGGTTCCCCCGCAATGTGCTCTCAAGATCAAACTGTTCCTCCTCGGTCTCTTCACTCGAGGGCGCCCTCTCCAGATCTTTCTCAGTAACAGCGCCGCCCTTCGAAGCCCTGCTGTGTGTCCGCGAAAGCTGTCGATTGTGATGACTTATACCGGAGAACTCGCGCTGTAGCTCGGCAAACTCTGCCTCAGCAGCCTTGACATTGATGCCCGAGTTCGTGCCCACGAAACCATTGGGATTGGAACTTCTTGCATTTTCGCGCTGGGTTTCAGCGTCTGAGACGGTGTCAATCGAGGCTCGGGGGTGGGATGCATCGACTCGTTCCTCCAGTGGCTTGGGAGAGAACTCGTAGAGTTCTTTCTCGGACATGGCTGGCAGCGGCAGCGATCTTCGCCAACGGTGCAGCGAGGAGTCAACAATCCACGGCGTGAGGTGGGCTCAAAGGCCGGGTTTGAGGTACAGCAAAAGACAGGAAATGGAATTGGAAGTGAAGAGAATGTGAATGTGCAAGTAAACAAGGGAAAAGGAAGGGCAAGTAAGGGAGAGCAGAGTATAGTAAAGTAGAGTAAAGAAAAAGCATCAACTTTTTTGCCGACAAGGACCCGGGTCTTGGAGTGCCCAATGAGTGCAAGGAGCACACTGCAGACGGAGTTAAAGCAATCCCCTTGAGCCGGCGGCTCATGTACTCCGTAGATAAAAGGTCTCATCCTGATATCCAGACAGGCCTTGTACAGTAGTAGGCGCTGAAAGAAGTGCCAGGAGTGGGGGTGATGTAGCTCCTTGGGGCAGCTGCTGCACTGGAGTGGAGAGGGCACAGCCTGAGCCTCTAGGGCATGGAGAAGGGCTCTTCCGAGTTCCGGGATGGTAACTATCTTTCCCCCCTTTCCCCCTCCTGTCGCTCTCTCAGCTCTCTTCCGTCAATACACTGATGGCAATAGTTACGCCGTAATAGACCGTCATGTCGTGCAACGGAACGAATACGCAGCAGCAATAGAACGAATACGCAGCAAAACGAACACGCATTAAAACTAATGCACAACAGTAACTCTCCTCAAAACAGCTCGCCGCCTGGGTATCTTTGATTCGAGTCTATCGTCTACTTTAGGTCAGCTTCGGACTATCTATCGCCCTATCGTCCCCGCTTAGAAATCAAACCTCGAGTCCCACCGCTTCCCTATCCAGTACGCCGAGGAGCAAGCTTCGACAATAACCGACGAGTAATTAGCTACAATCTATGCACAGCTCCAATGACAGGGTCGCGCATCCAGTCAAGAACGAGCGGCGCTCGGAGTTCGGGATAGGCATATGGTGGCCTTCGGAATAGTAGACGAGAGCCTCGTTTAAAATCAACTCTCGCCTCGAGTCACCTCGTGTCGATACATATGTACTTCATAATGACCAGTTCCCTTTTCGAAACCCGTAATGACCCCTCGCTCGCACCTACATTCGTATCTCAGAGCTGCCACGTGCTTGTTCTAGAACAACTCCATCTGTCTTTCCTTCACAATTGCTCCTGTAATTCCTGGCCACAAAAATGCTGAACTTGAACCTGTTTCTTGCATTCGATAACGAGGACTTGTCGATGAGCTTCCTTCCTACGACACGTTGACTATCGTGCTTGGTATAATCGAAGCTCTCTCCTTGCAATAGAGCTTGTCTTCTTCGCAAGAGCAGAAGTTGCTGGTAAGATTTCTTCGAGGGCCGCTTTTCAGAATGCTTGATTGCTTTATGAGATCCTGGAAGGGTGATAAACGAACGTGGTTTCCGCGCCGTTGTGTACGAAAGTGATGAGTATGAGATGGTGGACAATATCTTCAAGTTCGTGTTCTTCAACATCACAATTTCATCCGTGGAGGCTCTCATTGAAAGAGGATGTGGGGTATACCTTACATGTCTATTCTAGGTGCAAATGTACGAGTCTAGTTTGAACAGCTATATCCATCACAACTCCAGTTTCCGCCTATATATTCAATATTCATTCCTTCACATCAACACAGCAGCACCGCAGCAATGCAAGCTCCAATACCAATCGCAGTCAATGGACCTCCCAAAGTCGACGCGCCACCGGTGAAGACCACTGACGTGCCTGTAGCCCCACTGCTTCCAGTACCGCTCGCGGCTCCAGAGACAGCGCTAGTGCTCGTCTTCACAACAGGAGTACCGCCAATGGTCGTTGTGTAGATAACATTGACCTCGGTAGGCTTAGCAGTGTAACCCGACACACCCAATGTGCTAGTGGCAGTTACGGGGGTTCCGCTGCTCAAGCTGTGGATAATAGCGACTGTCTCAGACGATCCGGGAGGGCAGACATAGGTCGTCACATCCCATGGCTTAACGATGGTCTTCGTAGCTGGGTTAGATGTGCCGTTTGACCAAAGCCCTGTAGCGAGAGGGAGACCGGTTGGGTTCAGAGTAGGACCTGGATTGAGAATGGAAGAGGTGATGTTCCCCCAAGTTGAGTTTGGGGCGATATTGGTGTCGCAAGGATAGGAAAGAAAGTTTCCTGCGGTGGAATTATCACCTACATAGTCCTTCGTTCTGTTAGCATGAGCTTCTTAGGTCGAGATAATGTATAGCTTACAAGAATTGATCGCATTGTTCCATTTGGCACAGCGCTTCCACAGAAACCAACTGCAGAGTTGTCGTTGATAACGTTGTATCCAACCTGGTCTGGCAAGCAACAGAAATGGTTTCCGTTGGTGTTGACATGCCATAAAGCCCAGGCGGAGTCGGCGCAAACTTGAGGCCACAATCCCTCAACATCGCCTCTGCAGTCAGGGTTCTCTGGAGGGCAGCAGACTGGAACCTCAGAATCGCCAATCACCGTACCGCATTGCAGGCCAGTTGGACAACAAGCGCCTCCATAACTGCATAGGCTTGATCCTTCAGTACAACCCGACGCATCATCGACTTGAAGAGACCATCCGTAGTGAATTATATCACAGACTGGTGCGGGAGTAGGAGTTGCAACCGGGAGCGCAGAGACTTGTGTTCCAGCAGAATCGACGCTTCCATCACCATCATCGAACTGCACAGCCGGAGTTGTACCTTCGGGGAGATCTTTCGAGGTTTGGCATTGTCCAACAGAATCCTGCCCAAGAGATTTATCCCAATATCCGTACCATCCAGGAAGGCAGCAGAACATATTGTAGTCTCCATCTGGAATCTGCCATAATGCCCATCCCGAGTTTGCGCATTTCTCGTTTCCTTTGCGGGTAGGATCCTCCACATCGCCTCGACAATCCGCGTTGCCTATGATTTCTTCTGTTAGAAAACACCCTATCCAGGGTTGGGAGGAGACTCACCCAAGGGACAGCATGCGTATGGTTGTCCGACGTTGACGTAGGTTCCGCAGTCTAACCTCGGGGTCGTCCCTGATGGGCAGCACTCCTGGCCTCGATCGAAAGTTCCCGGTACTCCTGTACGATCAGAGATCTCAGAGACGCCGGTCTGATTGCTGAAACATGTCGCAGTCTGGCCGGGGCATGTACTTCCAGCGGGCATTGATAAACTCCATCCTCCTGCGGCGACCAGTGTTCGCTCGTGGAGTGTTCCTCTCGCAGCGACAATTGTGACAAGAGACAGCAGGGAAGCTTCGATCCGCATGTTTCGATCCAATTGATAAGATAAAAATAGATAAAGAGTGTTTATTCTAATAATTCGGGATGATTTGAATGGTTCGGATTCTTCCAGGTGCCAAAAGAGTGAGACAGCCTGGCCAGATCCAAACACTAGAATAGAAGTAAAAGAGCGTGGGGAGAGAGCGACGACGAATGCGATCAAGGAGCGACAGCGAGATGTTGGAGAAGGAGACGCCTCGTACTTATGATTACATGACCAGAGAGTCGCATCGTGAAGTTGGATCCCTCATTTCCTCACTTTGACGTTAGGCTACCTGTATGGCCGAAGCCCTGTTGCGCCCAGAGCTGGCAGCCCCTGGCTAGTCCTCTTTAGGGAAGGTAGCTCGGTATATGGCCAATCAAAAATCGGTATCTTTAGGGGAAAGGCATAGGGGTGTACGGAGTAAACCGTGGCCCGGATCAACAGCGGGGACTCCTCCGCAAAGAGATCTTTCGATACTGTTAAAGGTACGACAACTGCTGGTGATGACCTCGTATTGATGAAGTAGATTACGGATGATTATGAGATGAGTGAAGTAAATCAGTCACTTGAAAGGAGCACAGATACTAATACGAAGCAGAGGAGATGTCATGGAATGGAGAATCTCGAGACGAGAACCATCCCATTGGTCGTCTCTGATGAACAAAAGATTCAGGGGTCTGTCTCTCTTCTCGATACGAACTCAAACTGAGGGAGGGAGTATGCGTTTTACGCCCTGCTGCTGGCAGCTGAATAGTGAAGTTGGATCGATTGACCGCTGGTGGCGCGCCTACTTCTAATCAATCAATCGTACGTAGAACATAATGCTCTCAGGGCAATCAATTTCTTTGGCAAGACCATGACTTTGAAAGATGCTACAGTCTTGAATTGAGCGCCGAGGATGTCATGCTCGACTCCCAGACTTCGAACTTCCCAGATCCCACTCTTGCGCAGACACGCATGACTTCTCTCGAGTACAGTAACGTTTCAACGATCGACACGGACAATGAATCATTGTTCACTCCCCAACCAGCGTTGGCATTTGCAGCTACTGTGATGCGGGGTCTTAACACGATGGTTCCACGCAGCCTGCACTTCTTCAGCATCCTCCGCTACCAACTCAATCCGGTATCGCCTTCACGTTGCTTGCTTCAAGATTTTCAGTAAAAGCTTATCTAAATGGACAGTCAGTTAAGAATAATTCGCCCAGCTGTAGCATTTCTCCAGTCATGAGTTGCAAATCGTGATAAGACTGGCCAAGTTCTCTACCCTTCTGCACCGGCCTACGTTCCAAGCATCAGTTTCAGTACCAGATACACTCCTTCAAAAATGATTCAATTACGAAAATATGTAGCCCTAGTGGCTACCGTACTGCCTACAGTAATCTCTGATTCGTCTATCCTTCAGCCAACACCGCCAATGGGTATGTGATTTCATCCCAACGGCTTGGGAGTGTTAGCTTACGTATTCTAGGCTTCAATGATTGGGCTGCCTTCGAGTGTGGTCTCAATGAAACGCTCTTTGTGAATACTGCTCATGCGATGGTCAATTTCGGGTTGTTGGAAGCGGGCTATAATCGTCTCAATCTCGATGATTGCTGGAGCATGGGAGATCGTGCGGCTAACGGTTCTATGCAGTGGAATCCCGAGAAGTTTCCTCGAGGTCTCCCATGGTTGACAAGCTACCTCGAAAGTCTTGGCTTTCAGACGGGAATTTACACGGACGCGGGACTGAAATCCTGTGGAGGATATCCCGGTGCATATGGTTATGAGCAATTGGATGCAGAGACATTTGCTTCTTGGGGCTTCGATTACCTCAAGCTTGATGGCTGCAATATGCCTACAGGGACCGAAGAAGAGTACAAGACGGTTTATGGCCATTGGCATAGTATTCTTAGCGCCATGCAACATCCACTTGTTTTCTCCGAATCAGCACCGGCGTATTTCGCAGAGGCAGATAATTTGACGGATTGGTATACTGTCATGGATTGGGTACCAATATATGGTCAACTCGCTCGACATTCTCGAGATACTCTAGTCTGGAACTCAACCCTTTATTGGCCAGATATCACCGGTTGGGACAGCGTCATGTTCAACTATGGACAAGAAGTGCGCTTAGCCAGGTATCAGCGCCCTGGATATGTTAGTTCCTCGATTTCTTCGAGCATTAATTCCCATTTCGGATATTTTGCGCGTTTTGGACTCGTCACTTATCTCTGCGATAAACCCTCTACCAAAATCCCAAATTTGCCTCGCTAAGTATGCTGACTTTACGAACTTGGCAGTTCAATGACCCTGATTTTTTGAATGTCGACCATTTCGACTATACGCTGGATGAGAAGAGATCTCACTTCGCAATTTGGGCTTCTCTATCAGCACCTCTGATCATCAGCGCCAATATCCCGGATTTCACAGCTGAGGAGGTCAAATACCTGACAAACAAGGACCTAATTGCAGTCAACCAAGATCCCTTGGCTCTCCAAGCAACACTAGTTAGCCAAGACGGAACTTGGGATGTTCTCACGAAAAGTCTTGCCAATGGAGACAGGCTGGTTACAGTGATCAACCGTGGGAACTTCACAGCAAGCCTCAGCGTCTCATGGGAAAGAATCGGACTTCCCCCTTTGTTCATTGTCAAGGTGAAGGATCTTTGGACTGGCTCCATAAGTGTTGCCTCGCATGAGGTGGCTGCTGTCAAGGTTCCCTCTCATGGAACTGCGGTCATGAGACTTTCAGCGCTTGGCCTACAAAAGGCTGTTACTCCCACTGGCATGATATTCAACACAGCAACACTCACCTGCTTGACTTGTTACTCCGGAAACATAATTGGCTTTGCAAATTCCACTGGAGCTGACGGACAAGTTTGGCAAACCAAAGATGATGGCACCATCTCAACCATTTCAGATACGACGTCAAATTTGGTGAAGTGTCTTTCAGACCAAGGTGCAGGCAACGTCGCGCTTGAGATTTGCTCAGGGAAGATAAATCAGCAGTGGGACTACCACATCACTGGGAATATGCAAAGTCGAAGTTCAAAGCAGTGTCTTACGGAGGGTGAAAATGAGATAGTCATTACTTCTACATGTTTGTGGGAAGAAAATAGTCAGGTTTTTGGGTTGCCGAGTGGAGTTAAGATAATTGAGAATTGATACAAATGAGGTATTGAAACTAGAAAACACCCCCACAACCGATATAACCCATGATGGGCACAGTTTCCCCTCTCTAGTGATCAATTTGCGCACGTGATTCTCACATTACATGTGCCCTTATGCTCGGATAATTCTTTCCCCTCAACCAAACAAATTCTCGTAAGACGTAGTGACGTTACATTGTATTTGAAGTTACTCTTTCCAAAGATCTACCACCACTAATCCAAGTGGACTCCACCTCCTTCTGTCATTGTACTGTACGTCACCTGACATGTAACGACACCTGTGAAAGACTTGGGAAATGTCTTCAAAGAAGAGATATAAGAGCACACATATGAACCCTCTGTGAAATCGAGCTCTTTCAGCAGCTGCAAGTATCCAATGGCACAGCCAAAATACCTCGAATCTCTGAACAGGGACGGTTTCGTCCTTATCCCCTCCATTCTGAACGCCTCCCAAATCGCGGCTCTGCGTACAGCATCAGCAGAGACCATTGAGTTGGCTCGAGCAGGCAAATGGCCCTCAGTACGTACTCTGCCTAAGCAGTTCCCACCTTGGGACATTGCGCCAGGGACAAACCCGGCTGCAGGTGGAATATGGGGTGTGCAATTTTTGATGCATCCCGACCTGCCTCATTCTCAAACGTTCATCAAGAACTACTTCTCCGACGAGGTGATTTACATAGTGAAAGAACTGCTTCAGTGCGATGATGACGAGTTGGTGCTCGAGCTGTTCAATCTCTTGATCAGACCGGACAGGGATTTTGAGCTCAAATGGCATCGAGATGATATCCCGCCTACTGCGACGGCGGAAGAGGAGCTTGAGAGGTTGCGAGAGCCGGCTTGGCATGCGCAGTGGAATCTGGCGCTTTATGATGACGAGAGTCTGATCGTGGTTCCGGGAAGCCATGTGCGGGCTCGGACGGAGGTTGAAAGGCATGCAGACCCTTATGAGAAGGGACTTCCGGGCGAAATCAAGGTGCGAATGAAGGCTGGAGATGTAGTGTTTTATAACAACAATATTTTTCATCGGGGTGCGTATGTACACGGCGTGGAGAGGATGACACTCCATGGGAGCATGGGACATGTTGGAGGGAGTAAATTGAGAGCAAGAAATGTGCTGCAGCATGGGATTGGCAAGTGGGTTGATCGGATTGATTTAAATGGACTGCAGGGAGAAGAGAGGACAAGAGCGGAGGGAATGCGGGATAGGTTGGTGAAGTTGGGGACTGATAACAGTGGCGATGTGGGATATTCTTTGGAGGGGTGAAGTTCTTTGTTTGCGAAACCATGATATACACGCCTGGAGAAAGTCTTCTACTAATGTTTGCATATGCTCAGATTATATTTGGTTTTCCAACTCACATGTTCAGGTCCAGTACATCGAGAAGAGCTTACTGTACAAGACCCAAAAAGGCTAATAGGGTGTAAGTTACCACTTCCTCAATAAGTCGAGAGCACCCGGGTTTAAAAGAGTCATGCCGTTTCCTCGAAAAATAGAATCCTTATACTAACACGTCTTCGAAACCTTTGTTGCTGAAGGTGTTCGCTGGGCCTGAAAACAAAGTCAATATTATCCAAGCTGATCTCCCATATGACGAAGGCCGAGTCAAGGTTGATGACCCGTGAGTTGCCCGTGCATCTTCCAATGCCTAATTTGACTCTGACCGTTCAAAGATACTTCGCCCTGCTCGGAGCTCTCCTCGACTACTGAAGAACACACAGCTTTAGGCAGCTAGGGAAATTGGTCTGGCATATTCTCAACTATCAGCAACACTCCTGGATTCACATGCCCCATCCCTTGAAATGCTATATTCTCCATGTCCAACGCATTTAGTGACTCTAAATCGTCCACGCGCTTTCTCTCTGGGCACATAATAGCGCTGAGTGGAGTATGAGCCTCCAGGAACTTGCTCGTGGACATCAGCGAGTGTAGATGCAATAATATAATTCAAATGTCAAAATTTAGAAATGAGCCTCCGAGGCTCGAAGAGAGCATCAAAATAGATGAGAAACCGAAAAACTTTATGTTGTACCGATCAGCGAGGTAAAAGTATTCACGTGATCACCTGGTTTCTTTCCACGTTTAATAAATCACGCTAGGATTAGCGCGACGCGTTCCGGGCAGGAAGCTCGATTGATGGCAACAGGATCAAGTCCAGGTCCAATTTATAACATCCACCCACAAGATGGCTACTAGTAATGTCTTTGAGGACTGTGTCTTCGCTATTGTCCAAAGTGAAGACCTCAACGAGAATTATGCTGTCCAGGTATGCGACTCTGCGCTCAACGGTGGATGCGTTCTAATAGTGCTGTAGATGAAGGAGTCCATTACAACAGGCGGAGGGGACCTTGTAGATCTTGAATCAAATGATAATTTTGATGACATTACACACATCATATCGGCGACGAGCGACTTCCCTCAGTACATGGCGGCGCGAGCCCAAATGATATCAGTTGTGACTCCTGGCTGGGTGACACATTCACAATTGAGAGGCAAGCAGAGTCCGATACGACAATTTACCCCAGACCCGAATCTATTCTTTTCGAACGTCGTCGTTTCCTGCGGTGATATTCCTTCTGGTGACAAAGACGCTATAATTGGTGCCGTCCTGGCGTTGGGTGGGATGGAGTCGAATAGTTTGACCAAGGCGGTCACTCATATTTGCGCACTTACCATGGACCATGAAAAGTGCCAGATCGCACTGGAGAAGAAACTCAAAGTTGTGATAGTGCTGCCACATTGGTAAGTTTTCTCCAGACTGCAGAATTTGGCATTGCATGCGAGTTCTTCGGAAATGCTTCCTCGGCCCAGTCGCCGAATGCGTTAACCGCCATGTACTGTGCTTAGCAGCTAACGATGAACAGGTTTGACGATTGCTTGAAGCTGGGAAAACGTATAGAAGAAAAGCCTTATCTACTACCCGATCCCGAGATCTTTCGAAAGTCCCAAGAAGAGAACGTACCTATCCCGTCAACGCCACAACTGACAGGAGCCACTTCCTCACGCCCAGAATATTTTCCTATCCCGATGGACTCACCTACACGAAGACCTTTGACAATCTTCAAGAGCAGACGAGTTATGCTATCTGCAGATCTGAACATCAACGATCGATTACGAGGAATAATCGAGGACCTTATTGAGGGTGGTGGTGGTTATATCACGAATTCAGTAAACGATGCATCAATGTTTGTCTGTCATTGGCGCGAGGGTAGAGACTACGTAACTGCTTCTCGAGCAGGCATCGATGTTGGTAACCTTTCATGGCTTTACCATCTAATCACACATAACCAGTGGACCAATCCCATGCGAATGCTCTTGCATTACCCCCTCCCTCGGAATGGTATTCCTGGATTCGAAGGCACGAAGATCACACTATCAAACTACGGTGGTGAAGCACGCATCTACCTTGAGAACCTTGTCGCTCACTGTGGTGGGGAATTCACGAAAAGCATGAAGCCGGATAATACTCATCTCATCACAGCCCGAGCAAAGAGTGAGAAATGCGCTGCAGCCGCAGAGTGGAATATCGAAATGCTCAACCATCTCTGGGTCGAGGAGAGCTATGCCAGGTGCCAAGTACAGAAATTGACAGACCCACGTTACACCCATTTTCCTCCTCGAACAAACCTTGGTGAAGTGGTTGGCCGGACGCAATTTGATCCAGAATTGCTCGAGGAGATGTTCTTCTCCAAAGATCCGACTCCTAGCCCGGAGGACCCAAAACCACTTAGAAGAACGGCGATGGGGGAGAAGGATCGAAATTCAAGAAATGGCGAGGATTTGTCAATGGGGGTTATCGATGACCAGGATGCGGAAGAGCTACCAAGGCCAAAAAAGTCTGTACCTCGACGATCTAGAACTTCTATTCTTTCCGATGCGGTCACTCCAGCAAGACGACGAATCAGTCTTGGAAAAGAGAACGACACACCCTCTTCGACCAACAGCCGAAGTGCAAAAGACAAGGCCCTCAACCAAATACATGGTCTTGCGCCTGACATTGCACTGTACGAAAAGGAGAAGAAGCGAAAAGGCCCTGTGTGGGGAGGCGAAAGAGCAGCAAACAAGATTGAGAAAGCGAGAGGCAAGAAAGAAAAATCTGCTGAGCTTAGCTCAAGTCCTGCGATTGACGTTGAGGATGATCATTCGGAAAGCGAGAGAGCAAAGAAGAGAGCCAAGACCAAAGCTGGTGCCAAATCTAGTCGCCCGCCTCCTGAGATCCGCCTCATGATCACTGGCTACAAGGCGTGGATTGGGAACCTCAACAAGGAGGATAATGATAAGGTATGTGCTGCTTCGATGGATTTCAAAGCTATCTCTAATTTGGAACAGAGAAAACTCCGAGATCTTGGTATTCTAGTCACTCAAGATCATACCACTTGCACCCATCTCGCTGCGCCAGCTATGGTCAGAACCCAAAAATTTCTTTGCGCCCTCGCTATGGGGCCTACCATTGTGTCAACAGACTTCATCGATGCTTGTATTCAGAAGAACACAGTACCCGATGTCGACGACTTCCTCCTCAAAGATCTCGCCAACGAGAAAAAGTTCGGCCTTAAGTTGAAGGATGTTGTGGCCAAGGCCAAAGCGCATAAGCGCAGTCTACTGCGTCACATTCCCATATACTGCACATCAGAGATCGCAAACGGGCCTGACACATATCAATCTATTATCAAAGCTAACGGAGGCGATTTTCACCTGTATACCGGAAAGGGTGGTGCGACGATCAAGCCCACCAAGCCAGAGGAGGACCCCAATGGACCGGAACCTGTGTACCTACTTACGGGACCAAAACCAGAGGAGAGGAGACTGTGGCCAAAGTTCACGGAGATGGCAGAGAACGGAAACATGATTCCGAAGATCGTGCATTCGGAGTGGCTTTTGGACGTTGCTATGTCGCAGCAGCTCAAGTCGGGTGACAAGTATCTGGTTCTTGATGAGTGATTAGGCTACGATGGCTACTTTTATTTTGAAGTATGATTTTGGCACGACGATTGGAGTTCATGGTAATGACCGGTGTATACGATAAAGAAGCGGCGCATCAGCACCTCCGAGCGCCTTTGTAAATCCAACTAAATACGACATGGCTAACGTGAACTCCTTCCTGATGCATGATCTTTTTATCCTACAACCAGATGCCTCGAGAATTGCGCAATCCCACTTGCTACATCTATCAGAAGAACTTGACACCCTGTTGGTCCTCTTGCCCAAATACCTGTGCCTTTCCACGCTTCACCAATATAGTTAACGCCTTCTGTAATAACTCCGGATCCATCCCATGAAATTCTGTCTCGACGTCAGCATCTTCGTTCTATTGTTCAACTAAATCACCCAGCTGATGGGTAATAAGACACACACCTTGCGAAACAGTAGCCTCACTCTCCGTCAACTCATAAAGCGTAAGCACCGTATTTTTCTGCCCCGTCTCCTCCACCCACTCCGCGATCGCATTAGCCCACTCCTCAGGGTTGCGCCACCAGATCCACGCCGTATTCCTCCCCTCATCTCCCTTCCCTGAACCAATCCATTCGGCCCTTCCATCTTTCCGCATAAACTCCACCATCTCCCGCGCATCATTCAACTCTAGCCTTTTGTTTATGCGAGCGTTGTGGAAGAGAGGCGAGGACACGGCGTCGATGAGAGATAGTTTGAAGAGCCGGTGATAGCGGCAGTATGATTGGATTAGGGATGCCCATTTTTGGGATTGGGCATGCGAGGTGCTGGATATGCGTTGGAGAGTAAAGAACGGTGGGAAGTTGTATTCACGGGGGTAGGTAAATGTCTTAGAGTCGGATTTGGACGGTTCTGGGAGTGTTTCAGATGGCGTGAAGGATGATGCAAGTTTTGTGCTTGAAGGGACTAAGGGAGGAGGATATGATGTCGACATGGCTCTATCGTGGTTGAGAGAGAACGCAGTGAAGGTTGATTGTTCGAGGTGGACCAGCTAGCGTAGTCTTCAGCCTTGTTGGCCAGTGCGCAAGCAAGGCTGATTTGGAACCAGCCCGGCAGATGGTTCCAAAAGTACTGTGCTTGACCTTCATAAAAGTTAACCGCGATGGTCAAAGTCGATTCTACAGAAACGTGTCAGATATATTTCCAAATTTCTCAACGGTAGTGATATATCAAGCCTGCCTCTGACAGATTGCAACGCAATGCAGCGCCTCTACCAGGGGAACGTCCTCGAATGCCAGGCGAAGTAGTTGAGACTACTGCTGAAATCGAGAGAAAGCTTCGGCCGAAAGATATCTTGGGTTACAAGACTGCACGGCACGCTGGACATTATTTCTCAGGAAGTTCGCCAGGGACTCGATACACTGTATCAATATGATGATGAATTCACGCACTTGAAGATCTTTAAGGCAGGCTATCTCCTCAGATCTTGACCATTGTTGAGCCCAAAATGAAGGAGGCTTGGACAAATCCACATACCCTCTGATATATACAGGATGGCTTTCTATTAACCTAACTACGTTTTGCATCAATTCCATTTCATTTATATATCACCTAGCGCCATGATATGCTCTCAAGCAGTAGTTCTGTCCCAAACGCCTATGCTAAACCCCAATGCTATGTACGAGCGTCAGAAAAAATTACATCAACAATCTCATCTAGCATTGTGAATGCGAGATGAGCACTATTCAAGATTAGCTTGGATTCCCACTTCCCCAATTTCAGTCAACTTACTTCAGCCGTGGATTATTGAAAGTCGCGAAGATTCTCCTGCTCGCCGCTTGAGCATTCACTCTCCCCACCACACTCGCCGCCAAGTCTGGAACAAGTGTAGCTAGCATCAAACTAGCCTCCTTTCGACTCTTCGCTTTCTCACTTGCGGTTCTCGGCTTTGAATCTTTCTTCACTTTACCTCCTGGCCACATCGCATCTTTCAGTAGGTTGATGTAACGAATGATCGCATCCTCTTGGACAAGGGCCCGGATATTCTCTCGCACCTTTCGCTCAATTGTGCCGCCGAGAAGTTGATGCAAGACTACAACGACAGCTCGTCCACGCAGCCAGTTATTGCCTCGATTCAACTCGAATACTTCGAGGAAGATGTCGCAGATAGGCTTGACGAATGGCTCAAGCTCACGGTCTTCGAAAGCGTTCAATTCAGCTTCCGCCTCTGCTGCCGTCAATGGATCTTCGCTGATTATTGCTGGCATTGTCATGAGCTGGCTCGTGGCTGCAGAGATAAGGTTCTGCCCAGCAACGGAGAGTTGATCGAGCACTGGGATATTTCCCAGAATGTCTTCCATGCCATCCGTTACGGAGTTGTAAAATCGTGTCATGATATCCTTCTTGTCCTCTTGATCATATGGCCCATCTGTCCCTGGAGCAAAGGCGCTCTGTGAGAGAAATGCACGTAGCTCCCGACTTCGACACACCTCTGGCAGCTGGAGGACTTCTGAAAGATACTTCTCCAGCGCCATTCGCCGCTTATGAAGGAAGTCTGTCTGCAATTTCATGACCATTCGCCTTCTTGGGAAGTCCAGGTGTCGAACAGATGGATATTTGATCCTCAGACGTTGGTGAAGTTCATGAAACTCGCTATACCGACGCGTGATGGTCCAAGTTGCCGCAGGCATTTGTTCACCGGCTTTCCGTTGTACCTCGACAACGTATACGGCGTATTCTCGGCCATCATCTTCCTTACCGACCATAATCGATTTGATCTTAATCGTAGAACGCCCATAGAGACTGTTATCGCTTTCTTGAACAACATATTGCTGACGTTGAAGCTCTTTACGGCGAATCTCCCGTTGTAAACTAGCCTTGGATTTGCGAAGAATCCGCAACTCGGCAGTGTTGTTGGTGAGCTCCGCCTTTCGCGTCAATGAGTCAACCACAGCATCCTGGGCTGCTAGTCGGTCAATATCAACTGTCAGAGCAGTTATGGCTTCAACTAAGCCGAGATCTCCCGGGGCTGCTTGGTGGATATCCTCTTCCACATCTGGCTCCTTCTCATCATCTGGATCATCGTGTTCATCTGATATGAATTTCTCCTCATCAGGGAAGAGATCATCGTCAGTGAAGACACCAATCCTGGAAGAGGTATTGACAAGACCTAGTGAAGCTAGATTGGGCTTCTCAACCTTGTCGCCAAACAAATCCATTCGCTTGTGATCAATTGAACTCCTTGTTGAGCCAGTGCCATTGCCTAGGGGCGACACTGAGTTTTGATTTGCGGAATTCAACGAGTCTTCGTCCCCGAATAACGACTTTCGAAGGTCCTCTACGTCTGGCTTATCTTCCATGATGTTATTCAGCACTGCTTCCATGGCTTGGACAACGTTATTGTCTGGGACTAAGGTTTCTGGCTCCCGATCGAGACTGTGGACCGAATTGTTCATTGCTTCACTGTCAAAATCTTCATCGTCAAAGAGAGGCGAAGAAGAGTCGTCAAAAGAACGTCGAGACTCGGGTACACCATCAGGTAAATTGGTCGTTGCCGTTGTCAAATCAGTAGAGGATACTGCAGTTCGTCGCAAGTCGGTCTTTCTTGGAACGAATTTTGCAGAAACCCGGGAAAGAGGACTTGGTTTTGATGTAAACCCTTGAGATGAGGCTCGAGGCAATTGCGGTTTATGAAGCGTATCATCCAGTTTTGAAGGTGCGAGAGGTGAAGCAGGAGGTGCCTGGGTTTTCATGGCTTCTTGCGAAGTCAAGCACTTGTAGAACAGGTCCGACTTTTTGAAGCCAGGAAAGTATCTCTCTTGCATGACCTCCAAAGCAGAAGTCTGGGCTTGCAAGACAGCTCTTCGGGCAGAAAAATACTGTCTTGGGGTCGCACCTTGCCCCGCCTTAAGGAAATCTTTGACCAGCTGCTTCGATCTGTCGGGAACCTTGAGCTCAGGCCTAGACAAATACTCATCATTAATCTGTGCAAGGTCTGCTCGATCCGCGTCAGTCCAAGAAGCAAGAGTAGCGAGTATCTCGTCATCCTCAGGCAAATCATCCTCCAGGGGATTCCGAAACCCATCCACAACGATCCAGAATTGCACCATTGACATATGATTTTGCCTATCCATATATTCCATAAAATAGGACAGCCCGGATGGGTCGTGCAACAAGTCTACCAGAGAGGCCGTTTCCAATTTTGAAGCCTGAGACTCAGTATGAACCGAGCCACGGCCAAGTCCTGGTGGATTCAGCCGCTCTCCAGTCGCAGCAAGCTGATTGACCCTTTGGTCAAGCAATTTCTTGCCGATTTCCAGGCGACGTAGGTACACAGGATCTTGCCCTTCTTGTACAGCATCTCTTTTCAGCTGACTAGAAACTTCACTCCGGAATCGTCTCGCATCTGAAAGATTATTGACTTTCCGAATAGCTCGAATGTATTTTTCAAATCTCCGTTCATGGTCGCCAGAATATAGTCTCGGGAACGATGTAGTCCGCTTCGATCTTGGGGCTGGAGATGCATGCTCATCCAGAGCAGCTCGCAACTTTCGAACCGTAGATCTGTCCTGCAGCATTGTGCGTCCCTATATAAGTTAGTCTTTGTCTTAAATACGCCAGTCTCTGCCGACATACATAAGCTTCCATGAGTTGATTCCAAGTATCCGGATCAGACATAAGCTGCATTACAGGCGAAAGTACAGCGCACGCAACTAACTCCTTGATCAGAGTCGCAACAGCTCTGCTCGTGATAACACTTTCTGGCAGAACTTTGCGTAGCAGGTCCTGGACCACATTCCGCAAGTACTCCTGCTGTACCAACTTCGTATCCGAATATGCTAAAGACGCCGCCGAATGTAGTTTTCCATCCCTGTATTTCGCAGCAATCGCTAGGTCCAATTCCTCCGATTCTGTAACGCTGCGATTCAAGTGCTTCCCTCGGATCGCTCGTTCGGCATCATAAAAGTCCTTGAAGTGCCCCGTGATGATTGGTATAAATCGTGTCGTCACAACCTCCACAATGTCCACTTCCAATAGCCTGTCTCGGATGCTGACCAGAGCCAGTCGAATCGTTTTGTCCACTTCGTTGGTAAAAGTAGGGTTCTTACTGATACCCAAGTACCAGGAATTGACAAAATCCCGTACTATGAGCTCGAGCAGGTCGTTGAGTCCACTGGAGACAATAAATGATTCGGGGTAGAGGGGCTCCTTATGGTAGGCTTGTCGAGCTTGAAGCGCAGCTGTTTCGCTCTTCCATGATGTAGCAGCAAGGAAAGCCAGCCCTCTCGGACGTCGTATGTTATTTCTTTCACCATATTGACTTCCTCTCGAGGTAAGGGAAAGCAGCGCGACCAAGCCCAGCACAGATAGAATGAGTCCCGTAACAAATGCATATCCAGCCCAGCGCAATGCCGGGACCCAATTCACAACATAACCCCAAGCGATAAAACTGGCTATTGCGGCTAGGATTACATCTCGTCGACTAAGGGCCATAATCTGTGACGAGAGTGTGCGCCCTCGGACGGCATGGTTGAGTGGGAGTGTATCAGAAGGTTCCGGTGGTTGTGGCTGTTGATAGCAATAAAATAGCCTGCGGATGTTCCCGAGGTTTACACGTGCACCAGGAACATTTTCAAGAATGGAAGCAGTGCTCTGCGGCGTATGTAAACATCTTTATTTGATTGAGCTATTATGCATCTACCATGGAGGATCTTCCAAGCGCTTAAATAAAGCCACAAACTTTTGTCCTCCATTGCGTGTAACTTTCATTCCCTCTTCCGTCTCAGTCTTCATGACCTTGACACATTCATCAGCCTCCTGCTCCTCCTCAGACACCCGCTCAAAAGAAAGATGCGCATTGAAGTGGCCCACCATCCAATTATGAAGATCTTCCACATCTGTGATGGTGTATACAATTCCACCTGGCCGGAGGACATATGCATATTCGGAGTTCAACGTCGTAGAAACGATCCGAGCTTTATGTTTTCGAGCCTTGAAATGGGGATCTGGAAAGCAGAGAAAGATCTTCGACAGCTGGGACTTTTGGAAGAAATTGGGGAGGAATTTCATGCTATTGGCTCGTAAACATGCGACGTTTTGGTATTGTCCTTCGTTTCCTTCCTTTTCTCGCAGGGCTTTGATCCGCTCTTGGACGTATTCTGTGACTTGTGATCGAATCTCCATACCTGCGAAGTGATTAGAGATTGTTTTGAAAAAGGATAGGAAGTAGAATACCTAGTAATAATGTAGCTGGAAGTTTTGGAGAAAGAGCAACGAGAAGACCTCCAAACCCACATCCAATGTCTGCGACTTCGACATCTTGCGTCAATCTGCCGATCGATCCTGGTTCTGTGTCTGGTGTGACGAATGCTGGATATAAAGGAGACCAGTCCATATATGCCGGGCCGATGGGACTGAGCCATATTAGCATGTATTTCTTGGATCCCAATCCGCCCACTGACTATTCCAGCTTGTGATCCGAGAATGGATTCGCGTGCGCTCTTTGCCTGTAAAATTTCTTCTTGGGCAATTGGGTACTCGTGCCTTCTTCCCTCGCCTCTTTGTACTCCTGGCGCTTCTGCTTCTTGTTCGGTGGACCTGCCATGGTAGTTTTGTTTCGTGAACGTGTGGAAAAGGTGTAAGGCTCTGCGGGGAGGTCGAGGCTGACAATTTTCTTAGCGTCGCATCTCAGCCCCTGACAATCTCAGCCGTCCCTTAACTTACTGTAACGCGATGCCCGACCTGCAGCATCACCTAAAATCACTCGAAGATTCACATGCTTATCATCAAAATCGGATTCTACGATATGACAAAGCCTCGTTTTCACCAGCCAAATACTATCAGACAGTCTGATTTGAGCCGAATTCAACGATTCAGCGCTGTTCCAGCAACCTGAAGCCCATCTGCGGCCATCCCTTCATTTCTAAAAGATCACCGGATTTCTCGGTCACTACGAAATACTTCCTCTCTCCACACAAAATGCCGTGGTTCTCTATTCTGCCAGACAGGGTATCATTCATTGAAACCTGGGCTATTCGATTCTTTGTGAGCCGCTCCAACAACCCACAAATGATTCCTGTCTACTAACGGATGGATCAGGTGTTTCTGGGCATCATAGTCATAGGTCCCTGGGCTTTACTCCTGCTCTACGACGTGATCCTCTACATATTCCGTGCAGCAACATACGATATCCCATACATTGGCGGGCGAGCAAGGAATAGACCGAGGCCAAGAGCGCCGAGCCTGAGTGAGAGACTCAGTGGTAGAGCTAGAACCTTCTCTCTGACGGTACCAGGAGTGCCTACGTCGATTGATGGAGCAGAGGAAACAATAGAAGGGTTGAAGAAGCGATTAGAGAGACCTAGGTATGAGAGAAGTGAGAGCAACGGCGTACTTGATGATTAAGTTGGAAAACAGCAACTTTTGTGGTAAGGCTATGATACCAGTCTATGAGAGTCGTTCGAGGACTTTGATCAAGTCCCCTGTGACACCCATGGCAGTGAGATCTCCTCCAGCGCCTGCACCTTGGATGATGAGAGGAGAAACATACCGTTTGGTATAGAAGGATATGATGTTGTCGCTCCCCTTCAATGCAGCAATTGGGTGCGATGGATCAAATTTCTCAAGTCCGACCTTCACCTCCTTCTTTGCAATATCAATGCTTCCAACAAATCGTACTACTTTCCCCTCTTTTTCAGCCTCTGTCTTCGTCTCCTCCATCTGCGAGTCAAACTCAGGAAGTCTTTGCATGAACTCCACTCCACTGCCCACACTCTCCAATTCCTTCGGTATCAAACTCTGCACTGGGAATGAAGTAGGAGACTCTACAGAGAGACCTGACAGTCGAGCCAATATTGTCAACTTCCGCGCAACATCCAGGCCGTTCAGATCGTCCCTAGGATCGGGCTCCGTGTAGCCCAAATCCTTCGCCTTCTTCACCTCCTCCGACCATTTGCCGCCCTTACCCTCCGTCGGCGCGAAAGAATTGAACAAGAACGACATCGTCCCGCTAAACACGCCCTCAATCCTCGTTATTTCATCTCCGGTGTCCACCAAATCTTTCAGCGTAGAAATAACGGGTAGCCCTGCGCCGACAGAACTCTCATGATACACCTTAGCGCCAGACTCTTGCGCTGCTGCGAAGATCTCTTTCCATAGCTTGTAGGAGCCGGAGAAGGCTTTCTTGTTCGGTGTCACGATGCTGATGCCTTTCTCCAGGACAGCTGGGTAAGCGTCTGCGACGTCTTGGGAACTCGTATTATCTACTAGTATAACCTTCGACGGGGCTGCAGCGAGGTAGTCTATAATCTTGGGTATAGAGAGAAGCTCTTGTTTGGAGTCAGCGAGCTTGGTTGTGAGGTCGGTGTAGGCTAGTGCGGCGTATTTTGGGCTGTAGAGCACCGTCTTGCTTCGAGAAACATAGATAAGGGAGAGTTTCGTGGAAGATGTCTTGGAGAGGCGTGCAGAGAGAGTTTCGAGTTGGGAGAGGAAACACTTTCCTACACCTCCTGCGCCTAGATGATGTTAGAATATTTGTAGATGGAGGGGTAGCTTGAAGATATACCAATGACGGCAACGTAGACATCCTTTGTTGAAGGCATAATTAATTCTCCTTGAGTTCAGAGTTCAAATTCAGGACAGACTTGAATGAATTGATGAATTCCGAAAAGTAATCAGAAACGTAGGTGGTACTGAAATAATTAGAATCGCGGGGTGCGACCCGATCTCGCAATTTCTCAAATGCCCCACACCGAATCCACATCGCCTTCACGAGGCTGAACTACGGCGCATCAGCCTTTTGCTCCAAAACCCTCCAGTCTCATGCTCCAGCTCACGATCATTGTAAAAAGCTTCTCGAAATGGCATCCAATGCATCTCTCTTCCCCCACCACAGCAGATCCAAGGCGAAACCCAAAGAAAAAGAATTATCCTCTTCAACCAGCCTCGCATTCACATCAACACTCTCCTCCCTTCTCTCCCAAAGCTCCTCCAACTCCTCCACCAAGCCAGGGCGCCCCCGTCCCTCAAAGACAAAAGAAAACATCTTCACAGCCCACAACCGCAACACAAAGAAACGCGCAGCAAAAGATCTCGAAACCGGTGATGAAACACGGTATAGCGAGCAAGTTCACAAAAAGGATATCGGGGATGTCGATGCCAGCGTGTTGCATAGGAGCAAGCGGAAAATGGAACAAAAAGCTAAGCTTTACAAGCAGATGAAGCGCGGAGAGCTTGATGGGGAAGAGGATGCGGAGGGGAGTGGGCTAGTGGATTTCGATCGCAAGTGGGCTGAGCACAGTGGTGATTCAAGCTCCGAGGACGATGATGGAATGAACGAGATCGTTGATTATGAGGATGAGTATGGACGAGCAAGGCGTGGTACCAGGGCGGAAGCTGAGCGCATGGCTCGCCGAAAGGTTAATGCCGTTCGGGGACAGGAGGAATTGGATCGCATGTCTGCGAGACCTGCTATGCCGTCTAACATTATCTACGGTGATACAGTGCAGGTTGCGGCGTTCAATCCTGATGAGCCGGTAATGGAGAAGATGGAGGAGATTGCGCGGAAGAGGGATCGGAGCCTGACACCCCCAGAGCAGAAGCATTATGAGGCAGATAAGGAGTTTCGGATCAAGGGGGTGGGATTCTATAGCTTCTCGAAGGATGAGAAGGTTAGGGAGCAGGAGATGGAGGCATTGGAACGGGAGAGACTGGAGACTGAGAGGGTGAGGATGGAGAGGGAGGGAAAGAAGGAAGCTAGGAGGCGGGAGATTGAGGAGAGGAGGAAGCAGATTGGGGAGAAGAGGGCGAAGAAGCAAGCTGATAGCTTCTTGAATGGACTAGAGGTTGATTTGGGACAGCGGGATGATTGAGGATATCAGCTGGCCCGAAAACGGTCGCATATCCCATTGATGGCTTTACACGATCCCATTCGCTTAGATTTCACGAGAACTTATTATATGGGCAGCATAATGCCTGGGAAGTCCCAAAGCTGAATCGATCGAATTGGCGAACAATTGAATCCTTCGTTTCAGAGTACCAAGCTCCGTGGCTTGGCTTCAGCGAACATGATCTTGCACAGGACAAGAAGCAAGAGTAGCTTCATACACTCAAGATTATAGTCAGTGAATCTAGCGCCGTCGATCTCAAAAGAGGAACCGAACTTAATAGCAGAAATTCCGTAGCAAGAGTATTCCTTCCCTACAAGCGTAGGCCTTTGGACCATAGAACACAGGAGTCAAGAAGAATACCACAGAGAATATATTCTCTATTTTTGAACGTCTGCTGTCAGAATTCAAGTTCCCCAGACTCCGTATATAACGTTATGCCATGTCCTTTGACCGGGAGGCATAAGCGGCATCTCACTGCAGGGATTTTCAAATCAGCTGGAGTGATCATCCAGGGTATCAAAGAGCAGAATATCCAGAAAATTAGGGTCAGTGCGTGAAGCGATATAGAGAAGCAATCGAACGATTCATCTAATGCGAAGATGCGGAAGTCCAAAGCACAAACCGCAGGGCTGAAATCACTAGAGCCTTGGCTGTAACAGGATTGCGGTCGAGAAAGTGGGATGTCGAACGTCGGCCCTATTTCTCAGTTCAGTAAACAGGCTACACAGGTATCTGGAGCGGATTCGATGCAAGGGGAGGGGAAAGCTACGGTTAATGAGCTGAGGCTAAATCATATAATCTGAGATGGAGACTGGCGCATGATACGACGAAAACATAACACGGTTATTTATCAGCCTCTCTAGCTCACCCATGGAAGCTATCCTGTCAGTTAACAGAGATGCAACGACCGAGCTGGACATTGATTGACATCAATGATTGCCCTCTAGACGGGGAAGAGTATTTCAGAGTAGTTATCTGATACGTACAAGTTAATGATATACGTACTGTACACAAGGGGCGGGCTGCCATAAGAGGAAAGAGCAGGTATTGAACGCACCCCATCTCACCCATATGAGCAAGATATTGGGTCGCACATTGATAAACTGCCGAAGGATTCAATGAAAGCGAGCAGGGTAGCGGATAAATCAGGTTTAAACGCAAGAGGTGGGAAGCGTGGTCTTGAGTACTCCAAATACCCTTAAGCGAGAGCCAGAAACACCAGAATTCGGAAGATATATGGTTTTATGCAGCGCTTACAAGTCCGATTTTGTTGATTTTAAGCACATTAGGAAGGCTACAAGGTCAGATTCTTCTTTTTATATAAGAGTTTTAAAAAGTGGTCCACGTCAAGTTAAAACCTTGGGCTACTATCCACCACCCGCAAATGCCATGTGCAACGGCGCTCACCCGTGCAGTAGCGCCAGTAGTAAACGTTTCCGGTATTTAACCCGAAACCTTTCGCACGAGACAGCACAACGATGAGGTCTATGGGAATCCAGAGACAGGAACGAGGAGGAATAAGAGAGGATAAATCATCAAAACTCTGAAGGAGAGAAGCGCAGAGATCACTGCCTATACCGACATACATCTTCGTCCCATGACGAGAAGGAGGGAGAGAAGACGAGATAGTAGCAATTCACGACAGTCTACCCGATCTGTACAACGATTTTGCTTGAATTGGTATTGATTGCTGATGGTAGTACTATATGTACTGTAGGTTTTAGCTACTTCCTACTTTGTACTTGCTAGCTTCTGAAAACCGGAATTCAGAAATTTCCTGTTTTCTGCACAACCCGGTCCTAAAATACAGATAGTAGACGGTGCCTGGCGAATCAGGATGCTGTCCTGCAGCGCGTTTCAGCGAGGGATCATCCACAGCGAGACTCCCCCGTCCCCCCGTCCTCCGTCCTCAGTCCACCTACCACAGGCACCGTCCTCCGTCCCCGCTCACTCCAGCCCTGGTTTCACTTCACACCCGCCAACCTTCCAAAAGAACAGCACATTTCACGACCTCACGAGACAACTGATCCGTTCCTCACCCGAATACCACGATAGGATCCCATGAATGAGTCGCAATATTGATGAATGATATCGAATTGCCCTGCAACCGCCTGGGCTCAGAGTTGGTGAAAGCAGTGTCTGCACGTTCAGGAGAGGGAGAGAAACCATGGATCGCCATTCAACAGGAATAGACCGGAGACAGTCTTTGCGGAACTCGATGGTAAATGATGGCAGTGATGACGAGGACTACCCTTTGGCAGCGATGGGGATTTCGAATGGATATAGACCTACAGACCTCGGCCACAACAGAGGATCATCACAAACTTCACCAAATCACGAACGACGAGCGTCCAACGTCCATCCTTATAGAGGTCTTCAATCTGTTCCGATCCCACCACCACGCCCCTCTTCTATATCAAAACCAAACTACGATTCCTTCGCTCTACGACATGATGGTGCGATGGGACCAATAGCAGCCAGACATGCCGCTACCGCCTCATCCTCAAATACAATACTATCCAGATCATCGAGTGTCTCAACAGATATACCGTTAAGGGCAGAGAGCCCCTACCGGGGACCGTCGGGACCGTCCCATCCCTACCAGATGTACCCTCAGGAGTCGAGGCTGGCCAGAACAGCAAGCATCGCGACGACTTCGACTGTTCCAATTCAAGAGAGATCTTACGCTGGTCCAAGTGCACCAGCTTTCCCCTATGGCATGTATCCGCAGAATACAGTTCCGGAAACGGAGAGTGTACATAATGAGCATGCAGCAGCTCCGGTTCCTGTTGGATTTCCTGGCCTGAACAACAGCTATCAACGACGATTGGGTCCAGACGGCGAAGAGATCGCGGATATCATTGGACCGGATGGGCATACAGAACAACTCCCACCGTATAGTCAATATCCCGAAGAGGCATTTGTTAGGAAGTCTCGTCCCATGGTTCAACTAGGGGCGCCCTCCGGCGCTGGAGGCATTGGGCTGGCCACTCGAGATCCCGAGTTTGCTTCTCGAGAAGACCTCAACTCACCGGATTCACGCTCATCATTGCGAAGTCTGACTGTGGTGGCTTCGGACCCTCAGATCACCACTGCTACTACTGTGGTTTCGGAGAAACCCTCGTTGACCGGTTGGCGGAAATTTATGAAGAGGAGGGTCTGTGGCATTGTTCCTGGCTGGGCCATTGTCCTTACTGCATTTGTTTTATTTATCATTTGTATAGTGATGGCCTCAGTATTGGCTGTCCTGAAACCAATACATTCTCACAAGCACTCCGATGGGAATGGAGGTGGATCTGCGTAAGTTCTGCTCCGAAGTCCGTGTACACAGCGTCCATGATTAACGCTTCTACAGTCAGAGTATAGTCTACACTACCACCATGACTACCACTTTCGACGCGAGCCCATTGCCGACAGTCCCTGCGGGAATCGCTCCACTCCCAACAGGCGTTTACTCTCTACCGATCACCACCCCAGCAACACAACAGAGCGGTTGCATTCAAAATACTGCGCAGAGCGCAGCTTGGTTGTGCCAGATAGCACCCGCACTTCCATACCAGCTGGATATTACATTGGTACAGGGGCAATCACCAATTTCTGATAATGAAATTATCTTGGGCTACGGGAACGACAGCATGGACTTCTTGCCATATGGTGCTCAGCCACCACTCCTGAGCCAACACCATATCATGGGTCTTGTCATTGATTCCCAATCTCCGGAAAGAGGGCCTGCGTGGTTCTTTCAGGCAGTTTATAACAAGGTCGTCGTTCTCCCTGAGCAAGCACTACAAGTACCGTCGAACGATAAACGTCAAAGCAATCCATACAGTCAACCGCCTAGTTCTTTCTTAGAACGGAAGGGCACTGCGCAACCTGGTCAGAATCCTTGGATCTGCTATTGGAATGGTACCCTTTTAGAGACCTTTATATATGTAAATCAAACGAGCAGCTGGGGTGCATCGAGCTCCAGCTCCAGTTCCTCCTATACGGGAAGTGCCGGCACCGCGACGTCTTCACAGAGTGCTCAAACCTCGGCGTATTCTGGGCCCAATTTCCCCAGTCCTTATCCGAAGGTCATCAAGGTCCAAGAACGTCGTGTACCAAGTGGATCTGGATCTATGTCCCCCTACTGTATGTATTCGGTAATCGTGGTATGACTGATGTGCCGCTGCTAATGCTTATAGGTGTTCAACAAAAGGTTGATTCGGACGGAAATGCGACGCCACTTCTAAACAGTACCGGTCAACCCATCGTGGTACATCTGAATGAAACAGAGCCATCGTCGGTTTTGCCGATCTCAGACCGTAGTAACTTATTTGAGCGACTTGAAGAGCGCGACAAATACTTCCGCGAACGAGATGCAACTCAGAGTTGCGGCTGTGTTTGGATTTCGACGTGATCTCTTGTCTAAGTTGAGGTGTGGTTTGGAGTTTAGCATAGCCTGTGTATAACGTTGGGAAGCTATCGGTGTTAGACGGCGTATCGGTTTGATGCCATCGTTCGGAAGGATCAAGGTAATTGGGTGGCATGCTAAAAGTGCAATGGAACCTGCCGTATGATGTGGATTGAGGGTTCTAAAGGAACGAACATTGGACTGAATGAATGTTGATGCATCCATTTGTTTTGGCAATATTGAAATTCAAATATTACACCACGAAGTCCCCTATGTCTGCTAGCGAAATGGTGTCCAAGACCTGGACGAGCGAGTCCGTCGTGCTCCCCCTCCGGAGAGCCCATTTCATCAATCCAACGACTCCAGACAATGTCCCAGCCCGGCACCTCGTATTCTCTCTACAAGCCATCTCCCTTTCAAACTAGAAGAGCTGGAAGTTCAAAATGACATCTTCAAGCTTTGAAAATGTAGATATTCTAACTGAAAAGAGAGCGTGCAAAACTGAGAGTCATACGATTGTTGAGACTATGTTTCTGATATTGACAACTTTCCGTCACCCTCATTGGTCTATCACTGGTTCCTGCAGCTCCCGTCTTATGTGACGCGGACCTTCGTGGCAGTGCTGCAGCCAAAAAGGGGCTTCGGTCTTGGAGGCGGTGATGAAGAAGTGGGAGGCGTGACAAGGGTCGACGGATAAGCGAATCTTCAAGCCATCAAGAAATTTTAAGATTGTTGTCGACCAGCACTTCTTTTGCGACGACAACAAAGCTTAAAGACTTCAAACTCGTTGCCTGATTACTCCTCTTGTCTAACTCTCTATCTCACACAATTTCTCAAGTGTTCTATCTGGTATGTCCCTCCGCCCGCCTTCACTTGTTGCGTGGAAGCCTTGATCTTCGTTATCGCCTCGACAAATCCAGCCCATTTGAAGCTGCGAAATCGGCCTTTTGTTCTCCTTTTCCAAAATCTCAAAGAAAACCAAGAACTTCCCACTGATATTATTCTCCAGCACAAAGATCAGAGCTCAATAAGTCCTCGATTGTGCGCTTCTCAATCCCGCAATCCTGCTCGAAATACCCACTCACCGCTCAATTGCAGAAATCATGGCTGCCCGCCCCCAGAACATCGGCATTAAGGCCATTGAGATCTATTTCCCAAGCCAGGTATGCTCACCCTGCGCTGGCAAAGCTTTGATTATATGCGGAAGTCTCCAGAAGTACTGACGCGTGTTGCGTGCAGTGCGTTGATCAAGCAGAGCTTGAGAAGTTCGATGGCGTCAGTCAGGGAAAATACACAATTGGTCTGGGACAGACCAAGATGAGCTTCTGCGATGATAGAGAGGGTAAGATCAAAAGTACCAGAGCTTGCATACCCGGTTTTAACTTCTATTGTCAAGATATTTACTCTTTCGCCCTCACCGCACTCTCCAACCTCCTCAGCAAATACAAGATCGACACCGACTCCATTGGCCGCCTCGAAGTTGGTACAGAGACTCTTCTCGACAAATCGAAGTCTGTGAAGTCCGTCCTCATGCAGTTGTTCGGCCAAAATACAAACATCGAGGGTGTAGATACTGTCAATGCTTGCTACGGTGGAACCAATGCCTTCTTCAACGCAATCAACTGGGTTGAGTCTTCAGGATGGGACGGCAGAGATGCCATTGTGGTCACAGGAGATATCGCTTTGTACGCCAAGGGAAATGCTCGTCCTACTGGAGGAGCTGGTGTTGTAGCTATGTTGATTGGACCCAATGCACCAATTGTCGTGGAACCAGGTCTCCGAGGTTCATACATGCAACACGTATACGACTTCTACAAGCCAGATCTTACCAGCGAGTACCCAGTCGTTGATGGCCACTTCTCTATCAACTGCTACTCCGAAGCTCTAGACGCATGCTACAAGGCTTACAACAAGCGAGAGGCGACACTCAAGTCCACCGCCAATGGACACGCAAATGGACACGTCAACGGGAATGGCGTCGAAATCGAGGACTCCTCCAAGAGTGGCCTCAATAGATTCGATTACATGGCCTTCCACGCCCCCACCTGCAAGCTCGTTACAAAGTCCTACGCACGTCTGCTTTATAACGATTACCTCGTCGACCCAACCTCCCCCGTCTTTGCTGAAGTCCCTGCCGAGCTCAGAGACATGGATTACACCAAGTCATTGACGGACAAGACTGTCGAAAAAACCTTCCTTGGTCTGACCAAAAAACGCTTCAACGAGCGTGTGCAACCCAGTCTTGAAGCCTCTACTATGTGCGGAAACATGTACTGTGCATCGGTCTACAGCGGACTGGTCAGCTTGTTGAGCAACGTCAGCAGCGAGACACTACAAGGCAAGAGAATAGGCGTTTTCAGCTACGGAAGCGGCTTGGCCTCGAGTTTGTTCTCGTTGAGAGTTGTCGGATCCACAGAAGCGATTTCTAAGACGTTGGGATTGAAGGAGAGACTTGCTGCGCGTTCAGTTGTTGCTCCCGAGCTTTACGATGTGGTGCGTTTACTTCCCTATCTTGTCACTAAAACTCATTTCTAACGTATTCTAGATGTGCGACCTCCGCAAGAAAGCCCATCTTCAAAAGTCCTACACCCCGGAAGGCAGCCCCGATACCATCGCCACAGGCGCCTACTACCTGAAGGAAATCGACGACATGTTCCGCCGCAAGTACAGCATCAAGGCATAAACGCATCGCATCATAGAGGGTGTTAGGTTGTTTATTCATAATTCATAGAAACACTAGACCATCGTGCTACCGCCGCGGCAAATAGGAGACCCGGTCCGCGAATGGGATTTAATAACCAGGGCTTCGTAGTGCATTTTTGCCGCGAGGTTTTCGATGCATAGATGAAAGGGATGATTGGGAAAGGGGTGAACATAGGTAGCAAGAATAATTCGTTCATGACAATGCTGAGCCGTCCTGGTTTCCTGTTGCTTCAATATCATAGTCACCTGGCTGCGATCCCCAGTGTCTTAGTTCAGACGAATTTAACGAAACGGCGGTTGCGAAACCTTGAGCATCGCCTGGCAATTGGATGGAAAACTTTCAGTTCAACCGTCTTATTTGCTAGCGTTGATATCCAGGGTTCTCGGCCGTTTTACAATTTATCAATGAATCCAATGGACTGGGCTGTTTGTTCAACGCTTCCTCCAACGCCCCCGACGCCAAAATGAGCGAATGGTTGTAACTTCTACATTTTGATGCTGTCCAAGCTCACGCTAACCTCCAGTAAGAGTTGGAATAGTGATAGCCCAGGCAGATTCATCACTACTATGCGAACATAGATTGCATCAACTGCGCTCCTGAAATGCGTCCCTCATGGCACCAAGCGGTAGCTTTCATTTGAGATGCGACTTATGTACCTTCATCACCCAGCTCAGTAGGATTCCCTCCGAGATTTGGAGCGGCTATGGAAGAACGGAATTTTTCATGAATTTATCTCCAATGATAGACCTAAGTTCATGAGTTTTAAAGCGGATTAGAATCCATAACTTAGGAAGAAAGAAGGAACACACTTCCACCTCGATTCAACACATTCTTCAGTACGTCTGATTGCAACATCGCAACCCTTTAGTCTTGCATTCACTGAAGATCCACCAGACCAGCTTGCTGTATATTCTCTTCTAAAGTCCCGTTCAAAACAATGCCCCAGGGGCCGGCCTCAAGCGGACAGTAGGAGTCGTTTCCGGGCAACTGTCCAGTTTGGAAGTAAGTCTCTACTTTTCCAAGGCCGCAAATATTAAGTGTGGCGCTGATTCCATGCTTTGCCTCGAGTCAGCGTCAGATCATTTGTATCACAGAGACAGCACTCACCCCGGTTCCGTCAATAGTCAGCACCTGTGCACCGGCGTAGTTCGGTGCTGATGAGATAGAGCTGTTTCATTTAGTTACCTTCGAGGCCTGGATGGGGGGGTGAGGGTTCACTTACTCTTCAATGGGCGTTGTGGGGTCATAAGTGTTACTGACGAACAGGATGGGGGTTGCTGTGTCGCCACCAAATGGCCCTGAATAGACTTCACTGGCTTTAATCGACCAGCCTGTACACCCGATGTCTGAATGGATCCAGATTTCCCCGATGATGCTCTGCTGTTCCAGCACTTCAATCTGGGGTCTCAAATCCTCCAATGTCTTGTTGTATAGTATGTTGTTCTTATCGGTGCATAGCACGCCTAGACTCCATTCCTGGGGTCCCTCAAGGGACGTACTTGCGCCGGAGATCGGGTTGACTTGCGCTGTCCACTCGCTGAGAGACTGTGTCGAGATGGCACTTTCGAGATCGAGCAGGATCTGAGGTAGTGAGCTCCAGTATGGTGACAATGGGGCGTCCGCAGCGCTCAGCATTGCGATTTTCAATGTTACTAGTGCTGCCTCAATATCTGTTGCGTTGGTCCAATTTTCCACCTCTGCTTTCTGGGCATCGAGTTGCACGAAGGACTGGTTGAATCGCTCATATATGTCTTTGGGTGTAGAGCCAGTATAATACGAACATTTTGACGGGCCAGCCTCGTGGCAGTAAATGAAGAAGGAAGCGATGACTCCGTCTAGGTGGAAGAGGGTCGGGGAAGTGTAAGTCGTCACTTCGCCCACGGGGTCCACGACTCCGTCCAGGACCATAAGGCCTACACTATCAGGAAACATAGAGGCAAATGTTTGCCCGATAAGAGTACCATAGCTGAGTCCATAATAATTCAAAAGAGTACTGGGCCGGGAGGCTCGTTCGCCATCTTCTGTTTCCGCAAACGCATGGACGATGCTGAGCATATCCCTAGCATTGATTGCCGTAGACATGAACGGGCCAGCATCCATCTCTCCACCGATGAGTTGCTGACACTGCTCGCCCAGTTCCTTGCCAGAATTTATGAGGTCGTCGTAATACGCGTCTGTGACTCTCGGAACTGATTTTGACCTTGCTGAAAGGACCCCATCCGAAGAGAGGTTGTATGAGCAATTAGCCAGAGGCTGGCTGAGCCACATACCTCTGGGATCAAACCCAATGATATCCCAGTTTGTTCCTGTCACAGCCTGAATCTCGGAGCCATTGTAGAGAACTTCGTTCACACCAGAAGCTCCTGGTCCTCCGGGGTTCACAAGGACAATGCCTTGATAAGCTCCAAATGGAGAGTTCGACTGGGCGGGATATTTGACAAGCGGAACGGAAGCCCGACTGATATTTGGGTTCTGGTAGTCAAGCGGTACCTATAGAAGTGGTTTAGTATGTGAGATAAATTTGGAAGGAAGGGTGAGTTAACGTCGAGCTTAGCACAGAAGAGTCCATCACTGCAGGGACACCAAGTGAGTGTTGTAGAAGGAGATATTTCGTCAAAAGTACAGTTCGCAGAAGATGTTGCTATTGCAAAGGAGAGCAAGCCCGACAGGGTGAAAAGAGTTCGGACAGCCATCGAGGAATCTAGTAAAGACTGGCGGGCTGGACGAAGAATGAGAA
Source organism: Hyphodiscus sp. D1413 (assembly GCA_003988895.1). NCBI lineage: Eukaryota > Fungi > Ascomycota > Leotiomycetes > Helotiales > Hyphodiscaceae > Hyphodiscus > Hyphodiscus sp. D1413. The sequence goes on from QYAO01000003.1 coordinate 269,587, forward strand.
AGGTTGTAGAGAGAATACACTGGTACTGGCAGAGAGAGATATATATACATCCTTCTACTTGTGGCTTTCAAATGCCACGAAGTCAAATAGGTGAGAGTATTATTCCCCTAGGTTTCATACGTCCCTAGAACTAGCTATGCATGAATCGCTGAGCCCCAACCAAGCGCAATGCCGAATCAAAACGTTGATTGGTTGTTCAGTGGACTTAGAACAGGTAAACTGGACCACCTGTCTGTTCTAGCACCTGGAGATGGTGGATGACGAGGTAATAGGAAAAGATACGAACAATTTAATTTCAAATTGCAAGAAACCCACGCAAAACGAATTCGATGAGACGTGTTTAGACTTGCTAAGCCTTACGCCAATATGAAATTAGTACGTGAAGCATGTGAGGATCGATCTTCGTAGACTGGAAACTGCTGCATGATATGATCGACGACAGGGTCCCTACGAGCCGCGCTACTTCGTACAGTAATAGAATTACAGGGTCCTAACGACGCAACCAATCAAGGTCCAAGAAGCTTATAGAGTCAAAGGCAGGAATGTTACTTGGGACGATTCTTACCGACAAGCATTTCCAGGAGCCAACAAAGTATAGATGCCCTAAGGAAACATTCCACCCTCTTTTCGCGCTCACCCCCTGATGCTATTTTTCCTCGGGTAACTTTCGTGATCCGACGGCCTCCCAAAAGGTCACATCATGCGTTCTGTCTGGCTATAACCATCAGCGGAGTATCCATCTTTGTCTCTCGTTTAGCCTCTCTATTCTCAATTACTTGTTTATTCACGATGGTCGTTCCTCCAAGAAGCAAACTCCTAACCTGTCTCAACGGAACCCTTCCACTAGGAGTATTGGAGGGCCCGATGGTCATACTGGCTTGTTTGTGGTTGACGATTTGGCATCGTTCTTGGGTTTTTGAGAGTACTTGAGAATGGACTCTCTGTGGAGATGGAGACACCGAGGGGAGTGAGTCGATAGGAACGGGAATTGGTTGGAGGACTGAGGGCTTGCAGAAGGATTAAATGGACATGTAAACATAGATAATAATGCAAACGGATGCAAGTTGGACTACGGACCTAAAACGGAATATTCAAATAGACACCAGAAAGGATTGAAACCGATCTGTATCGAAGAACCGGCTTACCAAGTGTATGTAATTTTGAGAGATTGATCAGATGGTGCACCATTGCTTCTGACCTGCACCGTTGTATAACTGTTCAGCAAAACTTTGCAGAGCTGTCACATACGCCATGTCAAAGTCTGGCAATTTGAATAACAGCACCTCTGGAATAAGACGCAATCGGCTCAAACATGATCAGGAGCATAAGGGGCCAAGGGCTGATACTGGCAATTCTATCTCGGAGAATTCGCAACCCCCACCCAAATACCTCCTCGACCACATTTTGGCATCAACTCCTTCGGGATTAACATATTGCAGCTTGCGCCTTCTATCTATGACGACAAGCTGAACACTGCTGAACTCCGCTGTTACATGCCTTCATTTCGATTCTTCATCCTGCCAACACGCTCATTTCGATTTCGAGAGTCCTTTCCGCAGCATCGGCGATCAGTTGGCTATTCCAGAGACCCTCTTGGCGCGATGTTGACCGAAGAAGGGCAATCGCTCTTCGACGAATTGTCGGATCTCGACAATATCGCTCAATATCGTGGAGGGGAGCAATAATCCCCATGTCTAAACAGAAGGACGTTGAAGTTGCTTGTCCATTGCCCGGTGAGGTGGAATTAATGATCTTCTCGCCAAGGGCAAGCATCTCCATAATCTGGGGTATAAAGTTGTCCCAGCTCCACCGGTGCTCGGGAGGTGGTTTCTCGATATGAAATAAGATATAGGCGTTTAATACATGTAGTTTTAGCACAGATAGGGCAATATCTTCTTTCGGAGTAAGAGATGACCCTTTTGAGTTTATAAATGTCTGTAGTGCGAGCGAGAATTTCGACATAAGAGATGTGAGGCGACCTAAGTGGGCGTCGATATTTGCAGCGGGTTCGTCTGGTAGCTGGTCGGCCTTACTACTGGTAAATAGGCAACATCCATATTCGAAGATATGCTTGGCCTCCTCAATGCTGGAGAAACTAAAAGGAATGTCGTCGTTCGTTGAATCAGAGAAAAAACTTTCATAAACCTTATTGAACTTTTGGTCTCCAATCATCTACTCTAGATGCATTAGCTACTATAGCTAACTTTAAATTGAATCGTCTTACCATTGTTATTGTTGGATCTAACACTGAAAAGATTCTAGCAAGAACTTCAAGAGAAACGTAGCTATCCATGTGATTTTTTGATCCATTGCCTTGGTGTTGAAGTGCTCGATTGCTCTGGTCATACACGGTCTCCCGAAGTAGCTTCGCACCACTGCGTATATGGGACCCTGCTGAGGCATAGCACCCTTGCATATTCTAGTATCAGAATATGTGAGTGGATTGTTCAATAGATGATGATATGATGAGATCATATTGTATAGCCTAAACCGACCATCGGAACGTGTACACGTAAAGATTGGGAAGAGCTAAAGGTTCCCGATATCTACAAAAGAATGATACGTACCTCGAAACAAACGAAAAGAATGCACGCAATAAGACAAACGACAACATCTCGTTTTCCACCCTGAGACAAGGGAAGTAACAACTCTCTGATTGCAAGATTATATTGCTTCAATGAAAATGCTCGGGTAGCATCTGTTATCCCATTTTGATGCTCAACCAACTCATGGAGTGAGCCTACGGCGATAATAGCATGGCGTACAGCTGATTCATGATACGCGGCTTGAAGGACAAGTCTTTCCCAGAAGTCAGACCCGAAAAAGCCGGCTAGTTGGGGAGAGGTCCGATGGGCGAAGAAAGCAAAGGATCGCTTCAACTCTGGGGGGGTATGGATATCGAACGGGCCTGCCGTGAAAGTACCAATGTTGGGGAGCTGGGGTGAGACATTAGCGTAGCCGTCACAGGCACGACAGGTGGATGTGCATCTCAGGCAAGCTGGCCGAGTCTCATCACATTTTACTCGTCTTTCTATCTTTCCATCAGTGAGGTTCTCTTCTCTCGTCCGGTTGTGTGATTATTGTCTTACTCCTGCAAGTAAGGCATCCCGTCCGGGTCTTTGGCCGATATGCTCGCTTTCTCTTCCCATTTGCGACTTTTGGCATTATGGTCAGGAGCGAATTACTCGATAGCTTGGGGTGTGCTCATGTATAAGTTTGACGAGTGGAACAATTATTGGTAGCTGGCTGGTCTAGTCATGCAGACGACAGAATCAAGTTGTTGACTTCTGCCCATTAAGGAAAGGGGATGATCAGGTGTTGTTACCTAAGCAGCCTCTGGCTCAGGGGTTTCTGCCAGAACATTTTCCAGGCGGTGCGCTCTCAACCTCGTTGCAATAAGTATTGCTTCAAATTGTAGCAACGCCTTTCTCCTTCGCGGCGGCATGATTGTTCGAGGGAAATTTTATTGTGGCATATTTCCGCACAGTGCTTATCTCGAATCTCCACATCCAGGTACCTGTGCGGCTGCAGTCTGCACTGAGACTGAAAGCTGAGGCTGGTGGACGATCGCTTCCAGGGGCTGGCAGCGAATCCCAATAGATCCCAGCCGAAGGGGCTGGATTTGAAGAAAAAGTGTAAGCCTCTTTCAAATGCCTTACAAGAAACTCTTTAGTTCTGTGTCTGAAGAGAAAGTCATTGTCTCTGAAAGCTCATTCCAAGGCTTGCCTGCTTCTTTGCAAGTGGGGAGGAAACATGTCCTGTACCTAAGAAGTCTTGCAGAAGTCCTCTTCAATTTGCAAACCGAATTCCCAATCTCCTTCGTCTAACCTCAACCTCAAAATACGTTTTCGTTTTTCGGAAGCTACACTTAGAGGCGCACGGCATGGGAATGCCATCCCTCCATCCATTTGAGGATGCAATAAGCTTCATCCACAAATGAACTTCCCGCAGGTACTAGCGCGAGTAGCTCTTCGCCTAACCGAATTTCGAACTTTGTAGCGAAAATGTGGTGAGAAAGTGATTGTGGCTTGCTGCTTGCTCTCAGATGTGGTTTGTTGCCGAGAGAGAACTCTGCCCGGAGACTTCTTGCGGTTACGGAGCTGATAGCGATTTATTGCATCAATTAATGCAGCGGCTCTGGCATGTCGGGTTGTAGGACCAGTAGCTGTGGGCTATCTCTGCCGTATCTAAGCAATGGTTTCCCTTAAAGACTGCACAACGGCGCTCGAGGACGGATCATTTTCTCAACATCAGTCAATTTTCTCTCTATGGCATTCATTCGGCTCCTCTTCTCTGCCGTAGTGCTCTTTGCACTCCAGGCATCTGCGTTATACAGCCCTAAGCAGGTATTCGCGCGTGTTATCATGACGAATACCAGGGCACACACTCAATCGACTTGGGAACAGGATATTACACTTGCAAAAGCAGCCGGTATCGATGCATTTGCTCTAAACATGGGCTATACCGACCCTTACGTCCCTACCCAACTCGCCCACGCTTTTGCCGCGGCCGAAGCTCTTGGATCGACGTTCAAGCTCTTCCTTACTTTCGATTACACTGGAGGTGGCAAAGTATGGCCATCCACGGGCAATGTTTCCGTTATTTCGTATCTCCAACAGTATGGTAACTCGTCAGCGTACTATTTGTATGAGGATATGCCATTCGTATCGGCGATGGAAGGTCTTGCCGAAGCCTTCGATTATGGCCAAGAAGAAGTTATTCGCAATACTATCGGGCCCATATATTTTGCGCCTGACTGGACAAGCGAGGGAATGGAAAATGTTTTTGAAGATGGACCAGGTCTCAGAGAGGGTCTCGATGCTTTTTTCAGTTGGGACATGTGGCCAGTCGGAGCGGTCAACATGACCGATGCTGTCGATAAGGCATGGATTTCTGCAATATCTGGAAATGCGGCCTATATGATGGGTGTGTCCCCATGGTTTTTCCACAGTGCTAGTGGCAGCAAAGACTGGGTATGGAGAGGGGACGATTTGTGGGCTTCAAGATGGGCTCAAACTTTGGACATCAAACCTAACCTTGTTGAGTACGTCTGTTCTTTTCATCTTTTTCTTCTCAATTTTTATTAAGCTAATACACGAGCAGGATTGTGTCCTGGAATGACTATGGTGTGTCTAACTATATTGGACCTATCCATTCGAACTCTGAAGTCCCTGCTGGCTCCTTGGTTTACGTTGAGGGTAATCCTCATGATTCTTGGCGAGACTTCTTACCTTATTATATTGCCAAGTACAAGGGCAAGGCTTTTACTATTTCGAAGGATCAGATGCAATATTGGTAGTAGGTGTTCTCCGAGTCTTTATCCCTCTTTCAATGTGCTTGCAAGGGTTACGAGACGTCTGGGTCCTCTCGAGACACTCTCCTTTTTCTTCGATGATACATATTGTGTTCATAGGTTTCCTTCAGAAACTATACTAACTCCGAGTCCTCTCATAGCCATACATCGCCAACTGCAGGTGGCTCGACATGTGGCGTTGTAGGCAACAATGCAAACCGAAACCAGAAGGAGATCTCCCCGAATGCAATCGTGGAGGATGGTATATTTTTCAGTGCCCTGCTAACATCGGCTGCGCAAATATCTGTGAAGATCGGCAACTTTCCTGAGGTTTTGTACAACGGGAGCACGGGGATCAATCACTGGAGTCGACCATTCAACGGACAGACTGGTGTGCCGAAGTTCAGCGTGATCAGGGGCGGTAAAGTCGTTGGAAGTGGAGTCGGTGCAAAAATCACGCCGAAGACAACGCTATCGAATGGATGTACAAATTACAATGCTTGGGTTGGGAGCTTCTAGAGAATGTGGCATGGTGAAGCGTAGGAACAACAAGCAAGCTTGGGAGTAGAGAAATTACGATCAATTTACTAGGGCATGATGGGCACTGTATTATCGAGATTTAATGAAGCGAGCTATGATTCTTTACTCACCACTAGCTATGACTCTTCGAGCGTCTGCGAGTATTCATGGTAGATATTTCGACCCGTCCGAGCTACCAACAATTCTATATACATACTGCCCATCTGACCGTACTTGACTAATTTGCTACTGTACACATTCATTTTCGCTCCTCTGGGACAGCTAGACGGCGACAGGTTGGTTGTTCGAAGATTGATTGTCGCTATGGAAGTGATATCAGATACCGAGTGGTAATTTACAATCCATTACTCGGAGGCTGAGTTGTAGCTCCTGGTAAACCGTATCAAGTACGAAGGAAACAACCGCTATCGCCATCAGGTTTTCTACGCGTAGCGCCTGATGGCAATCATGGTGATCCTGCTGCCCTTGTAGACGATTCTATTACAAGAACGTCTGGGTTTAGGCATCTTTTTGGTACAAACCCTCGTAATATCGCTGCCGGTATCGACATCGACGGAGGAATATAGCTTCCTAGAGGCGATATCTAAAGAAGCTCCCGAACCTATCATGCTGAAAGACAGTTGTACAGTTGTGAGTCTTGCCACCTCTTGACTCTTTCTTAAATCAAATTGAGGTATTAATTTCTCGCAACCAACGCCAATAATCTGGAAAGCGTTCACTGATCCACATCTCCTAATCAGTGAGCGGCAAGAAAAGGCATGGCGATGATGAGACTCAATTTTTAAATAAAGCAAGCTTCGCCTCGAGTGCTTTACATATAAAAATTGACTCTCAGAGCATGGAGAGCAACGACAAACCGCGAAAATGGTACCGGTAGGTTATAACGGCAGATATTGATTTCCAAAGGCTCCATTTCTGAATCCGTTGGTTGACATAGAAATGCCTCCTCCATGGGGCTCGTATTCCTTGGATATTCTCGGCGTTCAACACAATCCAAGCGGCGCTGGCTCAGCGTATAAAGTGAATCTGGATGTCTCAATTTACGTCCAACGTAAGTTGCCTTCCACGCCCCTCACTTTATCCTGTTTCAACTGCTCTGTCATCCTCGAGATGCTGGACAATCTGACAGTTATCATGTTTGGGGAAAAGTCGACACAGGTTTTGAGACTTGAGACTTGCGTCTAGCTAATTGAGTAGCAGAAAATATCAGCGGGCTCAACCATGGTGCTTTCGTGTGATATGAGGGCTGTCGAGTAGGCATTCTTTCATGGACCTTCATCACAGAATCAACCAAGGGTTGATCAGTTTAAAAAGAAGAATTTCGCATTGTCTCCTATCAAGTACACACACAGAGTCGGAATTGGTCGCTGTTGAGATCTTACCACCAATAGTACATTCTTTGCCACGAGATTGGCAACGAGAATGCCATGCTTTTTGCAAAGAAACGCAGACAACGAGAACACTGAAAGACAAGGCATTATCTACATAACAATCCTCCATGCTATAAAATCAAGGAATTTTCCCGGACGCCCGTCATAGAAAGCTTTTGTTCCCTCGTTTTTGTAGGAGAACGTATCATGTCCGTGTCTGCAGATGTAATCTGTTTTTTATGTGAGTTATGGCTAAAGGATTTCCGGCCTAAGAGGAATTACTAGTATCGTCGACGATAATCATCGGCATATCCGGCCTCTCTAGGAGGGTAATCTCTGGGCGGGTAATCTCTTGGTGGAGGACGACCATGGCCATTAACGTAGGGATCAGCGGGTGGGTAGTCGCGACGATAAGGATCATCGAAGCCACCACGACGAGGAGGAGGGTAGTCATCAATCGGGGGGCGAGCTCTGGGAGGAGAACGACCATAACGTCCACGATCATCATCATAGTAGCCACGTCGAGGTGGGCTTCTGTCACGATAACCGTCACGACGAGGGCTGTATCCTCGGGATGGTCCACGGCGGTCGTAGTCATCGGGATAAGGCCGGCGAGCAGGGGAACGGGAGCGGGCACGGTCGCGGGGGATATCCGGTTGGGTCTAGACTATGTCAGTGGCTACTGGTGATGAGGGAAGGGTTTGTACAGACATCAGCGACACAGGTGACTCGAACGCCCTTAAATTCGCGGCCATCCAGCTTCTCTACTGCAGTTTTAAGATCCGCAGCAGTTTCGAACTCCACGAAGCTTCTGAATAAGTTAGCAGTGGACTGTTCTCGGTCTCCAGAAGATGTTCTCACCCTTTACCGTCACGATCGCGACCAGTCTCGGAATAAACAACGTCGAGGCTGGATTGACGGGCGAAGTCTTTGAGATCCTATATCCAGAATCCATGTAAGTCGATGTCCAGGTCTGCGGAGCTAATACGCCAAACGGTAATGGTAGTTGCCCTCCAAAGTTGCCAGTACAAGAAGGCCAGAGAGTCAGATGTACATGGTCCAAAGGACGAGCTCCTTCCTGCGATAAGTGCCGCTGTCCAGTTACACAAATGGCAGCAAGCGACAGTAGCAGAAATAAGTCGCAACATGATAGGAAAATCCAGAAACAGGGATACAGAAGTCCAATTAGTCCGAGGCTGCTCAGGCAAATGCACTAGCACGCTGCAATGATATAAAATCAGAGCAGAAGCGTAGCTGGCCAGGACTACAAACGTATGCCGAAGAATGGATCTGAGATACAATAGAGGCGTCGAATATGATGTTGCTCAGTGTCCAAATAGCAAGCTTTGAGATCCAAGAGTCCAAGGGAAGGAACGGGAATAACAGACCTGCCAGCTGGTCTCACCTGGAAGTCCAGAGATTTGCATGCGGTGAGGAGTTCGTCGGGGACGAGGAGCAACGCGCTCGTTGGCTGTGAAAGCATCACGATTGCGAGTTCCACGAGCGAATTGAACGGTCAGACGCTCGCCCATGAAGTCGGAACCATGGAAGGCTGTGTACATGTGTTATTGTGTATTCGCGTTAGGAGTGGTGGTAGGGCTAACCAGGAACGACATCACGGGCATCCATGGCATCCTTGTATTCGATGAATCCGAAGCCATTCATAAGCTTGATCTCGGTGATCTCTCCTGTGCCATGAGTGTTGAAATGGGCTTCGACGTCGGCTTTGGTAGCTATCGAGTCTTTAGCAGAGCTGACCATAAACAACTATGATCAGAGCGCGCATGCGCGCGAACCATGGTGCAGATGCGATGACTCTACGTACCATTTCGAGGGAGGTTGCCCAGGTACAACCTAGTAGAAGACACCTCCGTCATGATTGAGGTTTTTCTTTGTGGTGGTGGTGAACAAAATGAAGACGCAGATAAATTTGCGGCAGGACAGGGTTGGTTATTTATTATCGCCGGCCTCAGTCAACAAAGTCGCAGAAGTCGCAGAAGAAGTTTCTTGATGCTTGCGTCAGGTAAGACTCGACTGTCGATGGAGTCGGGTGGATGAAAGAGGAGGGGAAGGTTGAGGACTCGAGCGAAGTGGGCGTAATGGGCACACTTGGTCGGGCAACATTAGGCACGTGATGACACGTGATCATATTGGGCTCCATCTGGTTTTGCTTCATTACAGGAGCCCACGTGCGATATAGCATATGCCGACAAAATATACGACCAAAGTATCCGGGTCTAAAAGAGTCATTCACTTGTCGCATCAAGCTAGATCACTATGGAAAAATTACTCTTCGTTTATTCAATTAACACAACACAATCACTCTCAGAAACCCGTGCTCTTGAAGACGCCCACAATCATGATATCCCGGCCTCATAACGCCCTCTGCCGCCCCATACTTACAATTCGGCTGCTCGCCCTGCAATATACTCCAACACGAATTCAAAAAGAGAAAAGGCATTGCCCGAAGTTATCTCATCTCATATTCATATCATGGGTATCATCTCCTGGCTCATCCCCTCCACCAAGCTCGTTCTCAACCTCATCAACTACAAAACCTTCATAGTCCTCGAGATTTTTCTGAACGTGGACCTTGAATTTGATGATGTCGTTGAGCATCTTCTCGATTTCTGTGTGCAACTCTTCGCGAAGAGAGTTGGCACGAAGAGTGAGTTGCTCATACCTGGTAAATTAGTCTCTCGCAATCCAATCATCCGAAAACAAACTCACTCAATGTTGGTATTCATCTCACGTTGTTCCATCAATTGGACAGACTCAGTGAGGCCAGCTCGCATCTTCGCAAGTTCCTTCTCCATCTTCTCAATTTGTGTATCAGATGCAATTTTCTGAGTTGTTGTGACCTGTACATATTAGCAATACTCATTAATTGTGGTATAATCCAAGCCATACCTCTTTCGTCTTATCATACTCTTCTTCAGCAGCTCGCACGCGATGTTCCAGTGCCTCAACCTCACCTCTCTTGTCCTCGATTGCCTCCTTGATATTGTCCAAGAGATCATGATGCTTCATCATCTCATCCATGGCAGATGTTCGCCTCTCAGAGATCTCCTTTCTAAGTCCAAGGAAGCTAGATTTCACCTGTCCTCGAAGATCCAAGTTCAATATATGAGCTGGCTGGTAACCAGTGAGAGGATCAGCCAGGAGTCTATCGCTGTCTGCATTACCAGCGGCAGATGCTCCCATCTGCGAGGAATTGAAGTTTGGGCCTTCGTTAACAACTACTTGCAACTCGTAGTTCTTGCCCTTCGCATTTGTTGCGGTTGATGGAATGAGGCCAATCTGGTAGCCCATGCTATTGTACCTGTCGACCATGCGCTCAAGTTCTTCCAATTTTCTGCTCGCTTCGGCTTCCTTTTCTGTAACCTTCTTCTTGGCCTCCTCCAACCTGTGAGATGAGGTTTCAATCCCTTTCTGAAGACGCTCTCGCTCCGAATTCATGCGATCGATATCAGCCATGCTGATACCCTGATCATCGAGCGCTTGTTGTAGATTCGCACGCTCCTCGTCGGCTTCCTTCAATTCCAGAAGGACCTTGTCAAGCTCGTCTTGCAATATCTGGATTCGAGACTCATATTTCTCTGATTTCTGATTCATACGGTTTTCGAATTCTTCGAACTTGACTTTATCGTCCTCCATGATCTTGAAGTTTTTATCGAGGTTCTTGATGTCAGTGCCCGATTTCTCGAGTTCTTCAATCTCCTTCTCTAGCCTTTGGCGTTCAGCCTCGAGCACGTCTAGGTCGTCAAGATACTGAGTATTGTTCTGATCAAATTCACGTGCCATGGCTTCGACGTGAGGTGCGAGGACTCGCGCTTGATCGTCATCTCCCGCCTCCTCATCCATGGAAAGCCAGTCCCGATATGCGCGGCTAAGGAAATCGAAGATAATTCTGTCGCCGCTGACATCCACGCCACTTTCAGCACAAGCCCGTTCATACTGATTGCCCGCATATCCGTCAAGCATTTGCGCCAGCTGCATCATCCAATGGAGAAGACCGAGGAACAGATGCCAAGAATTTGCAGATCCCACAGCCGAAAGAGCGCTCTTTGTAATGGATTTCTGGTAGGGATAACGCAATTGAACCAGAATTGGCGGGACCTCTTGGTCCATATTCTTCTGGAAGCGATAGCTAGGGTCTATACGATGATATAGCCATTGAAACATATAATTGAAATCCTTCTGCGTTGGGGATTTCATCGTGTTCTGCCCAAGAGAGTGTTTCATGTCCATCTCGAAGTTGTTTTGAGTCATGTAGTCCAGCAGCTCCTGGCCAATCCTGTTCTGATATAGTCGAGTTTGCAACGGCCGGGGGTCTTTCGGTACGCCCGCAGGTTGGGGTGCTTGCTGGAAGAAGCTTTGGTGACTTGCAGGACCATTCGTTGACGACCGTGATCTGTAAACACTACTTCTTCGTTCGGCGCTCTCAGCAGAAGATCGGCCCATCTGATTAGGCGCAAAGCTTTTTCGTCCGCCACTGTTCTGGAACGATGATCGCTTCACCGAAGACATACCCATTTCTGCCAAGTTGGTGCCCGAGGAGGATCTCTGAAAGAGAGGTTGATTGGGGCGAGGAGGAGCGAGAGACGCGCGAGGTCCAGAGATCGTACGCGAATGTCCAACAGTGAAAGGCGCATTTTGATTACCTGACATCGAGTTCGATCGTTTCATAGCAGATGCAGGTTGTGGAAGGCTCGAGTTGTAATTTATGCCTCCGAGAGTCTTAATTTGTGTCAACATTTGGTTTGCGACTGCGACTGAACAATTGCTTACCTCTCGTGGCCGGCGCACAGAGAAAATACCCGTGTCTTGCGACATATTGGCGGCAGAGTGTAGCCTCTGAAGGCTTTGTTCGATATTTGCTTTGTTCAATAGTGCGCTGCGTACTAGCGATTGAAGATGCTAATGTGGTGATGTTGATTTTTTGGATGGGTTCGATTTCAACAATCGAGATGGAGACGGCTGTCAACAAAGTCGAATCGAATTGATTGGTCGCTAATGATGAAGCGTAAACAAGCTCGGGCCCATAAAATCTATGGAGTAGTGGCTACTCACGTGCCTTCCTCAAAGCATACCTCGGCTTCCGGCCATCGTGATTAATGAGATACGCCAGATTTTGTTTCTATCACTGGCTTTCATCTCAGGAATCATCCTACGCACATGGGCGTAGAACTCAGTCATGGCAATTCGTGAAGATATCGTAGCATCAGCAGTAGGCGCACACAGTCTTTCCGTAACATCCATTGCTAATCAGTTCACAGGTCAACTGTAAAAATCATCGAGTCGATGGAAAACTACCCAGCTGACATGCCTCCGCAGTTCTGCAAGACCCAAGTGTCATTAGTTCACCGCTCGAAAATCGAATAGCGTTCTTACAGTCGAAAAATTTAACTCAAGAAGAGGTTGACGCGGCGCTGGCAAGAGCGGGAGGAGAGACGGCACCGAGCTATTCGAATTATGCCCCCCAACAACAAGTAGTCAGACAACCACAACCCGGATACGGGGCCTATCAGCAGTATCCATGGCAGCAACCGCCTCCGCCAGAAGTTCCTAAGAGAGACTGGAGGGACTGGTTCATAATGGCAACGGTGATGAGTGGAGTCGGGTACGGTCTATATTTCGTTGCGAAGGTAAGGTCTGCCATTGGAGAAGACCCATCATCTGCTAATGTCACCCAAGCGATATGTCTATCCCATGATTGCGCCTCCTACAGCACCCCAACTGGAGCAGGATAAGAAAGCGATCGACGAGTCGTTTGAGAAGGCATTCTCATTAATAGATCAACTTGCCAAAGACACCGAAACCCTGAAGACCTCAGAACAAGCCCGCACCGAGCGTCTAGATACAGCTTTGACTGAGGTGGAGAATGTTATCAGCGAATTGAAAACTTCCAGCAGACGGCGAGAGGAAGAGTCACGGCGCATTAGTGATGAAGTGCGGGGACTCAAGGACCTAATACCGAAAGCCATAGACGGACAAAAGGAGAACACGGATAGCAGACTGAAGGAGCTGAATACCGAGTTGAAGAGCTTAAAGACTTTGATGGGTCAGAGGATGAATCCTGCGACGCAGACAAGCACCAACTCATACGGGCGCCCATCTGGTATCGGTGCCTCTTCGTCCACTGTCACACCAAGTGCGACACCAAGTTTCAGTAATACAAATCAGAACTCGTCCTCAGAGGTTGTCTCTCCGAAGCCAGCCTCAGTGAGCAATGGAACCGGGACCGGAACCGAGTCGGTGGCTTCAATTCAAGGCCGAACTGCCAGCCCATTCAATACTGGGGCGCCAGCAGGGAGAGCTGCGATTCCGGCGTGGCAAATGGCAGCAGGAAACAAGAGTTCGACTTCTGTGAATAGCACTGGGACAAGCGGAACTCAGGACGCTAGTGGGGCTGCTTGAGCAGGCTAAATTTATAAGTCTGTGTGATCAAGGGTTTGTATTAACTGGCGTGTATGGGTCTGAGGTTTGGGGCGTGGTGATCTACAAAATAATCGAATTTAGTCTGATCTTGGCCCGGAGTCTCTGAGATTGAGTTGAAATTTATTATGCGTGATCGCCTGTGTTCAGAACCCTTTAGTGCATTCTACGGGTCTTCCCTGCTGTCAGCCTTGCAGATGAGGTTGATCAGCCTCACGCTCACATGCGACGTTTCACCACGTTCACAAATACCCAATTCGCACTTCCGATGATCAGTCGCATTCAACCATACAATTATCCCCCAGAAGCAACTTCGATCGACCATAAATGGACTTCAAACAGGACTGTAAGTGCTATGATGGAGTCGCAGTGGTTGGTTAGAACTTGCCGAGGCATTTCGCCGTTGACGTTTACATTTGGAACGTTCTTCATACCGTCCGCCTTTTCTCCACGCTTCGCTTTCCTTGTTCCCCAAATACCCACTTCTCATTCATCCTTCTTCTTCTTGGAGCTGTCCAGCCTCATCCATCTCATTGTGCACTCCTGCGAACACGTCTCTCCAAGATGGATTCCTCCTCCGCTGTCCCCCTCGTGAAAGCGTTCCTACCCAAGGTGCCTCTAATAGGCATAACCGCACTCTCACATACTCTTGGATTTTCAGAAAACTCAAAGCTATGGGATCTACGCACCGAGCTTACAATCAATGTTCTGCGTTCTTTCATCATCGACGGCCCAACCCAGCCCGTATCCAAGATCCAGCACATGAGTGTCAAAGATCCTGGGATTAAGGGACGAATATGGATCAGTAAGATAACTATGCCTATACCCACCGAAGACGATATCCGCCAAGGACTATTCAAAGCGATAGAAGGACTGAAAGAGCCCGGCGACTCTCCGGGAGGATACAGGGAACCCGAACTACTACCCGTGGAGGCGGAATGGACGGGATATAGAGCCAATGCTACGAAGCAGAGCGCCAGATTGAAGATACCTGAAGACCAGCATTACAAGGAGCTGATGAAGGAAGTTACATCTCAAGCCACGATTTTATATTTCCACGGAGGAGCACACTATCTTATGGATCCTGCCAGTCATAGACCATCTACGAAGAAGTTGGCGAAACTCACAAAGGGACGGGTTTTCAGTGTACGATATCGCTTGGCTCCTACGAATCCCTTTCCAGCTGCTGTCCTCGACGCTCTGGTGTCATATTTCACGCTTCTGTATCCACCAGCTGGATCATTCCACGAGGCTGTCGACCCGAAACATATTGTCCTAGCAGGTGATAGCGCAGGAGGAAACTTGTGTTTAGCCCTCTTACAGACTCTCCTCGAGCTAAGACGGCAAGGTCTGAAGATCCGGTGGAATGGAGAAGAGCGCGAAGTCCCAATGCCCGCCGGCGCAGCATTATGTTCACCCTGGACGGACGTCACGCACTCCTCTCCATCCTGCAGCCTAAACGGAAACTTTGATTACCTTCCAGCTCTCACACCAGAGTCGGGAGACAGACAACCCCCTCCATGCGCAGTCTGGCCTGCTGATCCTCCACGAAAGAATATGTACGCTGAAGATGCATTTCTTACCCATCCAATTTGCTCGCCTCTTGCTGCAAAGAGCTGGGAAGATTGTTGCCCCATGTATATGGATGCAGGCCAGGAGCTTCTTACCGATGAGATTAAGTATGTTGCGATGATGGCTGCGAAACAGGGAGTTAAGGTCGAATACGAGGAGTATGAAGCTATGGTATGTTTGGAGCCCTATGGTCCTAATCCATACCTTTAGACATTTGCTAATCCAGCGTTCCATAGCCCCATTGTTTTGCAATGCTACTCACTACATTAAACGGAGCCAAAAGGTTCTTTGATGGCTGGTCCTCATTTATCAGTACTGCCGTGGAAAGACCCGAGGAAATCCACACCAAAGGAGTACTCATCAAGGCGAAAACATTAGAGGAGATTCCGGTGAATGTAGAGGAGCTGTCAGACGAGTCTCACGACCTAGTCATTGAGAGAATGAGAAACGCAGTGCAGGGTGTTGGCAGGAAACAACCAGATACTATGGCCAAGTTGTAGAGGAGCATGCTACTAGAGATCTCAGAAAGAAGAGAAGATGCCCAATGATGGTCGTCGTAAGCATGGATATATATATAGATTTGCAATGAAGACATTACACGCGCTCCAGCCGTCTGTTCATGTCCATTCGCTTCGGATACTGCCAAACCTCCGTACTCATTTCTTCGTGGAGTTATTGTATTGTACGTATGAAGGGAATTTTGAGATATAATGGGGAGGACGCTTTGGCCTTATTAATGATTTTTGGAGGGAGCTTGGCTAGTCAGACTATAAGCATTGTCTGGCTGGAAGCGGAGCAGCCAGAGGAAGGGTTAATTACGAAGGCTCCTACCGCAAGCTCTTCCAGATCCCATTAAATCCAATCGTTCAACACAAATAGCTATTTTATTGCCTCTTCAGCTAATCAGTGAGATGGAACGTGATGCTCTGCTCTATTTATCGTTGCATTTCCCACGCTACTCGAGTGTTTCATGTATTCTATTGCTATTCTGTACTATTCATTTGCTCTATCGTATAATAGAAACCCGACGACACCTTCATAAACTCCAGCAGAGTCCATACTCGCTAAGCAATAACCCTCCGCCAGAAGAATAAATAGAGGCGATTGAAGAATATAATACAGTCGTCGGTATGCCGTCCTGAACTCCAGATCTTCCCCAGCTCATACTAGAAGTCCCTGCTCTCTCCAATATCGCAGACATCAAACACCCCGGTCTCAGGCAAGCCCTTCCACTTCATGGCTTTCTTCAATAACATCGGCGGTTCGAGCACATCCTCCGAAGTGAGCACCCAAGTACCCCAATGGATAGCCATCGCTCTCTTACATTTCGTATCGATAAATATGTTCACTGAATCGAATGGATTTGCATGCATGGAGGACATCATCCATCTCGGATCGTACGCCCCAATGGGAATCAACCCCAAATCGAATGGACCTCTAAGCTCGCCGATTTCCTTAAAGGCAGGACAATGGGGGAGGTCTGCAAATTCGGGTCCATAGTCATCGACATCTTTAGGCAGCTCAGGAACAGCTCGATATCCGGTGTCACCGCCGAACCAGACTTTCTTGCCTCCGCTCTCTATAGCCCAACTGGCCCAAAGTGTGTGTGCTTTGTCGGAGAGGCTACGTGCCGAGATGTGTTGGCATGGTAGGCAAGAGATTCGTGCTGTAATGTCGGAAGAGCTTGTGGGGCCTGTGGAGGAGGTTGTAGATATTCGTTTCTCGCCAGATGCAGGTGACATAGTAAGATCGACGTCGTCCCACCAATCCATTTCCACGACGTTCGTTATACCGGTATCGTTGAACCATTTCTTGAGGCCGAGTCCGACGACGAATTGAGCGTCTGGGTGGTGTTTTTGTATTTCGAGGATTGTAGGATGGGAAAGATGGTCTGCGATCATTAGCGATCATTTCCATTATGCCTTCGAGCGAGGATGTACCGTAATGGCTGTGACTGATGGCTACGACGTCCACGATTGGCAGGTCCTTGATATGGCAGGGCACTTCTGTATATCTTTTGGGACCCATAAACTTGAACGGACTGCATCGCTCCTCGAAGACTGGGTCAAATAGAACTCGGAGCCCGCCTGGAAATTCAACGTAATAGCATGCGTGTCCAAGCCAGGTGGCTCGCAGGGTTGTTGATTCTTCTCTGCTAGTGAGGAATTTGGGTTCAGTTACCGTCACGGTAGGAGGAGTCGTATCTGGCCATATCGATTTCCCTGTCACCAGGCGTCTACAGGGACGTTTAGCATTGTACGAAATGCATTACAGATCTGGACCTTCTCATCCGCCGCACCGAAGGAACTTCTGCGAATGTATCCAGAGCGTACACATGCGAAATGTCTTATCGGAAAGAAGTCAATCAAAGTACTCACTTAACCATACTTCCCACAATATAAATGGGGTTGAAGTCTCTCCAGGATTCCCATGGGTTGGTAAAGCCTTTGCCATTCTTCATATGATGTTTCTTAGCTGCAGAGTCATCTGGCACAGCTCCTAGTGCTGCAGGCTTGCTGATCGAAAAGGAATAGATGGCGGCGGCCGCCATGCCGGTAGTACTGGACATTCTATGTGTAGCTTTCGAGGGACTGGTCCTTTGAGGATCGTTGACTTTGGGCCGTTGAAAGACACGACGCCGTAACAGAGCTCGATACCAACTCATTGGTAGTAAGAAGAAAGGAAAGAAGAGGAAAGAAGAGGAGAGGAAAGCGGAGGGAAGTTAAAGGGACAGGCTAGAGAAAGAGAAAGCAGAGTACCAAATTACCCTTCAGTATTCAGAACAGCCTCACGAGCGCGTTACGTAGACATTTGGACGGGAATGCCGGCCGGCGGAGTTAAGAAGGAGAAGGGGTCATGGACTTCCAACACCTGGGTTGTTGTGTTTACCTGTGGCGCTCACCGGTAATGTAATGCTCCGAAGTCCGAGGACAATTGAAGTATAGAAGGTATATTGAAATGCTGGTTGCGCAGATTGAATTCGCTTATGTTCAAGCGTAAATAGACAGAATGAGATTTCGCTGGCATACTTTGGTGCCGCATACAAACTGTCTCCCACCAGCTTACTTTGCATACAGTACGAGCGATATGAACAGAGTCTGCCCGCAACGCTGGTTGCGACGACGACGATAAGCTGATAGCAAGGCATTACGGATAAAACAAAACGATGCAGGCATAAAACTCATTGTGAGCTCTCCCATTCACGCCCTGGTACACAAAGGTAGTCGTAGTTGGAAGTTAGCTTTTGGATATAAAGTCAGTCAAGATGTAAGCACTAGAATACTGGAAGCCCCTTTTCAAGCGAGCTCAAGGTAGTCGTCGTACATATGCACCTCTCTCACACTGGCAGTCCGCCCCGCTCAGCCGGATACTGTATCCTCTTCGCTCCTCTTGCCCTTGCGGATACACAACATTTTGTATATCCGCCAACCTTCTTGGATAACTGTCGCTCACCCCAAGCTTTGGCCCTGCCGGGCTCTTCACAAACCTCCTTTCCAAATCCACTGACTGACATCAAACCCGCTCGGCAGAGGTGGGGAGCTAGCCACCTAGGAGCTTTGGGATCATTAGCTCCATTGTCCTGCTGAGAAATCGAAGAGGTATTGTCTTACTAGGTCTGCCCAATAGTGGCTGACATCAAGATCTACACTTTCTCTTGTACATTATCGCCGACTTTATTGATACGAATACATGCGATTTCCACTTCTCCTCTTCGGAATTGGTCTGCTGTTGAGCGCTTTCGTCATGCTGAAGACTCCTTTAACCCGCCTCTTTCAGTCGTCTAGACATTTCGTACAGACCACTACAGCAACAGCAGCTGCAACAGCGCGCACTGTGTCTTCATCTGAAAGACCAAGTGGTCTCATCGCAAAATCAGGAATCGAACGTACGCCTTCCCTCCGTCACCAATTCCCCGAAACTCCTGCAGAAACGCACTCCGACTAACTCCTCGCAGTTCTAACCTGGGGTACGCCCAACGGACAGAAAGTCTCTATCCTCCTCGAAGAGCTGAAAGCCGCCTACGGAAAACCTTACGTCTACCAAAGCATCAACATCGGCGAGAACATCCAAAAGGAGCCTTGGTTCACCAAGTTCTCTCCCAACGGCCGAATACCCGCAATCGTCGACCATGACCGCAACGACTTCGCCGTTTTCGAGGGACTAGCTATCCTGAATTACATGACGAGACACTACGATCCGGAATACAAGCTGAGCTTTAAGGATCCGGATGATTCCTCGAGAGCGGAGCAATGGATGGCTTGGCAACATGGCGGCCTGGTGAGATCTGTGCTCTTGAAATAGAGGGAGGAGCCTAGTAATCGACGAGTTATAGGGACCGATGCAAGGCCAAGCAAACCATTTCCTCCGCCTCGCCAAAGAGCGCATCCCGTACGCCACCCAGCGTTACGTAGGCGAAACCGAGCGTCTATACGGCATTCTCGATGCTCACCTCCAAGACCGAGACTACATCGTGGGACCGGGAACAGGCAGATACTCCATCGCGGATATCGCGAATTTCAGCTGGGTCAACGTAGCGTACTTTGCGGGCATTGATTTGAGCAAATTCCCCAGCCTGGAGAAGTGGTGGCAGAGAATTAGTGAGAGGGAGGCCGTGAAGAAGGGTACTAGTGTGCCCAGCGCGAATCGCCTCACCAATGGGCCTTATAAGCAGAGGATGACGGATGAGCCAGAGTTCAAGGCCAAGGAGGACGAATTGAAGAAGTTAGCAGATGGGGCGAAGGAGCAGTACAATTATAAGTATGCGTCACCTTAGGTAAATAGGATAGAGAGACGATTCTTCGAACACTGTATGATGATGTAGAAATAGACTCTTTTTTCACTCCTATGAAGCATTACCTGTATCTCGAACGACTTACACCGAAAAACTCTTCTCAAACATTGGGCATCTAGGTATAGTGCATGAAGAAAAGAGCAATAAGAATGCAGAACGCTCAAATATCAGATAAAAGCAAGCAACGAACAGCAGCCCTCTTTCATCTATGCATTACAAAGGTATCCCCGCTATGACATCCATAACATCATTCATAACATCGTCAACATCATCGTCATCATCAATCATAAAAACGCTCCCAAAACGAAAAACAACGAGACTCATGAAACCATTCCTCCTCATCTCATTCGAGCTTCATTTTCCCAAACCCAACAACCAAACCATGTCACAAGGGATCCACGCGGCTTGATTTAGTACTTGACTTGAAACTTTTTCTTCGACTTCCTCATATTAAACTTCTGGGGTGGGACGACCGCCTCCTCATCCGTCGTCGGCAACGTATCGCTCGAAGCTTGCCTAGCCTCGATTATCGCCACCTTGATGTCTTTCTTCTCCGCTCGGAAGACCTGCGAGGAGACGTCCTTAATCTTTGTGACCTCCTCGGCCGAAGTCGTTCTCGATGGCACAAGTGAGTTTTGTGAAAAGACTTTTTTATTCTCCTGAACGATATCCGGAAAGAAGGACGTCGCATTTAGCTTCCTGTTTGTGAGAGCTGCTACCTCCTCTCGAGAAGGCACTCTTGGGGACATAGAGGGGGTTTGTAGGGGAGACTTGATTTCGTTGTTGGGAGCTCTGGTGGAAGGACTTGTCGAAATTGGCCTTTTATCCCCGTCGATTATCTTCTCCGGAGAGGCGCCTCTTGGTGCCACCAACGGCTTTGAGTTTGGCTGTTTAGCATCGCTTGCTGTGAAGTGATTCGTCATGTTTGGTATTTTGTCGGCGAGTACTCGCGCCTCCTCCTCAGTCAACGCCTTTTCTGGTGTCGGCGGTTTGACTTCATCTCTGAGATTCGAAGAAAAGGTATAAGAGTTCCTGTCTGGGAGGACTCTCACCTCCTCAGTCAGGGAGGCTCTCGATGCCACTAAGTGCTGTTGTGGCCTGACCTCTTCTTTGGGCACTATGAAAGAAAGAGTTCTGTGAAGTGTTCTATCTGCCATTGCTTTCACGCGCTCCGTAGAAGAATTCCTTGACGTCGTGAGCGATTCTTGCGCAGAAGGCTTGATTTCGTCTCTTGGAAATATGGTGTTTGAGTTCAGTGTTCTATTCGTAGAGGCCTTCATGTCTCCATTCGTGTGTTCGACTGGCGACCTGGTAGGCATGGTTGGCGAAGTCGTCGTCTCTAGGCTTCGTAAATCTCTTGGGCTAGCCTTTCTCTGTTCGGCGATAGGCTCTTTCGCATGCTGGTTCCATAGATTGGGTGGAATAACTTTCTCCTGTTCATATACAGCTTCCTTCACCTCTTCGCGTCGAAAATCTCTTCTTGGTTGTGTTTGGACAGACTCTTCCACCTTCTGGGTCCAAGATCTGGGAGCTTGCTTCGTTTGCTGCTTGATATACTCTATCGCGTCTTGTTCCCGAGAGTCTTTTGGCAAGCTCTTCTCCTGCTCGGAGACAGGTTTCTTCGTTTCATGATCGGAAGAGTCTCTTGAGCCCGCATTCCCATTTTCACGAACGGGCTCCCGCACCTCTTGTTTCTGACCATTTCTTGAAATCGCTGCCTCCTGCTCGTGGAAGAATTTCTGAACTTCTCGACCCCTGGAGTTCCTTGAAAAAGAATTTCCATTCTCACGAAGCGCCTCGCTCGCCTCTTGGATGCGATCTTCTGCAAGTACTGGCGATTCCGGCTTCGCAGAGTAGTGTCTTGGTGCAGATTGTACTTCCAGCTGGTGGGTCTCTTCAACAATCCTGGGCTCAGGGCGTGTAGAGACAGTAGGCGGTGATATAGAAAAATCTCTTCGAATGGCTTCCATCTCAGCTTTCATGTAGCCGGGGTACTCTTCCTCCATATTCTCGTTTGTCTTCTCACTCAATTGGACTTCGACTGTGGCGGGAAGGAATACTTGAGACTCAAAATTGTAATCGTCACTACTCTCGTTAGTAATGCTCATGAGATGGAACATGCCTATATTTACCTTTCCTTCGTGTACTCTGCCAGCTCCAGTCCATTCATACCAACCTCGATAGCTTTCATCGCTGCCTCGATTGAATCCTCCAAACCATGACTATTATTCGATGGACCAAGGAGATGCAATCTCCGGCTGCTAGTTTTCTTGCAAACGTCTAAGACTCTTATGCTCCGAATAGCTTGAGCAAGCTCCTTGAACTTCCTGCCGGGAAATGGTGCCTCTGGTTTGGGCCAGATGCCAATTTTGCGGGAACTTTTCATCAAAGATCCCAAGACCGTGGCGTCACAAGCATAGGCAAGCTCCTCTTCCCAGGCTCCATTGCAGATGGTTTGGCCGTCTAGGTATTTGTTGATGAGTGTGTGAATGACTGCGATAGCACTCTCCATTGCGAATTCCCGATCCCTCTTGATTGCATCTAGACTGGTCAACTTTTAGTTCCCAAAATGATCTCGGATTAGACTCACCAATGATGTTGCGGGGAATCAGGACCTCCTGCGCATCCTCATCTATCTTTTCGTCGCATTCTCGCTGGGCGATTTTCGTCATGTTCTTGAACTCGGCAGGCCTATCGAAAACCCAGAAGACGAAAAGTAGTGGAAGGACCTTCTCGGTATATGCATTTGGAAGACCTTTTCTTTGAAACTCGTCGATCCAAGTATCCGAGAAAAATTGCACAGCGTCTATCATCCCAAATGTACTGACCAAAGTCGCAAGCTTGCGCAGTGTTTCCAAATTGACTTGACGAGGAACCTTCCTACTGACTCCGTGTACGATGTTCAGCAAAATAACCATGGCATCCAGGTCAGCCGATAGGGAAATCGAGACGTGCTTCTTCGATCGAAGTGTGAGGGCCTCGTTGGTGTTGCCACTCAACAAGGCCTCAAAGTATTTTGAAGCGAGCATTATATGTCTCGATGATACTACACAAAGCACCTCGTGACTCGACAAAACAGTCCTCTCCTTCTTCGCGGCTTTTACTGGAGCGGCAGGCTGTACGTCCACGCCAGATTCCCCTAACTTCGCTTTCTGTCTTTTCAACGAGGCCCAAAAAGAGACGGGCGGACTAGTCGAGCGATCACGCCGTGAGGAGGCATCGGATCCGCGCGCCGCTCTACGTGGCGGGGGGTAGAAAGTCTCGCTGTCAGGCGCATCTGGAGCGTAGAACAATTCGCTGTTGTCGGCTTCATCAGGCTCGGCCGGCGCTTCAGGTTCAAGTGCTGGGGCGGCTCCTGCTTGCTCATCCTCGATCGCAGTCTCAGGGTCCTCCTCTTCTAGGATATTGTGCATGATCCTCAAGGTAACATCGCCATTTGGCATGAAAATCAAGGTTTCGGGCTCCATTGGTCAAGAAATATAACATCGTCTGCGGGCGGAAAATCTGCTCGACTGGTCAGCAAAGGTTCGTCTTTCCATATCCCATGCTTACTATAGAACTCCAGAATGCGTGTGAATATGAGAACGAGAGTAGAATGTTTTCTTTGAAAAAGGAGTTAAAAGGGGCAGAAATTTTTCTTCAAGAAGGAATATTGAGCTCTGCAGCCTACTGTGACTCTAAATAGCTATTTCCAAAAGCTATCGTAATACGGTAAGCGCAGCGATGAGTTGGCAGTTCAAAGCCAATTATGTGTCGAGGGAGGTTGGGCGTGCAGCGTGGTCATTAAATTACGGAGGTACATTGGGTAGCCTTGCATGAATCCCCTGTTGCTGCATGAAGCCTTGTGTAATTGTGCGGCAAAGGGGGAAGAGTTTGGACAGAAAAGATCGAGCTGCTTAATGAATGCAAAGACTCAAATCAAGTGAAAGATGAAACATATTTATCCAAAGTCGTTCGAACTCGAAGAGAAAAAGAGGCCGCCCGTTTTAACCAGCGGCCAATTGTCCCTTCCTTTTCGTTCCCCATCTATCCTGGGAGATGCAATCCAAACGCAAAAATATATTCTCTTCTTTCTCAGGGATAAACGTCGATTTGAACTGTCAGAGATCGAATACCAGAAAATGTGACCATTGAATGGTCGCAATGTATTGAGCGATTGGACCCAGGCAGATTGCCGCTTTGAATGTCGGAAGTGGATGGACTTCTTCATCCATGCGGATCCACTCACTTGAGCCTCACTCGGAACCTCGCGTTGGATATCTGCATTAAGAGAAAGTCTAAGGATAGTAAGGAAGGAGGGAATCTCATGCGCTGGCAGAGCTCCTTGAATATCTGAAATCCTGGCTGTCAGTCGCTATTTACATCCTTCAACCGCTCTGTAACTTTATTTTCTTCCGTGTTCCTGACCAGAGGGTGATCAAGCCGCCCCTGTTTCACCGCCTGTTTGTTCCGATTCTCCATGTTGGGTCCCTTTCACATTCCACTACTCGTGGCAAGATCGAAATTGAATAGAGAATGGCGGGGTTCGAGATCGTCGACACGTATAAGGCGTACAAAGTCAGGGAAAAGAGAGTCACGTCGTGGCTAAAAGATACAGCCGCGAAGTTTGGATTCAGGGGTTCACCTCCGAAAACGCCAGAACAAAGCCAGATTCGAATCCGTGAGATTCCGGCTGCCGTTAGTTTGATCGTTTCAAACGGGGAATCAATCCCAGAGGGCCTCCGACAACTTCTGAAGGACGTTATTTCCCAGAGAAAAGAAGCTTCTGTGTTCTACAGATCTAATCCCAGCCGCAATGAGGATGAAGCGGGTGGGCATGCGCATTATTTGAGTGTCCTAGAAGAAGCTTTGAGAAGCTTTGAGGGCGAGAAGAAGAAAAAGAAAACTGATGCCGCTGACCTTGGCTCTTCGACAAGAGAAGCTGCGCCTGGGCACAGCAAGAGCGACGTAGAGTTCAGTAACCTCTTCGATCTCTTGGGACTTGAAGAAGCTGCGACTTCCAGAAGGAATTCGACTGAGGAAGTAGCTAATCCTGCTGAAGTAAGCAGCGATGATGAAGAGAGCCAGGGAATCCAAGTCAGCTCTTCAACGAAGAAGCCAAAGAAGGGGAATTCTGGAAAGAAGAAGGGCAAAAGCAGGAGGACAAAGACGACTGGAACATCTATTGTCCAGAGAAACACACCTACGGATGCACAGATTGCGATGGTATCTTCCCTGACTGCCTGGGATAGGGCGCTCGATGCCGAGGATGAAGAAGACGAGGTGCGTTTTATATGGATCTCAATCGCTCATATATTTGAACGATCGGATGAGGGTCCTCAATCTTTTGAAAATCTGGATTTTTCACACTTCAGAGCATCTTTTGGAAGGAGTGCTAACTGCTCTCGCAGCTGTATTTCATGATCCACTGCTTCTTCAAGGACTTCAATTATATGCGCGAATACATTCAAGAGCGCTGGTGCGATTATCAGGACGGTATTTTGAGCTTGAGTGCTGTATCCGTCACTACAAACACAGCATTTGAGCTTCTCCAACGTTCAGAAAGGGAGCTTGTTTCACGAATACCAGTTCGTTCTGGCCTGAGAAACTACCAGAGCATGGCGGATCTTCTGTTTCATGAACGCGGCCTGGCCCACGTGAATTATGACGAGAAGCAGGCGATGTTTGATGGAGATGAGAATGGAATGAGAGAATCAATTTACGAAGAGGCAGACTTCAGTAAGTACTTCCCAGTGATTCAAATCAAGCCAAAGTCCAGGGTGCTTTTCTCAAGGTAGACTTCCAAGTCTTCCTGGCAATTGAACTATTCATATATCACATATATTTTGAGCGATTGTTAATGTTTTAACAGTCTGCTTGCCGACATATTGGGCTCTTAACGAATGGATTCAAAACACTCCTCCCAATAAGATACCAACCTTGACTCACCTCCTGGGCACCACTCCAAACTATCGACCCAATGATAGTGAAGAGAGGATGGAAAGCAATCGCCAGATCATTTACGAAATGCTTGCCGAATGTTGTCTCATAAAAGAGGCGAAGAAAAACCCTTCCAACCTCATGCTTGTTGCTGAGGATGAGCTTACCACTGGATGGGTTACAATGCTGGCCACTCGTAAAATCCCGATCTGGCTCATTTTTGCTACTCAAATGTTCTGCGATATCCGTGGGATCCTAGAATCTGATGTGTCCAAGGGTCGCGAAGAGCTTCAACGAATGGGACACCGTGTGGATTCCATCTTGAATACCTATATCGACTTCGCCGAAGACTTCGCCGTTGCCCCCCACTCCTTGCTGTCCACTACAATCAGCGAAGTGAATTGTTGGATCACGGAAGACTTCTTGGAACCTCGACGTTCAGAGGTGTTCCGACAGCACGGCCACCCCGAGTCACTCATTGAAAAATATGCCTATCATCGCCGGCATCCTGTGCTGTGCGGACTGATGGTATTCCGTTTCTCCCTCACCATGAACGAGCTTGGTCTCAAGAACTCCAACCAGTGGGGTGCTACTATTTCGTGTGCACATGTCTACAATACCATACGCCACGAGTACGTTGGATTTCTGTTTACCCTCTTGATATCATACGGTTTTCTGGGATCCTTGGACTTGGTTCGGATTTCTAATTGGTCAAAGTTTTTGGACCGTTTAATTCTTCAATCTTTCTGAGATTTGCACATAATTGGAATCCGATTCAAAACTCATAGAAGAGATTTGAGCATTTATATACCTAATTTCTCAACTGAAGTTGGAAGCAGAGCAAGCGCCTGGTAGCAAGACGCTACATCAATGTCCAAACTTTGTGGACTTCTTCTCCCAAATTTCTTAGAAGAAAGTATACTGACTCTAAGGCTTATCAAGGCTCCCATCTTTCCCACAGTGGCTCGATATGGAAGCCTTAATCCTGATCCATACTGTGCAGCGCATATTCTGGCGTGATATCCTGCCATCAACACCCGACCAATACGTCTCGGCTTACGAGAGAGCTACAGGTATGAGTGGGATGCTTGCTCAACGGAGGTCAGGCAAGACGTCGATGATCAAGCCAAGAAACGTCGAGCAGCGTGGCATTGCTCCTATCCCAGGCGTTTCGCAAGAGTTTTGGGATCGCTTTTGTTTTACAAGAAAAGTACAGCTATATACGGTATGTATTGACCGCCATCAATATGGTTAGCCTCCTTTTCGTCGAATCGTCCAAATCGTTTAGACGACTGTGGTTGAGACTTTAGTCTTCGTCCACCTCTCTGCTTCTGATCTCTCAAATCCTTTGAAGAGCAAAATTGAGGATCTCTGACTTTGCCTTGCCTCTTTTCACTGGATTGCTCAGATGATGTGCCAGCTTTGGACCATAGTCCTATGCCTTCTGGAATGCACAAGTCACATCCAAAAGCTGGACCAGAATATCGCTGACTCGACACCTCATCTAGCTGCCAGATGTAGAGAAAGTGCTAAACAGTATTGCTGGTACGTATTCCAACCCATTCCAGAGCAATCCACGAGAAGTCACAGCGAAGGGCAATCCCGACCATCCAAAGAGTTGCACGATTAGGTTCCGATCACCTACAAAGCTGACTCAAATCACCCAGAAAACGAGATGCAACACTCCCTAGACGGCCTCCGCCTCCTCGGGAGCGCAACACACCCATTATCCCTCCCTCCAGCCGAGCCATCTCATTCTTCCATGCAGGCCCTAGCCATTCAAACCCCCACCGCGCAGAGCTCGAACCTCGCTCTAACGCAACAGTTCCAGCGCACGCGCGCGCTGACCAACGTACAGCTGCTCGACGTGCTCAGCACGCGCATCCCGCAGGAATCCTACGCCCTGAACTTCGACTACTTCGCGCTCCACGAGCGCTGCATGGTGCTGCTTCAAGCTGTGTACAAGGAGTTCGAGACGGAGATCGTGGAGCGCGAAGGAGAGGTTCGTACACGTCGTCCGCACCTCGTACCGATTGCTGACTGTGAAAAGCTCGATTGGGGCTGTGCTGAGCTTCCCGTCGTCCCGCACTGCATCTTCGAGATGATGCTCGATGCTTCCGCGCGGCCGGATATCCTGCGGCGTTTGGAGCGCGTCATGGCGCCTATCGTTCGGGAGCAGGGTGACCATGAGGTTGCGAGGGTAAGGGATTTCGTCGCGGGGCGGATGGGGAGAGGGGATGATAGGACGTTGATGTGAGGTTGGCGTGTCATCGCTGTGCTGGCCATCTTCTGCCCTTTTCCCTGGTTTGATCCGCGTACCGAAGGGTTTGTGAATTTGATTCCGAGTGGGACCACTCGAATGTTTGTATGAGCGGAGATCTGTTCTCAGTTTCATATCCCTTCTGCTCGACGGGCTGAGATGAGGCTGTGGCTCGATGCTCGAGTGTTGCTATCGCTGGAAACTATGACTGGACGCCCTCATCGTCCTATTAGTGTATCAACGTATGTTAAGGGATATGATGTAGCACCAAGGGGGGCAAGCACTCTGTATATTCACTCTTGGGACTTTCATTTCCTAGCGTTCCCTTGCTAAGACTTGGGATGAAAAGAGAGGATGTTCGATATTTGAAGGGTATCATTGTCATAAAAAAGTATGGTTCTCTCATACACGTTGAAACAAGCGATAGCAATGGTACTTCCCACCACAGGCAAATGCTTAGATTATTCCGTTCCCAAAATCCTTTCAATTTTCCTCCGTCAAGGACGACTTATACCATCGTATCTTTCTGAGCTTTCTCATTCGGAATACCGGAAATGTGATCGCTCTGGCTGTCATTCTCATCCATTTGTGCCTCCACAATAGGACCATGGTAGAAGAATCGGCCGTTCGTGTACCAGAACAGAGCTGCACAGGTGCAGATGAAGACGAGGAAGACTGAGGCGTAGTTCATGGTATCAGCGGTGACGGGTCGGACAGTTGGTAGGATGAAAATAATGGAGACGAAGAGAGTCCAGAGACAAGCCCATGCGTTAACGAAGGGCGAGAGGGCACCCATATGCCACGGTCCTGGTTGGAATTTTCCGAAGATGAGCTTGCAGGCGATGGGAATGCAGTAGGACCAGTCGAGGGCAATGGCACTGGAACTTGTTAGCTGTTAAGTAGACAGGAAGCTGGGAGTTGCCTTACCAGACGTTGAAGACACCAGCAATAGCAGCGTAGGAACCAAGACCGATCAAGTTGATGACGATGCACCAGAAGACGGAGATCCAGACAGCGTAAAGAGGAGTTCCAGTTTTGGAGTTGATCTTGGTCCAGACATTGGAGAAAGGCAACAGCTTGTCACGGGAGAAAGCAAAGACAGTTCGGCCTAGAGATTGCATGGCAGTGAAGCACACGAACTTGATGATGATGAATCCGGCTACGGTGTAGAAAATTCCGCCCGACTTGCCTAGCGAGTTGTAGAAGATCTGAGCAACGGGTTGGACGATGGGAGAGGCGAGAATAGTGGCGGGATCACCCATGCAGAAGCAGAGCACGATGTTGAAGAGGAATCCGGCAATATAGGTGAACAACATAGCGAGGGAGATGGCCCATGGGGCCTTGACCTCTGGCTCAGAGATTTCCTCAGTGATGTGAGCAGTCGCATCGTAATCGGTCATAGTCCATGAGACGGACAAGAATCCAAAGAGGAAGCTGAAGCCGGTTGGCTTCCAGCCGGAGGTCGAATCAACATCAGTGAAGACATAGTGGGCATTGTGTCTGTCCTCAGCGGGGGTCTTGACCAGAAGTGCAATGGAGCAGGATACGAGGACAAGGACATGGAAGATAACGTATGTCTTGGTCATTTTCTCCATCCAGTATGTGGAGAGGGAGTTGACGAGACCAGTGAACACAGTCAAAGCAGCCATAACACCGATTGTCGCGTTGGTGGTGATTGTGTAGTCAAAGTCTTTCCCCATAGACACAGCAGCAAGGAGCATCTGGGCAGCACCATATTCAGACGAGGCAATACCGGCGACTTGTCCGAGCAGATTGATCCAGCCGACAATCCAACTGATTGATGCGACCCAATTCTTAGGAGCAAGACGTGACACAGTGAAGTACCTGGTGTTATATTAGCATTTTTAAGATCGAATTGGTCGCATTGGGAGGCGCATTGGGATGTCTCACAATCCTCCTGAAGTAGGATAGGCAGAGACGAGTTCGGCAACAGAGCACTGCGACGATCGATTAGCCTCGTCAACACGATCTTCGGTGATAGGACAGCACTCACAGCAATGCACATGCAACCAGCACCCGAGATCAGCCAGCACCAGACAGCAGAAGCAGATCCACCCGCATAGAGCGGATATGAAAAGGTTGTCATGATTGTAGAAAAGAGACCACTGATAGAGACGGCGAACGAGAAGGTCGACAGGTAGCCAAACTCTCTCTTGAAGACAGGATTGTAACCGAATTGAGCAGCCAACTGGGCATCAGCCTCGTTCAAGGACTCCAGATTGACAGTTTTCCGGGTGCCATCCGGACCGTTAATCTCAACGAGTCCCACGCTCTTCTTTCTGTGTCGAACATCGCCGTCTTGGTGGGCAAGCTCGTTGCGCATGTCAGCGGCGGCGCTGCTTGTGGGTTGGTCTGCCATGATGGGATGAATAGACGGTAGATCGCAGTCGCAGTGGGAGTGGTAGTTCGGAGTGGCAGTCGCTTTTTGGAGTTTTCTCGAGTGTAGTACGCAGAGCGCAGAGTGCGGGAGTGAAGAAAGAAGAAAAAGTCTGTAACGACTTCTTTTACCTCTAGGGCCTTGGTTGCAACTAAGAACAGGGAAGTCAATTGACCGGGACCAGGTGACTTATGATAAGATAGTGAGCGGGGCGTTGTCCAGCTACTGTCGAGGGGAGAAGTACGAGTACTGCAGTCCTGTACTGTTATGTACAGGAGGAGATAAGGGCGATCGATGGAGCACCCATGCCGTTTGCAGCCAGCCAGCAATCAATCCCCTTCCCCTTCAAAGCGAGGCCAGGCAGCGAGTGAGCCTTGGCGCGGGCATGGAGAACTTCAAACTGGACGGAGGAAGGAAACGGTCTGTCATACTCGCGGGGATCATTTACCTCTTGACCACACTTGTATATAGTACATCCATCGTCCATATAGTGCAGACAAGTGCGGAAAACATCCATACCAAAGTAGCCCCCGAGACGTTTAAGCGGGCGGTTGTCAGATGTCACGCCCCCATCCCGCCTATCTATCCCACTTGCCCACTCCATCGCCCCATCGCCTCTACTCGCGAGCTGATGTCCACCAATGGGCCTTTACGTAACCGTCATGATTGATCGGCTCTCTTAGGGCGGGGCAATCAACCTTCAAGCACTTGTATGTACGGAGCACCAGAGTAGGTTTGTACTGTACTGAGCTGCTGCAGTCAGCTCAGCCTGCAAGGAATCTCTGCGCCGGCCTTCTGGAAGCTCTGCCTTGGATGGACAAGCGAAACGATCAACGACGTCGCCATGCGTGTCATGCTAGCGTGTATTGGGAATAGCCTCAAAATCTCCTCTTCGGCCGACCCGAATCTGCTCGCTAATTCATCGCTGGAGTTGTGCTAGAGTGTGCTAGAGTGTGGACCGAGGTTACCATTCGTCCCTGTCACCCAGACTAATCAAACAAGATGCCTTGGTGGCGTCTAGCGGGTAGACCAAGGGCAGGGTGGATTTTGGCCATGGGATGTACTTGCAGGATGGAGCTATTCCTCACGTGCTCTTGCTCTTGCTCCTCCCTGGGCCCAGCCTTATCTCGGAGGAGACGCGCTCTGAGCCAGCCTCATCTCATCTCATGGGAATGTTTCCCCTTTTCAGTCGTGGGACAGTGTCAATATTGACAGAACCGTGGATGCCATTGCCCCTTTAGACTCCGTAAAGATAAGTAAGATTCGGGCCACGTCTCGTCTCTCCTATCCCTATCTCTGTCCCGCTAGCCCTATCTTCTGCTTTTCATAAGCTGAACCAAGACAGTTCTTGAGTTATCTTTCCAAGAGAAGAAGTTCCGTCTCTTTTTCTTTCATTCTCAGACCTCACCGCCGCCTTACAGTACACCGTTCTGGTAAGGGTGCAGTGGCGCTTGGCTCTCTACCTAATTTTTATGCTTAAACTCTCTTCGCGTCATAGCAATCGCTGCTTATAACGAACACCAAAGAGCCGCAAGAACCGTTCGTTGTACTCAGCGTTCGTTATAAAAATAGGGGCTTGGGTGTGTTCAGTACTCTGTCAGTCTTTGAAATAGTTAGTCGTACCCAAAGATTCCTTATAATCAGACATTACTGTATATATTACGAGGCTGAGGTACTTACCTGCCGTGCGCCTTTTCTGCAGCTTGACTTTCAATGTGCCATTACTGATGTCCTAATTGTCCTCAGCTGTACAAGAAATCAGGAACGGCGATCTGAAAAACCATACCAGAAAATGGCTATGCCGAGAGTGTGGTGAGAAAATGGCAGGCGCTCTGGAAATTGTCATCTTGGCCAAATGTTCTCATGGCAAGTGCGCCCGGTCCATGAACCTCTCTCGTATCTTGACTATTTATACTTGGTCTGTATTCCGACGAGGGTCTTGGAAGGTCTTGATTTTACAACGGATCAACCGAAAAGTAGGTGGCATTTAGTTTTTCATACTTGAAATTGCTTTGCGGCTCAACGTGTATTGCTGAAGGCTTGCCTCGCTCATGCGGCTCATCGTGGTACTATATACAAAGCTTAGGCGCTTCACATTCTTTTTAACCACATGCATGCTCTACAAATCTTCGTCGATCGACTGATAGCTCAGCGACAACTTAAGAAGCAGCTTGTGAGGGATATGACCGCCGAACCTCCTGTGTTTAGATATTTGCCAATACTGCAAGTCATGTTAGCTCCATGTTCTTGGGAACCTAGCCCAGTTGTGGCTTTTGGTGCGTCGATACACAGGGCTCAGTCTGTCGACACCGATGATAACGTCGGCACGTGAGCAGAGTTCGAACACTCTACAGCAAGCGTCATGGCAATCTGGAGAATCGCAGCTATTGATATTGCCATAAGAGACTTCCTCAAGTTCTCTGTGTGCTTGTGCTTCTTACCAAGACCTATTAGGTGTTATCGTGATCAGCTACCCGGCGATTGCTGTATCTTCTGGATCTCGGCTCTCATACAGCTGTCTCTTCGCGAGGCGCTTCCCAAGTTTGTGGGAGACCTTATTTTGGAAATCACCTGGACTGATACAACCAGTGATTTACTTCAAACCCGAAAAATTAAGAAAAACCCTCGCTAGATCCATTCTCTCACGTGTGTTCTGGGTCCTTACGCTTCACGAAGTCGCCGAGGCAGGCTAGATGAAAATAACTCCCCGTAATCTCGAAGGAGAAAAGCAAACTACGACCAGCTCTCCAAGTACAGTAGTTCAAAAGTTTCACGTACTTCGTGAAGCCTTATAGTAGCAAGTTCCTCTCAAACCCCACATCCTCAGCCTCGCCCTAACAGCACCCGTTGCTGTCGGGGTGATTTTACATTCCGAGAATCCTGCCAGCCAATCAGGACGGCGCTGCGAGTCATGTTTTCTCAGTCGGGATAACTTCACCGACGAGGCTAAGGATAATGCGCAAACAAAAGGAAAGGAATCTCTTATATGAAGACCAGGCTACCAATTTTCTTCGTGTGCAAGGTAGTAGGCGATAGGTTCTGATATGTGGTTCTTTCTGCTCTCGTTCATTCACTCTTAGAACTTCAGTCTTTTCCCAAGCCAGTTTGCACAAGCAGCCTACTCGCAGGACGCTGGTTTTCTTCCGCAGAGATATTGTTTAGTTGCAATTGTTTTCCTTGGCTCTGGGGGAATTGGTCCTAATCTAAGATTCTCAATATCTGCGATCTTCATATCGGCAAAATGTCAAAACTCATGTTCCTCCTGCGATTCATTCGCTCGCATTGGACATCCCTTCCGTATCCAACGCAGAAATTCACCGATCAGACAATCATCGTAACGGGGTCGAACGTTGGCATGGGCTTGGAAGCCGCTCGCCATTGTACGTAGTTATCCAAGCCATATCTTGCTCATACTCCTAGTTCCTCCCCGCCGGGCCATCATCCACCTCTTTTTCACAGAACTGACCCCGCATAGTCGTCCGCCTCGGAGCCACGAAGGTAATCCTAGCCGTACGCACGCTCTCCAAGGGAGAGGCGGCGAAATCCTCCATCGAAACCTCCGAGAAGCGGCCTGGCAGCGTCGACGTTTGGGAGCTCGATCTCTCCTCGTACGCTTCTGTGAAAGCCTTCGCAGCCAAGGCGCAATCCCTCCCGCGCCTCGACGTGGTGGTGGAAAATGCAGGCATGTTCGCGTTTGACTTCGAGATGGCGGAGGAAGATGAAGCGACCATTACCGTGAATGTCGTCAGCCAGTTCCTGCTCGCCTTGTCGCTGATGCCGAAGTTGAGGGAGACGAGCGTGAAGGAGAAGAAGGAGGCCGTGTTGACTTTCACGGGGAGTTTCGTGCATTGGTTGACGAAGTTCCCCGAGCGGACGGAGAAGCATGTCTTCGAGGCTTTGGCGAAGAGGGAGGGAGCTAGGATGTTCGATCGGTATGTGGCTTCTTTCCTTGCAATTTTTCTCATTCCGAGAGCCGACAGGATGCTGAGCTGACTGCAAAGATACAACGTCTCGAAGATGATTGAATTCCTCTGCGCTCGCGAACTCGCATCCGACGTCACGAAATCTGACAAGAAGGGCGATGTTATCATCTCGGTCGTTAACCCCGGCTCCGTTCGCACCGATATCATGCGCCGTGCGGGATACTTCTTTTCGTTGTATGTGAAATTCTTGAAGGCGCTTTTATCGAGGAGTGCCGAGGAAGGAGGACGAACGTTGGTTTTTGCTGCGCAGGGCGGGAGTGAGACGCATGGTGCCTATCTGGATGATTGCAAGGTCGGAGCGTAAGTTTCACACTCATTTTGAGGGGAATTTGGTTGGATTGAAGCTTACTTTTGGTGATAGTGTGAACCCGTGGGTGGATAGTGACGAGGGAGTTGAGACGCAGAAGAAGGTTTGGCGAGAGCTGCAGGAAAAGCTCGAGAGAATCGAGCCGGGTATCACGAAGAATATATGAGCAGTCGTAGTGTGTTGCCCTCCAAGGGATACGTTTTCTCGGATGTATTGTTAGTTATTTTACCTTCTAGGAGATTTCTCCTCTTACCTTGGGCCTGTACATATACGTCAATCTGTCGTTCGTTACTCGCGGTTCGCAACAGCCGCGAAAACTGACAGGTCGACCACCATCGGGCTATCGAAGCATCCATAACCCTTAACGACGCTCATTTCATCCACACTTGCATCCTTCGTTTTGAATGTCCAACCCGGTTCCAACCCCTTCACAATCTCAGCCTTCCTCCCATGGACCCCTTCTTTCCGTCTCCACAAACACACCCCAAAAATACCCAACTCACTTATAACATTTCCCTCATACATGCCCCTCTGGCTCATCAAAATACCATCCAAGCTCGGGGGTACTATTTTCCTCATCAATATATACCCGGCCCATTGCTCCTTACCAACGCCCTTCAAATACCCAGGAATAGCGTCCCCATAGACATTATGCCCTCCACCTTCTAGCGAAGGCTTGAGCACATAATCCTTTGCCGTATTCTCATCCATGGCAAGCTTTCTCCCTTCCATTCCCAGATCCGACTCATCAAGCGGGAACATTGGCGCAAACGTATTCGTAACCCTGTCCATCTCTTCAGTATCCAGAAATCTTTTCAGAACGCCAGCTTGAGAGAGCGCCTCCTGCACTTTCTTAAACGTACACAAGTGTCCCAACAGATTCGGACACTTGATAGCTCTACTCCTCTCTAGATGCAACCGTGCTATACAGCCCACGTGATCGTATTCGTGGACTTCGAAGCCGGAGCGGAAATACACGACGCTCACTTCCAGCGCAAGTCCGGGATGAGAGGGAGGATGATAAACCAGCTCTCGGGAGGTTGTGAGAGTAGTGTGTTCTAAGACATCGGCGCCGAATATGAGTCGGTATGCTGGGACTGGGGGCGAAGACGACCAGAGGGCATATTCGAGGGGTCGTTCATCGGCAATATTGAAGTTGTATGGTTGGACTATGAATAAGACACATGTTTGCTTCATGCCGGGGGCTTTAGATAGTCCGTAGGCGCTGTGTGCTGCAACGAGGCCGGAGGTGATAGTCTGGATGGTGTTGTTGGGTGGTAGTGCGGAGGCTGTGATTTGGATCGTCTGATCTTGCTCTGCGGGTGGGCAATGATAAGCCCCGGTAGCCTGGAGATATTGATGCATATCTGAAACCCTGTTCCCATGTGTGCCGCCTGCTACGGCGATGGTGTTGAATTCCACTTGCTTGATGGTAGGCCCAATTTGTGACCCGTTGACGTCGAGCATGTAATCATTCCGCCAGATCCCTAATCTCAAATCCTGCACAGATCCCTCTTTCTTAGCTTCTTCATAAATCCCCCAAAGGCGTCTCGTTAAAGGATCAGTCTCAATAAGACTCTTTAAGACCTCGAAAAGGAACTCCTCATCTTCGGCTACGGCAGTGTACAGTTTGTTGTACGTCTTCTGTAGAGCCAACGCCTCTTCGAATGAATTTTTAGGGAATATTGTAGGGAATACGGATATTCCTATGGGCTGAGCTAGAACAGTGTTATCTTGTTCGCTTTTGACGAGCTTCAGTAGTGAGCCGTGAGTTATTAGGTAGTCTTTTATATCGGAGATTAGGGCGGACGCTTGCTCTTCAGAGAGCTCAGGTGGATATTTCATTCTTGGCGAAGCCCTCTTGACACCCCTGAGTTTCTGTGTTAGTGATGATAGTTTTCCCATTTCATGAAATGGCTTCGACGATATTTGTTGCATGATTGAGAAGGTCGAAGGATGTCCGAATATGAGCATAGACATGCACCGCCACACTCTGCCGAGTCAAGCCTCCTTTTCCTTTCGGCTTCAAGAGTCTGAAGGGGTGGGATCGATCTACGAACAAGCTCCTCTCGCAACTGTCCCTGCCGGAGCTGCAGCTATGAGGAAAGGATCATGCCCGGAAAGTTGGTTGCGAGGGCAGCCAAAGTACCAGCTGGGTTAACAAAATCCCTAGAGACGGAAAAACTTGCTTCCATCCTAGCTCTTTCATTCGGAAGATGAGACTGAAGGTGGAAATGACATGTTTTATTATGTGCTTAATGATAGTCGAACCTAAGATTTTCAGCCTAGGGTATCAAATTTCTCCCTCTCCTCCTCATTTCTGGAAACGTGCTTCACAGTCCACGCCCACAGCTCATCCTGCTTCCCCTCATCATAACTATCCTTGCTACTCTCTATCGCCTCCATCTTCGGACTCGCAGCCCAATAAATCCCACTCTCCTTCATCTCCGGACTAACAGCAAGCCACGCCAGTCTCAGGCCCGAATCCTCAGGCTTATGAATATTAGGAGTTAAAAGTTTCCGTAAAAGCGGAATTATCCTCGGCATCAAATATATCCACAGCGCCCTCTCAATAAGACTGGTCTCCCGTGCCAGTTGGGTACCTGGCATCAATCCGGGATCAAACGCAACAACAGCCTGCTGTTTCCCCAGCTTCTGAAAGCGACGATTCAAGGCGTATGTGAATAACACGTTGGTCAATTTGCTTGTTGCATAGCGCTGGCGGCCGAGGTATTTGGTGGTTTCTTCCGTGGGGTGAGCGAGTTCTTCAGCTGTGTTGTAGATGGCATCTGGGAGGCCAGTCTTCTGGGCTGGGTCGTGCGTCCCGGAGGAGGTGACAACGATGCGAGCGGTGGGCGTGAGGAATGGGTATAGGAGGTGAAAGAGGAGGGCATTTCCGACATGGTTTACTTGAAAGTGTTGGATCAGCATGGTTCCTTGATTAATGGGGATGAGGTAACGATCAGAGAGATGGGCTGTCAGTTCATAGTCTCTTCTTGCAATAACGAGACTTGTCTGACTGAGTGGCTTTTGCAAGTCGGCAACTCAGAAAGAAGACTAGTCCTGGAAGATTTGCCTAGGCAGTACGTACCGCCAAAACTCAATTCTATTCCATCACCCGTCTTGCGAACACCTTGTTCCGTGTACTGTAGCCCGGCGTTGAGTAGCAGCGCTTGGATTGGAGGGAAATCCTTTGTCTTCCAGTCTGCAGCGAAAGACCGGACCTTTTCGAGAATGGAGAGGTCGAGGGGGAGGTATATGGTATTTTTTTGTCCCAGAATTTTATTGATTGTGTCGGCGGCAGAGTTGGGGTCGGTACGAGACGCTACGACAACAACTTCAAGCGTGAATTAGCATTCGTGCTCTGATCCAATATACTGAGAATTCGGAAATGGATAGCCCTTTTAGGACTTGATCTTTACTGCGCAGCTCAATTCACAGACTCGGTTGGTACGAAGAAATTGGAGGGGAAACGAACGGTATTCAGGATGTTGTCGAGCTATAGCTAAGGCACATTGATACCCCATACCAGAGGTTCCTCCTGTGATGAGGACGGTCTGAGTGAAAGACATGTTGTGCAGATAATATGTTGGTGTTGAAGGGAAAAGATATCCAGATTATGGACGAAATGAATCGGAAGGGACTTCCTCTTCTTAAGGACTATCTTAGATTCCAAGGATCAGACAAAGACACAATTCGGCAGATAAAACATTACAAATTGAGGAAGCTTCGAGGAGGATATGTGGTATTACAAACTATTGTAGCCATCCTGTCTTGTGAGAACTTTGGTGGAGGCTGTGGGTCCGATGCAGGAATGCTATTGGCCTGCAATAGACTTGGGCTGATCTTTGATCTCAACGGGGTTTGTTTAGAATCACCGGAATATCCATTTCTGCTTGGCCAGGTTGGAGGAGTCTGATGCGATTCTTCTTGAATCTGCATCCAAACAAGAACTGCTCCAGAACGGCACCGACAGTTTCACGAAAGGAGGCTTGTTGAGGTGGGCCCAAAATCCTCTGATTGGTCTTGGGCGCAAGGTGCTATGGGTCGCCCGAGCTTCCTCCAAGAAACATCTGACGGTGCCGTTCGCGCCAAAGCTTGAAGTCATCTCCTCAACTGATCGATGCGGCCGCTTCTGGCGCGTTCGCATGAACCAAT
Organism: Hyphodiscus sp. D1413; assembly: GCA_003988895.1. Classification (NCBI taxonomy): domain Eukaryota; kingdom Fungi; phylum Ascomycota; class Leotiomycetes; order Helotiales; family Hyphodiscaceae; genus Hyphodiscus; species Hyphodiscus sp. D1413. The sequence goes on from QYAO01000003.1 coordinate 308,617, forward strand.
AGTGTGAGATGTCAAGGGCAGACGCTGCGCAGGATGCCTTCGAAAAGTACTCAACTTGGTCGGAAAGCGACGGCCCCGTTCTATTGAGATCACAACATGACTTCCATCTCTCGGATAGCGTTGGAAGAATCCGCTTCCTCGATAGATCCAGATCCAGCCGACTTACTTAGATACCTACCTCTATACAAGGTAGTGGTTTGTGCGACTTGTCGATATGCGGTGCAGCCACATGCCATTCCACGTCATCTGAAGGACATTCACCGAATCCATCGCGGACGTCGACGACCGTTTGTGCGATATATCTCAAAGCTTGAGCTAGGCGAGCCGGAAGATGTGATTGAGTCTAAGGTAGACGAGTTTCCAGTACCTCTGATCCCGGTTCAGGATGGTCTCCAATGTAAGAGCAAGGGCTGTTGCCATCTTTGTGTATCTGAGAAGCGCATGAAAAGCCATTGGCTCTCTGAGCATGGCAGACACGGCCAACCCATTCTCGACTGGCAACCGGCACCACTTCAGACTTTCTTCAAAGGAAACCTTGTGCGATACTTCACAGAGCGCCGTGTAGATCTTAGAGCAGTCCCAACTTCCGGTATTCAAACAGGTACCGAACACTTAAGGTCCAGCAACGCAGCCCTTCCATCAAACAGTCTCGGCAGTTCCGATACGGTTCTTCTGCAGCACTATATCACGTCGACAAGCATCAGCATAGCTCACGATGACTTATCGCAGGTTCTATGGCAAGTCACTGTGCCACAGCTGGCTTCCCAGAATCCATTCCTCATGCATGGCATTTTAGCCTGCTCTGCATTACACATGGCCTACAAGCACCCTGCACAACAAGGACAGTTCTTAATCGAAGCAAGTCGGCATCAAAGTATTGCCATGCCACTGTTCCGTTCGACGATTGATAATGTGGACAATGACAACTGCCACTCGATCATTGGTTTCTCGCATCTGTTGGTGGTCTATTCCTTCGCTTTGGAAAGACAGGATGAACGTCTCCTGATTGTGGAAGGGAGCGGACCAGATGTCTTTCCGAGTTGGCTTTACTTCCTCCGTAACGGCTGCTTGATGGTTTGCTCTACTTGGGACCAAATCGAAACTGGCCCGTTGAAGGACCTAGTTAGTCAATGGGAGGCCCCCATTACCTTTGAGGAGAACGAGCTACCTTTCGTCGATTACTTCCTTTCAGCAATTCCTCCCCGAGGTTCGCAATACGCATGGTCAGAGAGGGAGTGCCAAATATATACTGAAGCTGCTTTTGAGCTTGGGCAAGCTTTCGCATATACACAAACACTTGGTGAGAAGATGACCCCTTGGGATGCGATACGAATATGGCCCCTCCTCATCTCTGTCGAGTTTATGAATGTGCTTCAAGGCTGGCATCCCGGTGCATTGATTCTTTTGGCTCATTATTGCGTTCTTCTGAAGAAAGTTGAATGCCATTGGTACGTTGAGGGTCGGGCGACAAAATTGCTGTCGGCGATTCTAAAGGGTCTTGATGCGAGATGGCTTCGTTTCATCAAATGGCCGTTGGAAGAGATTGGGATTTGTGTATCTGATGACTTGGGGGAGGCCTGTTGAGCCTTCACTATGTACTTATCGCTACAGTTCTTATACCTATAGCTCGCAGGCTTCGAGAAAAGAGAAGCTACTCCAATTATAATACCATAGGATACACATCTGGTAGAACAATGTCGCTGACCCTCCAAGCTCCCGAGCTCCTGAAGGAATTGTTATTCTTGGCCAGAGGCATTTCGCAGTCCCACTAAAGCTGACTGTCACCTTACATACAGCCGTGGCGTCCCCTACAGTACGCCACACCCGTGCCCACTACAGGGGTAAAACCCACTTCCCCAGTGACATCGATACTGTACTCGGTATCTTCGGCATGCGTGAACATTGCTACGTACACTTGACACCGAGCGGGAAAGCATGAGCTCTGGTTCGACGACCTCATCCACTTCTTCGCCAGTACAATGCGATCCAGGGCTCAAGACAGTCAAAAGGCCAGGACTCGTAAAGTCGAAGTCAGGATGCAGAACATGCAGGTGAGTCCTCAGGACTCCAAGTTGTAGCCCCGGGCTCTAATTCATGCAAGGACGCGGCGTGTGAAGTGCGGCGAAGAACGACCAAATTGCCTGCGTTGCGTCAAATTCGGCGCTACCTGTGGTGCGTACTCTTGGCATCACTTGCTATCCAATTCCAAAGCAGGCCTTTGGTCTTGAGCCAAGATTCATATTTCACATACCCATTCCAAGAGGTTATAGTAACTCTGATCTGCCGCAGAATGGGACTCTGGCCAAAGGAATGAAAAACTCTCACGTAAACTGGTATCACCCCCAGTGCACCTACTTCCCAAAAGGTCGGAAATATCCCCTCCTCCTGCCCGTAAATCAAAACATGAACGAAGCATCCTTCTGCCAAAGATTAATCTGCTCGCTCCTCTCCTCCCCAGCCCCTCCAAGGAGCTGTTTCATGACGACCAAGAGCGCCGGTATTTTGATATCTTTGCTTCGAAAACGGCTTTCGAGATTTTACCCAGTTTCGATTCCGGCACTTTACGACAGATCTTACTCGGTAAGTCATTGAGAAGAAGAACATTCTCTAATCGGGCTCATCTCAAGAGCGCTGGCCTTTCAAAATATGTTGTTATCAATTCTACTTCTCGACGAAGCAATCGCTGACGTCTTCGTTAATAGAAGCATGCATTTCAGACGCTTCAATTCGTCATGCGGTTGTCGCTCTCGGCGCGTTAGATAAGACTGTTCAAAGTCTTGGAGCATTTAGATCATCGCCCATTGAAAAAGGAAGGCAGGAGGCTTCTCTACACCACCAAAACGCTTTAGAGCATTATATCATTGCTATTCATTACATGCGCCAAGCAGCTTCGAGCAGGCAAAATATCCGCACAACTCTCCTGCCATGTTTGGTGATCTTCTGTTTTGAAGCTTGGGATGGCCTGAAGCAAAATGCTGTCCAACAGGTTCAGACTGGATTGCGTCTTATACGGATTTGGCAAGAGCGGCAAGTAGATGCTCATCGAGACTTGAATACGCTTCCACAATCTACTATGATCCTCGAAGAAGATCTCGTTCGTGCCTTCAGTCGTCTGGACATGCAGGCTATTTCCTTCGCACCGGACGAGGGTTCTGACGAGCGATATGCTCTTGCCTGGACGCAGGCAAAAGCTACTCTCAACCGAATGCCGCAAATTCTCAGTTCTGTAAAAGAGGCGGAAATGTACGAAAATGCCATCTTGAGACCAGCAATTCGATTTCTAGCTTTCAAAGTTCCCCTCTCGAAACCTCCACGCCCGTTCGTCATGTTTCCGGTCAATGGGTGGTATGGCGTAACTTCGCCCCCCGTCGTCACTACTCAGCAATGCATTCTGACTGAACTTTCGAGGTGGGAGGTCGCTTTCAGTCCTCTGTTCCGCCGATTAAAGTCTCAGAAAGATCCCAACCTCTTGATTGCTATAATGTTGAGTATGCATGTCAAGACCACCACCTTGGCCTTGCTCCAAGTTTGTATGGAGAATGAGGACGGCTGGGATGACTGCGAGCCTGTTTTCACCGACTTGATAGAACTGGCGGAGTACACGACAAACGTGCTAAACGTCCCAACTTCAAGCACGCCCAAATTTCAGTTTGATTCACATATCGTCATACCTCTCATGATGGTCGGCCACAAATGTCGGGAACCAAAACTTCGAAGACGAGCTATTAATTTATTGCTCCGCAATCCGCGGCAGGAAGGTGTCTGGGACAGCGTTGCTGGCGGCATCTGTGCAACATGGGCAATGCAAGTTGAAGAGGAGCACCTCGAGACCTGTAAAGTCCCTGGATGGGCGAGGATACACGGTGTCCTACTGGACCCGGGTAGACAACAGCCCGGAAGAAGCACTTTCACTTGCCAGCAACGTCTCGGTCCGATGTCAGAAGAGATTATTACGCGGCGGAAGGATATCACTTGGTGACGTGGTAGCTTCTTCTGCAAATTTCAATGCCCGTATGGATATTCCCTCGTATTCTCGAGAATTGCACGAGTAGATGAATGCTCCGAAACAAAACATACCAATTAGGTTCGGCGGTTCAAAGAAGCATCATATTCATCTCCTGTTATTTGCTCACTCGTGTAAATTTCGAGTTTTATGTTACCACGATTACCACCTCATGCGGATCTTGATTCGTTGCTGGTCGTAGTTGTCAATCTGGAATTTGGCAAATGGGTGGCTGTTGAATAATCGCATCCATCACTTGCCAGTCTTCCAATACTCATCCAACACCTCTTGAGTGACCATGAATGCCCAGTGATGGCAAGTCTGATGCATGACAGGACTGACCTCCATCTCCTCCTCCCCATCATCAAACACCTCCCTCACGCCCATCCCAACATACTTCTTCAACAACATCCTCCTCCACCTCCCCGTCGCCCCAACACACTTCTTCCACCTCGAAACCTGCCTCTCATCATCCTCACACCGTCTCCCCATATAAAACCGACAGTACCACTGAAACCAGCCTCTCACATCGTACCTATGATCAATCCAACCAGCAGCCTCCCACTCCTCGATGCTTTGTCCACACGCAACCTTAAACTTATTGATCTCAGGATTGTACGCAGAAGACGTGAGGTAAGTCTCCACATCGAAGTTCTCGGTCCACGCAGGCGGTAGCTCTTCCCAGTCATCGGAAACCATCACACCGAGCTTTCTGGAAAGCAGAGCGCGGAAATAAGACCCCCCGAAACAGCCTTCGCGGATCACTTCTTCGGGAGATTTGTTGGGTGTGAAGTCCGCGTGGGATTCGAAGTGGAAGACTCCTTCTTCGTCGCGTAGGGGTGGGGGGGCGACAGCCTCCCAGGATGACCATGAGGCTTGTAATTCGCGGACATCTTTCGTGAGCACTTCTGGTTTTAGTCCTGCTGGGTCGTCAAGCTTGATGTCTTTCGCAGGCGCTCGTCGTTTGCTAGACTTCAACTTTGGCTGCTCCGTTGCTATATCAGCATTGGCCGCGTCTTCACGGTATGTTGGCCGAGAAGGTGCAGATGCTATCCGCGTGGAAGAACGAGTAGGTGGTAGATTGCGGCTGGGCTTCTCGATCCTACGTTTCTTTTTCGCGGGCTCGAGGGGGTTAAGGTCTTGTATAACTTTGGCTTGCTGGTTCACGCCTAGGCTTTCAAGGAGTGCGCCGTTTTGTCTGATATTTTGGACTCTCCTCGTTTCAAAGCTGTTCTTGGCTGCCATTTTGGGGCGGGGTTGGTGGGAATTGGGTAAAATACAGCTCGACAGTCTCGCCTGGAGTATGTATCTATAAATGCCCTCTTTGCTGTTGGGTGATATCCATCAAAGTAGTAGACGGTTACTAACTCGCTAGGTACAGTGCATTGAGGTTCCTCCTTGCATCGACGTCATGATCCGCTGGTAGATCACCCGTACTTAGCGTGGATACTGTAGGGGGTCCAGTGGAGCGATCCCGAACCACCAGGCACCCATCATTCATTAAGTCAACAATCATGGGGTACGATTAGTTAGCCCTCTCAAATAACTCCTCGTATGTCTAACGCAAAAGCTCTCATCTATAGACTGGAGATTTGGGGTGAGATATGGGAAGAGCATTGGGATGCATCAAAGCCGCCAAGTGGTGACATAGGGGGCTATTCTAGCAGTCGATATCGAGGCAAGGAATTCGACTTGGACTGCAGATGGTAGAAGAGAGATTTGTTGCCAAACTTCCGAGTTGGCAGATGTGAAACGCAAAAGGAGAGGGAAAAGGAGTCTTCAGATAGGGAAGAGGTAGGCGTCAGGGGTCCAAGCGAGGCAGACAACCTACATGCCAACTCCCCTTTCTTGCTTTCCTTTTGCGGAAATCAAGTTCATTGGATCAGTACTGTTGTTCTCTTCTGTTGACGCTTTGCCCATCTGACCATCTATTTTCTGATGCACACAAGAGCTTCTGTCAATCATTGGCTAAGAGGACCATTCTCGTGTGCTGATGAGTCCTAACCGCAATCGCTCACAGTGAGGAGTGGCTGTTCTCCCTCATCCCGATTCGATACACCAACCGAAGTTTGGGCAGAATAAGTACTCGCCTTTTCCAACGCCTTTTCTGCTTCGCCTCACACCCAAAGTTCTCATAGCCACAGTCCTTTAATATGAGCTCTGCAGCCCAGCTGGAAATGAATTGCATCAATTCCTCGCTGAAGCTGATTCTTTACCCTTCCAGCCTCAAGAGTCAGTCACGGTCACCTGACTTTGACCAACAGTTGCGGTGATAATCCTGCAACCCCTGAAGAAAGTATGGCAAAAGATCCAAGTTGGGATCATTTGGGTAAGGGGCTTGATCTTCGTAGCCGAAACTTATTCACGGATGATTTGCAGTTCTACAATCGTCCTTTTCAACGGACAATGTTGGGTTCAGTTTGACGCAAGATGTCCCTTTTCCGTCATCAGGTATGTTTAGTCGTCTATGTCTTGGCTGTTACGCAGTTGAACCGCACAGTGAACTTGGTCGGAATGATTGCCTCAAATCCTGCTGTTTAGTCATCAAAAGAATGATTGAAACAATGCTAATCTCATCGCAGATCAATATCTATATTTCCAAGGCAAGGTGAATGATTCTTTCAGCCTGCCAATGTCGTTTCGCGACTGTCATCGATTTCTCGATGGCATTTTTAACTCCCATCCCGATACGAACTTGATCTCTGCCAAGGAGCTGGATGGTATATCTCAGCGGGCGGGTCTCTCAATGGAGGAAGTTCTGGCATGGTCAGTAGAACCACGTAAACATCACAAGTGTAAGCTAATCAAAACATCCGATAGGTTCGGCGACGAGAAAGCAAGGCGAGTACGACTTCTTACTGGCAATTTCGATCGGTTTCCTATGTCACCCATAAGGACAATCACTCCTGCCAATAGCACAGTCAGCTTGACGGAGTCGCACTACATATCTTCTCCTGGCACATTGTCACAAGGCAGTATTTTCTCGCCGGTACCTCTTCCAGCACCACAGAAGGTACCCTTGAGGGCAAAGAGGGGGCGACCTCCGAAGAATCAGTATGCTATGTCCTTAGACTCTTCTTTCCCTGATTCGAAACGTCCGAAGCCATCGAACAGCTATCCATGTCCAGATTGCGACAACATTCTTCCAGTCGAGAGGTGGCCGGAACATGTCAGACGTGTTCATTTCCCCGATCAAGTTTGGGAATGCCCAAAAATCAACGACAGGACTCGCAAGCCATGTCGCTTCAGGCCATTTTTCCGAATAGATGGTTTCGCAACCCATTTGAGAAGAGAACATGGTTGTGGAACCGACGAGATCTCCACTCTGAAGACAGCTTGCGGATTTCGGACGAGAGGCCTTTTCCATCAGATCTGCGGATTTTGCGACGCCACCTTTGACAGCCGTGATGAAAGCATTGAGCACATCAAAAATCATTTCAAAGAGATCTCAGAGAGACCGAGCCCTCCTTTAGATCTCGGAATTTCGGAATGGCAGGAAAAGTGCACATCTGATCATAGGATCAAGCGTGGTATCCACTACTCTGTGCATGATGAAGCGGAGGACAGGCAAAGGCGAGACGATCCTGGCGACAGAGATGGTGGTGGCGATGGCTCTGGCCAGGATGATTCATATCTCCACGCCAGGGATCACTTCTCAGATCACCAGAATGGCCACGTTCCGCCGAGCGAGAGCACTGGCGATGATAGTGGCTGTTTCTACAGCCAAGATTTCAGCTACAACAGCTATCACCTGTCACCACCAGCAACGGCGCAGGATGTGCTCAAGGAAATGGCCGCTAGCGATGCCTCTCCCACATCATTTGTATCTGGTATTGGAGGTCTTGTCGCTTCTGTCACTTCGCTAAGGAGCTCGGCGGACGTTTCTATGGCAAATATGCCTCCTGAGCACTCGAAGGAACCAGCCACTCACCACCTAGACACTAAATCTCATTTCTCCTCTCCCGAGTCAGCGGTGGAGGAAAATCAGCATCCGGTATGGGATGCCGCTGGCTGCCAAGGAGGACTAGATTGGGATGCTTATGCGGATATGGGAGATGAATCACAGCAATCTGGGCAACCAATGGTCGATTCATACCAAGCCCATCGAAAGGACCCTAAGGCTAGAAGCCAGTCGCCGTTCCCCGTTTGGCCATATAACTCATATCCATATCCGCCACCACGACGGTCATCTGTTGCATCCAACCAGTCGTACAATGCCTGTGACGGAGAATTTGCTACCGATGAATCAAGGGAAAAAGGCAGATGCACTTATGCTGAGTGCGGGAAGGTTTTCAAAGACTTGAAAGCCCATATGTTGACACACCAAAACGAAAGACCTGAAAAATGCCCAATACAGAACTGCGACTATCACGTGAAGGGCTTTGCCCGGAAATACGATAAAAACAGGCATACCCTCACTCATTACAAGGGCACAATGGTCTGTGGCTTTTGTCCAGGAGGTGGCTCTCCAGCTGAAAAGGCTTTTAATCGGGCAGATGTGTTTAAAAGGCACCTTACGAGCGTCCACGGCGTTGAGCAAACTCCTCCCAACAGCCGTAGAAAAAGTACTCATTCGACAAGCAAAACAATATCAAGTCATGCGATCAATGGTACTGGAAAATGCAGCACGTGTAGCTCGACTTTTGGAAATGCCCAAGATTTCTACGAGCACCTTGATGACTGCGTTCTGCGCATCGTTATCCAAGAAGAGCCATCGGAGGCCATCAACGCCCGTCGCCTTGCTGAGGTCGCCCAAGATTCTGAACGTGAAATTCTTAAACAAAATCCCCTGACGATGCAAAGTGCTATGCACTCAGGCGATGATGGTCATGAGGGAGTAGAAGAAAGGAAAGACGATAATGACGAGGCCCACGGACTTCAAGGGAGCGGTGACACTCAAGAGTAAAGGTCGCAAGAAGCGTAAAGCCTACCTTTTATCTTGGGGATGACTGGAGTCACAAAAGAACGTGGAGGAGCACATACTGACTGTCTTTGACGGCACTCATCGTCCCTGGAAAGACGATATGATTATGGGCCTAGATGAGATCTGTCTGAAGGTTGGCGACACCGAAGCCTACGTCACGGATTTAGATGTGCAGACGACACGCGAAATCTCGAGCCGATTGTAAACTCGGAAGACAGACGTCCTTGGAGTGCTGACGACTTGACTGCACAGAACTTGGAGAGCTTAATGAATGCTTGATTGAGCAAAACTACTATTGGTAGTACCGAAATGGGATTACGAGCAGGAAAGGAAGCCTCGATCTCGATCATTTCAAGTTTGATGTTCTGGAGCAAATGACGCAACGAATAATTTTTGGAGGGATGCATTTGGGCTGATGAATAAAAAATCTTCTGATTTGAAGTGGCGCAATATGGTGTAGAACTTCGGTTGACAACAAAATCCAGCAAGCTACAGGTATAGAGAAATTGAGCAAAGTGTCCACCGCTCACTACTGTATTGTGTACCCTTATTTCTCTCCTCGCATCAATTTTGCGAGCGAAGTGAAGATAGACCTCCGTTTGTCGATAAGTGCGACGAACTCTTCACGTGGAACTATACCAGCACCAGGTCCAATGTTGCCAATGATGATCTGGTCGCTTCCAGACGATAGACCTTTGAATGCCTCTTCCGTGAAGACATCCAGCGGCACACCCAGGTTCCTTCCTGCTGTTTCGCCCATGTAATCATGCAGCTCCGCTAGGGAATGTTTAGAAGAGCCTCTTGAGAATCATGTGAGCGACTTACTTTGCACAACAGGAGGGGAGATTTCAATGACATCAACGTTGGTATTGCGAAGTTGATCTCGCAGAGATAGCACGAAGGAGTTCAGGGCAGCTTTCGACGCGGAGTATGCGGACAGCGATGAAGCGGGTACAATCGCCAGGTGAGTGCCAGTGCTGGATCTGATCAGGAGGCATCCTGTATGGTTCAAGAATGGTTTGCTTACAAGATCATTCCGGCCTTCGACTTCTGCTGGGTCAGAAATGGCAAGGAGGCAACGACAAGTGCAACGAAGCTTGTGAAGTTGACATGGATCTCTGCAGCGAACTTCGCGACGTCGACTTTCTCCGGCTGCGAGAAGTCATATTGGTTCTGGACCCCGGCATTGAAGAATATGCAGTCAATATCCGGAGACGTCTTCATGACACTAGCAGATGTGTCAATGACTGATGGTTTGGTTCTGATACTAGAGGCAACTTACTCAGCTACAAACTTTGGCGTCTCTTGCGTGTTCGTGATGTCGAAGACCACTGATTTCGCCTTTGCTTCTCCATGTTGGCTGACGAAGGCATCTAACCTGTCCTTCCTTCGTCCGACAGCCGTGACCTTGACGCCGGCCTTGATGAGGCGATCAGCCATCCCTTTACCAATGCCAGCTGTGGCACCAATGAGGAGAACATGCTTGTATGGGAACGCCATTGTTGGAGATATTTTTGGACGAGGAATTTTATGACTGAGGTGCGAGATGACTGTGAAGGGATGTTGAATAGGACTGAAGAAATCGACATCCTGGGGAATGGGAGCAGGCACTTTATACTTCTATCTCAGTCCTTGAACTCCCTTCCGCGGATGTTTGGCGATGTCATGCCGAACAGCAGTCCGTACAAGGCTTAGTCTATGCATGTACACTAGCTGAACAGCTTGACAGTTGAGCTTCTTTTGTACTCTGCAATTCTCGCATCTCGACATGTGAGAAGAAATGTGGCGGACGTCGAGTTGCTTGCCAAAGAGGGGAAGGCTCTGCATATTTTGTGGAGAGTGGCGCGCCCCACCTTACCCTATCCAAAGCTTAATAACACATATAAAACTCGACTTCGAATAGTAATAAATTAACTATCTAAGACTTCTATTCTTGAAATTATATGACAGTCTATTCCAGATTAAGGAAAGGAGCGATTTTTTGTGGTACAGTATTTCAGCAGTTTTGACTAAATGTATGTGCAGGGAGCTTTGCCACCCCTGGTCTATTCTCCGTGAATTAGTCAGCAAATCTCTACTTTCACTTCAACTCAAGTTCTTGCACCATACACCGCTTGCCACATTCCCTCGTACCCAACCAAACCTATGGTACCATGGTATTCCGTGGGAAGCCCTCGAAAGCTTGTCAAAGATGTAGAACTCGGAGACTGAAGGCGAGTCTTCTATGTTCCCGTACTTGGAAGATTCTGAGTGCTGACCATCGGATGCCAGTGTGATCTCCACATTGGCTCATGTGGGCAGTGTGTCAGAGCCAATGCGGCTTGCTCGGGATATCGAGATACACAGCAGCTTCGAGTTCGGAATGAGAGTAAAGCCATCAGGATGAAAGCATTGAGAAATGCCCCCACCACTGAGCCAGTGTCGCTTGCACTATCTGTTGACTTGCAAGCCCGAGACGCATTCTTCGCCTACTACGTTACTAGCACTTCTAAGTGTTGGGACTTTCTGAAACAGTACTATCATCCGACTGATACCCCGGATCATCTGACGCTAGCCATTGAGGCTGTAAGCTTGGCATATCTTTGGTAAGTTCCTCCCAGTGTTTGAAGCAAGCTTCTTATTTCGGAAATCTGTGAAGTGTTCCTTTCGGAATGGGCTCCAGATTCAAGGACTTTGCAACTGAAACTTTCGACTTCAACTAAGATCAAGCAATATTGACTCCAAATATTTTGACAGGCACCAAATTTACTCAGAATCCGCTCTGGCAAGTGCTCGGGGAAGATACATACTGGCGCTACGAATGACCAGTAAAGCGCTGAGGTCTAAGGAAGAGGCGGTACAAGATACGACTCTAATTGCATCGCTTCTTCTTGACCTGTTCGAAAAGATCACCGACAGCAAAGCTCGGAATAGCAAGTCATGGAAAAGCCACGTGGATGGAGCTCTTGCCCTCGTCAACCTTCGTGGCATCGAGAGATTTCAAGATCCTGCCGAATTTCGAGTCTTGGTACGCCTCAGTACCAATTATCTTATCAGCTGTGTCGCCAGCTCTTCTCCAATTCCAGACGAGTTAATCGCTATTCGGACGTACGCTGGGAAACATCTCGATACTCAGGATCCCAAATGGCGACTTTCGGATCTAATGGTGCATTATGCAAACTTACTGAGTGACATTCGAAGATGCATATTGTCTGACAAAGAGTGTATTGCAAGATGCGAGGAACTCGACATCAGTCTGCAAAAGCTTGACCTCGACATGCCACCTTCCTGGAAAGCAACGCCGATATTCCTGGATGCCAGATCAGAGAGGGCATTTGATCTTCATTTTGACTCCTATGCTGATCGGAATGTAACGCAGGCACGGAATGTCCTCAGATGCGTGAGGATGCTTTTAAATGAATCGCTAATCAAACTTTATCTGGCTTCAGATACAGATGAGAAAGTCTCGCATACAACGAAGAAGGCGTATCACAACATTGAGATGTTGACGATGGAGATATGCGCATCTGTACCTCAGTACATTGACTGTAATGGTACAGCTCGACTGAAGCTTCCCATATTAGAGACCTCGCCGGGTACGGGTGGCCACCCGCATAGTCCAAATCATGTTCTGGACTGCTACACGCTTCTGTTCCCTCTTTATATTGCTGGACAATCGAGTTTTACGCCTTGTACTGCTAGGCTATGGGCTGTCAAGCAGCTGCATTATATCAGCGAGCACTTCTGTATCCGTAATGCTGAGATCGTCGCTCAGATTTTGGAAGCCGGAAGAGACACCAACCCTTGGGATGTTTATGCGATCCTTGGAAGTTACGCTTTCGCAGCTTGATTGGAACTATCATGCCACTAATTTCCACACATGCCAAGAATTCGCTTCCCTGGACATTCCTTTGAGGTTATTGCGGACCTGGAACCAACTGAGGTGCTGCCTTCCGGATGTACCTCAGACGCTCTGTCGTAAAGAGATGGGCGCTTCCATCACATTACGAAGATCCTCTCAACATCATTGCTATCAATACCAACGCTTCTACAACCTCGGTAGCTGCGAGCTGTAGTTCTCCAAAGGCTGTCTTTCCAAAATGGCTTCCCCAATCGTCCGTACCACAGCCACCCGTCCCAAAACTGGCCTTGCAGTCTTTGGCTCTTCTGAATACTACAAACGCCTGTCGCCAAAGCTCGGTCTGATCTATAACAGTATCTGCCCCGGCTCAATCAACTTCACAGGTGATGCTGATATCAAGGCTCACAAGGAGCAGAGCTCGACCCCCGTTGTACCAAAAAGTGGATTCACCCTCATCGTTGGGGAATGGCTGGCTGGAAATGCTGTAAGGACCGCGACGATACAAAGCACGGCTAGTCTGGATGATGGCATTACGATCGCTGGATCAGGTATGTTTACCCCAATGAGACGAGGCGAAAAGACGACTGAAGTAATGGTAATGCTGACGTAGTGGTTTGCAGTTGAACTCGTGCTCTTCGTCTTTCCCGCGAAGAGGAATATAATAGCGAATAATGCCGCGTAATAGCGCAGAGGAGTTGGTAGGTGAGAACTTGGCCAAAAAAAAATGTCAGTCTGGGAATCGTACGAAGTGACACCTAGTCCGAGAAATACATTACAGGCTCAGCATGTCCGATTTCCATCGTCACTATTATGACACTACATGTCTCCGTGTCCAAAGACCTGGGTGCAGAGCTACAAGTCTTGATTGTTGAAGTTGCAAGGCTCCGCAAGGCTGAGTGATACTTAACAATCTTTCTAGTTCGTCTGATCTCAAGTGAAGGGTGATATCATGCCATTGCGGCCGCAACTACCGCGGCGGCTATTCGAGGTCTCGGCTTAGTTCTCGGTACCTTTATATATTCAAATTGAAATTATTCTGGTACGTCAGTTCGCTGACTTGGTTACAATGCCCAGCTTCGGCGCTAATTGGGTTGCCGCCCCTTCAAAAATCTCTATAGTAATTCCCCTCTTCGGAGTGTGGGTTTCTGTAATCCCCCTCTTCGGAGTGCGGGTGTGTGAGGTTTTCTACATTCTCTTCGGAGAATTGAGTTTTTGCTATTCACTCATACTGATATTGAGGCTCTTCACTTTTAGTGGCAGGTGGTGGTGGTAGCCTTTTTTTTTTGGCTGCGAATAGCCTCGCTCACGCGAAGTAAACAAACCCACCCCACCACCTTAGCGTTGTTTATGACGTATACATAGATGTAAACCACTTAGAGAGAACTGTTAGGAATTAGTTGAGGATCGTAGTAATCCTTTTTCTATTGATACCTCCAAAATTTGCGTTAATGAGTTTCGATATCTCTATTGTTGATACAGCCCCTTTCTAGATCACCTTCTCTTGCAGGTTTCATGAATTTTGATATTGTACATGAGGGATGTTTTACAGAGACTATTACAGTTGATCAAGCAACACGTCCACAAACTCGGGCATATCTTTCAATGGCACCTCCTCGTATATCTGCAGTCTCCGACACTGAACCTCGCACATTCCTTTAGCCTTCCACGTCCTGCCGACCACGACGATGATCGGATACCCAACCAAGTCTGCATCATGCATTTTCCAGGCGAAATTTTGTGCTCGATCATCTAGAATAACATCTCGTGCAGGTTGTGCTCCTGAGGAAGCAGAGAGTGCGTCGTATACCTCAACTGCAGCCTCCTCGAATTCGCCTTTGCTGGCGACAACTACAACTTCATACGGTGCTATGACGCGCGGCCAATTGAGACCTTTATCATCTACGAGGGTATCTGCGACCGCACCAATGATCCGAGAGACCCCAATTCCATGACATCCCATCTGCATTGGAACTTCTTGGCTTGGTTTAGAGGATTCTGGGTCGTCAAGGTTCTCAGCTGCATTCCTATCTTCTTGCAACTCCTCTGGCACTTTGACCGTGGCTTTCAGCGGCTTACTATATCGTGTGCCTAGATGAAATGTATGGCCAAGCTCGATAGCCTTTTCGACCTTGAGAGCGCCTCCGCAGTTTGTACTGGGGCAAGTGTCGCCGTCTTGAATGCGTAACAAGTTCAGGGGTTGTTGATTTGCCGGATTCTGGGAGATTGAATCCATTGTGATTGCTGGCAATTGCTCCGCATGCGGCCAATACGGTATCTCAGCATCATTGGATTCTATCTTTGCGCGGACAGCATCAGACAAACGGCCGTCAACAAGGTTCACAAGTCGTCGTGGGCTCGACTGTGTTGCAGGATTTGCCCAGAGGTCTAAGGGATTCTCGATCGAGGCATCAAGTTCTGGGATAATGGCCTTTAATGCATGCATGTTGACCTCTGGCAGAGCTTTCGACTTCCGGTTGGGAATCGCAGACGGATACCAGACGTTGATCAGAGTCTGCCTGTCTCGCGAAATACCACGCCAAACCTCAAGACCGCTCCCAGACCCCAGCCCTCTTTGAACGGCGCTTTCTGCAAGCTCTTCGTTGGCCACGTAGCCACAGGAGTCTGTGCAACTGATAATGTAATCTTCTCCCTGGGTAGTAGGAAAGTGAAACTCGTGGCTCAGATTCCCTCCCATATCCCCAGAATCGGCTTGCGCTACTAAGTATGGTAGCTTCAATTCATCGAATAACCCTGCGTAGACCTTGCGTACTTCATCGTATGACGCAAGAGCTCGAGAAATGCTGTAATCAAAGGTGTAGAGATCTTTCATAACAAATTCTCGGGATCGTAGGAGGCCATGCCTTGGTCTCAATTCGTCACGATACTTTCGAGCTACATTTGGCAATGAGTAATTGCTCGGCCAAGTATCATGGAAGACTTACAAATCTGGTATAAGCGCAGTGGAAGCTCTTTGTATGACTTCACCGTGCTTGCAACCAAAGACGTGATTTCCTCCTCATGAGTGGGTGCCAAAAGGTATTTAACATCCTTTCTGTCGTTGAATCGAAAGAGCTAGCCGGCGGTCAGATCCGTTAGATTTGAAAGTGGATGATTGAATTCACCTCTGAACTTGTTCCTAGCCGGCCGCTCTTGGCCCAAAGATCTTGTGATGAAATTGATGATAACGCTAGTTTAGAAGCAGCTGGAAATCGTGAGTCTCAACATTCTCCCCAATCCTCAGACTCGGCTAACCTAATTTTGACATATGCTTGTCTATAAGAGCTTCCAACTTGTCTTGCACACGGCGTCCCAAAGGCAGCATATGAAAGATACCTGAGTGGGCCTAAGAGAGGGGCTTTAGCGAGGCCATCTGGATTCGGAGAGCCAGACACTAACCTGACGAAGGAATCCAGCTCGGATAAGTTTGGCGTGCGAATCTAGGGGGCATTAACTCATGGTATGATATATTCACCATGGCATGGACCTACCCTCATCCGATGATGGACTTATACCTCCTGTAGGTGCCCAAAATCGAGACAAGCGTGAGCGGCCGTCATCCTAAAGAGGCGGACTGTTCAGCATTCTATATAGTGCTACACCACGTGACATGAGCTGCAGAAGTTGAGAAGATAGGTGGACATACCCTCGCAACCCCTCGAGTATCTGAGTAGCATCGGCTGACCGGGGTGCACCGGTGTCCTAAAGGCCATGTTTGCCGTATTAGGTACTCTGGTAGGAGACGTCTTCGTGCTGCTCTGCGACTGAGTAGAAGGGAATGACGAATTAGACTCTCCATCTCGAGAGGAGAAGAATCGATTATATACTGTGGAAGTCACAACTTCAGACTCTCCACCTCAGAAGTGCCTCTCTGAATACCTCAACATGGTGAAGGCTACTTATATATGGTCGTCTGGAACTCATCAAGGGGAAGCTGATATCTGTATTTAACGCTAAGCCTAAAAAGTCGGATAAGCCGTTATCGCGAAAGAGAAAATTTAGTTTACCAGACCGCACCCCTTCAGCGTTATATCGTTGGACGGCCTTTCCTACAAATATACTCACAATGGGAAAGCACAGGAAGCCCTCGAGCAAAGGCCCGGGGTCGGCAACGAAACCAGATTCCGAGGCGCTCCCTGCTTTTGACGAGAAAGCCTTGAATGCGTTAACGGAAAAAATAGAGAAAGGTTTTGGGAAGAGCAAGGCCCCTCAGCAATTAGCAGATTCTACTGGTGGGAATCAAGGGAAAGAAAAATCGATCAAAGGACGACACGGTTTTGATTCGAAGTCGAAGACGAAAATTGCATCAGATCTCAATCGAGGAACGAAACGAGATGCACGGGGCGATGTCAAAACTATAGGGAAAGGAAAGGCAGCGAACCGCGAATCGAAACAAAAGAATGGGGGTGGAAAAGACGATAGAGATGTCCTTTTGGAAGAAATACTGGCACTGGGCGGAACCGAAGAAGACTTGGACTTGGTGGCAGGCGCTGCATCCGATGATGAAGATGGAGGGAACAATACCCCAGTCCAAGACAAATCTTTCAAGAAAGATCTTGCCAAATTTGTCGCTAGCCTCGGTATAGAAGGTGCAGCTGTCGAAGATGCGAGTGAACCCGAAAAAGAAGTGGAAGAAGAAGGCGAAGTGAGTGAAGAGTGGGAAGAAGCTTCGGACTTGGAAGAGTCTGATGCGTCAGAGGAGTCCGAAGAAGCACCCAAGAAACCAGCAGCCTCTGCACCAGAAGTTAAGAAGTCGGAACCGTCCTCAAAAGGTCCGAACCGTCTAGTCAGTATACTACAACACGAATTATTGTTCTGACTGACATAAATAGATATTTGAAGCTCGACCAGATTGGCATGCTGCTGCTCTCCCAGAACTACCTAAACCGATACTGAACGAGTCTGGACATTTTCGCGAGGTGATCTCAAACCTGAAAGGCTATGCCACCTCACTACTTGAAGAGGATAGCAATCTATATGCCTCCAAGCATCTTTCGTCTTCTTCCTCGCACCGTTTTCTTTCCACCATCATGGCTTCTGGTACCCTCTCGGACAAAGTCTCGGCTCTGACATTAGTTGTTCAAGAATCCCCTGTTCACACTGCCAAATCTTTTGAAAGTCTTTTGACACTGGCTAAGAAAAGAAGTAGAGGCCAAGCTGTTACTGCTTTGGGTGCATTGAAGGATCTACTGGCTGTAGGTGTTGTACTACCCGCTGATCGGCGCCTACGAACATTTGCAGGACAGCCTGGCTTGCTGGGAACCCTTGAAGAGCATCCCGTCTCGGATTGGAAAACGGGGCAAAAGCTTCCAGGAAATATTACCCAGGCTCATCTCGTATCGTGGGCCTACGAAGACTGGCTAAAGGAGTCTTATTTTGATATGTTGAAGGTTCTCGAAGGCTGGTGCAATGATGAAATCGTATACGCGCGATCAAGTGCCGTCACTTACGTCTATGAACTTCTGAAGGAGAAGCCGGAGCAGGAATCCAATTTGCTTCGGCTTTTGGTCAACAAACTGGGAGATCCAGACAAGAAGATTTCATCCCGCACTTCCTACCTACTGCTGCAATTGCAGACCTCACACCCTCTGATGAAACCTATCGTCATCCGTTCAATTGAGAGTGAGCTTCTTCTTCGCCCAGGTCAAAGCTCGCACGCCAAATACTATGCCATCAACACTTTGAATCAGACAATATTAAGTGCTAAGGAGGAAGAGGTTGCTCAGAAGCTGCTAAACATATATTTCGACCTGTTTGTGTCTCTGCTGAAAAAACCAGACCTCGAAAAACCCTTGGCGGGTCCGGTCGTCAATCGAAAAGGTCAAATACAAGGCGGAGGAGCACCAATGGGCAAGAAAGCTAAGGCGAAGGCGACCAAAGATGAGGAAGCCAAGTTGGCTAGTGAAGAGACTACCGAGAAGATGATCTCAGCCGTTCTGACAGGTGTCAACCGTGCATTTCCCTTCTCAAAGAACGACGATCAGACGTAAGTCATGCCAAGCGAGCCTTCGGTGATCCAGACTGACGTATGAATCTAGCCTCGAGAAGCATATGGATCCTCTATTCCGAATTACTCATTCATCTAACTTCAACACCAGTATCCAAGCATTGATGCTTATAGAGCAACTCGCAACAACGAAACATCTCGAGGTCGACCGTTTCTATAGGACGCTGTACGAATCGATTCTCGACCCACGTTTAGTAAATTCCTCGAAGCACACTCTTTATCTGAACTTATTGTTCCGAGCGCTAAGAT
Organism: Hyphodiscus sp. D1413; assembly: GCA_003988895.1. Taxonomy (NCBI): domain Eukaryota; kingdom Fungi; phylum Ascomycota; class Leotiomycetes; order Helotiales; family Hyphodiscaceae; genus Hyphodiscus; species Hyphodiscus sp. D1413. The sequence goes on from QYAO01000003.1 coordinate 327,638, forward strand.
CTGATATCAATATCAAACGAGTAAAATCATTTGTGAAAAGATTGCTACAAATCGTCACCCTCCATCAGCCACCATTTATATGTGGAGTCATATATCTAGTGAGAGAGCTCGAAAGCACCTTCCCAGGATTAAAGGCATTGTTCAACGACCCTGAAGAGAATGATGAAGATGACGAAGAAATATTCCGTGATGTTCCAGAAGATGGAGAACAAGAAGAGGCAGAGAATAACAAACCGAAACCTTTATCCCAAATATACGATGGCAGAAAGCGAGATCCTGAGCACAGCAATGCGGACAAGACCTGCTTATGGGAATCTGTAAGTCCAATCCTAAACGCCTCTCAATTCACAGCGCTGACAACTATAGATTCCCTTCCTAGCCCATTTCCACCCTTCCGTATCTATGTTCACCTCGCGCCTCCTCAATGACGAGAAAATGCCACCAAAACCCGACTTAACCTCTCACACGCTCACACACTTCCTCGACCGCTTTGTCTACCGTAATGCGAAAGCTTCAAGCGGTGGGGCAAAAGGTAGCTCCATCATGCAGCCACTGTCCGGCGGAGACAGCAAAGTCATTCTTCTGTCCGCTCGCTCCACGGGACAACATCCCGTCAATTCCGAAGCATTCTGGCGGAAGAAGGCAGAAGATGTTGCTGTTGATGAAGTCTTCTTCCACAAATACTTCAACCAGATCGGCAAAGGTAAGGTTGCTTCGGATAAGAAGAAAGAAAAACTTGCCAAGACTGCGGAAGGCGACGAGGATGGAGAGGATGAGAATGAAGACGAGATCTGGCAGGCACTTGTGGAATCTAGACCTGAGGTTGAAGGCCCTAGCGATGATGAATCTGATATGGAGATGTTGGATCTCTACGATTCTGACGAAGCGTCTTCTTTGGGCGGGGATGAAGAAGTTGACGTTGAAGCGGACGGTGAAGAGGCTGCAGCTTCTGATTCCGATGGCGGAGTGGTGCTGAGCGGTTTTAGTGAGGATGAGGACGTTGGCAGTGAAGATGAAGTCGGATCCGAACTCGATGAGCTATTTGAGAAGGAATTGGAGACTGCTCAACAGCCAGAAGAACAGAAAGAGGAGACAAGTAGACAGAAGCGCAGGAAGCTCAAGAATCTGCCTACTTTTGCTTCTGCGGAGGACTACGCGGAGATGCTGGATAATGATGAGGATGAAGATTTCTAGGCGGGAGGGGAATGGAAAGTTAGTAGCTTCTGGGGTCACCGAAGCTCTTTGTCTCGTCAAATCTGTACGAGACACCTGCCCTGGTACATGACAGATAGAAGTGCAATAGAGCTTGTCAATGCATTCGACTAGCGATTTTTGGAAGTACAAACTAAAGTTATGGTGCATTTCAATAATTCCCAATCTCTCATTGCAACCCCAGAATCCCAAATCCAGAACCCCTCCTGACCTCCCCTCAAAGCCTAACCACTCCCCCTACTAGACTACTCATCAAACCACTCCAAGGGATCCTTCTCACCCCAAATCGCCTTGAAACTCTTCTCGCCATCCTTGCCCTCAATCTCGGCCATGTGAATGCAATGAACTCTCGCTGTCTCCGCTCCACCTGGAATGAACGCTCGGAACATGAAGAACGAGGTTGAGTTTGGGAGCCGGACTTTGCCAAATAGGTGGTTGCCGTAGGCGGATGTTGCGACGCGGACTTCCTTCAGGTCGGCAGCTGGGATGGGGGTCAATTGAAGTGGGAAAGACTTGGAGGGAGAGCTGAAGTTTGGGAAGAGGGCAATGGGCGTGGTGTTGAATCGTTCATGCTGGGAGAGAGGTGGAACTTACAGGTGAAACTGGTGAGTTGCTCATCATCGAAGAACTTGACTGCTGCGAAGTATTGCGGTTCGTGCTTGTTTGTCTCGTGGCGGAGATGCTGGAGCAGCTTCTTCAGGTCGACTTCAATGTCATCGAATGCCTTGATTGACTCCTCCCTTTGTATCATTAGTATCAATATCATCAGCTGATGGTCAGGTGAGCATACTTTGGTGAATGGGGTAGTCCCATGCTGGAAGATATCCAGAGTTAGCATTTCTTCTTATGGAATGGAAATGAGTAGGTGTCAAGGTTGATTCAAGAGTGAAAGGTAATTATGGGAGAGAATTCATATCTCGCAGCTCCTGAAGCAAGAGGGAAAAGAGACAAAGATTGGGAGTACGCACTCCACAGTCTCTGCGGTTGCCATAATCGCTATAAGGTTGTGTTGTGTTTTGAGGCCGGGGTTGTTGAAATTATTATTGAGTTTAGAGAGATTGTGATGCTGGATTTACTCGAGTAAAAGCGGTCAAATTGGAATAGAGCTATTCACACATGGGGATGAGATCAGTCCTTATATTGTCAAAGCTGAGAACCTGTTCTAAGGTCTAGCCAGTGAGGAGGCGGCTACAAGGTGGTTGCATGATTTTCGTCGTTCCTGATCCATGCAGGTCTGATATCGATCATCCCATTTGGCTACAGCCTTGCTGAAAGTTACACATCAGGAGATCATCTCATTCGTTTATCAACGAGGCTGCGACGGGATTGCCTCTTTCACAGTGGCATGATCCTCAGCCTTTAGAGTTACAAAAAGGCGGTAGAGAATACTTCGAAGTGTGATATCTACAGTAGATTCCACCTATTATTGATTTTGAATTTAAACGGTTTAGGGGAAGTTCCCTTTATCAAACTCTCAACTTCGAGGTTTCAGGATCAGACTCCTCGCCTACCACTGGATGTGCCAAGATGGGCACGATGACGTCGAGTAGATGCTTTGTCGGAAGAGCAAGACGTGCACGATCTTGAAGGTCAGAACTGCATTAAGTCATCTCTCAGGCTTCGATCGCAATGAAAAGTTCGAAGCGATCAGAAACTCAAGAGGTCCTTAGTACTGAATTTATATCACGTGCGATGCATGTGACTGTCGGCGATTTGTTCTCATTTTTCCCTGTCAGATCCGCAATCGCTTTTGAAGGCCGAGGCTCAGCAAAATATTTTGGGAACTCACCCTGACTCGATCCCTATTATGCACCGGATCCACTCTCTCTTGCTTTCAGACCATCCACGGCTTCGAGATAAAAAGACTCTCCCATGGCCTCTACCTGCCGAGTCTTGCGACCTACTTCCGCCTTCTCAAGCCTCGTCAGATCCCCATTCTCTCTTTCAATAGCTCGTCAACAATCCAGTCCCTCATTTCTACTTTCACAGAAATTCAGCACAAGAGCACCTCTGAGATCTTTACAAGGTTTGTCACAGACTACAAACCCAATGTCAACTCTCTAATAATGTACAAGACTCTACGCCTCTCCTGAATCCTCCAAAACCATCATTTATCAGACGCGCATTTGGCTTCCTCACAATCGCTATTATCTTCACAACAGGAGGTTTCGCGATGGCAGCAGCCCCAGCGTTCAAAGCCGCGAATGGCTTTCTGAACCCTCCTACAGACGAAGAAACGCTTTCAATGTTCACCCCCGAAGACGATATAACTCGAGAAATCGAAGACTTTATCCAAAATCACCCAGTAGCTATCGAACTGCGCTCGAAACCCGAATTCTCGGAGTCGAGACCACATCTGAAGATTCCAGAGGCGCAAAGGGCGCACAGTCTCACGGGCGGAACTCTGATGGGCCCTGGAAAGGTGGTAGTTCCGCCATTTACTTGGAGCGAGAAGGGCGGGAAGTCTCTCGTCTCAATTTCATATTTGGGTACGGATCTCTGTGGGCATCCTGGGATTGTGCATGGTGGATACGTAGCTACTATGCTGGATGAGGGATTGGCGAGATGCTGTTTTGCAGCTCTGCCCAATAAGATAGGGATGACTGCCAATCTCAACATCAATTACAGAGCTCCTGCTCCAGCGGGTTCTTTCGTTGTGTTGCGGGCGGTGACTACGAAGTCTGAGGGCCGTAAGGCTTGGGTTGAAGGACGCCTTGAGACTCTTGTTGGAGAGGGGGAGACTCCTCTCGTTTTGGCCGAGGCGTCGGCCCTTTTCATTGAGCCAAGACAAGCAGCCGTAAGTTCAGAGTATGTTTCTCTTGAAAACAGAATGCTAACATTTGACTAGACAATGGCCAGAGTATATCCGGTACAATGAGCAAGTTTTCCTATATGACGATAGGTAAGAGTAATGAACGGGCATCTTAGATGATACGAAAGGAGTTCAGGTCAATGTGTTAGACTACAGGCAATGCTTTGGATTTGTACTAGAAGCAAAATTCGAGATCTCAAATAAGAATCTGTAGAAAGAATTAAGAACAATTATTATAACATCAACGAATCCTCCCACGTGGCGACAGATACTAGCGTTACCAAGGGTCTCGTCTCTTGAGTTGACGCCATCGCTTCCGTCGCAAACTTTTGTTCTACAAATAGTTCTGCTGGGTCAGGTACGCAATCTTCTTCGACTTCCACCAAACCCTTATTTGAATCTGCAAAATCCCGAAGAAATCTGTCTTTAATTTGTTTCATACCTCACAACCGTCTTTACAGACAATCGCACCCAAATTAATGATGGCAACGTAAGTAGCAAATCTACCCCGCCAACCCCACCTAGCACCCAAATCTAACACAAACAGCAACATTACCTGGCACCCATCCCTCTCGCGCCATGAACGTAACGAGCTGAGAAAGCAACGCGGCTTCACAATCTGGTTCACAGGCCTCTCCGCCTCCGGAAAATCCACCATCGCAACAGCGCTCGAACAACATCTCCTACACTTGGGATTGGCAGCATATCGATTGGACGGCGACAATGTGCGGTTTGGATTGAACAAAGATCTAGGCTTCTCAGAGAAGGATCGTAATGAGAATATAAGACGGATAGCTGAGGTATGTCTCCGCCCTCACCAGTAGAGTGGGACTGGCTTGTGCATCGAAGCGCCGGTTGACAGTCGGAATTATGCTGATTTAAATCTGTTGATAGGTAGCAAAGCTCTTCGCAGATTCCTCTACTATCGCCCTAACATCCTTTATCTCGCCCTACATTAGTGACCGAAAGATCGCACGCGATCTCCACATATCCGCCAGCCAGGGCGGCGACGACGCAATTCCGTTCGTTGAAGTATTTGTTGATATCCCAGTTGAGGAGGCAGAGAAGCGTGATCCGAAGGGACTATACAAGAAGGCTCGCGCAGGAGAGATTCCCAATTTCACGGGTATTTCTGCTCCTTATGAGGCGCCTGAGAAGCCGGAGATTCATGTTAGAACAGACAAGTTGACCGTTGAAGAGTGTGTTAAAGAGATTATAGTGTATTTACAGAAGGAGAACTTGCTGCCACTTGAGGCGTAACGGTTGCATTTGATGGGCATAGATAGATAGAATGCATTTCGGGAATCCTTCAGAGAGGGCCGAGGCCGTAAAGCTCATTGAGCTATCATACATTCATTGCGCCAAAACCCGGTGATGTGCCGTCGCTCAGTATTTATATAATCTCAAACTCGTAATAGACATATGCGGTGTACTCGTGGCCTTCGCCACCGCCAACTCCTGCTGCTGCCATGTCTGATGATAAAGCAGAGTCGTCCTTCGTCACCTTGCCCTTCTTGTCCCTCCCAAAAGCATTCCCGCCAAGGTACGAGTAGGTTGAGTCAAGTGTGGCCCTCGCCTTCTTTGCTTGCTTTGGGGTTGTCTATGATCTATTAGACATGTAGCTCTATGAGAAGAGCATACCACTTACCTTGATCAAACCACAGACATAATCTAGAGGCAGTCCATACCGCAAAACAGTCTCCACGAATACTCTCAAAGTCAAGACGTGTATCCAGATCATGACACTCTCGCTCCAACCCGTTCGGCCCAGCCGTAATGCCTCACCCCAAACCTTTCGTTCATCCCTGCTGACCTTCTCAACCTCTTTCCGCTCCTCCTCTACCCCTCCCTCAACATACTTGTAGTCGCGCGGCGTCCATCTCATCTCTCTGCACTTGTGTTGGAACTCCGAGCTGTGCTTCTTGAACGTTGTGACGGCGAACAACGTAAATTCATCATCATGTGTGACTTCGACGGAAGATCTTGGCACGACCATTGGGGATATGGTCTCATAGCTCTTGAGGAAGTCTTTCTTTAGATTGGTAGGGACCACAACGAGGTGGGTTTCGAGGTATTCAGAGTCTTGGATTAACAATTTGGGATCGACAACAGGCGTGAGGGACTTGGTGGAAAGGTTTCCTCTATTCTAGCAATCAGCGACAAGTTGTACAGCCCCGCCATCATCCAAAACTTACGTCTGTTTCCGCTGTAGGGTTGTGAGATTCGTCTTGACTTGGTTGTATTGTGTGATCTTGCCTTTGACATCGTTATCAATACTAGCAAGTTCCTAAATGCCTAGTGGTTAGCTACAGTTGACACTCTAGATCTCCGCTGACCTTCTGCAATGAATCGATAAGCTCCGCTAATGGTTTGTCGGCTCGGTATTTGACTTTGTTCCAAGAGAAAGTTCGAAGATATTGATCGGCAGGCTCTGCAATAAGTGTTAGTGACAGAAGATACAGAAGTTGCAAAATTTCGGCCTAAACTTACTGTCATTGACAACCTTCTGTTGCGCAATCTTCTCTTCGTTCCCTTCCAGTAGACCGCGTAAAGAATCACCAGCTTTGGCTACTACAACCTGGCAAGATGCTTCCAGCTTTGCGAGGTCATCTGCTTGTTGGACTAGAGCATCGAGGCTACCAATCTTGAAGTCTGGTAGCTTGAAGGGTTGAACATTGCCATTGTCAGCGACGTTGGAGCGCAGGGCATTGAGAGCTTCTTCCTTATCATTCGTGGGGGAGATCGACGTAGGAAAGGATACCAGCAGATACTTGGTAGGGTCTGGCATGATTGGGATTGTTCCTGGTGTCTCAATAAAACCAAGGCAATGCGAAAGATTAGCCCACTCAAGGTGAGAGCTTAAAGCTTGCAGCTCGATTGGGGAAAGCTGCGCTAAGATAAGCGGGGTCTTCTAACATCACCTTGTTGCAATACTGTACGCTGCCACCTCAACCTCAATTAAGTTCCTCAAACCATGGGATGCGGGACGAAAATAAGAACTTCTTTTCATTTGTTTTATTTGCCAGGACTTCTCAACCCTAGAAGTGAGAAAGCCGCCAAAAGCCCCAGGTGTTTGAACAATTGGGTAGAGAACAACATTTTCCAGCCTCAGCTGTTGTAACTACATTGTTCAAGATCTCTTATCATAAGAAGTTGGGGGATCATGATGCTTAGATGTTTCTTGACAGTCCTTAGTGGTTGACTTCCCGAATAGGGTAGGTATATGACAACACCAGATATCTCTGCGATACCTCTATCGATGCCACAGGTTTGCAGAACCCGAATATCGTGCGTGCTATTTGGAAGTTTTTCCTTCAGATAGCCGGTCTGAATGAGGATTTACTAGGAGCTATAGAGACAGCATCAACAAGTAGCAACTGACTTGTAGACGGAAGGAAAGGGATTAATGCTAGGGAAAGGCTAAACCTCCTTGCCCACTAAGAAGTCTTTTCAAAGCATCTTATTCAACGCAATGCATGACCAGTGTTGCGTTACGAGCTCATCTTAGTAGAGAATTAGGGGCTCGAGAGGCCAGAGAGTTTTGACTTTCCTTTCATACCAATGCATACATAGTAGGATTGATCAAAGCCTGGGGGGAAACCCTTTTTATATCTCCTCTCAAGTATGAGGGATGTCCGTCTCCTTCCCAATTTTTCTACCACCTTGCATTTTTATACGGTCGATCCATGCATTTGAGGTTTCCCATCGATCATCCAACCGCATTTGCAAAGCTCCAGATCAATTTTCGTCCGTAATAAAGGAAGTATGTCCAAATTTTTGCCATAGCAAGGCCTTGGTTGTTCTATCAGGAGCCATGACGAATTAGGAAACGGTTTTGTGGTTTGCTTCATTTCTTCCAGACGATTCGCACAGTATCCACTTAAAGCACACTGTCATCAAAGCCAATGGAAGACCATGGTTACTTGTAACTGCACAAGCTGCCTAATCTGAACCACAGAGAGTGTGTACAATTATTTCTTTCATTGATTCAACATAGTAGACTGAATGATATCGAGGAGGAAAACTATGCTGTGTGCACTACATCCTCAACTTGTTCAAATTATACATTATCAGAATAGTAAGGAGAAAGTCAATGGTCTTCATTGTATATCAAACTTTTGATACATTGTGACAGGCTCAGCACATTCTTGCTGAATCCTATGATGTATTTCTTATTTATGGTTGGGCGTGGCAACTCGTCCACCGCTTGGGTCATTATCGGCCTCGCTTCACGCAAGTTGACTCTTCACCTTTAGAGACGAGAAAGTGAATATGTGATGAAGAAATGCGCATATCGCCAAAAGATGCTTCTCCAAATAACACCGGACGTCTTTTCTTCCATCAACTTCCATCAACCTTCTTCAACCTTTGCCTAGCAATTGCAGCAATTCAATTCACGCCACCACCCGTCCCTTTAATGGATCCTCTAATGGATCCTCACAGACCAACTGCTGAGAAGATTGCCGAAGTAAAGAGACGATGTGCGAACATGCCAATATGTGGTCCAATCAAGGGTAAACTAGGAGCTACATTGGACAAGAAGCTCGAACATGCCAGATATGAAGCGATCGAAGAACATTCCAGACGATCAGGAGTCTCCCAAATAGACAGGAGTGTGTCAGTTGCCGAGCTTGCAAGACGACGCTTTATGGAATTTCGACTGATGACCGAAGAGGAACGAGTCATCGAATTCTTCAAACGAATGCCAGTCATCTATGAGCGTATTCAGGCCCAAGCCAACGAGAACGATACTGCAGAATACGAGCAAGGCATGGTTCGAGACCCTGACCATTACAAAAATACACCAGTAAGTAGCCCTGATACCCCAAACCGTCAGCTTTCAAGCTAATGATTGGGATAGTGGTTCCAACCCCGTCAAGACTCTGTCCTGCCTACCCAGCCCACCGAGCCCACCGAGCCCACCGAGCCCACCGAGCCTTCCAAGCCCATCCAAAAGAAGAAGACAAAGCGGCCAATCCCCCGACAAGGTCGCCGTCCACCAATTCCTGTCGCTCGGCGGCCAATTGGTTGTCGTCGACCTATAGCTCAACTTGTTGTTGTGTCTACCGTCCCTGTTGTTGAACCTACCGTTCAAGCTGTCGAATCTGCCATCGAACCTACAGTCCAAATGGTCAAAAAGGAGAGAGGAGGACGGGATTCTGCATGCGAGAGTAAGTAACAACATATCACTCCCATTTATCAAAGTCCAATCTAATGATGTGGACAGTTGAGAGTGACACGGATGGACCCACGGATGGAGTTGATGATAATTAACGAAGGATTTTGCGGACATGGATAATGAGACATGATAATAAGGATATGAAGCGATGGTTTCGGCGAGGTCTGCATATTAATGGATCAAGCCACTTAATAACAGAATTCTTTGATTGACTTTTTGAATGATTTGGTTTGTGATCGCTTAATAACTCCAACACACTCTGAATCCAATCATGGTTACATTGTGAGAAATTTCATGTATCCATGCCCTATATATCCAGAACACTTACTTCCTAATTGTTCTAGCATTTTGAAAGCTGGATTGTGCCACCAGGAACTTATTCCTCAGTACAGAGCAGACACTATCTTCATCGTGAAAACGCCATCGGACATCCAGTTGGTCGATCATCTTTGACCTTGTCCTCCCAGACCTTCCAATTATCCATCCCTTTATTCTTCATAGCCTTCGGACCAACCTCTTCAAACCTGTAGCCTTGCGGAATATACTTGTCTCCCATGGAGCCTGGTACATCTGCTCCATTGAGCCTTACAAACCATGCTTCTGGGCCCCAGCGATTCCAAAAGCCCGGCTTCACGTAATAGGGGTGAGACAGGTAAGTATTTAGAAAGTAGCGGCCGCTCGAGTCTGCTTTGTCGACTAGTTGACGTACACGCATGAAGTCGGGTCTTGGGAGGGTGAGATAGCGTAGGATGAAGCGCCGGGTTTCGAAAATTACAGAGGCTACTTGGAAATAGATTTTCGGTGGAGTTGGGTAGCTATGGTTCCCCGTCAGCTGGGATTTCAGCAAGAATTGAAGGGGCAATACCTCATGGCGTTCCTCAAACGATCGTCCATAAGAACACCAACCATATGAGCAGCGCCCGCCTTGAACCTTTCCGGGACGTAGAACAATAGTAGGGGGACCAGCGCATCAGCCGTTTCCTTGTTCGGCTTCGCCGGTACCATGAACTCCGCTTCATACTCCTCAGCCCAAGCTAGAATGTCGTAGTAAAAGTCCAATCCATCGGCCCACTCGCTATGAGCGAGTAAACCCTTATACTGAATAGCCATAGCATCACCGATGCTCTTCCACAAAGTTCCAATGGCACAGAGCTCCATGTCAGTCCAGGATCGCCACTCATACTTTGCAATCCAACGAGGTGGCTCCAGGACGAATAGAGAAAGCGTGTAGAGAAGGTCCTCGTTGGATATCTTGCCGGCTTTTTGATAACGACTGTGGATATAATTCATGCGCGCAAGAGCTCTCAGAGATCGCTCGTCATGTGGATGATGACCGGTAAATCTGAAAGTTGTCAGTCGAGCTCGAGACAGGAATATGAGAGCAGGAGTCGGTACTCTTGAATGAGGATCCCTGTGTCTGCATATCGCTTGCTTGCACTCGCATGCGAAGAAAACTCCCCGGTGTAGGTCAAGAGTCCAGATATTGTCGGAATACCATAGGTCTGTACACTAAGATCAGCCACTGCACTACACCTCATGCTACTGGGACGCTCACTCGGAACAGAGCAAATTGCATTGCAACTTCGAAGATTTTTGGGAACTCGAGCTCGGCCACATACGTGACGATTTCTTGGGCTTCGACATTCGTCATTTTTGAAAGCGATTCCTTCGTCGAGAAGTTGTACTTCTTCTGCATGGCATCTCGACGGCGGAATCGTAAGTAAGAGCAAAGCAGTGGATAGAAAACAATTGCCAGGACGATATATGGAGTCCATGATGCCCCGCTCTGAGGTGGGACTTCTAGAAGTGGCACGCTGTCGTTAGCCATGTTGGTATGTTAAGAACAGCCGGAATGCTCCCTGGTGCCTCTTCTGAAGCCTCCAACGTTCGATTCTCCCAGACTGGATTCACCAAATTCCGGATGAAATACAATGGGCATACGATGTTGAAATCGCACCTTGGAGTCTAGTCGTCTTATCTGACAGCGGGGTTAGATCCTTGCTAATAGACGGGGTAGTCTGTTCGGGTAAGCATCTTATTATGGCCGGGGGACCCAATATCAGTCGTAAGCACATGTCCAGCTACTGCAGCGGCGGACGCTACGTATTGATACGGAGGAACGGAGTATAAATTTCATATTTCCGATAACTGAGGTGGACATTATGTACGCCCGTGGTCCGTGCTAGCCGACGTTGAAGCATGCAGCTTGAGAATATGCACACCTCGTTGCATTTTATCCTCACGCCCCGTAATCCGTCTCGTACCAGACAACCATGTTCATATCTGCAATACCAGCATTTGAGGACCTGGCTGTACCTCTCGATAGGCCAGAGATGATGATATTGTGGACATTCCTCATTCGAGAGCAATGCGAGATTCCGCTGTATTGTCGAGATTGAGGAGCTTCGAGCAGACTTTACGCAGGTTAACCCAAGATCACTTTATCCCGGTCAAGAGAAAGTTAAAGCACTTCACGGAAGGGCATTTCGTTATTTCGCTATTTCGTATACCAGAACACTCCTTGGAAGTCACCTACCATCTCCAAGAGCTGTATGCAGAGCTGATAATCATCACAACTGCCACGGCCCAAGCCAGAGCATGAAAACATCACCATACCTTTTACTCGGATTCTCCGGGACGCTCTCAAAGTTGGCGTGTAAACGATACATGTCCCAGATCAATTGAAAAAAGCCATATGACAGGTTGCTTGAGCCCCTAAAGCTAGATCTGAACTTCCAAAACCCACACCTTGAGGTGTAAGAAGACGGGACTGTGCGCTAAGTATGTGTTAGAAGTAGGAAACAAACTCGCCTGGTAAGTGCCAGCGTTGTAGCTAACTTTAGTTTTAATGAATTCATCACTCGCAGTAGAATGTGCGTTTCTTGTTGCCGTCATGGTCAAAGCCAACTGGCCATTGAAACAAGATGCAGATAGTGAGAATCGCATGTTTGAGCCATCGGTGGCGTTGGCAATCAGAGCAACACTGAAGCGAGGAGCTGATTAAAGGGGCGAATAAGTGTATTCCTCAATATTGGATTACTAAACCCTAGCAGAAGGTAAGGCTGTAGTGGCACAGCTGCATGATGCTCTAAAGTAATCATTTTGGCCAAGGAATCAGCTCTTCTCGTATTCCGATTGGGACATGATATAGCTTTAATGGCGCTTCATTGTGGACGGAAATGTATGTACGTCTGAGTACCAACTTGGACAAAGACAGTGTATCAATACTCTCAATATCTACAAATTTGTAGCTAAGCTCATCTCAGCTAACCTCACACCCCAATCCACCCTTGATGAATGCTTCTCATATTAGGGAACCACTCCAGTGGTCCCGCAAACATATGTAAGAAGGAAAAATGAATATATCTTGAGGGTATAATAGCGAGCGTGATGTAGTCTACCATCCCGATGCAAAACGTCAAATCTCGATCAACGAACTTGACCCCGGAACTCCTCATTCATGACTCGTGCATATCGAACATTACTCATTATCCTTCAACCAGGGCGCTGTATCTTTGGCCGCAAAACTGAATGGGCTTTTGGTCATCTCCGGACTTCGAGGGCTTAATTTGACAGCAAAAAGTCCGTCTTCGGTTTCGTCATCTTTGATTGGAGCTGCACCGCCAGCCACAGCATCCAAGGAGCTCATACGACTAGCACCCCCTGACTCGTTTTGTATGGCGATGAGTTGCTCTGGTGGGTTGTGTGCAACGGTTCGTGCTTGTGGTCGAGTCAGGCCGCCATGAAACAGCGAAAATGATGAGACAGCGACGTCTCCCATATCAGGCGATAGTGGATTGCTCTCGGCTCGAGCAGGTCCATGGTCTTGTTATCAGTCAGCAAGCTTGATCAAGGCCAAAGAAAGGCGCACAAACCTGATCTGGTTCCCCTCAGCTGAGAATCGCTGGTACCAAGCTTCAACCCCTTGAGCTTTTCTGCTATCCGACTACCACCCGGAGTCTTCGGACTGGCGCTAATAGGCGACGAGGTGTAATCTTCATCATGTATAAGCTTTGGGCCGACCCCAAAGTTATCTTCAATCCACTGCTTCTCTTGCATCGCCATCTCCAACCCAATGCCTTCCCCATTCGTCTTCATCTCATGCTCGATCTCTTTCTGGAGGACGGACAACCTCTGCTTTGCGTATACCGTGTGAAGCACCCCTAGTTTTCCGGAAGCCGTAGCACTCGCACCTAGCTCCGGTGGGAATATTGCTGGTAGAGGGTTTGTCTGTAGAAGCTTCCCGCCAGCCTGTGCCACCTTCACTATCCGTGGTATGCTTGCTCCAGGAGGGATCATAAAATAAACACGATGAAGCCCACCATCAGCACCATCTCTTGCAGATAACATTGTACTCTTCCCTTCCCAAGAGACCTCCCAGTTCGCGGTGTTCTTCGAGGCATCCGTTTCACCATCCTCCCATTCCACCATCAGTATCTTAGTTCCCTCATTTCCTCTTCCATGTGCAAATTCGAATCGAGCCAAGGCAGACGAGGAAGATAACGCAGGAGATTGGTCGCTGCCATGAGAAGTCACGGTTGGGACACCGTCCGGTTCGAAATCGAGTCTTGGAGGTGAGGGTACGGCCATTTTCCGTCGACGTGCAGCTTTGTGAGCTTTTAGGGGTCGTTAGTCCATGCAGCTCGTCGGAAAGAAGAGTGCGAGCTGGAAGCTGCGTCTCCCTCAGGAAGCTCGGTGATTCGTTGGAAAGCGCGTACGGGCAGCTCTTGCTGTGAGTGTACTGTAGTTCGCAGTGGCGCAGCAAATATACTTGAAGGAGGCTGCGATCTTGGGCATCGTGAAGTAAGGAGAAGTCCGGTGGTACTGGGCCTTTGACAAAGCCTGAAAATCGGACATAATTTGGTCATCTCACCAATGAAAGAGTGAGACCAATCGAAGGAGAATTGATGTGCGCTCGTGATTCTAAAAATAGGGACGGGAGTCAGCTTTGATTTGATTCGATTCGGAATTGTTTGTGGTTGTGCAGAAATCTGGTGGCCTTGTTGTCTTAATTATGAGGCGTGATATATGCGAAGAGCATAAGGACCAGCTAACACGGCTACAACTACGGCCTACGGATGTACAGCTTCTATTTCTTCATCTTCTGAAAGAACCACCAATGACTCTTTTCAATGAGCGAATGTACACCACGATTGAGTGAATGATTGTGCATTCTTCTCTTGAAGAGGCTCAATGGCCACCATGGACCCCTTTTGCTTGCAGCTTGTAGCTGCGTCTCCGGACATTTGGGTAAATGACCAACAAATGTCCAGCCTTAGTTTTCTGATTTAACTTCTTCTGTATACCGAGGCTGCCGATATCCGAGTAGCACTATCATCCAGAAGTTTGGAGAGTGTTGAATTTCTATTTTCATCTTGTAAGATTGCCTCTGGCGCAGGGTTTATGCAGCCTTGGGGTTTAAGCCTTTTGAGGTGTAATTTAACGAACTTGAAGCGATGGACGGGCAAGAATATCGACAGCGTTTTACCATGGAAGTTCGTGGCTTTCTTACCGTCGCATTTTATAAATAGCCGGCCATGGGATACCTCCGTGAGATTTAGTTGCCTGTCACACGTCTCATTTGTATACAGAGCGGGGTGTGATTTTCCCGTCTTCAACATACGAGTCAGCGTCGCTATTTTCTCGCTATTTTCGCTGCCTTGGTTTGGCCTTTAGCTCGAAGAACCAGACATGTGTCAGTAGGGAGCTTACGGACAGCAGAAAGCATTGTCTGTGTGTCAAATCAAGAGCTAAAGGAGAATGGGCGATTGGGGCGGCAATAGTCATTTCGCTGATATATCTAATGGATAATCTTCTTACCCCACCGATGAACTATTCATGAGAATAAAGTGGTGTATTAAAGCGAGAATACTAGCAACCGACCCCTGGACCACAAGCCGAGCCTCCCCTTTCTCTTTCTACGACTCCACAAATGAAGACCTTGGAAGGTCATTCCGCGTACCCTCATGCGGAATGCCGCACACGGGCAGCATCTCGATATCACCCTGGCCCGATCTCACTACTCTCACTACTGTGACTCTCGTCGCGCTGCTTGTACTGCCTTCTCTAATATTCGCGAATCTTGTGCTTGCCCATTCTGAAACGTGCAGCTCTCCAATCACCACGAATGCACATACCAGGGTAGAAGATCGTGAGCTCCAGACACGCAATTGAAACCATGCCTCATTCAAGCACCCTCATGAGGACTTGATTGTTCGCCAACGGGCCATGGAAGCCGCCTGACATCTCGGCAACACGGAACCAAGATTGAGTGAAGATTGTGAGCGTTGCGATACAGAGGCCGATGAGGAAAGTACGGACGACTGGCTCTGGCTCGCTCTCGTACGTAACTCAAGATTCACTTGTGCAGCTTCAACAACTTTCTCTACTCATATCAAGCACTGCAACTTTGTCGTATGGGCGACTTATGGCACACCAGCGAAAAAGCTGTGAGGTAGGTAGGATAATTTACGGAGATATGATTCATTATGAAAGTGCTGGAGCAGACTTTTGAAGCACCCCGAGACTAGCTTTCTTCTATAAGAGTACGGGGGATTATCTCGGCTCTTGAAACTATACTTGCTATCTTAGCAGTGAATCTCTTCGGTGAGAGCCTTCTAATATCGCATACGGCTGTGAACCTGTAAAAAGAACCTTCGACGGCATCCTTCGCCTAGAGGCTACACGTATCTTAACTAGCAGAGTACGCATACAAGACGGATCAACGCATCATCATTAAGGAGTCGGTACTAAGGTCTATGGAGTGGTCATGGAGAGGAGGAGACACAGGAAATAGGATCCTGACCGAGATTCAGCAGCTACACCGACTCAGTCAAGATCTCTCATACGGTGAACGGAATAGCAAGTTCGGAAGGGGAAAACACACAATTCTATCCCATCTCCTACCTACGCAGTTGATATCTTCAGTATCAGGGTATCCTTCCTTTCCCAGCAGCGATTCCAAACTCCACAAGCTCCCAGACCCATCGAAATCCATATGTACTCGAAAAGCAAAAGATTATAAACTCCTGCAATTGATACCCACCATCATCGCCTCCATCATATCACTAATTCACAACTGTCCAAAGCCCAACCAGACTCCCCGTGGCCAACATAACCGCCCTTCCCAAATTCAGTACTCCCCAACTATCAACCAACTTATGCGCCGTCTCATTCCCCAACCCCAGCTCGACCACCTCATCTGTAATCCCCAGCGTCTTCGTCTCTTCAGCCTTCGCAAGTAGCTTCTTATTTGTAGGCAGCATGACCGCCAACGTATACGGCACGATTCCCACACTCAACGCTCCTGCTACTAGGTACCCGTATAGCTTCGACTTCCCGGAGGTGTACGCTAGGTAGAAGTAGAATGTTGAAGATAGGGCTGCAAAGGGAGGAGCGTATTTCTTGCCCGCGAGGAACGCGTTATTCCATTGCTTGAGGAGAAGGGGTGTTGGTGATTCGAGGAGGCGGGGGACGAGGGCGAAGGATATGGATGCCACTGTGGAAGATTTTGGAATTAGCGTTAGATTTTAGGAATCATGGTGGGTTATACAACGTAACAGGGAGTAGGGCAGGGGTAGAGGAACTGAGGAACATACCGTAGCCAGCGAGGATGGCGGAAGAGGTTACTCCTAATGTCTGAGCGATGCGGGTGGGGAGGTCGTTTGCGGGCATTTTAGAGGATTTGTTTTGAATTTCACTTGTAACTGGATTAAAATGAGCCCTGAGTTGCAAAGTTGGTGTGCTTGTGGGATTGAAAGTGCAATGGTATCTCGTACGATTAAAGAACGTAATTAGAAAGAGAAGCATGGGTTGAGCTGTAAGTACAAAGGTGGCGAGGGAAACCCCGCATTCATGGGGCAACATATGAACACGTGCTATCCACTTCGACTAATTTCGATACAAATAAGTCATGAATTGTGTTTCTCAATCTAGGACTCTCTAAAGTCTACAATGCAGAATGATAGAGTCAGCTCTTGTAGCTGACCCGGGAAAAGCTATTTGACGCGGCTTTTATTCTTCTTCTTTTTCTTCCTGCCAATAGGACTATTCTGTCCATTCTGTCCTGACAGTTGCTCAGAATTCTCCGTGGCGCTCGTAAAGGAGCTTGCGCTGTCAATTCTGGCATGACCGTTGCCAGTGACAGTGCGTTGACATGGACGATTAGCAGAGCCAGCATCGTCCGGGACGACAAAATCAGATATCCCTCGAGGTCCGCGTCTGGCATCATTTGCAAAACGAACGTCCTCGGCGTCCAGGACCCTTCTGCCTTCAGCAACAACCAAACCACGCCAAATCCTCTCCACCCCAGAGTCCTTATCCACATCCCTATTCTTTTTACGCATCTGTTTCCTAGTTCTGAAGCTCCACATCTCACTCCAACTCACATTTCCACGTACTGCCATCAAACCATTCAGAAGCTTTTCAAGGATAGCATCACTGTCGATATTGGGTAGTAAGAAGTGGTTGATCCAACACTCGAAGCCAACACGCCATATGGCTTTCATCACGAAGAAGACCCACCATCGAGTAGTTGAAAACATAGAGAGGTATGCGAGAACGATGATTGTGTAATAAAGGCCATGCTTGAATTCAATAGGTATTTCCTTATCCGCTAACGCCCTCAAAGACTCCATTGCTCCTTCAACTTATCAACCTGTGGTATTGTACACTTGTGTATGCTTAAGCGTTTGTGAAGTCTGTCTCAGTAGGGAGCAATCCACCATCGGAGGCTTTCTCGCAAGTACAAGCATCTGTTGCTATTAGCACAAATACAACATCTGAGGCTGGTTGGACCATACCGGCAGGTCTGGAGCCACAAGAGCAGAGAGATGAAGCAGTCGACGGGAGAGAGTTCTCGGTGCTGGCACGATCACAGGTACATGCACCCGCGGGACGAGCACCTGCAGATAAATTAGCAATGAACAAGAAAAGGGAGGATCATGAGATATGACGTACGACATGAGCAGCGAGGTCCAGAGACGGTGTTTTCAGTGGAGGCTTTGTCGCACGAGCATGAGAGAGCAGATTTCTCTCCGCATGAGCATTTAGCTTGGGAAGCTGTAAGTTCCATCAGTCATGGCACCAATTGGATACAAGTCAGGAGATTTTGGGAAGCGGCTTACCACAAACACATTCGCTCTTTCCCTTTCCACAGCACGTAGATGAGATCGGCATGTTGATTGAATTTCTGGTTTTATATGATTTGAGTTGAAGAGATTTATAGTGTAGTGGAGGCGGTATTCGTGAGATTAATTGCTGCAGAAGAGATATCGGAGGGGCCTGCTACTTATTTATAGAGGGCTGTCAAACGGCCGTCAGCCTCGCCGAAAACGATGCTTTGAATTGGACGCACCATGATTGGCCAATAATTCACGCTAAGGAACAGGCACAGCAAGTTCGCCACTGAGGCCTTTTGCTGGATAACGTCTATCCTTGTTTGATTTTATAAGGCAGGAAATCGGAAACAGTTTAATATTCGTATCATTTTCGGTGTAACGGAATAAGATTGAGTTATTATTTGGCTGCAAGTTATTAGCACATAGTTTTTGTATCAAGGCCAGACTCTTAACTCAAATGTTGACAAGATTGCAGTTGTATCTTGAGGTCGTTCAAGAGAAATCGGATGTTGTTTTGTGAAATGATGAGACGGATATTTACTGAGTTTTGCGATTGATTGCGATTTCTGTCATCGTTCCTCCCGCCGTTCCTTACCCCTCTTACCATAATCAAGGTAGGCATCAAGCGCCAAATATATCCAACCCAGCACTCAAGAAGACCAAGGGCCGGCTTCTTGACAGCGGAGCTTCCAGAATTTTGGAAATTTTGCCCTGCGGCGACGTGACGATCGTCATGGCCTGATCAATTTGGAATGGACAGTCGCAGAGATATCACTGTCGAGAACGAGATATACAGCAAACTTGGCCGGCACTCTCGCCTGATTAAAATCATTGGCTGGGATCTTTAAGACTGTGTCCTTACCATGGAATATGCCAAATGGCAGCTTACAAACCTTTCTGATGAAGAATGACACGGTCACTGAAACACAACGAATTCGATGGGTCCAGGAGGCAGCTGAAGGCGTTCAGCTGCTACATGACGCAGGCGTGCTCCATTACGACATAAATCCCAAGAACCTTTTACTTGATGAACGTCTAGGTCTCAAGATTGCAGACTTTGGGGGCTCATCTCTTGTAGGTTCTAAACCGTCAGCCTATAGTGGACAACGATTCTCCTTACCAGACAAATGTTGGCGAGACCCACCAACGGTACATGATGATGTCTTTGCGCTTGGAACCAAGCAACGCGAACAGGATGTCATTTGGGAGGATTTGCTATAGATGCCAGAAATCAAGACTGGCGAGCTGAGACGGTAAAGCAAATGAAGTAGCAGGCACTTGCCTCCACATACCCGTACCTTTTCTACGCGAATCCTCGGCCTCCAAAGTTAGGCCTCACTTCATGTAAGTAATTCAGATACAACTTCATCATGTATATATTTGTTCTTCTATTTTTAACGCCCGCAACGGTTGTTATAGCACACCCTCATGTGGCTGCTAGCTATATTCAGATATATCGTCTCAGAGTCGTCTTTTGCCTTATGCGTTCAAAGACTGTGAGATATTAAGATATAAAAATTGGCATGCGACTCCCCATCAAATCGCTCGGCACGATCTTGACATCCGCCTTATCAAAATCATGGAGCAACAACCAACACAACATCCTAAACATCAGACTAAACCAGATCGTATTCCTAAGGTCCTTCTCCTCTTTAGTCAGGAATTTTCCTTGCGAAACCGGATCCCAAACGACTGCTCGTCTGACGTGAACGAAGTAATTACCTAGAAGGACCTCCTCTTTATTGGCGAATACATTAATATTGAGAGGCGAGTCAGGTTCGGAGAGGACTTCAAGGGCTTTGCTTAGATGAACTACTACGACGCTGAGAATGACAGCTTGTGGGAGACTGAGAAGGTACACGTCTATTTCGTCGAGGGCGTCGTTGATAGCTTCGCGACTCTCGATTGAGAGAGAGGCTTCGTCGTCACAGCCTAGAGAGGAGATAGTTTGCCATTGGGTAGATATGGTGTTGATTGGATGGCTTTTTCCAAATCCTTCAGCTGTTGAGGCCGCAGTCAGCAACATTCTTTGTCTTTTGAAGGCAATGGAGTAGGTTGTTATGGAGTTGGGAGTGAGAGGAAGGGGGAGACGAACCATCTAATAGCTCTTTCACTTTGTCTTGGAAAACATGCATCAGACGTGCTATTTTCCACGCAGGTTTTCGGCCTACCTGCTTTACCATTGGGTCACTCGTCGGATTTGGCAGCATTCTGAAGTTGGAACCACGGATCCGGAAGACTTTCCCCAGCATTCCAATGATCTCGAAAGCAACTAGAATGCAATCAGCTCAGATCTACAGAAGTGTTAGTCTGAGAATTCTTACGAGAGAAGATATGTTTGTGATTTTTCTCATATCGCTTGATCGTCTCAGAATTACAACCCAAAGACTCCAGAGTTGTGGCAACTTCGTTCTTGGCCCCAAAGACCAAATCTAAGCTCTGGGCATCTTTTTCTCGCTTCAGGTATTTGGCATTTTCAAAAATATTAGAAACAGTCCCGAAAGCTAATTGCCTGATTTCGTAGCATGGGATCACCCGACGATCTGTGAATACTGGCTTTCCAGTGATGGCAGTGATGGCAAAGACAACCATGACGCCTAAGCCGTTGACCGTTGTTGAAGTCAGGATGAGCCCGTTTCCTTCTGCTCTTAGATTCCAGAGGTTAGGATCGAAGACTTTCCAATACATGCCCATCACAGCAACCATTTCTATCAAGTGACAAACAGCTGAAGTAGCATATGGCTTAATGAAAATTTTAGCAGCAGTCTAAGGTCTTATTCGAGGGTAGGTCTGTTACCTTTGTGATAGAGGCAGGCATAAAATCCCATGACCTCGTCTTCTTCTGCAGACTAACCACAAGCCCGTAATTTGGAGGCTTCACAATCCTGGCCGGATTCTTAGGTGGTGTCTTGATCCTCTGCTTTTCATCCCATTCCCTTGAATCTTCTTCTTCGTCTTGCAGCACAGACAACAAGTTCACCCATGTAGCACGTTCATCACCCGCCGTATGTAATGCTGATCTCCGGGCGTAGACCTCCCTCTGTGCAAATTTCCCCGGTACTTGTGTCTTGATATAGGATTCGTCTGTTCCGTCAATTTGGTAGACCGCTTCGTTCATGATCGGACCAAATCTGTTCTCTGGTGGGGCTAGAAAGATCACAGGCGTTTCGAACAGGACTTCGAATCGAAACTCGCTCCAGCGGATTCGTCGACGTGTACCAATGGCCCACTAGTAGGACGTTAGCATTCCATGATTCGGAATTGGTCAAGTAGAGATGCATGAAGTTCGAATATGACGCCCGGAATTCCTCAACAGCCTCGAGGAGCAGTGGGACAGGGTTTCATACCAAACCCATCACAGAATCCGTACATCGACGATACCCCTCCGCATCGGAATAGTACTGCTGCAAAATCTGGAGAATGGTTGATGTGAGAGCTACGAGCGAGACGATCAAAGCAATAAGTCCGAAGACATTTTGATTGACGCTATCGAACCCCATGGCGAGGCTGCGTCGTTAATCCGCAAATTATCGAGCTCAATTCAAGCAAAAGGCCATTCATTAGCTATCCGGCGAGAGCTGCGTATATATTCGCGTATCCATACTTCGAATTAGTACCACAACCAAGCCGAATAATGGTGGTGAAGTAGCTACGCTTGAAGAACAGTGCGTTTTGAAGTTGAGGGTGTCAAACCGCTCAGCCGCAAGTAACTAGTGAATACGGGGCTATTGTAGACAGAGACACGGCATGTTCTCACCCAACACCTCTCTCATCGTGTGATCTTGGTTGGAAAGGTTCGTAAGACACGGAGCATTTAGCAGTTGTTCGAACTGAGGCAATCAACTTTGAAAGGCTTAAAGGTTTGCACCCAAATATCAAAAAGGGAAGCTCGGCAGTACCCGTCTGATATTGAGGTAAAATTTGGAAACCATTACTCATAACTACATTAGATAACAGCGCCTAGTCCCTTCATACGCCATGCAAGAATCCCGGATTTACCGCTGATTTTACCTCTGATCCTCAGATTACAAAGCAATGATAACACCAACAACGCCAACAATACCAGCCGCAGCTCCAGAAATGGCTGTTGGCATAGCAGCTCGAGCAGCAGAGGTTGCAGAAGACAAAGCACCACTTGCGCCGGAAGCAATTGTCGATAGCACTCCACCGCCACCTGTAGAGATCTTGCTCACAACACTAGAGCCTCCAGTGGCAATCGTTGATACCACTCCACTCCCACCCGAAGAGATCTCACTCACAATGCTAGAGCCACCAGATACAATTGTGGTGAACACACCGACAGCCCCACTTGTGATAGTTGACTCGACTCCTCCTGCTCCGCTGGTGATCTTCGTAGCTACACTTCCCCCTCCTACGACGATCGTGGAGAACACGGATGTTACGCCGGAAACCACTTGGGTTGTAATGGTCGAGTAGGTGCTAGAGGCACCCGATCCGGCACCTGTAGTTGTCGTACTACCCAAACATGTTAGCTAGATAAAGAGAGGTTTGAATATAGCTTACGAAGTGACAGTGGTCGCAGAGACAGAACTCGTGGCACTTGTAGTATAAGTAGAACCAGCCGAATCTGTCGTCGTAACCGGGACAACGATTGGGACCAGACCCTCGCCCGAGCTGGAAGCAGGACCACGCAAGGCACTGATATCTCCCTCCAGAGCAGAAATCTGGCTTGCATATTCAGAAGGAACTGCAGATGCAAACCACCCCGGAATACTGCTTGCCAACAAGGCGTCGTAGATGAGAGATTTCGCTTCTCCAGTAACTTTGGCAACGCTTGCAGCGGAACTGACAGAAGACTCTAGTGCAGGGAGAGCGGCCGAAGGGATATATTTGGAGATCAATTCGCTAGCGGCAGTTGTAAACTGCGCTTCGTTGGTTGCTTGACGCTTTTCTTGCGGGTTTGCGAAAGCGCTGGTGCCCAGAAGAGCGATGATGAGGATTGAGGAAAGCATTATGACTTAGGAATTAGTTGTATGTACTTTGAGGAACTGGAATATACAATGCAATTCAACCGGGACAGAAAAGAAACTTGAAGTATGCTGCGACAGAAGGACTTTATCAGAGCGTCTTGGGAGAGTCCATTCCAAGGTTGGGACAACTTGTCGCCAGCGTCATGAAATGATCGAAAATCGAAGCTGGACAGGACCGGGGTCAATTCAAGGTACCGACCAATGTCATCCCTGGTACAGATGATTCTGGGCTTGCAAATGCTACAACCAGGGCATGATGCCTGTAGATACTTTGAAGAGAACCATGCCATTTGGCGGAGGAGGATGATCAAAACCTTGTTTTTGAAGCTGGTGATGGATTTTGGCAAGGACGAGGGATTTGACCCCGCGGTGGCGTACAAAGTGTGGCTGACGACGCAATCCAGATCATTTTCAAAAAAGAGGAGATCGTCTGGAGGTGAGCGAGAAGGTCTCTTGGGATTTCGATTGCCATCAATAATGTTCAGGAAGGTCTCAGTGAAACAGGAGATCTCGTCTTCGACCAATCAAAACAAGAGCCAATAATAGAGAAAAGAGCGCATGCTGATATCACGTGATAGTGACATCATTGGAGGGGCATGTCTTCATTAGATACTGACTGATAGGACATCTTTCGCTCTTGGATATTAACAGTATATATAATTTACAAGACTCTTGTGACTTAAAAGATGTGGATGATTTGCAGACACTGCTTTACACGAACTTCCGACGTGGGCTTTGACAAGAATAGTTTACCTTCACCTATGACCCAACGAGCGAAGTCCTACGACCTACCAAGCCGACTTGTCCAAAGGTGTTGAACGGTTAGGCTGCTTGTAGAGCAATTGCCTTAGAACGATGGAACGAACTCCCAACGTCGATGGACATTCGTACTATCCACTTATCGCTGTCGCAAGAACATATGACCCCAGTCTCAGCCTTTCGAGGCGCAGTTAGACAGAAGACCTCTGGAAGCACATGTCTTCGGTGTGCAGCCACTTGGACCTGACAGCGGCAACAATACGGCGACGAGCCGACGCCTTTCCTTTCTCTAGTTGCCGTCCATCAAGTTGTCCCTTCTTCGTGGCATGAAATGCTTGGTCAGGCTGAAAAGTCCCGGAAGTTTCTCTTATTGTATCAATATTAACGCCTGATATATATCCCGTATGAGACGATCTATGACGTTGAGAAAGGAGAGAAGTGTACAAGTTCATGTCCAGAGAAAGTTTCTATTCGATGGGAAGGCAGGTATCAAGGGGATTCACAGCGGACGACCGAGATCCTAGCAAGTTGCGCTGGTGGGGGCTTTCTGCACAATGATGGCGCCGTCATTCAGCTGTTCAATCGAGGCTGTCCAAACACAGTCCAGCAAGCAGAAATCATTCGACAGTTAGAAGAAAATGTGGATTTGATACTGCATCTTGGCTGAGTCGAGTGCATACCAATTGCGAATCATGCCCTGCCCAACGAATTGGCTGTTGGAGGCAAATAAGACCACCCAGGTCTACCTACTCGGCAGGCTCTGCCTACTGCACCGCTTGCCCAGCCTCCCACCCACAGCACCACCACTACTGATCCCCTCATTCTGACCCTCCTTCGTCGTCATCAAACCTCAACGTTTCACATTTACATTCTTGCCTTTGCGATTGCATCAACCATACGAATTACGATAACGACCTAGATTCATCACGGATTATTCTTGAATTAACAACATTTTGCAAGCATCAAATCAAGAAAAAGCGAAGCTTTAGAGCCTCCATCGATCTTCACAGCGCAAGCACGACCGTCGTCGCAAACTCCAGTCTCATCATGTCGACCGTCGACCCTTACGAGTACGACGAACCTCGAAGACATCGGTCGTCTCGCCATCGAGATCGAAGGGATGATCGCGAACCTCGATATGTCGAAACCCAAGAAACCTACGTTCGAGCACCTGCGGGCGCACCCCTCGCTCCCGATCCTCCCTACGCCGCATCTCGAACAACCGAACTGATCCGACGTCCTGATCGCCAGGATAGCGATTTATCAATCGAAGAGGTCAGAAGAGACTTCCCACCACCAAGCGCCGGCGGATATGCCCAGCGTTCCATGGTTCGAGATGATCGGTACGGCCCGCCCGTTCGTTCTCGCTCACACGAACGCGGTGCGTACCTCGATCCACGAGATGAACGGCGCAGTCGCAAGTCTACAACCTACGAAGAAAAGACAGTCGAACCTCGTCGTCGCTCGCTTTCAAGAAATCAGAAGATCATCGCTGGTGTTGCTGGAGCTGCCCTGGCTGTGGGTGGCAAGGAATTGTTCGATCGCAGACAAGCACACGGACGACCAGTCTCTCGCAATGCCCTTCAGACTGCGGCGATTGGTGCAGCAGGTGCATTTGCAGGTTATGAAGCGTCTGAATTCTACGTCAAGCATACAGGAGGCAAAGAAGAGAAGACAAAGACTTATATCGCTCATCGAGGACGAAATGGAGAGGTAGCCGAGTACTATTCTTCCGACGAAGAACCTGAAGACAAGCCAAAGAAGAGCCGACGCAAGTCTATTGTTGAAGGCGCATTAGGTCTTGCAGGATTAGGAGCTGCTGCAAAGGCTGCTGGAGGAAGCAGAGATAAGAGTCGCAGTCGCCGCGGAAGTCCAGACAGTTACACATCTAAAAGATCTGGTAGATCGCGATCACGAGGAGCCCGAGGCAAATCCCCGGAGGGAGCTGCTAAATTCCAACAAGCTGCAAAGGCAGCATTGTTAGCTGGAGCCACCGAAGCTTTCCGAGTCCGCAACGAGCCAGGTGGGTGGGGAGGAGCGAAAGGCAAGCGTATCCTCACCGCGGCCATTGGAGCTGGTAGTATCGACGCAGCAGCAGACAGAGATCCTGACCACAAGAGTAAACGCCATATTCTTGAGGCGGTCGTTGGTGGTCTAGCTGGAAATAGATTGATCAACGGCTCGAGGAATAACGTGGAGGACGATAATCGCTCGAGGAGAGGAAGCTCACGATCAAGATCAAGAGGACCTTCTGGGGGCGGAGGAGGAGCTGGTCTTGCTGCTCTCGCAACTGCTGGTCTAGGCGCATTAGCTGCAAAGAAAATATCAGACCGCTCACGATCCCGATCGCGGGGAGGTGATCGTCGTCGGAGAGACAGTCCAGACTCGTACGACAGCCGCAGTCCATCCCCCGATCGTCGTCACAAGAGAAGCAAGAGTGTTACAGACTACGCCAGAAAGGGTCTTGCAGCTCTGGGTATTGGAGAGGCGGCTGGAGCTGCAGATGATCACGATCGTAGACGATCAGAGGTTATTGAAGAAACACATGTCCACAGATCTCGACGAAGACACAGCCCGGATGATGATTATGACGACAGACGTGGCTCGGCTCGAGATACCGGGTATGCTCGAGATCGGGGTGATCCGTACGGAGATCCCCGCTACGCCGACTCACGCTCCAGCGTAGGCGGAGGCTCAACAAGAAGTGGAGGCGGTCGGCGAAACGATGCACGAGCGAAGGATGGACGGAAGAACAAGCGTGTTGCCGAAGGAAAGCAAAACGCTTCAGACTCGGAGAGCAGTCTGGGCTCCTCATCAGGTGATGAGAAGCGTATCAAGAAGATGAGAGGTAAGCAACTCATTACGGCTGGTTTGGCCTCTGTTGCAACTATACATGCGGCGCACAACATCTATCAGAGCATGGAGAAGCGTGAAGCACGCCACAAGGCTGTGCAGGAGGGCGAGATGACTCCAGAGGAAGCGCGCAAACTCAAAGCGAAAGCCACACTGCAAGATGTAGCATCAGTGGGTATCGCAGCGCTCGGGATCAAGGGAGCTCTCTCTGAAATCAAGGAGGCAAACGAGATGCGGCATGAGGCCAGAGAGTTCCGAGAAAAGAAAGAGGAGCGACACAGAAAGCGCCTTGAACGGCAGAAGAAGTTAAAGGAAGGCGGTGATAGAGGCAGCCGACGAAGACCTGATGATGATGACCGTCGTTACGACAACGGTCCGCGCTATCTTGACGGCAACCCATACTCTTCTGGAGCTCTACCCGCACCTCCTGTTGGCTACAATGGACGATAGGCTCTTCATCATGGCCACAACTCCTACGACGCTTTGCCAACGTCACCCTCTTACGAAGCAATGATACAACGAGCTATGGTCACGAATTCATGATAGGACCTCCTTCACGCATACAGCCTGCCTGATCTGATGTCGCGCCTCTTGTTTCATGTCATTTCCTTTGAAATTTCTTTGCAAGACCTTTTGATAGACCAGCCAGAGCAAAGCAAGCACAATTCCTTGCATAAAAGAATGAGAACTGATTTTATCCACTTTCCACAGCTCCCCGCTACTAGCAATGCAAGTGACCTGCCTCAACGCAAGCTTGTACTTGTAACGCCTAGCACGGCCCCCTCTCTCAACACAACTACACAAATCGGAACACGGCGCATGCGGCAAGACAAGGACGGATATCGCGGGGAGGAAAGGGGGCCTCGGAAGGGGGGTCCATTAGTCTGCTTGTTACTTATGAAGCGTGGAACAATCGGGTGGGAAGCACGGAAAGGGCGCGCCTAACGAATCTCCTCTTCTCATTTGTCCCTCTGGTACGGAGTAGTTAGTTAGTTAGCAATCAGGTAGTTCATTCCAACGGTGATCTGAACCAGCGAATCAATGCGTCTTGCGGTGGCGGTGAGCGATGTCGTGGCTAATGGCTAGTTAAGTAACCTCCCTGATCAGCGTGTCCAGGCCAGAGCGATGATTGCGTGGCCGATAACTGCCGTTTGCTAAGAAGCTTGATTCTGTGAGGGGAGTTGGGTACTGTATGTACGTAGGCACGATGCCGTCATTGGGGGTGCGCTAGCGAGAGAGAGCGTGCGATAAGCTTGCCTTGCTTCCCTCGGAGAATCGAGCTTTCGCGTATCGGCCCTTTGGGGACGAGACGGGGGGGGGTTTCCACTCTTGATTGCATGAGTGAGTGAGTTAGTGATGGAACCCCTCTTCCGGCCGTAGACGCCATGTTGCCAGTGAGACTTACATACGCAGGCGATATCGTTCGGATCCAGTGTGACTTGGACGTCTGCACGCACGCATGCTGCAAGCCTTTGGAGATAAGAGCAGAGCACGCCTACGGTTGGAAACTGGGTGGGCTTGGCAGGGGAAAGGGTAGGATCTGGACCTGGGTCTTGCTGGGGGCTTTGCTTGTGAGACTTTGGAGTGGTGTGGAAGGGTCTCGGTTGGTGTTGGAGCTGTAAATGAGCATTGGCTTCTTTGGGAACACCTTTGGCTTGGTTGAAGGAGGGAGTGCTTAAACCCTGGACTTAGAGCTTGGTGTTATTGAATCGGCTCGGTTCATCTTTCTTCGAAGGGTGTCTCTACCGTTGAACCCAACTTGAAGACCTAACACCTCATACGATTTGAGCAATTTAGCCATAAAGCAGATGTGAATGTTGGGAACACAATGGAATATTGGGATCCAGTTGCTACTCTCGGCTATGTCAGTGTGTATATACTTTCGTCGGTCTGCAATGCACGTCTCTTGGAGCTTTAGATCTCAAGTAGCGAAGTTCAAGTATCAAATACCCCGCCAAGCGAGCCCTTTCAGGCCTCGTCCCGTCCGAATAGAGCAAGGGGATAGACTTATCTTCAGCGAACTTCAGAAATCTCATTTCATCCTTTACAAAGAGACTCGAACCTGAATTCTTGCAATGACTGTTCATCGCCCGCAATCAAACGACGATGAATTTACAGCCCCCATACTCCTATGCCAAGACGGGGCGGCCCTCTGGCTGTCAATCTGGATAATCTTTAGCGCCGGAGGAGACGTCCAAGAAGCCGATATGTATCAAAGCTTGTTCTCATCCACGCCACTTCCAACACCAAACACGGACACAACATGAGTGCATTTGGAGGTCCAGGAGGTCGCCAGATCAAGACAAAACCTACTCCGTAAGCAACCGTCCCCATCGGAACAACGAGATAGAACGCTGATGAACTCGCAGACCCGAACGTGGAAGCTTCCCTCTTGATCACGATGGTACGATCCTCGACTCTGCCCTTTCCCGACACAACGCGTGCACTGCTGAGGGTGCACGAGGCTGATTGCTAGGTATAGGGGAGTGCAAGGATGTCATGATGGGATATCTGGGCTGTATGAAGAAGAACAAGGGCATGAATGATCCCGAGTGTAGGAATCTGGCAAAATCATACTTGACTTGTCGGATGGATAGGTGTGTGGACTTGCGGCCTTGGTGGGTGAGGGTGGGCTGATGCTGGAGTAGGAATCTCATGGCGAAAGACGACTTTAAGAATCTGGGCTTTGGGGAGGAGAAAGCTGCGGAGAAGAAAGATGATGGGGAGGTGGGGAAGAAGGGGGAGTTGAGGTGGTAGGAGAAGAGGGAGCTTGACGGAGACTTTGTAACTTTATGGGATCCGCATTGGAAGGCGTTCCAGTGAGTCTTGGGTTTTGATGGAACCCCATTTTACGAAGCAGCTTCTGCAGAATATTGGAGAGTTCACCCAGTTGATCCTGGGATTTACTGCCTTGATGCCGAGACTTGGTTGACACTTGATGCGGAGCCCTATCATCGCATATGGACTCCAATACCTACGGCCTTTGAGATTGCCTGATGTACGAACATCCGAGTGGATCGCATAGCTTGAACGTTTCGATTGGTCAATGCTCTTGATATTGCAACTTACAACCCACCTACATAATCCGAGATTTGACCGTTCTACATCCAGACGTCTAAACAGCAATCTCTGGTTTGGAGTTCGGAATGAATAAAGCTGCTTGGAGACACGGTGTAAGACCACACTTGATTATTTAATAAACGCTCACTCTATTACTTTTAGGCAGAGACATATGGCCTGATAGAATGCCGTAAGACATAGGAGGCAACAAGCATAGGTAGAACCTCTTATGTCAACTTCGTTCTTCTCCTTTAAGTACAATGCAGGGTCAAGTGATATTGAGTGATTCTCAACTATACCAATTGTAAACAGTCTTCATGGAGAGTTAAGTAATACAAATACCGTCTCAGCTATTTCAAACGAGCCTGGCATTAAGCAAGTTGAAAGAGATTAGGAATTGTATGAACATTTCATAGCTGGATTGTTCAAGAGTAAAATGCATCGGGCAATCGAGAGACTCCTTTATTTGCATAAGAGGAAGATCCATGGAACGAAGCCTCTTTTTTCATTTAAAGGAACGATATCTAAGAAAGCAATAGATATATCTAGGACCTAGAAATCGGCGCCATGTAAACCACCGTACAGCAATCTCGAAGATCTCTTAAAATAGTAAAGCTCAGAAGACTCTGTAATTAAACCGATATGCCATAGTTCTAGTGGAAAGATATGCATGGCCGCATAACTAGTTAAAGATTGTATTTGTAGCAGGAGAAGCAAACGATAATAATTCCAAAGTCATGTACTTGCAGGCTTGAAATTTCCCAAGTCTTCACGAATTTATGTCAAGGGCTAGGTCATGTGCAGACTGGTCTCTCCAAATCACATACTTGAAAACTCTTGAAAGTCTACGACACTCATAAATTACCTTGCACCTTGGAAGAACTTTCAACAATTTTGCACTGCTTTTGTACTGCAAATATCCGAACGCTCTGGGCAGTCATAAACGGATGACGGACAATGCGCCCGCTTCCGAAGCCCGCCCGGGCCATGCCTCCCTCCCACCAACGAACAAGGGTTCTGAACCTCAAACTTCCCTTCCATGCAACACTCGGTGATAGAAGCAATATCAACAATAAGATGCCTTCCAATTTGGTTACCACAAGCCCTGGCTTGATTGCAGTTACATTGGTAATTCGCTCGAGGGATGGCCCCCGTTTTGTCTTTCACTACCCACCACAGCCAACCACTAAAGCTGCCCAGCGCGCAACAAGATATGGAACTGAGTTGGATGAGAGTGAAATCGAGGAGAAGAGTCAGGACGAAGAAGGCGACAGCGAATCTGATATGGAGGATGGAGGCTACCAACTTCATCAAGGTCTTGGAAAGCTTGATTTGAACGAGAAGGCGAACAGTACTAGCAAGGCACGTGAAGTTGTCCCAGCGGACGGTGATGAGCATTGCGATCTACCAAGTGGCGAGCACTTCGTCCCTTGGGAGCACTTAGGAGAGTTCTCGACCCAGGACCTGGAGAGTATCTTGACGCCATCAAGAGCCTACCACAAGAAGAGATTCGAGCTCTCACTCGACCCCTTGCATTTCGTCACTTACCCGATCCACGTTCGTGAGGATGGCCTATGGAGAAAGAAGAAACAAAAAAAAGGCAAGAAGCCGAAGGAAGGAGGTGAGGTTGAACATGGCGACAGCGAAAGGACGGTCGACAAGGGCAAAGTCAAAGCTGGTGACAATAGTTCCGAGAATGGCGAGGATCATGGTGGCATGACAATGTTCAATGTTGTCTTCGTGCTCAATGTTCCTAGAGACGAAGAGGATCAGCGAGTTGCTGAAATTTATGACCATGTCATCAAGACTTTCAATAAGGCCTTGAAGCACGCTCAAGCCCAAAGCAATTACGTCTGGAAGGAGTCGGAGATGATTTTGACGATGAAGGAGAAAGCCCGAGAAGAGCGTAAGCTATATATATTCGCTGGACCATTCTTGCTGTATAGCTAACATGTGGTCAGGTCGCCCAATGAGTTGGTTGTGGAGCCATATACTGGTCAATTCAACATTGGCTGGTGCCATTCGTGACGTCTTCGACTCAATCTCCAGGAGCAAGATTGCTACGGTTCATATCCCCACGAACCCACCTCTGGATCTTTCCTTGCAAATTCCGGTTCCTTCTTTCCTCACAAGTCTTCCGAGCGCGACTGAAAGATCGATGCCTGGACTACCCATCACAACTGCCAACCCATTCATCGACGAAGAAGGAAACGAAGATGCCACCCATCTGAACAAGCACTTTGCTCTCCTGCTTCTGAATGATGAAGATAAAGTGATCGCCGAATTACAGGCAGATAACACCGAGCTTTCGGAGCCGCTAATAGAATGTATCCGACTCTCAAAGCCTTCTCTCTCCTTCCTCCAAGTCGCCCAAACCAACTCCCTCGAACTTCCCAGCCTGCTCGTTCTTGTACAACACCTCCTCTATTGGCGCAAAGCTCTCGCGATCCCACCTCTCCATCCACGTGATACCTACATTGTTTCTCCAAACTGCGATTCTCACCAGCTACCCACCGCCAGTGTGGCATGGAAGAGAGCATTCCCACTTGCCCCGTCCCTCCCTAACTTCCTTGCCTCTCTCTCTGCGGCACCCCGGCCCTACAAAACCTTCTTCCCCAGCAAAGACCACCGCGCAACCTATCTCGAGATGCTTGGATGGCTGATTCGCGGTGGCTGGGTTACGCAACTACGCACCTTCGGGTGGATTCTTGTCTGGCCTGAAATAATCTACGAAGTGGAGTACCAGCTGAAGGCAGACGCCTTGAAAAAGAAGAAAGACGGCATCAGATCCGAGTACACGTCCTCTGAGAATCCCGATTCCAACGAAGAATCCAGCTCCGACAAAGCCAAGGAGTCTGATCTTGACACGCCCCTCACCACCGAACAAGTCGCCCAAAACGCCCGCACTAAACGTCTCGCCGAGAGAGCAGCAGAGGCCGCAGAAGCTGAAGCCGATGAATTCGCAAGCATGACCGTCCCCATCGCCACCGACCACCCCTCCTTCAACAAGGCCCCTCACCTCCGAAGCATCGCACCCTACATCATCGTCGATCCGCACAAAGTCAGCCACGAGGAATCGCTGTACATCGCAGCTCTGGGCAAACGCTTCTCAGACCCGAAGGTCAAGGAGTGCTGGTTCAAATTCTGCAAATACTTCAATGGCCGCGAGGCTCTAGAGATGATTGGGCTGCGAGAGGGCATGAAGCGAAAGGAGACGTGGGGCATCCTGATGCATTTCCAGGAACATCTCTTCGTTACAAAGCACTGGTGACGTGGATCTCCTCTTCTCATCTCAGCGCTCCTTCCCAAGCATCGCACGCAAAGCTCGCAAGAAATCTTATTGATACACGATATTCTCAATTAGTGATAGTTCGTGCGTTCAGGATACTAAGTTGGGATATGCATCGCGAATGGAATTCTATCTGCTATGTAATTATTGATTGGTGATTGGTGATTGGTGGTGGTGGTGGTGTTCGTTAGACTAGATACCCCAAAAGCAATTGAACATTTGGAATTTACCCCTTTGGCCTCCAGTTTCCTTTGCCCAGATTAAATCGCTCGTTCGATCTCGTTCTTGCGTCCTGATCGCTTCGAGGCCTCCAGGCTTCGAGCTTGTGTTATTGTGTGAACGTTATGGTCGATCTCTATATTACTCAAATCAATTGAATGGCTCGGTACCGGCTACTAGTTCGGGTGACGCTTGTAGGTTGTAAACTTTAATTGCATAAGATTTCGGTATTCATGAAGAATATATTGTTATTTACCAGTGATCACTATTAGGGTCAGAGGACGTAGTTTAATAGATTTAAATTGCTAGTCCACTACCGCAGACAGGCAGATAGGAACACACGGGACCAACTCATCCATATGAAGGCCGTCCAGCAACGGCAAGGCAAGGGAAGTACAAAATGCAAAGGTATCATAGTGCGGCTAGCATTACTGCCGAAGTCAATGCAAAAAAACAAGTAAATACTAAAATGAGTATCCCAAAGTCCTATCCCAGTCCAGCCCATAGAACAGAAGAGAGATAAGAAGATCCAGACACAACTACTGTTCCCTCAATACAACTCGTATTCTGCGAGCACTGTTACACACACAACGCCGAACCGGTTGACAGCTCCAAAACTACCTCCAAATGCAAAGAACGCCCGCAAGCACCGGTGAAAGGAAACATGAAATGGAGTAAAAGCGGAGGCCAAATGAAATGAACATGTGAAGTGAAATTCAATGACCCTATCCTAGCCCAATGAAACAAGGAAACGCTATGCAAATCGATGAAAAAAAGGGTGAAGACATGGTATGTAAGGAGATGATCTAGTTGTCGAGGTTCATGGAGTACTCGTCCTCCTCCTTGAAGGAGATCGAGCCGGCTCCGCTACCTCCGCTGTTGTGACCGCTCCAATATTGGCCGGCACCTCCCATGCCAGCTTGACCAGCATCGCCACTGCTGTGATTGTCTGGGCTGAGAGAAGTATCCATTTGACCCGACGAGCTAAGAGGTTCTCCCTTTACATCAGTGTGTTTTGGAACCCGCAAGCCGGTACCTGAACCTCGGGTATATTGGAAGTCGTCTCCTTGGTTCTTCAGCATTGCATCCATAAGCTCGGTATGCATACGCTTCTCATCTTCAGTCTGCTCAAAAGGGAACGTTCCACCAAGATCGGCGATGATGTTAGCGAGGTCCTCTTGCTGTTGAAGCTTGAGGTGGAGCATCCACATCAGATCGCGAGTCCAGCTCACTGCGCCGTTGAGAATGTCTCCTTTGTTTGGACCTTTGTCCTTCTCTTCGACCGGGATCCCAGTGGTAATGTTGCCAGCTGTCGCTCTACGAGCACCTGGACCAGCGAGACCTGACGTTGCTTGCGGAGGGCTGATACCAGACGGAGGATGTGACAGACCGCCAAGAGTCGGCGAAAGTGGAGAATTGTTTGCGAGAGCCTTTCGGACTTTCTCGTCCTCGAGACGATGAAGTGGGACGAGATGGCTGAGTTCTTGAATCCTCTCGTTGATGTTGTCCCTCCTTCTTCGCTCTACGAGGTTATGTGACTCCCTCCTTCGCCTCCTCTTCATTTCCTGGGTCTGCTGCATAGCAGGAGGATTGCCGGCTTGCTGGCCATTCAACTTCGTAGGCATGGATGCGCCTTTGAGAATATCAGAGATCTGAGCATTTGGATGTACACCTTGGATAGGAGAGCTGAACTCCGAGCCGGGAAATGATGTCAAACTGTTAGGAGTGTGATCCCACTGGCCGCCGGAGAGTGTTTTTTGATGTCGATGTGACTGAGCCCGAATAGGTTGAGACGGAAAGCTCGAGCCTTCAGCTGAACCAATGTTGAGTGATGAAATTGCTGGAGTTTTGGGAGTCAATGGGCTTCTGGTATTAGAGCTCTTTCTCCCTTGCATGACCTGTGAAAGCCGAGGGCGCTGCTTGAAACCATCCGCCGATCCATTGAGAAGGTCTGATCCTTGAAGCGGTGATCCGGTATACGAAGTGGGCGACTGCAGGGAGTTACCGAAGTTGTGTTGTTGCTGCATATGTCGAAATTGCGCATGGTTGAAGTTATGAACGAAAGGGCTCTGGATTGGATCTCCATCTGGTGTGTTCGAGTAACCGTTGATATGATTCGGGTCGACTGATAAGGGATTCGCACCATTCTGATAGACGTTTTGAGGAAAGTCAAAGTCCATGCCGAACTCCTGCCCATTGTTTTGCATCGCCGCCGTATTGTTGTGAGAGTCATTCATCGTTCCCAAGCTGTCGAGTAGCTCGTCGTCGTTGAAAGTCGAGATGCCTTTTGAGAAGCTGGAGTTGGGGTTGGATGCTTGAGCATTGTTGAAGTTGTTCTGAAAGGTAGTGCCATAACCACCATTCGGGATAGCTACACCGTTTCCTCCCATAGTAAGATCGCTCGGGTTTATACTTCCTTCGTGGGAGCCGAACTGGTTGAAATGTTGCTGGGGAATGTTGAAACCTTGCTGGGCGTTTCCCATGAATCTTTGGTTGGGTGACGAGAAGAAATGATCCTCTGGTTCGTCTTTGATGAACGGGCTAGACGCACCCGTGCCAGCCATCTTGGCTCTATGGGCAGAGGGCTTTGAGTAAGTTTGGTAAGGCTATATCTCAGGGCCTGAGTTTGTATTCGAAAGGATCTGCGACGACAATTGTTGTATCTGAATATATGACAAACATTAGCCATTATTGCCCTGCGGGAAAAGATTGCATCGAAGGAAGGGGCAAGCAAAGAAATTTCTGTATTTCATAGCCGCAAGCCCAGCATTCCCATCTGCCAGCCGTACCGTCGAAGCAAGACCTCACGATTATCTATTCCCAGATTGGAGAGAATGGAAGGGGGCAGCTGGGGCGCACTTGTAAAGTAGGGATTCGACACTCGAATGAGACGCGCACTTACTTCGGGAGGAGATGTCGCGATACTGGTCGGCACAAAATCGAGAACTGCGATCTGGGTAGATGATGTTTGATCAGCAGCGAAGGCTCCGTCTTGCACAGGTAGTAGTAGGATGCCACGAGGATTGGCTTGGCGTATAGGGCGAACGGTTCCGGGTATTGTCGTGGAGCGTTGCTTGTCTAACGCATCGAAGTCAATTGCGGTTCATGACTGGGTAATTGACGGGTTGTTCGGGAATGTGAGAATTAATAGTGGCGGAGGGGTAGATGGCAGATGGTTGCCACTTGTGTTGGGGGGATCAAGCAAGGACGGGTGAACTCACGAAGAAGAAGAGGAAGAGGGAGAAGGCGAGGGAGAGTGGAAGCGCAAGTCCGCTGGAAAGAAAATCCGACGATAGGGTCGCTGCGGTCGCTGCAGCCTCAGATAGGCGGTCGAGGTTGGAGTCGGTGAAGGCAGGCGGGGCGGGTTTGACACGGCCCTCAGATCACCGCCGAGCTTTGGGTTGGACAGAGAAATTGTTGCAGGAGGCGGAACAGGTCGATTGGGGAGAGGTTGTACGGAGAAGGGGTAGGACGGGACGGAGAGGCAGCTGGATTCGAAGATTGGGGATAATCGACGTACTCGGTACTCTCGAGCGCTTTCGAGGGTTGCTGCTCACTCAGTTCTCTTGGAATAAGTCTCTTGGAACAAGGGCGGTCGATGTCGGTGGTGATTGGTAGGGTAGTGTAGAGTGCCTGCGATGAAGTCCTCCTGGCTACCTGGGTTGGGGTTTGGGTTTGTAGAAACGCTTTGGCCAGAAGGGGGCAAGTACAGGTAGAGACCAATGACAGCCGATGGGGTCGGAACGAATCACTGAATGCCGCGATGTAATGTTCAGTTCGTGAACCAACAAAGCGAAGGTCGAGTCGAGCTACCACAAGCGCCGGTATGCCTGGATCATGTCCTTGTCTAGAAGTACTTCGTACAACAAACCCGTTCTCGACCTTCTCGAAGGCTGAGCTGAAAATGTGTTCGGTAATTTGGGTCGCACGAGAGATTGATTGATGGCGGGGTAAACGTGGTCTCCAGCTTCTACTGCATGCGCGGAGGGATGGAGGGAGGGAGAGATAGATAGAGGATAACAAGGTGGATCTTTGCTCCTTCGGTACAATCCCTAGGAGAAAAGTGTTGCGCAATATCGACAGGACGGAACAAATCTCGGAGCGCTGACTGGACTGTCGAGTGTTGTCTTTAGCCTGCGGACGACGGCTACTCTCCTCCCCTTTCAAGGTTCGAGTTTCGAGGTTCGAAGCGCACACTCAAGATATGGTTGTCGAGGTCGACGGAAATACCTGAGAGGTGGTCAACGTTGGCGGACGTTGCGGCTTATCCGGCTGATTCTTGGTAATCGCTGTTCAATCTCGAATCTAGCAGAGATGTTGGTGGTAATAGGGCCAAGAGCTGACTGTACTCACTCGTGCGGTTGTACGTTTCCGCGGATTAGATCTGAGAGTTTGTCCTATGTATGTACTGTACTTTACTGCGCAACTGATCCATGCAGACGTAACGTGACGCTTGGGTTGAGAGGCTGTATGCACGAGCAACGAGCGGTTATATCAGACGAGAGACTGCAGCGGGGGTCTAGGAGGATGGGATTTTGAAGAAGACGATGGGTGGGACAGAGAGATGCAGAGGCCAGGATATCTTGGGTGCGAGGAGGCAGAGGCAGAGGCAGAGGCAGAGGCAGAGGCAGCTTTTATGTCCTCGTCCCAACAACGATGGGGGTCAGCCACTCCTCCTGATTACCGCTGTTGACCTCATTATGCTATTTCAGAATGCGAGAAATGCCCTTCAGGGTCTCAGTTTGGTCTTATTCGGGACTCCTGAGTGTCTCCCTTTACGCACTAAACTGAAATACTCGCGGTGGAGGGGTGACTGTCTCTGGACATCGTGTGGCTGAATCTGGCGGCACATCGACAACCGCCGGATCTATTGGTCAGGACCTGGGGTGATGACTGGTTGGAGACTTGAATCATGAGTGCCATGGAGGAAATAATAATGTCAAAAGTATTCAGATTCCGGGTGGTTATCGGTGAGAAAGATCAATCGATGTCTTTGATTCCTAGATCTGAGCCACATATGCAGGCTCCGCGCTCCCACTTGGCCCAGGAGAGTGCAGATCGGAAGGGAGACAAGGACCCTGCAAGTGAAGTATGTCTGTATGGTATGTGTGGTATGTATGTACCTGTACCCCTCATTCACTGAGGAGCTGTGAGAAGCTGCGAGCGATTGGAAAGTACCGGTGCGGTGCGCTCTGTCGCTGCAAGGTCCGAGCCGTTGTGGGCGAAGCCATGTAAGGGTACGGAGGTACGCCAGCTTGCTTCGAGAACCAGAGGTCGCAGCCATCCATCCAGCCAGCCATCCATCCTCCCATCCTCCACACCTCATCAATCATCCTTGCTCGAGCTAAATGGCCTCGTGAAGATACGGACTACGGGACAGCATAAGCCGGCTTCGTTCAAATCCGCAGAGTGAGCAGGACATCGGAAGCCGTTCAAAGAAGTACTCCCTAGCCGTTGACATACATCACCCGAATGCAAGGTCGCTTGGCAAAATCCAGAGGGTTCGGATTGTTGGGCAAATGGTATTCTACTCACAGATACTCCGTATGAGAGCTCGAGTTCGAAAGCCGCACCCCTTTATCAGTCACGTAAGCGAGATCTATTCCCACGACTCCGCATCGTTCAGAAGGACTGATCAAGAACTTGAATTCTTTGGACGAGAATCCAACATGCTCAAGTTCGTAAGTGGCTCACTTATCGAGGTTACCTAAAGCATAGAAAACGTTTAAGTTGACGAGGCGATTTGTGTCACTTGCAATGTCCTACCATTAGCTTGCGGCTTAGGATTAATATCGTACATGGAGGATTGCTGGCAAACGTATTCCAAGACACCTCCGCGTACACATTCAAAGCAACGTCTTTGAGATTCTTGATTTCCCATGACAACCTTACGACCCCTCCACAATTCCCATCCACTTCACGCAATCGAGGCCACCTAAGCTACTAAAGCTGCAGCCTATACAACGAATCGTCTCAGAAGTATTTGGCTTCTCGCACCTCGATCCCCCGAACCTCCAACGCGAACCTCCTTCATCTTGCACCCAACCGACTTGGACTTCTCGTAGTCTTCTCAAATCTACCACCCCTCCCACATCTCCTCCAAACCAATAATATCGATCTCTCGGACCACACACCCCCAACACGAAAGCCTCTCTGTCATCGAAGCTCGACCTGATCACAAGCCAAACGAATCCGATAGAAACAGTTGCGAGACCCTGGTCTGCCTGGAAGGTCATTGGGCCCCCTCAAGCTCCTGTGTTGACTAAACCGGTCTTGTTCTTTCTTTCCTGTAGATCAACGCACGACATACCTGCACCTCAATACTGCCGATAAGCAGCCTTTATTGAGAACGGAATCCGGCCATTGCCATACCTTTCCGCTATCCCAAACCGCGTACTCTACCCTTTCGGCGAGTTTCTCTACTGCACGAGCGGAGAATACAACAACCTTAATTCTCCAACTGCCGCAGATCTACAGCTACCATGGCGTCCTCGTCATTCAGAGATTCCATGAATTCTTTAGGGTGGTCACGTCGCGATCCGGACGTACCCGTCAATACTACTCAGCAGACCGGTCTCTTATCGTCTATCAAATCCCTGAATCCATTTGGAGATGGTGGCTATGTTAGACTTCCTACAACTGAGGGTGCTGGGGCCCCATTACCTGCTCGTAATCGACGAGAGGAAGAGGAGGCATGGTTTGCACGTGAGTCAGGTCTCTTTCGCCTCCTTTCCATGTTCCACGGTCCTTGTTAGCAATAGCTCGTGAGCCATATGCACCTCTGGCATATGCAGCGGTGGCTTTGGATCTGGTTTATTTTCCTGAGGAACCTGATGGCTGACGTGCATCTCTGGAAGTAAGCCGATGGGATCGACTACTCATCTTCGCTGGCTGCAATATCGGTGCCCTTGCATGCTTCGTTCTTGTGTTTGCATTATGGCCAATAATGATGGCAAAACCTCGCAAGTTTGCAATCCTGTAAGCATCCGCTTTTTTTTTATATCGGGCTAAGCTTTGCACGGGACGCTCAATGCCGTTCTGAGACACTCCCACCTGCTCGGCCTGATGCTCTGTTGCGGCTACCCGTTGCACATGCACCTCATTCTCGCAGCAAAGGCCAGCTTGATAAGCTACGGTAGTTGCACTAGTTCATCTGTTTCACGTACTATTATTCTGTCTGAGTCATGCAAAATCGGAATTTATGGATGCTGATTTGTGCTCGTGACACACCAGTTGGTCTTTAGGTTCAGCCTTGTTCCTAGCCTCATGGGCAGCCATGATGGGACCTTGGGCATACGCTACACATTTATTGTCAACGCCGCGTCTGCCATTTACTGCAGCCTATTTCGGATCCATCGCGCTTACGCTCTATTTCAGTCTTGGTGTAAGCACTCTATCTCTCGTATGGCGCATAGCTTGCTGATTCAGGGAAACATAGCTCCAAAGCACAATTCTGACTCTCCTTTCTGCCATCATGCAGCTGGCTTGCTTGATCTGGTACCTCGTCAGCTATTTCCCGATGGGCTCAAGTGGTCTTCGCCTGGCCACTTCTTTTGGAGCTCAGCGTGCGGCGGCTTGGGTGACAGGGTAAGGTTGAGAGCGAGGCAGACATCCCTCCGATGTTCTCTGGCCCTAAAATATTGTATCTACGCAAAGGGGCACTACCCAGCACCCTGAATATAATCCCGATTTGGACACAAAACCATAACCCCCACACCATCATGTGACTACATTTCTCCAAAGCGCAGAGCCCAGGAAGACCCCAGATGTCCTGAGAATGAAACCAGCAGACGTTAATTTCACAGGCACATTCCACAGATAAGAGCCTGCATCTCGTGATCAAGAAGTCCATGCGTCACTGCCTGATCCAGATCGATGAGTAACTCTCAGACATCCTGTCCTCGGTGACGAAGTTGAGGCATAAGGCTTTTTCCTTGCAAGAAGCATTTTCCTTGCAAGATCGTAACAAGACTCACACACCCGCCTACGCGTGTACGCAGTTTAATATCTGCTTCTTGTTTGTACGTGGATTGAGCACCACAAGGCTACCGTGGGCGGACGGTTTTGCTCTTGCTCTTCTTGTGTCAAGACAGTACGAGGCATCGGCGCGCACAGGGTTTGAAATCCTGGCGGACCTGCTTTGACTCTCGTTTCCATATCCTGAGGACGGGGGAGTACCTAGGTGAGAGGAAGACTCTAACAATCACAGTGTAGTGTGGTGTTATATACTTTCTCTATTGAACGATTCGGGGGGTTGGGTGGGGGATCACCTTCTTGGTGCGTCGGGGCCAGGCTGCTTTATAATGAGAGGGCAGGGTCTCGGTGGGCTTTAGGATTGAGGAGTTGGGTCTTATTGTGATTTATGAACATCGCATACGCTTGAGGTGGTTGTAGAAGGGTTGTTTCTGATGAGGCCAGGATGGCTAGGGTGTTGAGCTGTGTTCAAGCTTTTGCCGTGGTTGGATCTTTGAAGACGTATAGCTGTGGTGTTTTAACTTGAGTTTGCTATGGATCTAGACTGCTAGTGACGGATTCGCGCGTGCAAAAATCCCCACTGTTCAGACTGCGGCCTTGAACAGAGCAGCTTGGAATTCCCTGTCTTGTAGTGCCGTTCGGTGAAACGATGTGAGAGTCTGTTGATCTTCGCAAGTCTAAACATCAGCTGAGGATGTAGGTAGGAAGAAGCTTGTGCTGATTGAGGACAACAATATTGACATCTGGCCGAAACAAAGCAGAATTCCTGGTTCTGCATTGCATGTTCGTTGTCAAAGAGAAAGGTGTATCAAATGTAGGTTTGCCATTATGGCCTTGGCACAGACAGACCTTTAGAGAAACGTCTCGAGGGATCTTGTCTACGTTCTTTCAGAAGCGGGTTCATTCATGCATAGAAATTGTCCAGCAGTGCTATGCATTGTCCATTGTAGAGTGCTTTATCTTTAAAATGTTCAAAGAGGCCCCATGAGCACCTTTGTGACTGGTGCAAACTTTGTGAAATGATGCAGGAAGAGGGACAATATTGATTCAATCAAAATATTCAAGCACTGAGAACATGGACTGAAATCTTGCTATAATACTGACTTGGGTTGAACCATTCTATTGCATAAGCAGTACTTGGCTGGAGACTATTCCCGCTGGCCCGGTTGAGGTACTGCGGTACTTGCTTCACAATTCTGATCGCTCAAATTTCATGAAAATTCGGATATTTAGAAATTCTTCAAGATTCTGAGACACAACAACGCAAGGTGTGACTCTCTAATGTCTTTCAAGGAATTCCCTTCCTCATCTATTGTTGCAATCACTGTAGAATTTCCACAAAATCTCAAATCATTAAAAGCTCAGAGCGATTGCACACAAGTAAAGCAATTGCAGGGTAATCAAATCGATGCCAATTGACTTCAATTGTGGCTGTAAACGCTCTATACTATCTCAAACTCAAGCAACACCTAACGCCTCTCAAACGATATCGGCATTTAGTACCCATGAAATCTGAATGTTGCCCAAAGAGACTATGTGCAGCGGAGGCCCGGAAAGATCGGAAATAGGCTGTTGGTTTTCTGAGTCAACCAACATGAGGGGTTGAAAGCCTCCAA
The DNA here is from genome assembly GCA_003988895.1 of Hyphodiscus sp. D1413. Taxonomy (NCBI): domain Eukaryota; kingdom Fungi; phylum Ascomycota; class Leotiomycetes; order Helotiales; family Hyphodiscaceae; genus Hyphodiscus; species Hyphodiscus sp. D1413. The sequence continues at coordinate 370,721 of QYAO01000003.1, forward strand.
AAGCAATCATACAAATAAATATGCAGTCCTTCCATCCCGAAACGAGTATAATCAATCGAGTAGTACATGGACATACATTGAGGACACTGTTGTGTTGTGGGCAGTACTCAAAGAACTCGAGAAGTTGACACAAGGAATTTCTTTTGCGAAGATGCCTGCCTAATTGCGTATGCAGTTGACCATCCCACTTTCTATATCAAAGCCCGAAAGACATCTTGCAAGCTTGACAAGCATAGAAACGCAGAGAAATGTACCAGTATTCATTTACAACGACTTTGTGTCAAAGTGGGACTTTATTCAACCCGTTTTACTGGTTCGCTGATCAGGAACCCGAAGGATCTCGAGGAGGCTCTTGAAATAGAACCCGTGAAACAAAGGATATCAGCCAGCGATCTTTGTGGTAGGAATCATACCAGATGTAACAGTTGGACGGCAAGATTTATAAGAATTAATTATGAAATGAGTAAATTTGGCAACTCGTGAATAGGAAAATGCCTCGTAGGTTGGCTGTTCCTCGGCTGTAAGGGAAGATCCGTCGGCGGCACTAGGTCAGTAAAGAAATATTATTGATGTGGGTAAAGCGAGACGGTAAATCTCTATCAAACCCTAGCCTCCGACTTCACTTTTGAACATCTCGACTCGACTTCGACAGCCGCGTTTCCTTGGAGCTTGTCGACGGTCTTTACTTCAGTCTTTCGTAGTTTCGAGTGTCCTCGTCTTTAGTCTCTGTAGAGACGTTTCCTGACGGCGTCTGCGGGACTGGTACACACAAACAACGCTCAAGGCCATCCACTTTGGTGACTTGTTCCTTCGTATTCGATTGAACATCACGAAGATCTGTTCCAGGTTGGTTGGCCTCCTTTCAGACGCTCGTCTTTATTTCCGCTCCCTGCTCAATGTTTTGTGATATCGATTCACACCCGCCGCAAAGCGGGAAAAATCACGACTGATTCTGCAGCTCCTCACATCCATTCACAACACACGCAAGCATCCTGTGTTGGAATCATCCAGCTAACATTCCTTCTGCATAATAGCACTTGTTTCTGACCTGAGTTCAGCTGCGCCAGCACAGACTCTGTCATCAGACAAAATTTCCTCTGTCCTACCTACGCGACTTTCCCTCCATTACGACACTACCCCCAAAACCACGAGCGTCGACGAGCACACTCTACAACTCCCGTCAAAAGACCTGAAGTTTCTTTGTGCATAGAAGCATAGAAATCTCACAACGCTGCGCGATTTTGACCTCCAGATACCCGATAACCGATACTCTTACGTTTCCGCTTCGCAAACGACTCACCTTCTCGAAGTATCACGAACTCACATTGACATTCCTGTCTCACTTCTATCTTGTCAATCCATTTAGCTGCATATATCTGGTGGGAGCACCGGGTTGCAGGTGCGGAGAGGTTGAATACACCTCTCCGGACATCCACAACTGGAGGTGAATTCACCATCCAGTATCTGTGTTACAGGCAAAGGTGAATCTCACATCGTCTGCTCTCAGCTACGCTACAGCACAGCCTGTACATCCGATTTACAAAATGAGCTCCACCGTGTCGAGACCGGCGGATGCCATCCCGGCAGCGCCAACATTCTCTTATGCTCAGGCTGCAAAGGGTCGCGCTACTTCGTCTACAACTTCAGCCATCCAATCGAGTCAGGCAACATCAGGCGTTAGCACTCCAGCTAAAGAGTCGATCTCTGCGATACATACACCTTCGGTTTCGGTGAATGGAGCAGCGGGCTCTGATATTGGCGATCGCAGTGTGAACGGAAGCCATGATGTTGTTAACAAAGCAGATCCTCTCGGTGTAGGCATCGCTATGGAAACGAAGTCAAAATCTCTTACAAACTCCAGCTCATTATCAGACTCCCCAAGCTTTGGAACAGCGTCAACGTCAACAATCCCGAAAGAGGAAGAGGTCACATTGGCTGCAAATGGATTGGAAGGCAATTGGCGAAATCACGCATCTCCACCAGGAACTGCGAAGGCTGCAGATACGAATGAAGGTCGCAGAGGCAAGAAAGGAAAGAAACAAAGAAGCACCGAGACGGAACTCGAGAAAGAAAAGGAAGAAGTGAAGCCGGAGGTTCTTGTTGCTGCTCCCCCACCAGCAGTGAACATTTGGCAGCAACGCAAAGAGGCAGCGGCAGCAAAGGTGAAGGCCAGCCCACCCCCTCCTCAGAACCCACAGGTCTTTGATGCACCGAGCATGAACGAAGCGGCTTATGAGCAAAATAACAAACCTGCTGAGATGAAGAGGCGAGGAAAGGCTGGCGAAGAGACAGACAAGTTCCCGGGTGTCACACAAGATGGCAGCTCCAAGGACGGTTTGGGTTCCATCAAAGGTCAGAAGAAGGGTTCAGATGCAACGAACAAGGCAAAGGATGATGCAGTTAAGAGAGCTGGTCCAAGAGGGAACAGAGTGGCCGAGAAGGATGATAAAGCACAGACAAATCAAGTACCTCCACCAGTCGAGGATTCAATTTCTTGGCCTACGCCAGAAACCGCACTGGAAGAGGAGAAGCGCAAGGCTCAGGACAAGCTCGAGAAGGAAGGGAAGGACGAGCCAGCTCCAAACAAGTCGCGGCCGAAGGAGAAATGGATGCCTGTACCTTTCGTGCCATCAGTAAATTTCGCAACGCCTATACCGCCGCGAGGAGGGAGAGGACGTGGAGGAGGACGTGGTGGTAGGGATTCGAACGGTCGAGGAAGCCATTCTTCTAATGCTGGAGCCCTGGAGAAATCAACTCAAACTTCTACAACACCTCTTGGTGCTGGAGGGGATATTGAAAACCGTGGAAGAGGCAACTCTAATGGGGATCGGGCAGCTTCATTACCACCAAATTCGTCGAAGAAACCAACCACTGATGCGCGAGAACGGAAGCCACCTGCTCCTTCGAGTGCTGAGAAATCCCGACCCCAAGCTAGCACCTCTGCCCAAGAGGATTCGATTTCAGCCCTGACCTCTCAGGCCGAACAAACCGAAAGCCAACAACAAGAATTGCGAGGGGACACTTCCGTGAAGCCAGATCAGCAAGGCTCTTCTACCGAAAGCAACCTGAAAGTCAGTCCCGGGGACCACCGTGACCCGCTTGTTCGAGGATCCGATCAGTTCAAGGAAGGAGGAAACTTCAATAAAGACAATGGTCAAGCTCGTGAGAGAGATGGACAATCAAATCGTGGCCGTGGAGGCTTCCGTGGTCGAGGAAACAATCACAATTACCCCAACGCCCAAAATCCCCAGCAAGCCTTTGCAAATGGCCATGCAGCCCAGCCGACGAACGGCTTCCCTCTTCGACACAACTCGAATCCCTACAGCTCCCCACTTCAGCAAACTCCTTTCCCCAATCAATTTGTGCCAAACACCTCTAGAGGTGGCCGTGGTGGTTCTCGGTCACAATCGATCCCGAATACGGCGATGTTCCCTCGATTTGCAGGTCAGCCAATGCAACCATTGCAGACCAACCAATCTATGTTCGACTATCAAAATATGCAATCAATGAGCGCCACTCCATATAATCCTTTCAGCATGGAATCATACAATGTACTTGCAATGGTCACGATGCAACTCGAGTATTACTTCTCGATTGATAATCTCTGCAAAGACGTATTCCTAAGAAAGCACATGGATTCTCAGGGCTTTGTATTCCTTGCATTTATCGCTGGTTTCAAGCGCATTCAAGCCCTTACCCAAGACTTTGAGCTGCTGCGATACGCCTGCCAAGAATCCAGGGTTATTGATGCTATTCAAGGCGAGGATGGTGTAGATCGTCTGCGGAGACAAGAGGGATGGGAGAAGTGGGTCTTGGCGATGGAAGAAAGAGATGCATCCGTGAGACATGCTGGACCTAAATATCATCACCGACAACAGCCTAGATCCCAACACATCGGCCAAATGGTTCTATCTGGTAATCAGGCTATGTCACCACCTCCATTCAGTCCCAATGGAACAGAAGCAGGTTTCGCACTTTACCCCAACGAGGCACATGTTGCACCGATTTTAAATGGTAACAACCATCATCCCGAGACGCCGCTATCTGCCGCCGTTCCAGACTTTGCACCCGGTGTACCTCATCTGAATGGCCATGCGGATTCCTCCGAAGGAGAGAATTTCAGCGATGAGGAGGTGGCGGCATTGATGATTGTTGTCACATCTTCTAAGAGCAGTGCTCCGTTTCACGCCTCGAGAACCTTCTCCAACGGGTCGATTGATGATACCCCGATTACCGAAGACAGTTATGACAACCACAGACAAGGTCGGACGTTGACCAACGGCACGCGCGCCTCTGACACGTAAGCACTAGTCTTCCCTATGGTACTGGTTGAAACTAACTTGTATTTAAAGCTCTCCTAATAACCTTCGACGCTCCAGAAGCCCGTTTGCTCCTCTATCACCAACTGGCATAACTATGGGCAATTCGCCTACTGTCATGTGGGTGAAAGGAAAGTCACGGTCCCAGGGAAATGGCGCAGCAGAGAAGTACACAGATGTGCGAGCCCGCGCTCTGGGTAATCGAGAATCCTCTGCAGCTGCAGAAACCCACCCCGACATGAAGGTCCTTTACGAATTCTGGGCCCACTTCCTGGTCAGAAATTTCAATCGCAATATGTATGCTGAATTTAGAGCATACGCCTTGGAAGATGCTCAGAGAAACACTTCTGTTGGTTTAGAGCAATTGAGCCGCTACTATGATCAGGTCCTTGGTAAGCCTAAGGTCATTTCTGATACCCTGGCCGCTCATTATATTGAGCTTGTCAAGAATGAAAAGGCCAATGCCGAGCCGAACTCTCATACCCCAGCGTTTGCCAAACTGCGGGCTTCATGGCGAAATGGCGCTCTAGATATGAAGAGCAGAAAGAAGATCGATAATCTGGTTGGTGCCGAATTGAAAGAGGAACTCGAGCGGTAGCCGAAGTTCGACAACCCGTTCTATTGGGAAATTTGTCGTCGATTTTGGTAACTCTCAACCTCTTCGCTTTGGAATACTGGAAATATCCCTCGTCCATATTCTGACGCAATTCGCTTGCTCTCTCTCGATGTCTACATTTAATCTTGAGTACGCTCATCTGGATTTCTCTTCCCGCGGTTATATTCTCCGCCCTCCGCATACTCCGATACAGCAATGCAAATCCGATGGCCGCGACACCCCACGTTGATTGTATTTACGACTTTTTGATTTTATGGTCCTAGAGGCGTTTGATGGAGCTCAGAAGATTGGAGATCTCCGCGGCATCTCGCATAGGTGGATATTATTCTCCAAAAACCGAGCATGGGCATGGCTTTTTCCTTTCATTATTGTTGGTTTTACAAGTTCATGTTCATATTCTGGCATAGCGCCTGTGGTTCACCCCTTCTCACCAAAAGTCAGAGCAGTCGTCGTTATGCCAGACGCACGTAAACTGCTTTTCTCAATAATGCCTTATGCATGCTTCCATAATGCTTTTCCTTTCCAAAAAGTCAGCTTGTCAGCATGCGTCATCTGTGATACTTCGCATCACTGGGAGATCAGTGGTCGATGTTACATAAGATAGAAAGAACGCAAACTTTTGCTGCATGTACCATAGCAAGAACGAGACAGCAACATTCAAGGAACTTTGTAAATGTATATTTTCGTGATCTTTGTTCTGTGAGGTCCCGAGTATAGCCCATTCAGAAGCCTACCTGTTTATGCACGACGGCTAGTAAAGTGAATATTTCAGGTCACCTTTACCATGGAACGGAAGCCGTTCATCTCGACAAACTTCAACAACTCGACGCCCCTGACCACATTCCGACAAACACCTTCAATACTACTCAACCATCGCCGTGACCATGTTTGTGCTTTCCGGCAACGCGTATGCCGGCAAAGCACGCGTCAAAGACCAAGAGACTCTCAGAGGAGCTACGTCAACCCTCGTCGAAGATGGCTCCTCCTCGAGCAACGTCAGGCCGGCCCTACTACAAGATGACAAGCATACTCTCAAAGAGACGACAGCATCTGCCATCGAAACTTCCCTCAATAAGAGCGATGTTGTTTCTGATCCACTACTAGAAGATTTGGTGAGGCTAATTGCTGATATCACGCTCAAAGATGAACCTGCAGATAGAGAGGTTGGTCGCGCTACATTGCTTGTTCGAGCTTATCTCCTCAAGCTTGAGCCCAAGTTTCAGCGTGTTATGGTTTACAGAGACCGAGTAAGTAGCTTGTTCAGCATGGGCGAATACATCAGACTAACGAGGTATAGGGATGGAACCAGAATAAGGACAAGGGAGATACATTCTTCAAGGCCCAACGCGAGGTTGCTGATAAGACGGACGACGAGGGTGAACAGGTATTCTACAAGATGATGATCAAGATCGCTCTGGATATGGACTCTACTACGGGTGCTTTGCATCCTACGGTTGCTGCTGGTCGTAAGATCAAAGTTCTGGATATCTGCATGTAAGTGAACGATTGGACTCATGTCAAGCTTGAAACCCCATCTCCTAGCAGATCTTAGACTTCCAATGACTAGTAGGTCTAATGCAAGTTCACAGGGCTCCCGGAGGCTATAGTGCTGCTGTCTTGATGATTCATCCAGGAGCTGAGATATTCGGTATTACACTCCCAAAGAATGAAGGCGGGGTAAGCTCTTTCCCAAATCTGCACTCACATCTCTCCGTGTGGAATTTTGAATAGTTGAGGTTGTATTTGCTCAAAGTCTAAAGCCATTGAGAATGCCAATTACGCATAATACAGGAACTCGCATAACCAGAATGTACAGCTAACATGCCCCACAGCACTCCATGATACTCCCAATCGACAAGCTCAGAGGAATGAAGTATGCAGATGTCACTATGCTTGCCTCAGAGATGCTCCAAGGAACGGACAAGACCATCCTCAAAAGCTGTCCCGACTCGACAAAATTCAACCCCCTCCGCCCGTTTGTTTCCCATAAGATGGACCTTGTTTTCCTCGACGGCATCGTGTTGCGAACCCATGAGCGTGCTTCCTACAGAAAACAGAATGAGCCGCTACGTTTAAGTACAGCCCAGTTGGTTCTCGCCATGCAGCGTATCACTCAGGGAGGAACGTTAGTGATGCTCATGCACAAGGTGGATTCGTGGGCCTCTGTCGATATCCTATACAGTAAGTTATTGAAGTGTCAGCGCTTCCATATTTATAATGTCTTCAACAATTGCTAACTCAGGAACATCCACAGCCATTAGCAAGTTCGCAAAAATACAACTGTTCAAGCCCAAATCCGCACACGCAACAAGATCATCATTCTACCTCATTGCAAGAAATGTCGATGTTCAGAGCGCTTCGGCTGCTGCTGCAGTTGCAGAATGGAAGAGCAAGTGGTACAATGCAACATTCGGAGGGCCAGAAGGAAACGGAGAGGAGATTCGAGAGCCGGAGGATACACTCGTGTTGGATGTCTTGAAGAATTTTGGTCAAGAGATTCGCCAGATGGGCAAGCCGCTTTGGAAAACTCAGGCAGACGCCTTGGCCAAGAGTACGTATGCTGGCGATGCGCCTTCTGCCGTCACTTGGCGCAAGGAAACTTGAGTTTTAGCTGAGGTTGTGAGAATACATGATGAGCTAGGTGGTGGAGGGTTTGAACTGATTTTAGGGAAACCTTGTCCTAGGGAAATGGCTGATATGTCGAGTATGAGAAAGAACCAAGGGACCATGAACCATGATCTGGACGATCCAGATACTTATAATGATGAAGGCTATCACATAGGAGGTTTTATACAGGAAGTCAGAGCATTGGCATGTTTTGAGATTGTCTTCGCAGTCTCTACGCTGAGATACAGAGCTTGACATCAAAACAGAAGCGTTGCAATTTCATTTCCAGCCAGCCTATGTTAATCAGCTTAGACAAATCGCCTTTGTCTATTCCTGTCTGTACTGAAAACTCACCAAAGCAGTGTTTTCTCCTATTTCCAACGGACTTTCCTTCCTTAACGATCGCATACTTCAACATATATTGTTGTGAGCCGAGCGAAGTTTAATTTCCTCATCGTTTGCCAAATACCAGTAAACAAGGAAATTATGTCAACAATCGCTCCACATCGCACTCATTGTCCCTTCCTCCTGTGTTTATCCAATGAAACTTTAAAATAGTTCAACACTTTTGGCTGCAAAACTTGGTTCACGTAGTTCAACAGGTTGGAATGATTCAACCCAGATCCGAGCCTTCGCTGGTTGTCCAACCAAGAACTTGGGGAAGTCATGGTTAGGGTAACTCCATCGATTAATATGCTATATCCAGGTATTGTTAATAAACTGAGATAACACAAACCAACAGGGCGCTTATTCCAATAAAATTTTCAACTAATTGTGTCTCCGTAAGTTAAAATAGTGTGTATCGAAATGTCGAAGACAGTTGGAAGTCGGTAGGATCTTGCGATGGTTGCCCCACCGACCATTTTTATTCGTCCACGAGGAAACACACCGTGCAGGACAAGAAAACTTCCCCACCTCACCAAGAACCTTGCCTTGAACCAATTAAAAGAAAAATACTTTGGCCAGTTATCTCTGATCTCATTGTCTAGAACTTTCACGCTCACAAAACTCGCAGATCTGATATCAGTCAATTGAGGCATTCACATTAGAGAGGGTCGGTGAAGTGCATTCCTCGCTAGGCCGTGGGCAGAGCTAATTGGAAAGCAGGCCAAACAATGCGACCTTCAATCGCTTCGATCTTTCTCCTCCCTATCGCCGCCCTTCAGATACCCTCTATCGTCGCTCCCTTTTACGAACCACAGCTCGAATCTCTTATCTCGAACGAGACCTTGATACCAGATGAACACGAACTCCTCAAACGAGATGGCAACTGTCCCAGTAACTACAATTCGTGCTCAACCTTAGCTGCCAATTATCGAGGGGCTTGCTGCACTGCTGGTTCATTCTGTACGACAGATCATGCGCGGAACATAGCGTGAGCATCAATATTCATGGATCAAACTCTCACTAATCGGGAGCAGGTGCTGTCCAACGGGAGCAACATGTACTGGAACAGTTGGCGTACAAACTGCTACTACGACTGGCGGAGCAGTTCTTGGAACTGGAACTGGAACTGAAACAGCAACGACGACATCAACTACGAGTGGAGGCACAATAACACCAGCCCCTTCAATCGTCTCGAATTCATACTTCCCATTTCCGTACATTTCAAACTCGTACATAAACAGCGCGGCCTGTATCTCAGCATATAGCGATTGCCAGCTCAACTTTGCGGCGTGCACGAGCGATTTGGAGGGCAATTATTTTGGGGTTACAATTGTAGTACCAAACGGAGCTGGTGTTACAGTTTCTCCTACAGCACAGAATCTGGGCTCAGCTAGCGCTTCAAGTATCTGCAGTTCTCTGAGTTCAGTGGCTTGCTTTGATATTCAGAGTGCTAGCTGTGCTGTATTTGGGACTGCTTCGACGACAGGAGGGACATTTGTTGTCGGGACCACGAATGCAGCGGCCAGACCGACAATGGGATGTATGGGTGCGGCGGGGATGCTAGTTGGGGTAGGTTTGGGCATCGCAGGACAGTTTGTGTAATCGCTTCAGGTGCTGGATAAAGTCGAAGAAGAAGCATTAGATGAGGTTCTGGCGAATTATGGGGTTTCTGGATCTTCTGGGCTGTTTGCCAGGATATCATTTCGATGGCCATTGAGCGTCTCTACGAAGTTAACGAGCTGGTCAATATGAACATATGGACGAAACGAATTTCAAGACCGGGTTCTCGAGATCTGCATGGTTGTGCCTGCATTGAATGTACCACCAGATTACTCATCCCTCGCTACCCCTTTCATATTTGTGGATGGGCAAGCCCAAAATGAAAGGACTCCGCTTCTAGATTCGCTAACAAAAGGAGGTTTACGAAATATATGCTTTCGGATTCTGATATCTAGATGATGCAACCTCAGCTATAATGCCGAGGCCAAAGCATCAGCTGTCTAATACTAAGCGGCTCTTCCCTTAATTGAGTCTATATTCAATCATCTTCTCAACGGCTGTCTCTCCGACCGAATAATCCTAGATTGTATATGATTACTACCATCGGCAGCGCATACATCGAGCCAAACAGCCGGCTGCCGGAGACTTACTTTAGCAACAGAGATAATATGCCTAAATCTGCTACCCTCAACTCATCAATTCCTCTGGCCTTGAAACTCGTATCGATACAGATGCGTTCTTCTGATGCTTTTTGCTTATACGGATAGTGCGGTATATGTGCCAGGAGGAGAAAAGATTCGTGGAGCAGTGGTCCTTCTTCATCCATCATTCCTTAGAGATGTGTGAGGAGGATATAGAACGGACCCAGATATCTTCTGCAGATCTGCTCTTGCGCACAGCATGTGGGACCCGCTGGGCGATGGTAAAAGGAGGTAAAAGGTTAGGGAGTGACAGTGCACCACCCACGACGAAGTCGTACTCCGAAGACATCTTCCTAGTTGAAGTTTCGTTGAAGTTGGAATGACCTCTCCGAAGAATATTCATGTGTGCGGGGATTGGTGGATGATGGTGTCAATCCGAGCAAAGAATTTGAGGGCATAAAGTTAAGAACTTGAGGAGGTAATGGAGCCAGTTAATCACAACGGATTGTCTCTGAACTCCACTAAGAACTACGCAAGTACTTAGTGCGGATATCTGAAAAGTCTCTCGGCAAAGCAGTCTGGTACGGAAGATGCTGCGTAACGAATAGCAGCGTTACGCTGCCTGAATCTGTTAATTGCCTACCTGTAAAAACACGACACGGGTGATTCTATCAGTAAGAATCTGAGTTCGGAGATCCAACGATTTCTAGACCATAAGAACGCAAGAGATCTAGGTGTAGCATTGAAGCGGAATCGATCCCACGAGGTGGAAGGAGGAGCAATTGTAGGCGTTCTTGGATAGTCGACACGGAAGAGCTTCACCGTGGAATTGAAACTCTAAATATGCTGATCTCGAGACTCGGCTTCTGATTCGAGATGTGGATGGCTCGCATGACCGTGATTGCTTGCGTGATGGCTGCTGAAGTTAAAAGGCTGGGGGACATCCTCCAAAGGACCTGGTAACATCCTCTCAACAGTATGGGAGGAAGAAAGCCAAGGACGCTCTCCAAAGTCTTGACATGTACTTGAGATAAAGCATGCTAGAACACCTGGCGCATGCACGCCTCCTTTGCTAGCAGATACTGTATTCAGTGGATAACATGAAATATGCGAGAAAGAATTCCATTCGATAGCAACAGGGCTGTTTGACATCGCAAATGCGGTGGATTTCAAAAGCGATTTGTCGTCTGGATTCTCTTAGTGGATCGTGCGACCAGCAGGATGCCTTGTTCGATTCCTTACATCAAGTAATGTTTAGGGGTGGTTTACGCAGAAGGGTCGCAATGGCATTAACTGCACTCAGGTCTTGAGTGGTACTGCTTCTTGGATTGGACGGGTCTCGATGATATAAGGACATCATCGTAGATAGTTGATTGTTTAGGGATGAGGCCACCAACTGGCGAGGGATTATCTCGTGGCGGGGAAAGAACTCTTCATCTAAACCGTTCCACCTGGCTTTCAAAGTTCATTCTCTGCCAGCGAGCATAGTAAAAAAAACCAGAAGCTGATATCCAAGGCACAGGCATGCAACCGGGCACGGAAATCTGAAACTCAATTGGGAAGGTGTCTACCTGTTTGATGTTCGGGTCGACGCCAAAGAATGCAGGAGGTGGACAACTCGAGCCGGTTTGCTTGAATCATGGAATGATCTAGAACAGAACGGAGTTAAGCCAAGAATGCTTCTGTTCTAAATTGCACTAATCTAGGAGAGAGTGCAGAAGCACATGTAGGAAACGTTGCGATGACAAGCACTTGCGAGTCCCAATTGCTATTTCGGTTCGGGAAAAGAAACGAAGAAGTCTTAACGCAATGAAGAACTAGTCCTGACGCTGTGGAAGCTGTAATAAACGGAACAGATGAGAAGAGGGAAAAAGGATCAAGAGGTGAGTCTCTTTCATAATCTGGATCCATGAAGGGTGAGAGGAGAAAAGCCGCATTGTCGATGGATCTTCTCATCCCGTGCTTACCTATCAACCACACTCTCATGATCTCAAATGCGCGTCACTTGAGAGGCAAAGATTCATAACACTTGTGTACAAATATGAAGATCAGCAAACTTAAGTCATGACATATGCCGTGTCTCAAACTTAAAAGAGGGGGAGCAGGGCGCCCGCTCTGAGGGGCCACGAGTCCAGAGAAGTGCCGGCAGGCTAAGCAAGGTTTGACTCAGTCAAGGAATGAAGCGATTGTCAAATCAAGGCTGCGCTGATGCAGGCGAGCTTTGAGCCATGAAACAGTGCTCGCGAGTTCCTTGGTCTCTGCATGGCGACTAGGCTCAGGACACGCGATCAGTTTTGATGGAGATACGGAAAACGATCTGCGAGTTGAATGTACAACGCATTCTGGACACATGTCATTCCACAGCTTTTCGTATTGATGCACGGAATGTTTGTGTCTCGCCGCAAATCAACCCCAAAGCACTACCCGCGGCGGATCTAACACAAAACTCTGTGCTTGCTATGTATAGTACTATGTATAGTCCATGGGACTAGAGGTGGACTGGCGCAATCACACCACCAATCGAGGTGATGCGAGCGAGCGAGTAGACTGAGCTGTCCCTTCCCGCTCTGCGCACTCTGCGGGGAGACATATTTGCAGTGCCTTCAGCAGCGAGCTAGAGCTCAGTAGAGGTGTAGGACAGTAAAATCTCAGAACACACCATTCTGCTGAGGCTGTGACTGTGTACCCTCTAAACCTTTAGTTTTGGGGTGCTGGCGTTTATCAATCTGATGCAATGCAGCTATCGCCATCCCCCAACACGGCCTTCATCCCATCTCTCCTTTCTTTCTCGACGAGAATAGTAGACTTTCTTTGCTTCTCGATATCTCCTGACCCACTCAGCGACCTCCCTTTCGGTAGCAACGCCCCCATCTCCTTCAAGAAAGCTTTCTTCAAGGGCCCGGCAGACCATCTCTTGTTCCTGTACGCCTTGGCTCAACCTTTGGTACAAGGACGACGGTGCAAATGGCGCTAACGCGCGATCCATATCTGATTGTTTCTGCTTCCATTGTCTCTCGAGTGCATGCGTTGCGAGGAGTTGTGCTTGGTTTGAGGATCGCAGGCGGGTAAGACGTGCTTCAAGCTCGTTTAGATGCGATGCGAGGGCAATGTTCTCTTTTAAAGCAGCCTGTAAAGGCTGCTGTGCAGCGGCTATAGAGGCATGTGCAGTGGAAGTCGAATGGGTTAGGGCAGCTAGAAGCTCAGGTCTGGCCAGGACTTCTGCAAGATCTTGCTTTCTGGGGAAGCATGAGCTGGTGTTGGAGAATTGCGAGCAACGTTACATACGATTTATCCTCCAGAATTCTGGGGAGCCATTGCTCGCCGGGATCTTGGATGCTCTGTGCATACGAGATTCGGCCCTGTTGCGACAGATGGGACTCTTCGGCTCCAGCCCCGTAACTACCGTAAGCTTCTTGATCCTGAGGTGGGGGAGGAGGTAAGTGCTGGCTCCCGGCTGGTGTACTTCGACGGCTGACCTCTTGACTGCTCGGTTTGGGCGGAGGTGCAGGAGGAGTATTAGAGTCGAACAGTTGGGAGTTCCGATGGGATTGGTAGGGAGGATATGCGGGCGAGGGCGAGGGCGAGGGCGAGGACATGCTGTTTGCTGCTGGTATCCCGTACTTCCCGGCGTGAGGAGATGGACTTGCTCAGATGAATAATGAGCCGTGAGACATGACGAAGTACTGCGGTGTCGAGGTTTCGTGGTGACTCGGATGGACAGAAGAGGAATTGATTGGGTGTTGACGGAGGCGGTCGGCGAGACTCCACACACGTGAGGATCGCGTAAAAGCTTATCTTATCGGCAGGGGTGTGAGATTAAGGATAGAACGTTGGGCTTTATTGAGACGTCAAATTGTTCAAGCCAATTATGCAGGCCGGTTGTGCTCGAGCCACGCCTGTCAACAACATTTGGATAGATGTTTATTTTCAAATCGCCACCCTTTCGCTTCGTTTGCAAAAGGGGGGGGCTCTGCGGCAGCAATACATTTCGGACATTTATGCAGCTTCACGAGATTTTTCTCAGATCAAAGATCCTCCGCCTATCATGCTCGTGTTTGACTTTGTGTCTCTGTTTCAAAACATAATGCCATGCGGCAATGATCTGAGGCTGGAATCTCGATTTGGCCGCCAAGGGGTCTCTATTCAGAGTATTCGCTCCGAATAGGAATCGGCCGAGGAAGAACCGGTGCGAGGCGACCACAACACCGCAAGAATTCAAGAACGTCCCAAACGAGAGATACCACTTTCGTCGGCCTTACTCATCCTCACGCTCACCCTCGTCCTCGCCCTGGCCCTCATCCATGATCACCGCAATTTCTCGTAATCCGGCGACGGTGCAATGGCAGTAGCCAGTCGCACAGCCGCACGAGCTGGCGTCCCGGTGTCTTCAGGGGAAGAGGGTCTGATCCAGTGACCGCCATGTATATCATCATTTCCAGCGGCCCAAAGGAGGTGGGATTCTACGGAGCGCGGATGATCTAATAGGCTGGCGGGACTGGCTGGCATCTGCTGCACTTGCGGCACTTTGTACTCTTCTCAGGATATCGATTAGGGGAATGTGTGATCCATATGGTTTCACAAGAGAGGCGTCTAGTCTGATATCACCAGCGTTGACGTTATGATAGACCGAGCGTGGGCTACAAATAAGTTAAGACACCGAGACTTGCTCTCTCCAGACTCCACAGCTCTCCACAATCCACCACCACCCGCAGCTTCTCTAGCACTCAACCAAAGTATTGAGATCAGTCTCGGTCGTCCCCAGAATCAATCCACTGTTGAGGTCATCAGCGGGCCCTAGTACCGAGAGGGATCTACAACCAGAGAATTCTGTGTTGTGCCCGCGCACCGAGTGATGTGTGCATTGAAGAAAGCAGCGTAATCAGGCGGAGTTCAGCATATGATTAGACACTTGTATTTTGCAACAGACGAAGAAAGCCTCGCAAGAGTATCCAGTACAGTACAAACCCGTCCAGAGGGCGAGATAAGACAAGAGCAGGCAAGGTACGGCAAGGCAAGGCAAGGCAACACACGACAAGACAGCACAGGGCAGAACAAAACAAACAAACCAGCCTCTGAGGATCCTTCTCGGCCTCATTATTTAAAAGATATCGGCTCCAGAGCTGCGGTCCACACTTTGCCCGGACTGGGTGTTGCGCCCATTGACCCAACCCACCGCTGGGCCAGTCCTGTCGTTGAGTTACCGGCTAAACAACTCCACCACCTGTTTCTCCACAAAGGCCCCTTGAAATAAGGCCGGGCGAATCAACGCCCTCTCATCGCTCTGCCCTCCTTAGCACCCGATCCCGTATGCTGCCGATCTAGTAGGTGCAGTCGAAGCGAACTTCTACCCAGCTCTACCATCTGCTCTACACTGCCCTACCACCACGCTACACTACTCTACACTACTCTACACTACTCTACACTACTCTCTCTCCAGCTCGACCCTCCTCCTAACTCTCCCCCATCTCCATCCGCATCCCCCCCCCACGAAAGAAAAAAGGAACCCGACGAAGATCTCGAATCAACTCTCACTGCGGCGTCAGCAAGACCAGACTCGGACCACGACACAACCGCACCCTTTTCACCTGGACGCCGCAATTGATCTCGTCGTCGCTTCCCCCCCCCCCTCCTCCCGCCGTTCCTGCAAATCCGAAAGCCGCAACACTTGCGATCACTTCGACACGGCCGACCTCAACCTCCTCTCACCTCCGCTCATCTCATCGCTCGCTCCCTACCGCAGACACTCACTCGTTTGTTTGTTTGGGCACGCAGCTGGAAGACCTGCATTCGCTCTGGGCCCGGCCTCCATCGTCGAATCCCACGATGTGTGAGCATTCCACCTGCGACGACATCCAACCCTGACCTTCTTCGCTTCTCGCGCTATACTGGCGGCCCTCGTGTGAAGAGTGTCGCTCTCCTCGATCCTGATATGCTTTATCAATTACACACCTCTCCAATACTGCGACGGGAGGGCATAAAGGCCAACCGCAGGACATCATGGATCCTCTCCACATCACTGAATTCGCCTCGGAGCGATACTTCAACAAATTAAAACAACTACACCCGAATGAAGACAATGCCGGCTCTTCAGCACAACCCGCGGCGGCGGCGGCAGCAGATGTCCCTCTTCCGCCGCCACTACAAGCTTCTACCTTCACTCTCCCTCTGGGGAATCCCCGACACCGACGTACCGAAGACGAACTTCCTCCTCTCAGACCAAGCGAACAGAAGAAGCGATCCCTGGGGCACGATCTCACATCTTTACGGACACAGCGCCGACCAAGTTTCAGCGGATCTTTCGGAAGGTTGCATTCCAAGGTCAAAGTCATCCATAAGATCCCAACCATCGTTGAGCATCGCGAACATATTCTCGCGGCAGATGAAGGCTCTTCCTCCCTTGGGTATGCGTAGCCCCTCGTCTACCAAACACCCTTACTGACTTCTCCGTAGTCTAAGCTTAGGTGATCTCTTTCTTGCTCTCCCCAATGAGCTCCAGGAACACATCATCGCTCCACTTCCGATTCACGACATGCTCAACCTGCGATTGGTGTCAAAATCGTTCCACACATCTGTAGCCCTTAATGAGAACCCCATTGCGCGGTATCATGTTGCACATACCCTCCCATCATATGCAACTCGACTCTATCCACTACCCCCACCAACCGAAATCAACCTTCACTATCTCTGTAGCATATGGCATCGGCTACATGTTGCATCGAAGCTGTCTCAGATGATAGCACGTTATGCTGTCAAGGATATCTTCCTTCGGACCACACCAGCTCTACTTCAGGAATTCGAACCCCAACACAGACGGATGCGGAAACGACTGATGCCTTTGGTCTTTACTCTTTTTCATTTCTTCGAAACCTATCGGGATCTACACGTGCGGCACCTGATGGAGAACGGCACCCCTCTGAACCAACAAGCATTCGTATTGAACCCGCTAGAAGTCCAAGTCATGAATATGTACGATGACCACACGCTTCTGAAAGCCCACCAGGTCTGGACGTTGACGATTTCCTCATTCAACCGGCGGCTACGGCCACCGTCTTATGTTGGTGGACTGGAACGAGCGATCAAGGGTTATTTGAAGGATCGACCTGCGGATGAAGTATATACGACCATCCTCGCCATCGGAGGACTACGGCAAGCCGAGAGATTCTGGGAGACGAAAGGGTACAACGCTCGACGAGCATCAGTCGACATGTGGTATAGCTACATCACAAAGACCCCTGTGGAACCAGCACCAAAGTCAAAGATGTCCAGGATCGTGCAGCTGGGGCGAAAGAAGCACACTCCTGTACCCGATACGGCCACATCTGAAGTTGCTGCTCACCCTGATTCGACGAGTTGCAATGAATGGTTCTGCGTCAAGCCAACTTGCCAAGCAGCTCGTCGGCGGCACTCTACAGATAACTTAGTCTTCCACTCTAGCCTAGCAGGTGGGCCACCCATGAGCCCACTATCACGAGAACAACTCAGCCTTATCCTTCCCGACCTCCAGCACCTGACTAACATCTGGATCCACACGGCCGAGGCATTAATCATCGAGCGAAAAATCGTGGAAGCGCGCAAGGACATCAAGAAAATCGACCAAGTACTTCTGGAACTGATCAGGGATGATGGGACTGATGGGATCGACGAGTGGTCGTCGGGAAATCCTCAAGTTGTGCATATGGAGCCTCTAGAGACGGTGGCATCTAATGGTTATGTGTCGGATTAATAAATTCTTTTGTGGGTGTTGATTGTGGACGTGAGGCTGCGAATGAGCATTTTCATGGCGTTATTGAGCGATGGAATCGTTCTTGTAACTGGGGACACTTGTCAGGCGTTGGGGATCGGGCATTCGTGAGGACAAACTATAGATATCATATATGTTCGAAATGGAGATACGTACGACGATTTTGGATCGGAAAATACACCTAGCCTTGCACGGCCACAGATGACGAGAGGCACTTTGAGGGTGAAATGCGCTGCTGCCGCTGTTGTTCGTTACTTGCTCGTTACTTGCTCGAGTATCTGAACTGTAATATAAATGCCTTGCCTAATCACAGAGATAGTTCTTGCCTTCCTCCCACGCACTCTGCACGGCGAGCATACTTCGTCATCAACCGCACCGTCCACCCCTGAAGGTCCAGAGTATCGTATGAATGAATCCTCCCTCATATCAAAGTCTCGCACAAGTATCTGAACCGTTTAGACACTCGGGAAGATCCGGCGTGGCCCAGATGCGAGGAACTTTGATTCTGACTACTGAGGCTGAGTCCAGGGCTCGGCGGGGAGCTACCAGATGCTTTTTGGTCTATGGTCTCATTACGGAGGAACTTGTGGGTTGATTGGGTTGGTTTGAACGGGATCTTGCTCGGGGAGGAAGATGGAGTGAGGACTCCTATGGCGTTGAAGGATCAGTTGGCCACGACGCGGCCTGTGTTGATAGCTAGACCACCATCGAGGTAGACCTGTGTTGAGATATTGGTCGACTGGGTGGGAAGTTCAGGGGCGTGAAGGTTTTAAATTTCTCGATGGTCGGAATACTTTTATAGTATTCCTTTTACATGATCCAGGTGCTTAGGATCGTTGAGTGGTTCACAGACCAAGACCTTGTAACATCCTAGACTGTTCCAGCTTTGCGGGTTGTTAAGAATACAGAGAAGTCTTCGCCTTTGATCTAAAAGAATCGCACCTGACCATTCCGAGCTATTGAGAAGCTTTATGCGATTACAGTCTTGTGAACACATTACTATGGTACCCTGGGTCAAAGTGCTTGTGAAGTCTAGAATCTCAATTATGTTGTTGGACCCAGTCTCCGTTACCTGTGCCGTTCTCTCCCAAAGCTTTGTATGAGTAGTAGGTAAGGTTTAGGAAGTGGACACTCCTAGAGTGGACAAATCAACGCTAGTCAATTCATCTGAGAATTCCACATTTCGCAGTTCTTCACATGTCAAGAGCATAAGATGCCAGCCAAAGAAGCCCAAAGAAGGCCTCCCAAATAATCGAGATTGAAATCATAGCCTGAATATTGACGCCTCGCCTCTCGCACGCTTTTCGTGCCTAAGATAGCCGTCCTCGACATTATATTTAGGGAATACGTGAGTCGGAAGATCAAAGCCTGAACGCCCCTTCATCCCAGATTCCCTTTTTTTGATGTCATCCCTTGCTCGCACAGCTCAAATAAGTGCATTCGCTAAAGCGCATAATCAAGTCGTATCAACGACGTCCTCCCATTCCAAGGTTTCCCCGCATCAGCCGCTCTCGCATCTCTTGCTCTGTGTCGAAATTTGCCAAGCCTGAACTCGTGCCATAAACAGAGTTGCTGCTTCCCCGCGATACTCCTCGTAATAAATCGTTCGTGCCGGTGTCAAACGCGTTGCCCAGACCGGAGGTAGTGCCGTATATACTGTGGGAATTAGGTCTCGATGAAGATGTAGTTCCAGCCAGTCCGACACCAAGCCCTTGGTGCCCATAACCACCCGCACTCAATGTGTTGCTCGTACTTCCCCCACTATGCCCCAAGGATTCCAGTGTTGGTAGATCCACATACGAGGTATCGGGAAAATGGCCATAATGCGACTGGTGACTTGTTTGCGTCTGGGTGTTTGGTGTTCGTGTATAGCTTGATGTCGAATTGGACAGAGAACTAGCTGTTCTGTAGGTGTTCTCGGCTTGTGAGTATGTGGGAGAGGGCTGTGTTATGCTATGCGTGCCTGATGTTCTGTAATTGCTTTCTGGTTGAGTGAAAGAAGGAGAAGTCTGAGGCATAGCATGGGGAGAGGCAGTTCTATAGGTGTTGGAGTCCTGCTGGGAGAACTGAGGGGAGGCTTGAGCTAGCGTATGGGTGCTGTTAGTTCTGTAGCTGTTATTGCTTATCTGTGGAGATGCTGTATGGCTGGTACTATAAGCATTTGCTAGTTGTGACGTATGGTGAGACGGATATTGCTGAGTGCCATATGTTGATTGGCGTTGTTGTTGCTGCTGCTGGGTATAAAAGCCCCCAGTGGATGACGACCTTGCGGTGGTGGCTTGCGCCATCTTTTGTTGTTCTTCACGCTGGCTTTGCTGTGACTTTTGCCGTTGCATCTGGAGCTGAGTCTGGCTTTGCGCCGGCGATGCCTGTTGAGATTGTGGTGGTACGGAAGTGGTTTTTTGTAATTGCCGAATATGTTGCTGCGGTGTAGTGGATGTGACAGAATTGACGGAAGAGGTGTTACTTGGACCATTCTGCTGAGGAATACTGGTAGGAGCAAATCTTTCATAGTGCGCCTCTAGACCCTCGGCTTGCGGCCGAGTAACTGGAATGGTTTGCTGAGAAGACGTCGCCTGAGAGTCAGGAATTGTGCTCGGCATGACTGGAGGGGTGCCGTGGCTCACAGTAGAGGCAGTCTGCTGTCTAGGTGGTGGTTCGTTGCTAGCAGACACCTTTGGCTTGCGCTGTCGAGGCTTCTTTGCAGGAGGTACAGTAGGCGTAGAAGTATCGACTGACGTCCATTGCATATCATTCTTTGTCATTCCCATTGGGCCACTGACCATTGAGCCAGTTCCCATCGACCCAGCACTCATTGATGCAGTTGGCATTGAGCCAGCTTTAGTTGGAGGTAAGATAGGGGTGTGTTGTATAGTTTGGACGGGCTGTACGGTTTGCTGAGGCTCTCCCACATGATTTGTAGGTGCAACAGCCGGTATTTTCGGTTTTGGAGGAGCTCGCTTTCGCTTGATACCGCTTCCTGTTCCCGTAGAGCTTTGCTGGGGTAAGGGTGCGGACACTGCATTGGGAGTCATAGAACTGGCTGATGATGGTCCCGTAGGGGTTCTGAAGGCATTGATGACAGCAAGTTCTTCGGGGCTCAACTCATCTGGGACAACTTTTGGTGGCACGCTATTCTGATTCTTCGTTGTGCTGGTTTGCCACGGTTGTGAGGAATAAGAAATGTCAAGGGACTGGTTTACCGGCATCCGACTATACGCCGTCTGATTCTGCTCCGAATTGTTCAAGTTGTTCAGGTTGACGCCCTGAATTCGAGGTGATTGTTGCACCTGTTGGCCAGCCCTATTGTTTTGTCCATCGATTTCGTTTAATCCAGCACCATCTCCAGATCCTTGACCACCGCTCCTGCGAGTCTTATTTGTTGAACCCTTAGGACGGCCTCGCCCCCTCTTGCCACCTGATGCAGTAATGGCGTTATCTTCTATTTGTTGTCTGATAGGCGTTGCAGGTGTTTTTTGCTCAGCATGGTTACTCGCTTCCATGACAGGAACTGGAGCCTGCCCAGCAGTTATCGAGCCTACACCAACCGTATTGACTAGGGCGAGGGATTGAGGGAGTCCCCAGGCTGGAGCCGAGACAGCCTGTCCAAAACCAAAGCCATTTCTAGGGTTTGGGGTCTCGTCTGTGGGGAGAGGCATATCGATTTTGGTCTTAGCCGCCTTGCTCTTTTTCTTCCCACCAGCTGGAGGCGCCTGGATTCGTGGAACTTCAGGACTTGAAAGATTGGGAAAAATCTCTGAAAGCCAGCCAATAAATAATGCCCCAGTCTCTCCTGTATTCGCGCTGGATGGAAATATGCCATCTTCGGGTGGGGGAGCTCCAGGAATCCCACCAAAGTATGCTACTGCTTTGCATATCTGATCCACCACAGTGACAGGATTGATACTCCGTAACAGTGTCAGAAGTCTCGCTTGCTCAATCTTCGTCTCGTCTGGGGCTAATGGCCGTTTTCGTTGCTTCTCCGCTGTGAATGGGGACGCGCCCTCACCCCCATCATCAAAACCTCTCTTATTCGGCGGAACATATTTTCCTTGTTGAGCTGCTTTCGCCCTCGACGCAGTATTCTCACTCGTCCTCCTGGCCGCTGCGTCGCGCTCTGCGGCAGCATCACGCCCCTGAGCTTCCGTCTTCTTGCCTGTTCCTGGGCTCATCCCCATGTGCATCACCCCAAAATTGCCCTGCTTGTTATCTGTCTTCCCCTTTAATTTGCTGGGCACTGGGTTCCTGACCCTGCCGTCCTTGTTTGGGCCAAGTATTGCTTCGACGGTCGGGTTAGAACCAAGCTCAACCAAGTCGAGGTTGAATCCGCCAGGTGACGAATTGGACTGATTGTGCTCCAGAAGCGTCGTCTTCGTCGGCGCTGCAGCTGGCTTGCGGTCAATAATCTGGCCCGAGGAGGGTCGAGATGATTGTGCCATCTGCTCTGGATCTGGATCTCGACTCAATGTTGCCTGTAGGTCATTCGCGTTTGGAGGCCTGGGCGCAAACTGGATTAGGCGGAACTGACCAAAGGAGCTGCTGCCATTCACAGAGGGAGCAAGGCCAGCAGCGGCTGTTGCCATGATGGTGAGATGTAGATTGTGATTATCGCCATACTCTCAGGGCAGCATCTGTTGTTGTTTGGAGACTTGTAGGACAAGTTATTGCGACAATCACCTCTCTCCGCTTAACGATCAAGGGACCACTCAAACGCTGTGAAAGTGTGCCTCCAGCCCCAAGTAGTCCAGAGAACAAGCCACTGGGTCAAATGCAAATGTCAAAGCTCAGGAAAAGCGCGGGCTATTTTTAAACGTGCTTCCATCTGCTGTGGGGGTTGGGTATTGGACATCAATTAAGATTTTGGAAGAAGTTATATTAAGTACTGGGCTGCCCCCAACATCGGTGTACAGTCAGTCCCTCGAACAAGAAAGGGGTACGCTCATGTTGCTTGGAAGAGTGTGGCACAGTCAACAGGATAATCGTTTATCGCCAACTTGATAGGCCAAAGCAATACGCGCGATGTCCTATCATTGCCGCCAACATAGCTATTCTACATGTTGCCGTATATCTTACAGAAAGTACAGCCAGTTGCAGGTAACATCCCACCAAGCTCGCAACTCAACTCTCGCCAGGGGTTTTGGCGATCGCGTGCCATTTTTTCGCTGCTTTCTTCGCCCATTCCAGGTTGGCAGAGGCACGTGTCTCGCAGCACCCTAGGACTTCACGGTCCATATTTCAGGTGACCATCCCAGCGTTCTCAGCTTCTTGCTCTTGGAACCGCCTTTGACAGCTGTTATAAGCAGTAGAGATTTTCCAGCATCTGCAAATGATTCCACAAGCTCCTGCGTTCGACCAACTTTCACGAATAGGTCCAGTATGTCGGACTCTTCATCGGCCAGTAAAGAAGACAAATGCATACACTCCATGAGAAGATCTCTAGACAAGACCTCGCCGCAATATTGCAAGGTACTAATATACGCCAATATTGTCTCCGGTAAGTAAGCTTCTCGGAGCTTCTTGAATTCGACAGCTAGTCCTTCTGTTCTTGCCGTCAGTCACCTGTACTATGAAGACTAATAACAAACGGCTTTACCTCGTTGGGTGGTAAGTAACCAACCCTTTAGCATTGGCTGAAAAATAGGTCTTATGCCGTGGGCAGTACCGGCAAGTCGTTGTCGCCATACTCGCTTTTCTCTGAGATCTTGTTCCCTACACCAGATGGGTTAATGATTGCTTAGACGTACGACCCATTGACTTACTCGTCCATCAACTGACCCAAACTTGTGATTGTTTCCATATTGTCCAATACAATAATCAGTGTCTCAAGCTCTCTGAAACTCCTCGCCTCCGCTAGTAAATATTTCTTCAGGAGTCGTTTCTCATTTGCCGATCCATCAAGAACCTCTGTTAGGTCTTCATCTTCGCCCATGAATTCTAAGCCCTCAAAGCCAACACTTTGACCGACGATGGCTCGAGTCTTGCTGCGCGCAATTTCCCCACTCGTCAACCTCGAAGCAAGCGCTCGAGCAGCAGTGAGGTGCATGTGTTCTGAAGAGAGTCAGTTAAGGGGCTACGAAAAGGAGGTCAAGTTATACTGACTGAAGAATCGCAGGTAGAGAAGCGTGCCAATATGGAACGTCTCAGTCCAGAGTCCATCAACAAGCAAGTACCATTCCAAGCTCCTGATGAATAGCATGTCAATTCTCTCAACCTTTTCAATATCATCGCTGAAGAAGTCCTTTCTGACCTTCCGTCCAAAATCATCAACCCTGTGCTCGATGACCTGGAATTTACCAGCCGCGGGGTAGTCTTCGGACGCTTTCGTGGGATCTGGATAGTCAATAAAGAGGTAGCGTGATTGAAATTTGACAAATTCCTGAACATCAAGCCCCAATTCTCTCATCAGTCTAATTTGTGTGACTCTTTGTTCATTGTCGGTGACATCAATGAGATTTCTGCTCAGGGTGGCGTATCGTCTCGCTCCAGTGAGTTGGGAGCAGTAGAGAGGTATCAGCTCCTCCTTCCCCGCAAGCCGCAGGAAGCTGATGTAGGAGACAATCACGTTCTCGATGACACCCCGTTGAGCTGCACTACCAAGGCCTAGGCTTATGAAGATAAGTAGTACGTGGGTCAGAACGCGTAAACTGTCGTGGTCATGGAGAGCGACGTAACGGTTGACGCCTTCATTTTCGGGTTGCTCATGGGTTGCTGGAATCAGGTTCGAAGGACCATCAGCGTTGGCAAGTTTAGAGAGAGCCAATCCTTGCTGGTAAATAAAGTGTTCGAACTGGTTGGCAATCAAAACACCCTGAAGCATCTTCATTGGTTGGGAGGTCTCTCCTGAAGTTCTGGGGTCGCTCTTCAGAGTTTCGACTAACCTCCGTCCTGCGGTTGTAGACTCGCCATGATACTGTATAGCATCGAAGGAACCAAAGTTTGAAACCGTGCTGGCAATCACGCTTTGTGGATATCGTGTCTGGAGATGATTGTCGAACTGAGTCCTCAAGAGAGCGTTGTAGTGAGCGAAGATGAAATCGTCCCATGAGCGACAGACAGGCTCCACGCTAGAAATGTCTCCACTAAGAATGCCATACACTGCTCGCTCGTATTCATCACCACCCCCTTTGTGAGCCAGAGCGAAGCACATTCTTCTCCAGAGCACATCTGATGCGGGATTGGCAATCTCTAGGTCGCCATCCTCTAGCTTCTCATCTGGTAGTGCAGACATGCTAACAGCTCTCCAAACCTCCGTTCGATCCATGCACCATTCCTTAATCTCAGAAGCATTCTTCCCTCGTCGTAGCATTTCATAGCATCCCAACCAAATGGCCCTTTCGAAGTATTCATCTTGAGCTTCCAAACTCCGGTCTTGACGAGTCACAGCGTCGGGATCGAGCTCGGTGACTAGAGGCTCGGTTCCTGTCGAGTTGAGATGTACCCTCTGGACCTCTGCCGAGGAAGAATCGAGAGCCTGAGGCCATGTGTGTAAACGCTTTTGATGTTTTATAGCTGCCTTTGTATGGATCCATCCATGGGCAATAATGTCACCTCTTTCGGCGTTTTGTTGAAGATCTTGAACAAGAACATCGATATCTTCACCAGTGTCATCGGCAGTGTCCTTCAACCATTGGAGAACAATTTTCCGCTCGAGTGCTAGATCGTCAGTCTCCAAAAAGTCCTCCCAGACCTCACGTTCAGTTGAATATTTGTTTAGTGTGCGTCGACGTTTCGGGGCTTTATTTTGCAAACCTGGTGACGGGAATCGATGCTGGACCAGTCGGCGCAAGAGATCCCAAGTCTGAGCTTCCTGTTCCCAGCGTTCAAGATCTTCTAGGGTGGTTTGTTGTTGCGGAAAGTTAAAATCATCGGCGTCCTCTAGCTCCATGTCATCGTCATCTTGAGTAATCTTGAACCCACGCATCTTCCTCCTCCATTTCAGGCCATCTCTCTTCCGCCGTTCAGTCTCGTGTTGTTCCCGTAGGCGTGTCAAGGTATCGAAAGCAATGTTGTAGTATAGGTCGATGAGGTCAATCGTCATTTCGTATTTCTCATCCCTCGCAGTGGCTCGCAAAGGGTTGTATCCATCCAAGGCTTCCGCGAACCGCTCGACCTCTCTTCCCACACGGTTTGCAGCTTCGCGGAGCGGGTGCAGAACATCTTCGTTGTCTTCCGGACTATCAAGTTGGTCTTGTCGCTCAAAATCTAGAATATAATTGTAAGCCATATACTCATTAAGCCTTCGCACGGGGTGTATGTCTAACCTTGATCGTCGTCTCCCATTCTCGACAACATATCGTCTTCCACAGATGAGTTTGGTTCCAGCGAGACTTCCCGTTCAGTTCTCATATCCGAAAGCTAGATTTATTAGCCCGCCAGCTGCTAGAAGCACGATAATCTAAAACTTACTCCAGAAAATTGCCAGCTAGGTTCACGGCCAGCCTGGGTGATAAAAGGTGAGCTTATTTCTGTAGACATTCATGCAATGGAATGGCAACAAACCTGCGGGCGTCCAGGAACTAGAGCACTGTTCCGTGCCATGGGCGCCATAGCTCTGAGTGATAGATTGCTGAAGCTACCTTGCGAATATCGTCACCACAGTTGAATAATTTCTTGTTGATGTTGACTCTCTAGCTTTCAGGCTCAGTGCCAAAACCAGGCGCGAGGCTCGCGTTGTTCTTTGAGTCTAACCGGATCTCACTAGCGCTACCAGACTTCGGCTGAATAAAAGTTTTGCCAATGCTCCAGTTCTGCTTTTGCTCTTTACAATGTTTTTTACCGGCCATCTAAATAGAGTCTCGGAATAAGCCTCCCTAGGAGTAACCATCATTGCTTGTTCAGATCCTTAGGATCTCTTTGCGCGCTCATGATCGCCAAGAGCAAATTCGACTCTTCCTGTTTCCGTCATCTAACCTCTTCGGAGGGTTGAAGGAGGGCAGTAAACTTGGAGCGCCACAATCTTTAAAGCGAGGATATTCGATGCTCGAAGGTCTTTCTTAGGAGTCTTTCGTTGAGAACTGTATACATCCAGTAGATTATCCCCTTCCGCCAGCCGTTGAGTGCTCACATCGTGCTCTCTATTCTCTGCTTCATCTTGAGCCTGAGCAAATTCGCCTTGGGACAGCTGACCGATTTTGCATCATCTCCATTCTTTGAGTAGAAAGCCTGACAGCAGTCATACAAGGCATCAACCTGAGCTCTGCACTTTTCTTCTTTGTAGGAGTTCTTGGCCAGGCAGTCTGGACAGCGATTGTGAGCCATTTTTTGCTTCTGCTAGACGGCGAATCACAGACCTTGGATTGCGCACTTTGATGCTGTCAGCACTGTCAATCAAAGATAGTGAACATAGCAAACATACAGCCTTTAAGTGACATGGAGGATCGGTTTTCACATCATTGTTTACCTAGACAATATGAGCTCTCGTAGATTGATAAAAAAGCTGTCATTGATTCACCATTTTGAGATCACCACCTTTCTTCAAATCCTCCTTTGACGATCGAATAAGCAAATCATGCAACGAACGTGCTCGATCTTGAGGGCGTAGTATTTCAGGTGAGGAGTGCAGCGAAGTTGAGCCGCCATTTCACTTAGAATTTACGCGCTAGTGTCGCCGCCACCACCAATCGTGAACTTCTTCTACCTCCCCCACCAAAGACCTCCAACCTTCGCAACAACAACTTTTCAGCCAACGTCTCCCGACTCACCAAACTCTCACGTTCGATTCTTCAACCTTCGAAGTAACAAAATACCAAGTAGTTTCAGACCCTTACAGAGTATCAGTGTCTTGCGATCCACTACTAACCACCCCACAGCTTCGCCCATCCAATCTCCAGCACGCAACCTCACCTTCCACCAGAATGTCTGGATCTGACGAGAACGGAAGCCCTGTCGCAGGTGAGAAGGCGGAGGGAGCCCCAGTTAGCGAGCATCTCAACATTAAGGTCACCGACAATAACAACGAGGTCTTCTTCAAGATCAAGCGCACCACAGCCCTGAAGAAGCTGATGGATGCCTTCTGCGAGAGACAGGGCAAGGCTCCCAACTCGGTCCGGTTCCTCTTTGATGGTAGTCGTGTACAAGCTACAGACAGTCCCGAAACGGTATGTATCTGTTCTTAAAGTTGACTCCTATCTGCGGGATATTCACTCCCCCTTACCCCCTGATACGCGACGAAGCTTACATGATTTCGAACAGCTCGATATGCAAGACGGCGATACTCTTGAGGTCCATCAGGAGCAGATCGGAGGCGCGTACTGAGCCATCATCAAGGACGAACATTCACTTATGACGGAACTTCAGCGCGGGCGATGGCGGATGGGATTTGATGACGGCTTGCATATGGTATGGGTTTTCTAAGGGGCTTTCATTTGCCAAGGCGTGAAAGGCGTGTCTTCATAGCATTTATCGTTTCTGCAGGGCAAGAGGTCTGTAAGCATTCCTTGCTTTCGCGAGCTTGGTCTTCACAGTTCATGATACCTCTATCGTGGCTCTAGACTTGCAGAAATCAGATACAGTACATCAAAAATCAGCAAAGCGTTTCCTTGATCCTTTTTACGTGCATTTTTGGGGGGGCCTGAGAATAGATTTAGAACTACCTCGATCTTTCTCAGATCCTTACTCGTTCAATAAGTTTGGACCATCGGAACGCTGAAGGGTACGTAAGACCTTACTATATCACAGATATATTGAGGTCCCTTACAAGATCTATCACTCTCCCACCTTCAAACAATTTGAACGACCTCCCTGTCACCAGAGAGCAAGAGTACGATTAACGATCCATGTATGTTGCTAGACAAAAAGAATCATCTATGTTCATAGCTCGTCTTTCTGAAATTGATCGACCTTTCATGATTAATACTCGATCCCAGCAGAGCCAGCAACCAAGAGGTGAACTCCCCTTCAGGATTCCCAGGCTAACTTCGAGCCCTTTCCCATTACCCTTCGATCCTTTCATGTCCCATCACACACACATATATATATATATACCCAACACCATAGTAATGCATCAAACCATCCGAACCCATGCCAAACCCCTCTTTTCCCCTCCCCTTCTCCAAGAGCTTTAGTCCTCCCAAACAGCAGCCTTCGCCCGTTCCGCCTCCTCCTTCGCCCTCTCCGCCTCCTCCTTCTCCCTCTTCCTCCTCTTAATCTCCTTCTCCTTAACCGCCCTATCATAAGCCCTCTGCTCCTCCGTCTTCTTCGGCGCCCTAACCCCCAACGCCCCCGCAATCAACCTCTTCGCAACCGCATCAGTCTTCTCCGGCCGAGCCCCGCCTCTCTCCCTCTCCGCCCGCGCATCCCCAGCACCATCCGTCCCAATCCCGTACGGCGAGATGAAGCTCTGCTGCGAATACGAGTGCGAGGGCGAGATGGGCGTGGGAGGGGGCGCGGACGGGTAGTCGGCTGATTGCTGCGGCGAGAGGGGTTGGTCTGTCTCTGTGCCGGAATCTTCGTCTGAGTCTTCCCAGGAATCGGCGATGGGCTGCTGGGCTTTCCTGAAGGAGGAGGAGGACTTGGAGGGGGCGGGCTGTAGGGTTAGGTTCTTGAGCGTGTTGGAGAGTTCTGTCTTTGTTAGGTCGTGTGGACTTGGGGCCTCGATCGTGGGGATTGTAGTGGATGGAGGGGAAGGGGAGAAGTACCATTTGGTGCTGCTGTCATGATGGGGATTTACTAGTTGGGATGGGATTTGTTTGGGAGTTGAGCGTGTGGTCAAGTGAGTCTTGAAGCTTCACGGAAGGAGTTGTAAGAGAGGGAGTGTCCTGGTCTCATACATCGGGCTGGTCTCGAACCTCTGGAAATTGCGGGGAATGGCTTGTTCTTTGTGGGGGCGAACACGTTTCCACCCACATTTATCCCAGAGCTATTCGTAGGACCATGACGACTTCAAAACAATACGAGAATCCAGTACCATTCTATTTCAATTGGGGAATTGGAGACAGAAGCAGAACATGAAACTACTGCATCAATTCGTTTGAGCCTCAGGTACAGTACTGGCTTGGCTTGGCCTGGCCGGGCCAAAGGTTCTAGCCCCCCATAAGCCTTACTCCTGCGAAAACCGTTAGCATACAGCCTTTATGGTGAACAACTCGGCACGTGCTGTTCCTCAAAGGCCTTTATTCCCGGCTACCTACCACTCAGCACCAAGTTATGCTGAGCTCCGGTCTGAGGCCGAGGGTCTTCAGTTCAATGTGGTATATAAGTCCTCTCTATTGCATCCATTGGCTATGCTGTGTGATTTCCTCAACTTGATTCCTTCCAATTCCTCATGATAATTCAACAGTTTTAAAATACTGATACAGCATGTATCGGCAATTAACAGGCTTCGCGTCGCGGGGTCAGAACTCCACTTTGAGGCGGGCGTTTAGTACTTCTAGAAGGAGAAATGGTTATGAGGATACGATACAGAATCTGAAGATCGGGGAGCACACGAGGGTTATATTTCAAGGTTTCACCGGTATGCTTTCCACTCCCTTCACAGATTTGGGAGATATGTAGTTAATGAATCGGACAGGGAAACAAGTGAGTCCATGCCACTTTCTCCCACCTTTGTTACTTATGATTCCAGGCCACATCGAACGCCAAAGAATCGATAGCATGGGGTACCAACATAGTCGGTGGCGTCAGACCCGGCAAGACAGGAGAACATCTTGGCCTTCCCGTCTTGCCATCCGTTCGAGAGGTCAGTCCGATCACGTGAATTGTATCTCTCACTGACGGTGTCAGGCAATGGAGAAGTTAAAGCCCGATGCTACAGGAATCTACGTAGCAGCTCACCAAGCTCCTGGGGCTATTGAGGAAGCGATTGAAGCTGAAGTCCCTCTCATCGTTGCGGTCGCTGAACATATTCCTATCCATGACATCTTACGGGTATGATATATCACTCTCTGGAAGGAAATAGGAGCTGAAGGTTCTAGATACATTCCATGCTGAGGACGCAGTCCAAGTCCCGTCTTGTGGGCGCGAATTCGCCGGGTATTATCTCGGCTGTTGGCAAATGCAGGATTGGGTTCCAGCCTCTCCCTTGTTTCATGCCAGGGCGTATCGGCATTGTTGCAAAATCAGGGACTCTCAGTTACGAGGGTAAGTTCACCCATTTGCCTAGAAACAAGCCTAAGTAGGAATAGCTGTTGCATCAACGACTAGATCTGGACTTGGCCAAAGTCTATGTATAGGAATGGGTGGCGATGTTCTTGCAGGCACGAACTTCGTCGATGCCTTGAAGATATTTGAGCATGATGATGATACCGAAGGTATTGTGCTCATTGGTGAGATTGGAGGAGAGGCGGAATTAATTGCAGCCGAGTGGATCAAAGAATATAGAAAGCGATCATCCAACCCTAAGTATGTCTTCCAATCGAACTACGTGACATAGTTCTAACGGGCATTGCAGGCCAATTTCTGCACTCATTGGAGGAGTCAATGCAGCTCCAGGCCGAGTAATGGGTCACGCAGGGGCTTTCACTCTCCCAGGAGAGCCAGATGCACTTACCAAAGTCAAGGCTCTTGAAGATGCTGGTGTTAAGATTGTCAATCATCCTGCTAAATTCGGAGATGCGATGAAGACCTTACTTGGCAACTCTGGGCGTGCAAGCAGTGGTTCTGCAACATCTCAAGCTGGACAACGAAGAGGAATGCACACCGTGCGAAGAGTGCGTCCAATTTTCAGATCAGCGCCAAAGATAGCGGAACAGAGGCGAACACTGTACATTCACGAAGGCGATGCAATGGATATGCTCCG
Organism: Hyphodiscus sp. D1413; assembly: GCA_003988895.1. NCBI lineage: Eukaryota > Fungi > Ascomycota > Leotiomycetes > Helotiales > Hyphodiscaceae > Hyphodiscus > Hyphodiscus sp. D1413. Next base: position 402,267 of record QYAO01000003.1, read on the forward strand.
CGCAAGGGGAATCAATGCATCAGAACACTCTGGCAGGGGAGATAAGCGTCTTCTGGCCGTGGCTATCGACCGAGAAAATCTCTCTCCATGCATCATTGCCTCGCCTGGAATCGATCAAGAGAATCTCCATGCAGGATCGATAAAGTTCCCTTTCGATTATAGGAAAGGCTTCGATGCTTCTCAGGCGCACGCAATTGCGGAGCACTTGAAGATCGGTGAAACGTACAAAGCAGCTCTAGCGAAGCTGATCGACGGTCTGGTAGAGTTGTATATGAAAAAAGAAGCTTTCCTCCTTGAGACGGTTGTTGTGGAGCAATTAGGAGATCTGAAAGTCGTAGGTGCGCGCTTCGGGTTCGATGATGCTGCGTTCCGAAGCACACAGCGTCAAGCAGACATCCAAGCTCTACGGCGAATCGAAGACGAAGATCCTTCCGAGGTCGAGGCAGAGAAGGATGGCATCGTTTACATCAAACTAGCAGGAGATGGCAACATCGGTACGCTGGTCAACGGGGCTGGTCTCGCCATGAACACGGTGGACGCCTTAGCCGATGCAGGAGGCAAAGCGGCGAACTTCCTGGACACCGGCGGTAAGGCGACATCTGAGACAGTCAAGAAGAGTTTCCAGGCCATTTTGCAGGATGAGCGCGTGAAGGTGATCTTTGTCAACATCTTTGGCGGCTTGACACTGGGCGATATGATTGCAAATGGGGTTCTGCTTGCTTTCAAGGAGTTGGAGATGAGACTGCCTGTGGTGGTACGGATTCGGGGAACGAACGAGGAGGAAGGGCAGAAGATTGTGAGTCGTTTTATTTCATTTCCTTCTTTCCTGGATATAAATATTGACATGAGATAGATTGCGGAGAGTGGTTTGCCACTGCATGCATTCGACGACTTTGAGGAAGCAGCAGCAAAAGCAATAGAGCTTGCTAATACATCGTAGAGATTGCGAGATCTTTAGACGCATTGCGCATTGATATATTTTTTTAGAAGGTCATAAGTAGATGAAGGGCCCGACAGAATAAAAATAGGTTGCAAGCTGATGACCGGTTGGCCTGGATTTGTGTGATCGACTTACTAGTTGTTACTAACGACAGGGTGCATATGTCAGTTCTAGGCTTTGGGTCAGTATATTGAGTGATGTCTTAGTAGGGAAAGAATAAGGGAACAGGGAATTCTACCAAGACAGCAAGCTTTACGTAATACAAGCTAGGTTCTGTTGGTCGTTCGCAGGTTCAACCGACGGCATAAACCTGCAATAATGGGACACACTCAACGCCATGGCAGCTGGCAGCAATTGTGTCTTTACTTCATGCCTTCAACTCCAACTCCAACCCAGTAACAGCAGAACTTGCCATTCGGTGAATACTTTCGTTGAAGTTTCTGTGATCGACCAGTCAGCAATGGGTAAGATGGGCTCCACCAGACCCCCCACACAATGTCGACCAAGTGGGGTAGATCCTTCCCGCGACGCCACGGCGTCAAAGCTTGAAGTTGAACGCACGTCATACATCAGATTTGGGTCCGGAATGGTAAGGTAGAAGTGAAGATTTCGATTTTCGTACTGTGCCGGACTCCAAGTGGATTACTTTCTGGACTTCTTCAGTGAAAAGCCGCGAGAACCGTTCGTTACACCCAGAGATTCGTTGTAAGAAGAGGGGTTTTGGTGTGGTGAGGAGCCTGTCAGTCTTTGAAAGTTCGATGCCCAGAGATTATATCTGCACTTCTCCCTCCCCATCTCATGCATCCCAATACTTAATCGCACCCTCTCGTATGCAAGTCCCAATGGACAGCCTTGTCAGATTGAAGGATCTCTCGTGCAGAGACTCCGGATAAGTTGGCACAAGATCCTCGCTCTCACACGCTTGCAGCAGTAGCATTTGCCAAGCCCTATCTTTGGGTCCTTTAGTTCAGTCGATCCCTTCCTTCGTAGGGCGCTGGTGCCGGTGCTGGTGCTAGCCCCGAACTAGGATAGCTACACTGCTCTACACTTCTTAACATTGGCCTTCCCACATTCCCCTTCAACATCCCTCGAGAATTTGTCGTTATCGATAACTATCCTTCGTTCGTCGGCACGAGATTCGATATCAATTAATTTCTTCCACGGCCCCGTGTTTCGAGCGAACTGTTCCTCGACGCGCGCCTTTACATCCAGCTTGTAGCTGATAGCCATCCATCCCAGTGGTCAATGCAGCCTTCTTCTCCTCTAATCCACCAAATCTTCACCTCTACCATTGTCCATTTTCCCTCGCGAAAATGGCGTTGAACAACGACAAGTCTGCGGACTTGAATAACCTTAATAAAGACAAAGTCATTGACAACAAAATGGACGATGGTAGTAGGGATGTTGATACCGAAAAAGGCTCCAGGACACGCTTCGGGCATAGCGGCGGTGACAGAAGTGTAGGACTCAGGATAGCTCCTGTTTTGCCCCATCTGCAAGGCTATGACTTTGGTTCCGATGACTCTGGCTCCGATATCTTGGGCAAGCAGATTGAGATGGAGGCGAGCAATGCGATCCAATATCGTACCTGCAGTTGGCAAAAGGTACGCTGATTCCTGGCCATTCCAAGGTCAATCGCATGCAAAGCTCGCTACCGCAAAACTACTGCCTCCCAAGTCATACCGTTATTTCTACACTTTATTCTCTCCCGAGATCTCGGTGTTGACTGTTTTGGAATATCTGCTGAAAACCCAAACAGACAGCAGCGTTGCTCTTTTCTGAATACATTTGTCTGGCTATCATGTCCTTCCCGTACTCTTACTCGGTTTTGGGTCTCGTTCCAGGTCTCATTCTGACCGTTTTTGTTGCCCTGATCGTCTTGTATACTTCGCTCGTCGTTTGGTAAGAAGATCCTTGACGCATTAATCCAGCCGAAATTCTGACGCCGGCAGGGAATTTTGTCTTCGGCATCCCGAGGTCAGAGATGTATGTGACATTGGCCAGATGCTGTTCTGGGGTAAGACCTGGGCTTGGTATGCGACCGCAGTAATGTTTGTTTTGAACAATACTTTCATCCAGGTATGCCAGACATAAGTTCCCCGTTGCAACATAGACTCACCAAGTCACAGGGTCTGCACGTTCTCACCAGCGCCAAATATCTCAACACAATCACCAACCACAGCCAATGTACGATCGTCTTTGCAGTGATTGCTACTCTCATCTGCTGGGTATCTTCTCTCCCAAGAACCTTCGATGCGCTGTCGAAGTTGGGAACTGCTTCAGCGTTCTTCACGTTCATATCTGTTCTCTTGGCCGCAATCTTCGCTGGAATCGAGGCTCATCCATATCAATACAACCCTGACCCAAACTCGATCATTCCACTTACTGGTCTCAATGGCGGAGAGCCGACTGTATACGCTATCCCAACGAAAGGGACTACTTTCGTTGCTGGGATGAGTGCATTCTTGAACATATCTTACACTTTTGTGGGACAGATCACCCTCCCCAGCTTCATCGCTGAGATGCGAAACCCTCGAGATTTCCCAAAGGCGCTATGGGTAGTCACGATTTGTGAGATTATCTTGTTCAGTCTCGTTGGATCTGTTGTCTACGCTTGTGAGTTACTTTTGGATGCCATTCCTCTCGAATACGGCCCTTTCTGCTACTCAGCATATACTGACGAGTTTTTAGATACCGGTACCAATTATAACAGTTCTCCAGCTTTCGGATCATTGGGTAACGAGGTCTATAAGAAGGTGTCATTTTCATTCATGATTCCTACCCTGATCTTCCTTGGTGTCCTTTATGCATCCGTCTCGGCAAGATTCATCTTCTTCCGCATCTTCGAAGGTACCAGACATAAGTCAGAACATACCGTCGTTGGCTGGGCCGCTTGGGCTGGCATTCTCGGAGCAACATGGCTTGGAGCATTCATCATCGCAGAAGTCATTCCATTCTTCTCCGACTTGTTGTCCCTAATGTCCTCTCTCTTCGACTCTTTCTTCGGATTTATCTTCTGGGGAGTCGCCTATATCCGCATGCGAAGAGTAGACGGAGGAATCAACTGGCTTCACGAGCAATCAGCGTATGGATATATGATGCTGGTCTTCAATCTCATCATCATTGCCATTGGATTCTTCTTCCTCGGAGCCGGGACGTATACTTCAGTGCAGAGCATTATCGACAGCTACGCAGCAGGATCCGTGACCGGAGTCTTCACTTGCAAGAGCAATGGGATTTAATTGGGGATGACTGTCTTGGTTTTGTAGACATATGACTGGGATAATGGACGATTTCGGATTAAATAAATGAAGTGTGGTATAACTTAAAATAGCATGAAAATACGAGGTTTTTTCCAGTGTATGTTCTAGGCCATCCGGCATGGGCACTACTCAACGAAGCCAACTCCACTTCAGTGCAAGCCACAAGACCCGCCTATTTGCTCCCCTGCCACAGTGACGCGTTTGAGAACTACCCCGCAAGTACTTTCTCAAAACGGTAATCTTCAAAACATGCACTACTAAGCACACATGCGCTCAACGAAGAATTTATAATCAAAAAGCGTTTCCCATACCACTTCGAAGCATCTCCTCGGAGGAAAACTTTTAAACACGTCCGTTAAAAAGTTCAAACCCCGAGCTGTATATCTCTTTACTATATACCTCAAGCTTCTCCTTAGTAAAAGTACTGAAACTTGACCGATTGTCTATTTACCTCCTCTCGAAATCCATATCACCTAAAGATACTCCCTGATATTCAAGAAAGAATCCTCAACATGAGCAACCCAGCAATCGAGAAATACGGCTGGACAGCCGTCCCAGTAAACCTGCAAACCCTCCTCTCCCAATCCCAATCCTCCACCACCCCCGCAAAACCAATCTCTACATCCAGCATCCCCCTCCCCTCCTCCCCCCTCGCCCTCGCCGTGCACAAGTACGCGCAGGACGAACTCCCCATCGAGACCTTCAACCACTCGCTGCGAGTTTTCTACTACGGTACGCAAGACCCCGCGCGCTTGAGCCGTAATATGAGCACGGCGAACATGAGACGCGAAACTGACAGGTTATCCGACGAGCAGGGAAAGCAATCCTCGCGCACGCCTTCCCGGCGTGGTCCACGCCCTCGTTCGACGAGACGTATTTCCTAACCTGTCTGCTGCACGACATCGGGAGCACGGAGAAGAACATCACTGCCACGCTCCTATCATTTGAGTTCCAAGGCGGGCTCCTCGCGCTCAAAGTGCTGGCCGATCTAGGCGCCCCGAAGGCGCAAGCGGAGAATGTAGCTGAGGCCGTGATCCGGCACCAGGATCTAGGGGAGGTGGGGAAGATCACGAGAGTGGGTGCTCTGGTGCAGTTAGCTACTATTTTTGATAATATGGGGGAGAATCCGACTTTGGTGCATCGGGAGACGATTGAGGGCGTGGTGGGGAAGTACCCGAGGAAGGGGTGGAGTGGGTGTTTTGCTGCGACGATCAGGAGGGAGAATGGGTTGAAGCCGTGGGCGCATACGACGCATCTTGGGGAGGAGGACTTTCCTGAGGGTGTGAAGGGGAATAAATTAATGGCGCCTTGGGATGCGTTGCATTGAGGATGTTGGGTTTGGAGAGAAAAGGCGGATCTGAGTTTTGACGCTGAAGGTTCAAAGACGAGATAGAAATAATGTATATCGGAACGAGGCAAGATGTAACAAATTTAACTATGATAGACGCCTCTACTTCATCTTGTACGTACTTTAACAACACATCAAAAGGCTACTGCACCAGAACACCCACCGAATGCAGACATAACAGAGGCAAATGATTGGCATGATTTCAGATTCTCATGGATCTCGTGTGATATTGCAAAGCGCTGACAGAAGCAAAAACACAAGGAATTCAACAAGGGAGAGAATTGAACACAAAGTGTTCCACATTCCTACCGATCAAGCCTTCAACTCCCTCTCGATACAAGGCCGACATAATACGATGGTCTCCTTTCCAACCTCTTTGGGAAAGAATGAACCATCATCGAATCCTCCATTACAATTCGCACAGCGAAAGCAACGATCATGCCATTCCCCACCCATTGCTTGAACATATTCACCGATCACAGCCTGCTTGCACTTCAAACACTTAGGAGCTCGTCGCTCAGTGCGCTTGGTCTGGCATTTCAGGCACCATGCATATCCATCCTTCTCAATGTGGCTCATTCCCTTCTCGAAAGGATCACCACATTCTGCGCAAAAGAAGTGACCGAAGTGCCAGTGCTCGCTAAGTGCGACCGTATGCTCACCGATAATAGGTGTCTTGCAGTGCTTGCATCTAGGAGCGAAATTTTCGTGCCAATCGAGATGGCAGAAGTAGCGTAGCCTCTCATCGCCATCGTCTGCCATCGTCTGACCTTCAATTTCAGGAAGCTCTTCACCGCGAGCACGCCTTTGAATTCTATCGATACGCTGGGAGCGGTCGAGATCTGGTTCGGGGCTGATTTCAAGGGCTTCCAGTCCAGTTCCACATGAGAAACAGATGAAACATTGAGGATGGAATCGTTCCAATGCTCCGCGAAGTGCTACTACACGTCCTTCAATTGGTAACTGACATTGGTGGCAGGTTGCTGTTGCCCGTTTACCTGCCGGTGTCCAATGGCCTCTTGAAACTGGTGCTGTAGCATGATGCCGAGGTGGAGGTCGACTTGCGGTCTTTGGATCCGGTAGTGGTCTCTTTCCAGCGCCTGGATTGGGATTGCTCGGCTCGATATTGATGGTAGGAACATCAGGTGCTGAAACAGAAATAGAAGGTGCGTCAGGAAAGTTGATTGTAGGGACAGAATCTGGAAGATTGACGACGGGTACGGTGACAGCTCGAGCATGATTTATGTTGACTGGGGGTGTGTCAGGAAGTTGAATTGTCGGGATAGAGGTTGCGTAATCCGTCGAATCTGAGCGAGCAGGTACGCTCTGCCTTTCACGGCCGGAAGACCGGTTTTCGAATATTGATCGTCTTCGCTCTTCTGGCTTATCATCAGCCTCTCTTGGCTTCCAATTCTTATCAAAGCTTACGATTGGGCGTCCCAGCTTGTCGCTCACAACTGTAGGAGTTGGTAGCTTTGGACTTCGGTCTTTCATGCGCATGCTGGTTGCCTGTCGGATTTCTTCACTCCTGATCTCAAGACCATTTTTGGTGTCCTTCTCTGGAACGGCAGGCTTTTCTGGAGATTCTTGCATCTCCGAAGCCGTTTGTGGTAGAGGGTTGGAAGTGTATGCTGGGTTTCTTGATTGAGACGGTGGATTGCGATGGATTTCTGACATCGAAAGCTTCTTGGTGGGTTCTGGAGGTGTGCTATTGGACCGTGGGTGGATATCTTGTGCAAATTGAACTCTGTTCAAGGGATTCTTTGGCTTAATGCGTAATGGGGCAGGCACATCTCGTGCTTCGGTTGAACGCCCGCGATCTGGAGTCCCTTCTTCAGGTTCCTCCCATATCTGCTCGCCCGTGAAGGTACCCGCAACTTCGCCACTGATATTTCTCTTCGCACTGCTTCTTCTCTGTGAACTGCCTTGAGGTCTGACGACCCTTGAGATGCTGCCGTATGATTTGTTGACCGTTGAATGGGAAACTTCTCGCGAAGACTCCATTGACTTCCGAGCCATGGTATCCGGGCTTGCATTGCGTTCAAGCCTGGAGTAGTCGGAGAATTCACTCGAAACTCTGCTGCGTTGTGAATAGACACCACCACTGCTACTTGAGCCACCAGAAACAGAGCGTGGAATATCTCGTGCCAGGCCTGTGACCATTCCAATGCCTCCGTAACGTCCAACACTCTGGGTTCTCGCATGTTGATAACTATTCTTTCGAAGGTGGTCCTTGTATCGATATGGGGCATCTGGCTTGATAGCTTCTTCTGGATTCTGGTGCTGATAAACTAATTCCGAAGCTTCATTTTGTGCGGCAGCATGTATTCGCATCTCTTCAGCCTCCTCTTTTGTTAGATCCATATCCTCCATTGCTTCTCGCAGAGCCACAGCCTCTTCTTTTTCCATCCATCTTTGACCGCGTTCAATGTATGTCGCACTCGGTACAACATCAGAAGGTTTGAGTGGAGCAACAGGTGTGCCTTCAGAATATTTTCGGCCGGCCATGCCGGGGTATGGTTGTTGTACAAGTTGCCGATCAGTACGTGAGGTTAACGAGGAGTGGTTAGATAGGGCAGACTGTGCACGTCTGTGTGAGAGACTGCTTGCGGAGCGTGGACCAAGATCTGCCGTCGAAGTTGCTGGTTGCTCAAGAGAGTTTCTTGTGCTAGAAAACACGATGTCGGATTCGCGACGACCGCTAGAGGGTTGAGGTCTGGCACCACTGGGACGACTAACACGATTGTTTCTCAGATCAGCTAGATAGTTGCCTGCCATGTGTCAGTAAAGAGCTGTATTGTGATACAGTTAGGAATGAACAACTGACCAAACTGCTTATCGGACATGTAAACAGGACCAGGCGGAGTGACTTTGCGATTCCGGTCCTTGGACTCTTTGGACCTGCCTCGAGACAGCATGACGCTGAATGAAGCGTGGCTTGATGATAGGGAGGCCTGAGTTTTGTTTGTCGAGCAAAAGCAGCGTGATTTGTACTTTCGTTGGAGCGCAATCGAATATGCTGTGCTATAGGTTCTGGATGCTTTGGAGCGAGGCGAGGATGGGGACTCAAGCTTTCTTTATCTAGGGGGGGAAATTGAAGGAAGTTCCACAATTTTAATAGAATATTATGGTAATAGGTACGAGTAAACAGTGCAACGTTGGGTGATTCAGATTTTCTTTGTGCCCAAGGTTACGACTCAAAATTCTTGTTTACAGTAGGCACGGTGCTGGCCCAGCAACCGTGCCAGCGCACTCTCCCCACCCCCAATGTTCCATGTGTTAAAACGACGTGTTAAAACTTTCGAATTCACAAATGTTTATCAACTAATTTCAGTACCAGAATTTATATGAGCTTTTCATTGTCTGCAGTCTATTTGGTGGCAAACAAAAGGGCCAGCGCATTGCCCTTAAAGAACTTTCTATCCTTCTCCCATCCCTTAATAGAGTACCTTCCGACCGTTAGGCCAGCTACAATCACTGCCGGGGGAGCTACTCTAGGAACCTTTCGAGGACGCCTGTTGAAATGACCGATCAAATGAAGACCTACGTAGATAGCAGTCCAAAATGCCATCTCGTCACTTGGCTCGCAGTAGCCATTAATGACTCCTAGTCGCTAATGGTAATCCCCTTAGCTTACCTTGCCGCTTCTACGTCGATTAATAGCTTAGCCGAGATCATAGGATCGGATAGCCGACCTGAGCGAACTCCCAATCGATGACGAACAGTTTGTTGGTTCCACCTGGCAGTGACGGCTCTCGCCACGGAGTATTCGGAAGTAGATTGTTCTGCCACATTTGGACCCGGAGAGCAGCTTACTCGGGTCCTGAAGTCCACGTAAGAAGGGAACGGAGCGAAACCCCAAATTGGAGCCAATAGCTGCCGGGCTAGGTTGGGGAGAAGGATGTTGACTTTTGGTGAGAGGTGGAAAGTCGGTTTAGAAATCTGATATCAAAATCAGCACCACTAGCACTATATTTTGTATTGGAGCAACTTTATACTTACACAGTGAGTCATGTTAATGTGGGATTTGGTGGCTACCGAATCTGCGGAATACTTGATTATTATGATCCTATTAGCTATAGGTCCATCCTTGGATAGGAAAGGGCTAAGTAAGGGCGCCACAATAAACAAAGCAGCTGGCTTGCTACTCAGCGATGGTAGTGAACTGCTGGTGTCCCTGACAGCGGTTGCAAAACATGCGTAGGGACAACATCTTCCTCTATTTGCTCGAGCGGCGCCATCGTGCCAAGTGCTAGGTCGATCTGGAAAACTGTGAAGATTTCAAAAAGGATGCTGAGTATGAAGTGATTGGGATACGAAAAGAGCTCATTGGAGACGCTCCCGTTGTTGCCCAAAATTTAGCGAGGTCGGGTCCCATCTACTTCGTAGCCATCTCTTATCATCACCCACATTCAACACATTGTTCCTTCTTTCAATCACACAACCTCCTTGCATTGATGTCGTCGATTTCAGAACTTCTCGACCCAACGGACCTGTCAATCACCGCCATCTGATGGTATCATCCATGCATTACCTACCTTTTACAATGGGAATCCATCTCGCTGGCGATTCTCACTACTCTTTGGAATCGGATATCTCTTGGGACGACGCCATGAAACGGCTGATCCATCTGGCAGAAGTCCATATCGCTAAAAAGGTTTGAGGGATTGAAAGAGCTCATACCTTACCCGTCTGCAGATGTCCTGTCGGTGGTATCATGCTCCATTTCAGGTAGTCAGACATTTCTCATAACCCTCACTCTCGTCAGCATTCAATCAGGAACCGTCCGCAAACACTTTCCCCACCTGTCAGTCAGACACCAGCAAGGTTTGATACTCTCATGGTATTCTTCCACGGAAATGCATCATTCAATTAGGTAACAAGTGCCTGGATCGGACGGCACATTTAGTGCAAATCCTTATTCCCGACGGTTTGCCATTTCGCGGGGTAGTGCATCTTATGAGCAAATCTCTTTCACCTCAAGATCTTCTTACTTTATCATTATGACTCAATCTCTCGTGGCATGATAGAATGGAAAATCTCTATCCATTTCTCAAGCCTTCTCTCATATCTATGAACTGATAATAGGACCTTGCTGCTTCGATTTCCATGCTCTCTGCCGACGCCTCTATTATGGTGACTCGGGTATCAAACGAAGCCGTTGGGAACGACCCGAGTCACGGCCATGGCACCGATGGGCATATTTCAATGGATTCGGAGAAGACACTAGGGCTCGAAGAACCAGATCATAATCGAGAAGACAAGCAGGGTGACGCTCCCCCTGACGGTGGTTATGGTTGGGTCTGCACCGCCTGCTGTTTCTTAATCAATGCTCACACCTGGGGAGTCAACTCCGTAAGTCCTACTCCATGCCTTGTCTTCTGATTGTAGGCACCAAAATTAACAATTTGCAGGCCTATGGAGTCTTCCTCGCACATTACCTCTCCAACGATACATTTCCTGGTGCATCATCCCTCGAATATGCCTTCGTAGGCGGCCTCTCGATTTCACTAGCCTTGACCATCTCACCAATCGCTACAATTTGTGTAAGAAAATTGGGTACGCAAGCGACACTCTCAATTGGGATCCTTTTCGAAACCGCAGGGCTTTTAGGTGCATCATGGGCAAATAAGATATGGCAGCTTTTTCTCAGTCAAGGATGCAGTTTTGGCATCGGGATGGGCTTCCTATTCGTCTCCAGTGTTGGAATCGTTCCACAATGGTTTTCAAAACATCGATCCTTTGCCAACAGTATCGCCGCGGCCGGTAGTGGTATCGGAGGCTTGATATACTCTCTGGCTACGAACGCAATGATCAAATCTATTGGTTTAGGATGGGCTTTTCGAATTCTTGCGATTGTTTCATTCTTTGTGAATGTCATATGTACTATTCTCGTCAGAGACAGGAATAAGGCTGTCGGATCGGTGCACTTGGCTTTCGACATGCGTTTATTCAAGCGGCCTGAATTCCTTCTTTTGCTGGGATGGGGATTTTTCTCCATGCTGGGCTATATCGTCCTTCTATTCTCTCTCCCAAATTATGCCCGAAGCATAGGTCTTTCGGCTCAACAGGGATCGGTGATAGGCGCGTTATTGAACCTGGGTCAAGGTAAGTTTCGATTTTCGGCAGATAATTCGATTTGTAGTTGCTAATTGTCCTAGGCTTGGGACGCCCCTTTGTTGGCTACTTTTCAGATGCTGCTGGGCGTATCAATCTCGCAGGCGCTTGCACCTTTTTATGTGGGCTGTTCTGCTTCGTTATAGTGAGTGACAAACCTCCTTTTCAAAAACATCTGGACCTTGCCATACTTCCCCCTACTCTCAAAACAGTTTAACAATTTTTGACCACAAGTGTCTGTTGATCTTTCGGCGATATAGTGGCCTAGATCTCAATTATGGAAAGAAATTTGAGTCATTGAGATCTGACTCGCATCCAATTGGTCATCCTTTGGGCAACTGTCAATCCTCCACAGAATACCAGACTGACTGCGGATCTTTTAGTGGATATTTGCAAAATCATATGGGGTGCTCATCTTCTTCGCCATAATCGTGGGAACTGTCTCTGGAACGTAAGTCCTTCATCCTACAAGAAAACTCGGTCGCATCGCTGACTATGCAAAAAGATTCTGGGCAACAGTGGGTCCTGTAGGAGCAGAAGTTGTCGGTCTTCAAGTCCTACCTTCCGCTCTCTCGATTGTCTGGGTAGTCTTGGTTTTACCATGCACATTCGCAGAGCCAATTGGACTGGAATTGCGAACCACATCTGGGAACACATATCTACACGCCCAAATATTCACAGGCTCTATGTACGTTGCCGCAGCTTTATGTATGCTCTTTCTGAGAGCTTGGAAGATCAATGAGCTTCAGAAACAGACTGTGACGAAAGAGAAGCGAGAACAAGAGATACGGGACGACGATGCAGTGCCTCGTGAGGGCCCAGGTATTTCAAGGCTCATGAGTAGGACAGCGAGCGTCAAAAGCAAGGTCGACGCTGCGTGGTCGTGGCAACGCGTTTAATTAGACTAGAACATACAATTGAGCCTGGGTCGTAGACACATTTGCCCTATTCCCGGGGTTTCATCTGGTCATGAAAAGAGATACTTTCCCAGTATGATATGATAGTGAATATAGATCTGAATAGCATAGAGACAGTTAGGTAATTAGAAATCGGATCAAATTTCGAATATCTCTAACCATTCGAGCGATTAAGATTCTCACTAAGGTCCACTCATCTGTAAATGCTAAACAATTTCTCTAGCTCACAATAGTTCCATCACCAGATAACAAATTATTGAATCGATATATTTGTTCATTGCAGTCATAGATGTTCAATTGTATACTGTATTTAAAACCAAAACGCCAAATACCACTCTACTCTACGCGGTCCATCAACCGGACGCTATCCTCAGCTGAACCTTTTGGTCCATGGCTAGGATGAACTTGACTGTGATACGGATTCACTTCGCCCAACTCCAACGCTATGCAGACTTTAGTCGAAATTCCACTTTTAAATGACCGAAAACAACTCCAGATGAGAGACGCGATTCCAAGGAAGGCGAAAAGGATTTCGATGAGACAGGCCAAGATATATGCACAAAGAGCCCCAAGAACTCCCGAGAAAAAAACCCAAATGCTGAGATGCAGTGTCGACGACTTATTGACGGGAGTACTCACGCTGGTAGTTCCCCTCACTAGGAGCGAACGCTTTGTTGGTGTTCGGCTGTTCAGCGCCATATCTTTCTCTCCAGTCACCATTATCCATGGCAGATGGCTGTTTCAGCTCCTCGATCTTGGCATGTTTGCCCCAGCCAGAAAACTTCCAGCCTGCGCGGCCGATGAAGCGGCCTGGATGGAAGATTGTCATGATGATGAGTGCGAAGGACATTATAGTGGATTCGAAAATAATGAATGGTACTTGGGCGTTGGCGAGCTTGCCGTCGAAACCGTGGGCCAGTTCGGCGACTCGGTAGCAGGAGCGGACCAGGATCAAGATGCTGGCAATAGCGCATGCTAAGGGATTATGTTAGTTACATGAGGGAGGAAGAACAAGAAGGTAGACTTGCCCCATACGAAAGACTTATAGCCTTTGGGTGATGCTGCCACCCCGGACATTTGCGATCTGTCTTTCTTGACTTTGAGGAAGAACTCTGCGGCCAAACCCATGAAGAATACTAAACTGATGACCTGGAAGGAGAGACCTGCAACCATGATGTTAACACCTTCGCTTCGGCCAGCTTTAGTGGAAGCCTGATCTGCGATGCCACCGCCGACGGATTGAAGGATAAGGGCAATGACATCGGAGGTCATGAATATGATTGAGTAGGCTTTGGGCGAAAGACGAGAGTTGTAGATTCCGTAGTTTACAATGATTCGGGCTAGAGTGAGATAAATGGCCGCTGTGAAGAAGACCGGAGCGATTGTCAAACAGATGATATTACTGGAATTCATTAGTCTACGTTCATCCTCGTGAAGAGTTTCTAACTTACATCAGGAAGTCGTTCTCGTTGAAAACGTTGTAGTGCATTGATAGGCGTCCAATATATCCAAGAATTTCCAAAATTAGGCCAAAGCTCATCGCAACTGAATAACTCCATGTTCGATATATACAAACGTAAATGAGTTGTATGCATAGCAATAATGCGAAGAGGACAGCGAATATCGCGTTGCCTGGCAATGATGGAATGTAGGTCACGGTCCCGTATAGGTTAATATCGCAAAGGGCAGGAGTACATTGATCAATGTTGGAGATATTGGATGCAATGCCCGGAAGGCCAAGGCCAGTTAAGTTTTGGACCATGTTGACTGTCTTTGCGAAGAAATTTGAGGAAAGAGGGGGAAATGTTAAATGGGGTGGGAGTTCTAATCGTTTTGTTATGGAGATGACAGAGATCTGACAGAACAGAGGAAGCGAAATGGTTGCACTTATAATCTGAGAGGCACAGTGATGGCATGTCGCACCCTTTCACTTGATCTGTTGGCTATTACCTGGATCTCTTTGGTGTTGTTGGTGTTTTGGGGGCCTTTGGCTTGCATGAGGCTGAGCATCCAACTCCTGCCTTACCAGAATCAACCAATGAACCTTATTCGTGGCGACGTCCATGCTGACAGCTCCCGTACGCTCCCGCAGCGCTCCTGGGGGCGGGCTCCTTTATCCTTGAGGAATAATCTTATATTCTATCCAATGAGATGAACTTATTCGGGCGGTTAAACAAACTGGACTACTTCGGCCGTAAACGTCGCCCTCTTCTGTTCCAGAATACACAAGGGATCTCTTTGCAACTGTGCAACACCAGCACAGCTCGTTTCATCTTGAATAGAATGCGCCTCTTTTGTTGGCCGTAGGGCAGAGTCGCATCCTTGCTGACCGCAAACAGAACGAGAGCGAGATGGATGTTTGACAGATCGACCTGGCCGTACAGTGACCTGTGCTGCAGCCCTACTCTGCCTTACCTTTCTGTGTTGCCCCGCGAAACAGCGTTCAGCATCTGCTTTTAGCGACAGGCCAGGATACGGCCGTGTTCAAATTGCTGTGCCTCTCCTCATCTGTAGACCGAATTGATATGACTGGAGGAACAGGATGGGGTGGAATGAAAGCTTAAGTTCTTTGGAGGGGGGAGCGTCGCGCCGGGAAGGCTGAAACTCCAGGAACCAGCACGATTCCGCCCGGTGCGACCAATCCATAATCAACCAGTTATTCGATTTGGGAGACCTGCCTTGCCAGCGTGGATGTCCCCCCTATGATACAATTGCTCTCACCATCTATTCGTAGTATCTTGACGAGCAGCTCCCGTCCATCTATGCCGTCGAATGTCTATGCGCCAAATTTCGACTCCTTGAATGGGTATCTAACCTCATCGTCCTTCCTCAGCCAGATCTGCTTCTTCTTCTTTGAGACAACATGTTCGACCCAGACTTGCTTTGCCTTTTCCTTCATAAATACTCGTATGTATCGTGGATCCCACAGCTCGCTGGCCACGCCGAGATCTTTGCAGCAGCGCATCAATGCGTTCGATTTGCAGCCCTCAGTAGCGGTTGGTATGCCTTCGGGCGAGAAAAAATCCTGCTCGCCTCGTGCGACTGATACTAACCTGCAAAATATATTATTTAGCGTCTATACGTATTTGAGATGCAGAGAAATCTGTACCTTCCATGTGCAATGAGAGCATACTCCCTCGTGACGCTCTTCGCTGTGACAATCGTCTCGCCTCTCGGAGCCAGACCCCAGGCCCCGGGGCCAAATGCTCTGTTCAATATCCTTCTATATTTGATCTCAGGCAGATATATGATTCCATCTGGTTTGACCTCCACGTCATCGAATGGTATCGGAGCGAGTAGAATATCTGCAGCCTCTTTAGAGAAAGCTACGGAAGACAATCCGTGAAACGATTTCGTCCAATCTATCTGCCGGGCACCTTCATCCAGGACCAGCGGCTCATCCGCGAGACCTTTCGTCATATCTTTGATTGGGGATACATCGTTGATGGAAGCACTTTCGGCATTTGCTTTGGGGGCATCGATGGGTTTGCGGGCATAGTTAGCAGGCGGGCTGGCTGCGTAGACCTTTGATGTCGAAAAGGCTCTCGAGGAGAGGCGCCGTTGGAATAATCGTGGGGAGTGATCGGGTGTGTTTAATCGTAGGGATGGATTCCTCAGACCTCGAGGTATCGATGGAGCTTTTGATAAGTTTGCGCAAACAATGCGAGGTCCCAGCATTGCCATGATCTCGTTGCTGTTGATGAGAGATGGACGACGCGACATCATCAAGGTCTATTGAAGGAACGCGCCAGAACATCATCCATGCCCCAGCCCTTTTGGTCAACAACACCACGAACAAAAATCCCAAAATTGATTGGAATACCTTCCATAATTTCTCATTAAAGCCTCATTAGAGCGGAGATATAATTTGAATACAATTGTTGTTACAATGCCCGACCAAGCCAGAAAATCTCTCCTTGCCAACTACTTGTACTGTATCCGCCACGCATCAAGCATCTTTCATCTCGGTCCTCTTATCATTATGCTGCTTCTTCCAGCAAGCTTTGAAGTTCTCTAGCTACATTCAATGCATCAATTAGCTTCTTTTGCGCCCAGAAAACCCCTCTCGTCCGAGCCTGGTGTTGCTGCACGTGATGTTCTTCTAAAAGCAAATCGCTAGATCTCTCACCTCTTGCTTGCATTCTCTCCAGTCTTTCTTCTCGAAATAGCAGTCATTCATCTTGGTGTTCTCAGCTACGTTGCTGTGAGAATAGGGTCACCCAGCACTGAACCTCGGGCTGGTAACTCACCGGCACATCCTGTGCTAAAGATCCGTTTGTCCCTGCCGCAAGGATTTAGTGTTGACATTCCTGCTTGAGGGCTGTAATTCTTACCAGTCATCCGGCTCATCATCCTCGGCCTGCGAGGTACTCGCTTTTGAATCGCTCTCGGAAATCGACATTGTTGTTTCTGGCTTTAGTAGGAGTTCCGAAGATCCAGTGTGCGAGTGAGAGTGTGTATGGTCGTGGAGAGCTCGGCTGGGTTCCTGGGCCGAAATGGTGTCGAAGAAGCTGAATGTCCTTGTCTATTCAGGTAAACGACCCACAAACAATCAAAAAGTAACAATTCTAAGTAAAACGATAGGCAATGGAAGCACAGTAGAATCAGTTCGCCACTGTCTCTATACCCTACGGCGTCTGCTGTCACCAAATTACGCCGTTATCCCCGTGACTGATATCGTCATCCTAAAAGAGCCATGGACAGCCTCTTGTGCGCTTCTTGTCTTTCCAGGCGGAGCTGATATGGGCTATTGCAGATCACTGAACGGCGAGGGAAATCGCATCATCGAGCGATACGTCCGACGAGGAGGTGCCTATCTTGGATTCTGTGCAGGAGGATACTACGGCAGCTCGAGATGCGAATTCGAAGTAGGTAACCGGGTCCTGGAAGTCGTGGGAAAACGAGAACTTGGCTTCTTTCCTGGAACTTGTCGAGGGTGTGCTTTCAAAGGCTTCGTATATCATAATGAAGCTGGAGCAAAAGCGGTTAAGTTGAAGGTTGAGAAGGAAGCATTTAAGAGAGCTTTGGTCCCTGACACTTTCCGCTCTTACTATAACGGAGGCGGTGTCTTCGTTGATGCTGGCAAGTTTGCCGATCAAGGGGTTGAAATATTGGCTACCTATGTAGACGCGCTCGATTGTGAGGGTGGAGATAGACCAGCTGCGATTGTATACCGCAAAGTTGGTGATGGAAATGTTCTGCTGACAGGAACCCATCCAGAGTGAGTGTTCTCGTCACGTCGTTTCATTCTTGACTACTAACTTCCTGGCTAGATTTGCTGCTGTCAATCTTGATCCACAGTGTTCAGTACCTGGATACCCGAACCTGATACGAGCTTTGGCCGACGATGACGAGCCAAGGACCAAGTTCTTAAAAGCATGTCTAGAGAAATTGGGGCTGATAGTCAGCGAGGAGACAACTTCGGTACCTTCCCTTTCTCGCCTACATCTTTCATCCCTACATCACTTCCTAATCCCCGAACTACTCTCGTCGTGGGAGGAAATCATTACTGTGGAAGATGGCGAAGAGTACATCAAGGGAGAAAACGACACGTTTCATCTTGAAAAACAAAATTCGAGATGGTCTCTCAATTCTCTCGTCCAGTCACTCCCATTGCCAGTTGTATCTGGTTTCAAAGCAGAAGACAAGACTGACCAAGTGGATGGCGCTGGTTCGGATGATAGAATCCTCGACTATAATGCAATCACAAAGCGTCTCATTCCACATGAGACTGATTGGGCCGGAACGAAAGAAACGCCATGTTTCAACCACCATGCATTCTATGGAAACTTGAGGGTCTACCAGCAGGATAGATCGATTGAGGCGGGAGAGTTTGGGAAGTATCTCATGTACGGAGAGGTTGTCACGAGTACCAACACGATGTTAGAGAAGTAGGTTACGTCGTTTGTCTTCTAGGAGTTGGCTAATGGAGTACAGAAATGCGAAGCTTCTTTCAAAGCTTCCCACAGGCTTCACATTTATAGCTACGACACAGATTGCAGGTCGAGGTCGTGGTTCAAACGTTTGGGTATCACCAGCGGGATCTCTAATATTCTCTGTGTGTATGAAGCATGCAATGTCGCTCAGTAGCACTGCCCCAGTTGTTTTCATACAATATCTCGCGGCGATTGCGATCGTTGAAGGCATCCAGTCTTACGACCGAGGGTATCAAAACATTCCTGTGAAATTGAAGTGGCCTAACGACATTTGTAAGGTCAAAGAATCTCTCGTGTCATAGAGATCTGCTAATTCAAACTAGATGCTCAAATTCCCTCCAAGCAGGGCAAAAAGGAGTACGTCAAAATCGGCGGCATCCTCGTAAATTCCTCCTACTCATCCGGGAACTACGATCTTGTCGTCGGAATTGGTCTGAACGCCACCAACGCCGCGCCCACCACCTCTCTCAATGCCCTCTTACCGTCCAACCTAGCACCTTTCACCATCGAGAAGCTCCTCGCACGTATCCTCACAAAGTTCGAGACTATCTATACGCAGTTCTGCAGAACAGGGTTTGATGAGAAGATCGAAGCGACGTATTACAAGCATTGGTTGCACACGGATCAGATTGTCACTGTAGAGACGGAAGGAGGTGCGAGAGCTAGGATTAAGGGCATCACGAGAAACTGGGGATTATTGAGGGCGGAGGAACTGGGGTGGGAGGATCGGCCGACGGGGAAGGTGTGGGAGTTGCAGACCGATAGCAATAGCTTTGACTTCTTTAAGGGACTTTTGAAGAGGAAGGTATAGGTGATAGTGCGCCGCCGTATATAGGAATATTTTCATGCATCAAAGTTTGAAGCTCGCCTGAAGATTTGTGCATTTATTATATATGGTATAAAACATCTCTCCGATTTCCACTATCCTGGCGGAAACCCAAAGTTGTCTTCAGGATATGGATGCAGTAAATTTCCCATCTCCCCCTCCTGCGTTAACCAAGCATCAAGCCCCTCCCAAATCGAATCATCGAGCATCATGGGATCCAACATCAATGTGGGGTCAAGCGGCATCGTTCCAGTCGCTTCAATTGGATTCTCTATCGCCACTTGAGCATTCTTCTCTGCAGCAGCCTCCTTTTCCCTTCGTCTCGCTCTCAGCCAGCCGACCATCTCCATCACATCAGCCACTATTGATAAGGGTGGTCGTTTGTTCACTCGACTATATTCCGCCAAAGTCCCTTGCAGTTCTGCGTTGGCCAGAAGCGAGACGATTCGTGCAATGCGAGCAGCTTCGTCCAGGGAGTGCCTTGACCACGTTTGCAGCGTTGAGTACACCAGTCGGATACCATTCCGCGCGAGCTCAGACTCGGCCAGAGGAACTTGCGAGCTCACGGCGAGGAATTTAAGAAGGTAGAAGCCGCTACTCAAAAGAATCCAGAACGAGTGTTTGGGGAAGGCCCGGTATGGAGTTTCCTGTGCTGAGCTGCTCGGTGATGAGTACAGGTGAGCGATGCGAACGGCTGTCTCGAACCCGAGGTACCAGATCGACTTGACTTGAAGATCCATGTGATGATTTACGGTAACCGTGGTTTCGCCGAGGATAGAAAAAGCGTACAAACTTAATCTTGCACCGAGGAAACTGAGCTCTAGGTGTGGACTCCCTGTTGCCAACACCTGTTCTGCTAGGATCTTTAGTTCTCGATCGAACATGAGGATCAGGGAACTTTTGACCAGTGAGCCACCTCGTTGGCTCATTGTTGCTGAAAAACGGGCCACGTTTCTTTCAATCTCGAATTGGATTGTCAAAGGGTCTAGCGAATGCATCAAAGGCCCTGGTCTTGAGAATTCGTTGAGATCCATTGCTGGCCTAATCAAATTTGGGAGTCCAAGATCTGAGCTCAAGCTAGAATTCATGAGATGAGAGGTAGTAGTAAGTTGTAGGAGACTTGAGCTTACAATGTACTGACAATATAACACCCAAGCCATGTCCTTCGACGGATTTCCATGTCCTGTGCAGAAAACTGACTGAAGTCATACTCCCAAGTCGCGTCAGACTGGTGCAATCCCATGCGTATTGCTGCGCTCAAAGCAAACCCGCAGTAGTTCCAGCTCGAATCAAGGAGCTGCTTCCGAACGGGGATTGGCCAGAGACAGAAG
Source organism: Hyphodiscus sp. D1413 (assembly GCA_003988895.1). NCBI lineage: Eukaryota > Fungi > Ascomycota > Leotiomycetes > Helotiales > Hyphodiscaceae > Hyphodiscus > Hyphodiscus sp. D1413. The sequence continues at coordinate 422,945 of QYAO01000003.1, forward strand.
AGAAGAAGTGAGTGGATTGTTTGTATTGAGCGGACAGTCTGAAGCAGGTGACGAGCGAGAAGCGTTCGATATGGCTCAACTAGATTATCAGGGTGATGAGAGGCGATGAGTATGATTGTCCAGAATAATAGAGGGCTGCTTTGGTGAAGATTGTTGATTTTCATCCTTGTATCGAGGATTGGGAGATGTGGCATATAGTATTTGGCGAATCTAAGCAAAGTCAGAGAATAACTATTTATACCTTGAAAACTTTTCATACTCTCTAAATAGCTCAGCAATTTGCTTAGAATTCAGCTGATACCCCCCCAGGCTTTGAACCGATAACTGAGAGGCCGCGTTGTCAAGCTCATCTAGTCCAAAGGGGTTTCCAGTGTCCAGTTGAGCCACACCGCTCTCATTTTGCGGGAGACTATTTGTCCTTTGCGGATCCGTCAGAGGTGAAGCTGGAGATGCAGAATCCTCATCTTGGAAACTTCTCGCTCTCTTAATGCGATCCAACTCCTTCGTCACCTCTTCAAGCCTCCTATTGCCCCTGGTTAATAAGCAGATATCGGATAGTAGAGCCCCACTTACCCTCTCACGGGAGTTCTCTTGAACGTCGCATCCGTTCTACATTCTCTATTTTGCTTTCGACAATTAGAACACGGCGCTGGGAATACATCCGCTGCATTACATTTTACCTATGTGCATTAGAAACGTTGTCTCTTTAATTTTGGGGTTAATACTCGCTTTGCTCTGCCGACAGTTCGTGCATGACGCTCGTTTGGCTTTCGCTCTGGCATCCCTATTCGTTCTCCCGTTTGGCATTGGAGGCATTACTGAGTCATCCTCCTTCCCCATGAGTTTGATACTCTCATCGGTAAGCATATTCATTGTGGCAAAGAAATGGCGGATTCGCTTTCTGGTGTGTTTTGCGTTGTATTGCTATCCGAAAGTGCTCAGCGAAGATCGGCTTTGTAGCCGGACTGCGGGGAAATCACGGGATTTCTCGAATAGGCAGTCCCCTTTATGTTTCTCCCGAACGTGCATAAGGATTCGAGCCTGTAAAACATTCCAGAAATTTGTCCTCTGCGCCGCCACGTATTCAAGTCTGTAATCGCTGGATGTAGAGAGTGCCGTCTGGCGTGGATTCTTCGACCAAGCGGTTGGCTTTTATGAAGAACGGTATTTACTCTAAATTCATATGTAGGGACTGAAAGATTTAGATGTCAATGTGAGAGCATTTGCTGAAATTTTCATTGATCAGAACTATGTCACAAACCCTATGAAAAGTACCTACGAGAAGTACCTATGAGAAGTACCTATGAGAAGTACCTATGAGAAGTACCTATGAGAAGTACCTATGAAAAGTGCCTTGTAAAAGCACCCAGCATTTTGATCTCCATAATACATCTTCTATCGCATAAAACATCATATCGGTGCTCGCAATCGTAACATATCACCAGAACTCTAGCTCAATACTTCGAGTCTCAGCCTTTTTAAACAATCCGCTTTCAACCGGTCACTATGAGTTGACGTGGACGTCGCTTACCGGGCTCACCGACTTGGAGGGGAATGTGTCGAGGACGAGCTGGAGGAGCTGGGTGAAAGTTGGTGATGTTTTGAAGGGGAGCAACCGTAGCAACCGTAGCAGCCGGGGCAGTAGGGGCAGGGGCAGGTATTGGAGGTGGCTGAGCAAGGTGAGCTTGGCTTTGCTGCCTCAATCCGAGCATGCTCGCCTTCTTTCTGAGGGCCCCAAATCCACCACGTCCAACCGATGGAGTGGGACTACCAACAGGAGTGTTTGTAGTACCAAACACGCGACTCGCCCAATTCATCGGTTCATCATCAGACATGCGCCCCCCCTTCGGCAAGTATACTTGATCGCGAGTATCGTCTCGTGCATACGCCAACTGCCACTTCCAGAAACTATCTTTGGCTTCACTCGTAACGCACAATGTCTCCAGGTACTTGAGTGCTTTCTTTCTTCGTTCTGCCCTCTCTCTCTCCATCAAGCCATCCGCTGAGTCCTGTTCTTTCATCTCCCACGCCCTCTTCTTGTCCCATTCATCATCATCGGGCTTTAACTTTCGGAAGCTAAATTTCTTTGCGAGAGTCTTGATAGCTGGAGACTCAGGGCGCGGCTTGCAGATGTAACGTGACAAAAACTTGGGATCAGCTAGAGCTTTTTGCATGACTTCTTCTTGCATCTGACACATGATGGTCTGAAAGCGGCCGCACCAGTATCCAAATTCCTGAGCACTGTCAATCTGACGAATATTGGTCGTGAACGTGGGAACAGGCGGGGAAGAATCTGTGGTGATGGATACTGTGGGGGAGCTGACGGCGAGATTGACGGTTGACTTGATGGCGTGTAGACTACATTAATCAAATTAGCACTGCCACCATACGAGTTTGTCGAAGGAAAACAGCAAATTAACATGAAAGAGACTTACGTAGGGCTGGAACGAGAGAAGGTCTTCTGAAGGGTGGAGAGCATGCCGATGGTTCGTGCACGAGGAATTCCAGACTGATGACCTGAAGGAGAGATTGGGCGGAGAAGGGAATGAGTCTTAGTTGGGGGTAAATTCTGAGTAGAATTTAGCATACAATTTCGGGTGGTGGAGCAAAGTGGACGTACCTCCTTGCGGCTTGATAACTCTGGAGCAGTGAAGTTACGAGGTGAAGCTCTGCCCTTGAAACCAACTGGAGTTGGAATTCTTGTCGGTCTCGGCTTCGACGGCGGTGTTGATCGTTTGAAAGTCGGGAATCTCGAGCTCTTTGGAGTCGGCTGGCTGAGATCATCACGAGAAGCTGACGCAGTGAGACCACACTTCGCGACTGTAGCAGCGCCGTGACCGGGATCTGGACGATGCTTGTACTCAACAGCGCAGTATTGGTCTGCCTGTTCAGAAGCCATCTTCTTAGCCTGAACGAGGAGTCGGTCCAAGGATCTTTCAGGTATCGGGGGAGTGGGAGGTAGAGAGGAGGGGATCGGAATGTGTGAATAGTCGGCCTTGGGTTCGTTAGCTACCGGTTGTCCCAATTGCGCAACTTTGATTAGCTGTTTGGGAGGTTGATTTTGAGTGATTGGACTGCGAGCAGTGTTGGAAGTAGTGTTTTCGGTTGCGGTCTCTCCCAGTTGCTCAGCGTCGAGTGGCTTTGGCAGATTTTGAGAACGAGCGATGCTTTTAATGGTGTTTTCAATAACTGGCTGCCCCGATTGCTCAGCTTCGAATGGGTCCTTTGGGGGTTGGGCTTGAGAGAACCGAGAGCGGGCAAAGGCTTGAAAGGCGCTGTCAGTTGGTGGCTGTCCGGGTGTGGCAAGCTCGTTCTCAGAGAAACATCGAGGAAACGGACGACGACGAATCTTCTTGATGGCTTTGAGTCTTTCAGCTTCTGAGAGTCCTGCTGTATAAGCCTTGCATGGCCCCGGGGAGGCTTCACCATCAGAGCTTCGGCAGTACGTGTCTTCACTTTCTTCGACTTGACTGCTCTCCGAATGTGTTGACCAAGTCGCTGATTCCTCAGAGACCGAATTACGACGGCAGGTTACATCTTCGTTGCGATTGTCTGAGGGTTGGTCTTGCGATTGCTCAGAGAAAGGCAAGGTCGAAGCAAGGTGGTTGGAATGATTGTCGTTGCGAGCTCCATGAGCGCGACTGACTGGAGCTTCGCGTCTCAAGTGTGTCGAGTAATTTCTTTGATGCTTCGATGAACTCTCTCCATTATTGTCAAGTGGCCAAGACATCTTGAATGTGCCTTCCTCGTGATATGTCGGGGAATTTGGAGGTATTTGACCGATTGGTCAAGAGGTGAGGTGGAAAGAGAAGGAGACAATGACGAAATGGTCAGTGTGGGTGAATATAAACCCTGGCCACCTTGGGAATCTCATGAGGGAGCTAAACCTCAACAAGGGACTCGGAAGCGAACTATTCACTTTGAAGCAAAGCAGATCAGATCACTTACGAGATTCCTTAGGATTAAAGAGAGAAGAGGTGAATTAAGCGAGGAAAGGAAGTATCATGCGCCGGCTTGACACTCCTTCATTCTAGCAGAATAAAGCAAACTACCTGCTCGCTGCCACGTTCAAGGTCATCAGCAATCTACAGCACAGCTTGCGGGTGGAATTCATTCCCCTTACTTTCTCCATTCCATCCCTCAATATCAAACTCAAACTTCAAATCCGCTGAGCCTCTCTTCATTGGATTTCCATGCTCATCGTACAGTGACCGCTCTCTGAACGACACGTGCCCTTCCCAATCCACCAAGATCACAGTCTGCCTTTGGGTGCCATAGACTCCAGTCATCACACCCCGACTCTCGGCATCTGGTCCTTCCACTGCCTTCAATTTCTCCTCTGAATGCCCATTCAGCATTGCCTGGCCGTTCACTGGCTCCGAGCTCGCAATCTGATCGGCCTTGAGTATAGTATGGAGCGGCTCTGGTTCACCAATCGAGGGGATAAATATTGACTTCCTCAACTCATATAAATATGTTTCAAAGTCTCCGCCATCCTGTGCTGGCAATGTGTCTGTATCCAGAACGGCGTAGAGTTCGTCAACCAACTCATCCTCTCCCAAATCTGCTTCGATGGCTGTCTCGACAGCACTCAGCACCTTCTCTTTCCCAGTCTTGACCTTGGGCCAAGTTACCGGATCGGAGTATGAGGTGTTGCTGAGCCCATAAACCTCGCCCCTCTTTCCCGCAATCCATGGGACATCATCCGCGTCCGCACTTCTGTTAGAGACAATAGCCATAGGTTCCAGCTCATCACTGAGATTTCTGCGCTTCCTCAATTTTCCACAGACCAGCGAGAATCCGCCAACACCTTTGACTCCCTCGCCACTCAACAGATTTTGCACAAATTCTCCGGTGGTTTCCTCCTCAGGTGCTGTCAGCCACGCTGTTACCATACCACCTCGACTCCTTGCGCCTTGTATTGGGTTATCTGCGGTTTCCGTTTCTTTGAAATTGGTCAAAACAGCAAAGTTGCCAGTCTTCGTGATGCCTAGCCATGTCCCTTGTTCCGCACGCTGCAGATCTCTGGCAGAGAGAATTTCCTGGTGATGCGAGGTCCACCAGTGTGGTCTGCTTGTAGGACGGAGAATAAATTCATCACGATTGTCGATTATGATGATGGCGTAGGAGGGATGCGCTGTGGTAGCTAGGACGATACACATATCTGCGTTGGGGATTGTGGAGAGTGGATGGGAACGTAGGATGGTTTTGGGAATTGGATGTTTGGCAAAGAAAACCGGGGTATCATCGAACAATAAGGAAAGAGAAGACTCTAGATATGCAGGGAATAAATAGGAGATCAGGTCCTACATCGCATCGTGGCAAGTTTTTTCCCCCTTTGCATGGCCTGACCCGTGGTATAGTATGCTGCTTTGCTCTGTTGGACGACTGACGTCCAGTCCAGTCGAGTCTAGCTAAGATTCCAGCCACCTTCAGAAGGAGTTCTCAGCCACAGGGACCACTTTTGGGCCGTTTTCGGCAGCTTCACTCCTCAATCGCCGACGGCTGACTAACAGGCAGACAAGGCTGCAGAGGACCCGTTGCCATCAGTCGATCACTTAGGTAGCAATTATCAAGTATCTCGACTAGTACGAGTCTTCTCTTGTTTATATGTGTACGCTTTTTTGGAGACACAATTCAACAGAAAACTGTTCGGGGCAGATTTGAGTGATTTACATTCACAATAAGACCACTCGCTCACTGTCGGCTCCTTCAAAGCTGATAAGAAACGCCGCTAGTTTGCGAGACCTCGTGCTCGTGAGGTTCCCTCTCCCCATGACCCGCTGCTGACTCTCGAACCCCGTATTCGCCTTCCGTCGAACTTCAAACTCAGTCTCTGGACGACTTCAAAGCCGTCCTACCTACAATCCCCAAACGACTGCTCTTTCCGGCGTTACAAAGAGATCGAATGTGAATCTGCCATGATGTTTGATACATTCGCGAGGCTCTTATCGTAAGTATACCCCGCCACTCCCAAGCCGTAGACGAAGCTCACAAGACAAACAGCTCTGTTCCAACCTTCCTCTTCCCCGTCTTCGCATCCTACAAAGCCCTCAAAACCTCTGATCCTGCTCTTTTGACACCATGGCTTATGTACTGGGTTGTACTCGCATGCGCATTGCTCCTTGAATCATGGGCCGGCTTCATTCTCTACTGGCAAGCATCCGTTTGTAAGATCGAGTGTGAGCTCTGCTAACAGATGCACTCCAGGATTCCATTCTACTCCTGGTTCAGACTCTTCTTCCTCCTCTACCTCATCCTTCCACAAACTCAAGGTGCCCGAGTTCTTTACCAAGAACATGTCGACCCCTTCCTCCATAATAACGAACTCGCCATTGACGACTTCATCTCCTCCGCGCACGACCGCGCAAAGGCAGCCGGTGTCGAATATCTCAAACAAGCCTTCGAGTTGATCAAACAACATCTCCTTGGTCTTCCACCTAAAGAACCAACACCTCCTTCAACACCTTCCGACCTCTCTTACACTCAAAGCTTGATTGCACGCTTCAACCTCCCATCTGCAAGACCTTCTTTCCCCGCGAATCCAATCGCTGGTGCGACAGCAGACAACTTTTATTCTCTCCTCGCCTCCGCAGTCGGTGCTGCGACTTCTTCTAGCCCCTCAACCATCCCCTCCCAGACAAACCGCGACCTTTCGAACTCTGGAACCTTAATCCCACCTACAGTCCAAGGCGAGGACCGCTTGACGTTCATTTCCGCCCAACGCGAACGTCTCTCCATCCTCCTCTCCGCTCTCGACAAAGAAGCCCGCAATCTCCAAGGTACAACGGCCAAGGGCTCCGCACCACGCAACATGAGCCTGTTCTTCGATGGGAGTAACAGCAACAGCGAGGAGGAAGTAGGTCAGAGACCCAAGAGTGCGACGAGTAGACTGAGCACCCGGAAGAGCGAGGTTGATTTCGAGAACATTGATGCGGAGAGTGGCAGCGAGGAGGTTGAGAATGGACGAAGACAGACTGTGAAGAGAGGCCAGAGTGCGAGTGGAAGTTGGTTGCCGTGGAGCTGGGGCGCAAAGGCTGAGACCTCTGATGCCAGTGTTGATACAATTATGGCGGGAAGTGACGACGACAAGGCAAAGAGCTCTGCTGTTGATGCATGACTTTCATAATATGAACCCATAGATTGGGATGGTTTGGGTTTCGGAGTTTTGCTGGGTTGGGGAACAGGTAGATTGGTGTCTCACGGCTTGAGCTGGCTGGCTTGGAGTATACAGTCTCTATGGCGCTGGACATGGGTTCGGCGATACTACGATCATTCATGAGCACAACATACATATCTATGCAAGTAAATTCTCTGCGATTTCTTTGTTATAAAAGTGACGGAGCCTTGGTCTGGATTCACCCTAATAGTGCATGGACTCCTCAATTCCCGAAGAGCTCAATAGTAAGTCGAACAAGTACGGCTTCTTAGAGTACCAACAATAAATGTCAGCGGTTGTATGGTGCCGGTGTCTCACCTCCGTTGAGGGGAAGGTATTTGTTTACGACCCATTCAAGCATGTCGTTTTTGCTGTTTTGTTGCTTTGCTGCACCGCGAGGATGATAAGCCGAGCTCATTACTATAATGTAGAGGGCTTTGCTAGAACCCATAGTCTGAGCTCTGTAAAAGACTATGTGGTTTGCTCTACCTCACAGGATACTTGGGTGCCATTGCTTTCATATCGCAATCAATAGGGGGAAGATCTTCATAAGAGAAGAGATGTACAACCTCCGGCAGCTTGCTAATTTTTTAAGTTTTCGTCGTTATGACAAAGGATTTTGACTTCCCTATTGCTGGCTGGATGAAAGCCTGAGCTCTTACAGTCCAAAACATTAGGCAACTCATATACTAGTGCCTGATGTTCTTAATTCGTCATTGTTTCACAATTATTTGAATATTAAAAATAGGTCGAGAGTAAGCTCGCGAACAAAAAGATTTATTCAAAGAGTTTTCGCTCAAAAGTATAACTCTTGCGGAGTCAAGCTTGGGAAAGCTGGGCGCGAAAAATACTTGTGGTTCTGTGGTCGAGCTCTCTTACAGAAGGAATATTTAACTTACATGATTTTCCACAGTGCGTCGCTATGACCAGACAGATCCAGTGCCGTGTAGCACAATGTGCCGCGCAGATGCAAGATTTGTCGCCGTGACCGGTTTCATGGGTTATCTGATTTGCTGTTAGTAAAGAATTGCAAATAGACAATGATAGAGATGAAAAGCTCGACCACAGATTTGTTAGTGAGATAATTTGGCCTACGTCAATATATATAGAGTTTGGGAATCAAGTGAATTGACGCTGCTATCTTCCGTACGCCGACATAGCTCATCGGCTATTTCAGGGGAAGTGGAGCTGCTTGACAGTGACCTGGATTTGAGATTGCCTTACCCTCGAACATGACTATCATGGGCGAAAGACAAAAAGCAATTAGATCTATTAAGGACAAGTTCAGCCTCAAAATGATTTAATTCTAGAGTAGGCTGGCTCCGTCGCAGCAATCTCGTGAACTTTTGTTGAAGGAACCCGTGACGGGTCGCAAGAGACCCTACAAATTCCCCCACCTTCTCTTCCTACAAACCAATTATATAAGAAAGTAAAAACATGGCTCTGAACTTGATATGATTTACACACAAAGCCATGGCACGGAGTTTGGCGGCATTGTGCCTAAGAAGGGTTGTCCATTTTGCTCGTAGCAGGGCGTACATGTACACTTCTTCTTTCCCAAATGGAGATGTACGGATTGGCATGATGGCCAAGCCTTCGGAGAAAGTATCAAGAGAATCTTTTGAGGCACCGTGAAACCTCCAGAATCTGCGTCTTTGGGCTTCTTGCTTCTTTGATTCGATGTTACGCTCTACCCTCTAGTAACACCTCCATCTTACCCTGTTGCGGTCAGAATTCCTTACCTATCAGGTGCAAGGTCCTCATTCCAGCCAAGTACATACAAAAGCAATAGAGAGCACAGTTACATGCCAGGAGATCAAGCTTCGAATTTGTCTTGCCCTCTGTAAGCGCAGAATTATGTGTCAGACTCAGCAGAGCGTTGTATACGTTCACTTATTCAATTTTCACTATGGAACTAGATAATACGAATTTCCAAAAGCATTTTATCTTTCCAGTGCTACCGAAAAATTGCTTTTGGCAAAGCTGCTTCTATCCGCGAAACAGCGGGGTCATCTGTTCAAGTCTATCCTGTCGTCGAGACATAACATGATTTTCCAATCCCTCCTTATAAGTGAGAAGGATGACCTATTTGGAATTCTCGCAGAGGTTACGCTGTTAAATGGCACTAAGATTGACTTCTGGAGTGGCAAGGAGAGCATTGTGCTTGCAGAGGAGGAGAATTGGTCGCCAAGTGCTTTCCGAAACAGTGGTTATACAAATTGGTGGCTAACACATCGAAAGCTGCCGAATGCCGATTGGCTTTTGGTCAGGCTTTCAGACAATTCGGAAAATGGGGACGCTGGGAAGGAAGGATGGTATCAACTTGGAAGCTCTCCGCCGATTTCTAGCGCTTACTGTTCAGTGCAAGTCATGCCGATTCGTGCAAACTTGGAAATCGTCGACTGATCGAAGCACGCCGAACAATTCAGTCAGGCTGGATTCTTTGGGATTTGAAGTCAAAGGTTTTCCGATGTGAATGATTGACGCGCGTTTTGCTATTAAACACAAGCATACATACAGCTGTAGAGTACCACGTGACAGGTTTCGGACCGAAGTCTGTGCGCAACTACACTTCTCCACCTTCAACGAACGAAGTCTTAAAAATCATCAAACTTATGTCTTCAGAATTGCAATCTTTGTTTGAACTGGGAGATAAGCCGTCGATCGCCCACTTACATTTGATACTTACCTACTGAACAATCCTCCCGATTCAATGTGATGCAATCAGTAACTTCACGATAGCCGATCCTACCTTCCATACCCCTGACTACCAAGGCTGTACGTTCAAGCTTACCCTGCGTCCTTATCAGTGTCCTATCACGAAGGATTCGCCGCAAACTCAGCACGTCTCCCTTCTCGCTGAAGCTTTCCCTTTGGACACTCGATAAGGGGAATGGCATGACGGCAATTTGAATTAGTGGAATTTGCCATATCGAAATGTCGAATCCAAAGATACACAAATCACATACCTATGCAAAGCTAGTATCTCCGCTTCTGCAATGTGGCGATGGCATCAAGCTGATGGGCAGCACTTGTGATATTGTTCCCAGTTCAACCAGTCATGTCGCACACTTGCTACGTCTAGAACATGCAGCGAAGCGAATTGCAATCTTCTACGATTATCAGCCACCCAGAACAACCAAACAGTCACACCATTGCTCACGCTACTAGTCGTGTTACCCACGGCTTATATCTTGTCAGGAATTGTTCTGAAATCTTGGAACAATCATTCGGCAGTGGAACCCCATTCTTGATCGGGTCATCGTGCCCCTGCATGTTATGATGCTCCACCCCCATTTCGCGGCTTGCCCGAGCTTGTTATCGCCCGAGGAAGTGCTTGGGAAGTATATATTCTTCGAGGTTCCATGCTCTACCCAGCCTGGTATTTCAATGCATTACAGAGCTCAATACATTCTCATTTCACCATGAAGTCCGACGATCAGGTCGATATGTCCGAGGATAAGTCACCCAGTGACATGTATGAAAAGAACCGGTCTTCAGATGCTGAAATCGGACATGGTGATATCGTCGCCGAAGAGACCACAAAGCGGGGACTCAAAGCTCGTCATGCACAGTAGGTGTTGGCGCACCTCAAAATTTCCAATTGAACGTGTTTTGGGAGCAGCTGCTCTCAAGGCACGTCTCGAGATCATTCATTCTGAATGAAGCAGTCACTGACTTTCCCGTTACCTAGGATGATTGCACTTGGGGGAACAATCGGTGAGTAGGATCGTTGTAGTATTATGAATACATCTAATAAATGAGTAGGAACCGGTCTATTCGTCGGCAGTGGTGGTACTCTTGCAAGGGGTGGCCCATTGTTTATTCTCTTGGCCTACGGACTGCTCAGTGTATTGGTCTTCTTCGTTGTCACTGCTATCACCGAGGTTGCTGCATATCTTCCCATCAGCGGTGGGACAATGAGTTACTATGGGCACCGAAACGTTTCAAACAGCCTCGGATTTGCGATGGGATGGTTATACTTTTACTCGCTGGGAATCTTAGTCCCTTACGAGATCACAGCTGCTGGTCTCGTCATCGACTATTGGCCTTCCGACATCAACATTGCGGTATGGATGTAAGCTCTTGGTCTCATGGAATGGAATAATTATAACAGTGCTGATTTTGTTGACAGCACCGTCTTCATTGTTGTCATCGTGGGGCTCAACCTCCTACCAGTCCAATTCTACGGAGAGACTGAGTTCTGGTTCGCCTCTTTGAAAGTTTTTATGATGATTGGGCTACTAATCCTCTCATTTATACTCTTCTGGGGTGGTGGACGTAAGTTCTAAATCATTCGAAGTATGAAAGTCGGTCTAATCCACGTCTAGCGAAGCAACACGGCATTTTAGGGTTCCATTACTGGAAGAATCCCGGTGCGACCACTACTTGGCTCGGATACAGTGGATCGACTGGGCGTTTCGTGGCTCTGCTCGAAGTTGTCATCTTGTCGGCCTTCCCTTTCACATTCGCTCCTGAGCTTCTGGTTGTGACCGGCGGTGAAATGAAGTCTCCTCGACGTAATCTACCCAAAGCCGCGAAGCGATACTTCTACCGTCTCGTATTCTTCTACATTGGATCCGTTCTCGCTATCGGCATCATCTGCCCCTTCAACGATGCACGTCTTACCGACGGTGGTGTTGGCGCAAAATCCTCTGCTTTCGTAGTTGGTATTGCAGATGCGGGTATTCATGGATTGGGGTCACTTATCAATGCGATTATCATCACCTCCGCCTGGTCTTCTGGAAACTCGTTCCTTTACATGTCGTCTCGATCGCTTTACTCCCTGGCTGTTGCCGGAAATGCTCCCAAGATATTCACAAAGTGCACCAAACATGGAGTCCCATATATGGCAGTCATCGCCGCGTCGCTTTTCTCGCCGCTTGCATATCTAAACTGTGCCTCGAGTGGCTCAGTAGTATTTGGATGGTTTGTGAACCTTACAAACACCTCTGGATTTATCTCATGGGTGTGTTGTTGCATCGTCTACCTCCGGTTCCGAAAAGCGACTCTCGTTCAAGGGCTTGGGAAGGAGAATATACCTTATCAGTCCTTCTTACAGCCTTATGGTGCATGGATCGCCATGGTCGCTTTCACCATCCTAACCTTGATCAATGGTTTTGATGTATTCTTCCCCGGCCGCTTCAATGCCAGCTCGTTCTTGACTGCGTACGTTGGAATCCCGATTTTCTTTGTCATTTTCTTTGGCCACAAGATTTTCCACTGGCGTGAGCCATGGGCACACTCTCCTGAGGATGTTGACCTGCACACGGGTGTTGATACTGTGATCGCAAATGAGACACCTGAAGTGCCTGCACAGAAATGGAAAAAGAACCTTCAAGGGTGGTTCACGTGATTGGACCAGCAGTTGGGCATAATTGCTTGAGGTGTGTGTAAATTAGAATCGAACATGGAATCAGACGAAGCCAAGTGCCATACTATTATCAATACAAAGATGTCGTTATCAAATACGTCGCTATTAAAAGCTGCCGACGCTACCAATTTGGTTTCGATTCACTTCCAAGCTTTGAGGAAGAGACTTCACGGACGATTCGCGTGATAATAGAAGAAAGGTGGCAGGCGCCTGCATAATATCGAGTTTGAACGAAGCACCTATCTGATGATTGTTGTATCCAAGCGGGATGATTTCGTAACAACTTAGTAAGTCAATATAAGCTTGCAGTAGGCAGTTTAAATGAAGTCAAATGTACATTTATTTCATTCAAGCTCGTCTCTCGCTTATGATACGTATAATGCCGCTTTCCATCTCAAAAGACGTGGGCAAGAAGTCCAGTGATAGGATCATAGCCACCGAATGCAAATTTCAGCGTGTTTGTGGTAATCTCCAAGCCCTCAGGTAGAACATCGCCAGCTGCTACATAGAGCTGCGTAATCATCTGCGCGAGAGTCAAGAGGTTTGTTTGCTTCGCCGGTGGTCTCCATCCTTCCGCATACGGTAGCCTTTCTTCCTCTATTTGCAACGTCAGCAATTGATAAAAAGGGCACAAAACAGATACAAGGGGCTTACCAAAGAAAATCTTGACATATTCCAAAGGAGCAACACCAGTTTCGGGATCACCCATGACGGAGATGTAAAGAGCAGTCTCTCCGTAAGATAGAACCAATTGCTGAGGGGTATAAGTGAATTTAGGATCCCTGGCTGTCTCCGTCTGTACCCGGTTGAGCTTGGCTTTCGCAGCAACAGCTATGCTGGTATTGTCCATTCCGTCATAGAACGCCAACACCGTAGCAAAGATTGACTGGTTGAAGGAGTAATTGTCTCCGTTATTCAGACTGTAATCAGCCCTGCTTAAGGAGGCGTCATGCTCAATAGGGAAGTTATGCTCGTCAAGATCGTTTAAGTTGAAGGAAGTAGCAAGGGGATCTTCAGGGACGGAAAGAATACCAGCTGCCCCAATGGCTATCGAAAAATCCGCGCCGACGCTGCGAATATCACCAAATCAGCATTGTTCATTTAAGGAAGAGCCAAGAGCCGCGAGAACATGATCACACAAGATGTACTCCGAGCCTAAGCATGGAAGCTCTCGAGCGAGCCGGAATGTGGGATCTGGAGGAAGTTGATTTGTCTCGCAGATCCCGAAATAATCGACAGAAACGCTGAGAAAATGCTCACTTCAATCCGTAGTCCAAAGCTTTGATGAGCATGGGTATCGTCAGCCCTTTGCCGTCGTGTGGTAAAATACCATGGTTGGCAAGCGAATTCAAGCCAGGGCATGGTGACCTGACCTGTCAAATTCTTAAGGTAAGTACTCTTTATGAGGCGAAATGAGGAGCTAAGAAATTAAGAAGCCAAGAAATTGAGGAACTGACATCCCCTGGACCTGGAGGCGACCAGGTTGAAAAGTTCTGGGCCGCAGCGACGGAGAAAAGAGCCACGACGACAGTCGTGAAAGGATACATTTTGGACGGCGTGCGCTAATACTTGGCGAAGAGTTGATGAGTTGGGATCCAGAACACTCAAAACAAGCAGGAATACATTGTCTGCTTGCGGGGACCCTTTTATCATCATCATCCCTAATTTAGACCTCGGTGTACACAACGGAACCTGGAGTATCCTCTCTTAGCTCACCCCAAAGGAACTATATCGTCATTTGAGTGATTAGACTTGTCGATCCCGCAGCCAAAACTATCCTCTAGAGATTTATCAAATCAGAGAACAGGTATCGAAAGAAAACATTGTTAACCCACCAATCATCGACAAGCTCTCGCACTTGCGAAAATATGGCCTCGGTCCCCTCTGAGCGGGCCAGACTTTGCCCCACTAATCGAGATATTTTGAATTTGAATCTCCCACATCTCCGCATTGTTTGATCTCAGTCAGAAATTCAAAGACTCCATTTGTATGATACACGGAGGCAACCACCTCAAAGACAGCGAAGCCAATCCAGTCCACGCCATATGTCTGTTTTCCCGCGCCTCCATGCCAATTTTAGCCCTCATAATACAAGAAGGCTCGAAGAAAACATTATCGTGTAGCATGCATTAATTAGGAAAGTTCTTCATGTCTTGCCCGCCTCCCTCATAGTGCCACAGATCTCGCAAAAATACCATCCCTCGCTCGCTATGCAGAAACAAATCTTAAATGACCTGCGACAAAGGGAGAACGCCGCTGGTGGAGTGATACGTTATGTAACAGTGTCGTCTAAAGAGGTTGGATGATAGGTGTTGGAGGGAATAGGAGGTAGTAAAGCGAATATGTGGTTCGTAGCGCACAGCCGATCTCGTACAACTAGATTGAAGCTCGAGTTTGGTTCAGATTACTCGTGGCGGTTGCACCAAGGCTGCAAAGCGATCAGCAACCTTTGTAAAAGTTAGCATTTTTCCTCGATATTTATGGGAATAGAATATCACCTCTGGAGATGCCTTGATGAATGGCAAGTCAAAGAACATGTATTTCTCGTTCTTGACCAGCTCGACGATCGTGATTACGAGACCCCATGGTTGTGGCCAATGCGATATGACTCTTTCGAGTAGAATTCGGGTGATCTGCTGACGGATATCAGACTCTTCTTGGTCGTTATGATCACTACCAAAGAGCTCCAAAAGCGCCTGGCTAAAGTAATGAGTGTGCGCATTTGCGAATCGCAGTTGATTTACGATGCTGTTGATCAGGTGGTATCGAGCCTCTGGACGAACTTCGTGAATGAGCATGGATAGCAGTGCCGCGTCAGGAGATGCCTGTACGTAGGTTGGACCACCCTTCTGCGCCGCACGAGCAACTGCCTGTTGGCCAACATAAACAACAAGCGAGTCGATCAATTTGACATCAGCAGTCAGAGGAACAAAGCCTGTGCCGGTCGCGGGGGCCTTTTTTCGTTGTATTTCGTGAGCAATGTGGGCTACCGCATCTTCGGACGGTCCTCGTTGCAATGCCTGATCAAGTACATCAAATAGGCCAGTTTGGCGCAGAGGAGCCTGAACATCGTTCGAAAATTCTGGAGATTCACGAATATCGTCCAGGCGATCGACCTTTAATCCCGCTTGCATTGGGTCTGGCACCTTAGCGTGTGGCGCACCAGGGTTTGCATTAAGAATTAAGTTGTGAAACTGGACACAATAACTGGGTATGTTGGCTCCCAGTCCGGAATGATTTGCCGCCACAAACTCTGGATAATCGTGTTGCAAAACGTAGAGAACTTTTAGCACCCCGCGGTAGATGTCTCTTGTTACCCCTGGGATATGTAAAGCCTTGAGGAGCTCAGCCAGGTAGGACATCAAACTTTCCATAATGCGAGAGTATGGCTTCCAGCCAGTCTCGTCAGGGAGCTTCATCATCATGGGAAGAAAGTCTCGGTGAGCAATCAATGCGAGCCAGCCAAATATGAATCCAGGGAAGTACCACGGCCGAAGCTTGAGGAACGTATCTGCAAACACCATAGTGATCTGCTGTCGCTCAAACTCGGTCAAACCTTCGTTAGATGGTCGGAATTCACAGAGTATGGTTGAAAACAGCCGGAAGAATACTTTCTGGTTGAAGTGTTCTCCACGGGTGACATGATGGTGATTCAGTACCAACACCACAAGGGACAATGTTAAGTCCAGGAATGCTGCTTTGTCACCTTTGACTTCGCCCTCTTCTTCGCGTGCTTTGACGAGCATCACAATGAGTTTGGCAAGCGAGTCAATGGGGATATAAGCCTCGTGAATACTGCCATTGTTATGCAGGTGTGCCTCGAAGCGATCGACGGAAGAGTCGATAGACAAGCGCAGGAACAGGCAGAGGTCCTCCTTGTTGTTGATGAGCTGCTTCCTGTACATCTGTGAGATGAATTGTGGTGGAGCCTTGTCGGAGACGTTTGGATTGTTGCAAAGGTGTACCCATTCCTCGAAAACATAATCCATCTGTCCTTGGCGGGCAGCAAATCGATCATCCCCAGTTCGTCCAACAGACTGCGGAAGGCCGGACGTGGTGAGCTTTTCCTTCAGTGCCTGCCCAGATTCCAAAGTAGGCTCTTCGTTGATCCACTGCCACGCGACTTCCAAGCTATTGGCGAAATCAGCGTACAAGGCGCTAGGGCGATCATTTAGGAGAACAGTGTCGAGCAGAGCAGACAGGAATTCCAAAGACCCTTCCCTGCGCTGAGCTAATGCCTTAGAAGCAGCTGAGTCGATGCGTTGCCATTCCAACATCTCGGCTCTGATCAAAGAGATCGCCAATGGGACACTAAGAAGGTTTTCATTAGGAGTTTGTGCTATAAGTGTCGCAACTCTGTTGGCGGTGCGGCCGCCAATCCGGCAAAGGTTTTCCAAGACGTGAACCAAGCTCTCGACGACGAGATCCTCGTCAATTCCGCTGAAGAGCACCCCACATATGTGATCGACGATGAATATGTCGTATGCATCTGGACCTTGAGAACTTCTGATTATCAAGCTGTATAAGGCATCGAGAACATCGAGAACTGGATGCGGTCGTGGGAGATCTGTGTAATGCTTCTCGGGTGCCTCCTTTGCGACGCGTTCTAATTCTTGCAGAGTTTTCTGCACTCTCTCTACCAAGCCTCTGGGATCCATCTGGAGTGCAGGAACTCTGCCATTGGCCATACCAGTATTGGGCTGAGGGTATGACGGCTGATTGAGATGGGGCATGGCAGGAGGTTCGGCAGGAGTTGGCAAGCTGGGTACCGCGGAATAATCTTGTAAAATGTCATTTGCAATCGATCTTGTTGCATCAGATGAAGAAGCCACATGAGTTGTGCCTCCCAAGGATGGTGCTCGTGGTTGGCGGGCAAACTCATCGTAGATGGCCATCTGTTGCTCATTGAGACCTTCCATGGAAGGTTGTAATTTGTAAGGAGGCGGGATTGTCCAAGACCACCGACTGAGTCCTGGGTCGACATAAGGTTGTTGGGGCATGGTCTGTCTGTGAATACGACGACTTTCTAATTCGGGTTCGATCATCTCCTCAATCTCAGGTACAGCTCGCTCTTCAGCTTTCTTTTCCACTTGACCGCAGGCTAAATCAAGATTCGAATTGACACACATGATGATAGTCCCTTCTGGCAGGCCTTGCGGCAGCTCGGTGGACAAAGCTCGAATATAGTTGGTCATGCTTGCTCGCAAGGGCTCTTTAGAAGTTACCAGAGCAAGGCTTCCAGCTGTCTTTTTGACCATATTGATCGCTGCTGACCGGACGCGAGACTCATTAGGTTCTGTAGCAAAATCTTTGTGTATCATCTGAGCTGTGGAGATAGCCGCAATGGTGACTGAGCGTTCAACAACAGGAGAGATAATTTCATGAACAGCCCGTGTAATTGCAGTCCGCACAATCTCTTGCAAGCGGCCTTGATTGACCATGTCATTGACAGGGGGGTACACAAGGAGTGGCCCAAGATCTGGAATAGAGGACGTGATTTCCTGGTGTGAAAATCTTCCGCTCACAACTGAGCCATCCATGCCGCCTATTTCCAAGTTCTCAAACGGCAAGAGATCTTGAGGAAGGGGCTCTGTAGGCTCTTCGACAGGTGGAGCGCGGGTCATCAGTTCGGAAGAGGGTTCGATAGTCTTGTGGTCCAGTTTGAGATCTTTGCATAGGACTTCGATCTCGAATTTCAAATTGAGCTTCAGCTCCGCGTGATGATAAAGCTCCATCAGTAGGTGAATTATATCCATGAGCCA
Organism: Hyphodiscus sp. D1413; assembly: GCA_003988895.1. NCBI lineage: Eukaryota > Fungi > Ascomycota > Leotiomycetes > Helotiales > Hyphodiscaceae > Hyphodiscus > Hyphodiscus sp. D1413. The sequence continues at coordinate 441,240 of QYAO01000003.1, forward strand.
CGGGTTCGGAGGCTTGAAGACTGTGGAGTATTGGCCTTGAACAAGAACTTTGCAGACGAATGGGATGACGATTATCAAGCGCTGAGTGTCGAAAGCTTCTAGGAGAAGGGCTTTGAAGGCGATATTCTTGTGTTTGATCGGCTTGTCGCGAGCAACTGTCAAAGACCCCAGCCAACCACCAAGATTCTTGAGATGTGTTCGCTCCACCGCAGAGGTCATTGTGGTTTCGGCGTTGAGCATGCGGATAACGCTTACAAAAGTTTCCCGCAGAACCTCAGACCAAAGCGATTTTCTCTCGAAACGCTTCACAAGATCAAGGTAGAGCTTGTGATAATTGGGTTGCATCTTTGCGCGCTCTTCGACGAGATGTTCGGCGAACCACTTTTGATGGCTCTCATCTATGGCATCTTCCAGCTCACCGAACTTGGACTCAAGATTTTCTCCGGATATGTTGTTCAGAACAAACTGGACTCTTTCTTGTATATCGCCGCTGGGTTTGGTACTTTGTTCAAACGCAGGTGGATCCACGTTCAGAGAATTGAACGGAGGAGCACTTGACTCCACTGCAAGCATAGAATTAATATGACCATTCGTAATCCCCCCTCCATTGGTCAGCTCATTTTGAGTAAGTCCTGTACTACTGTGAGGTGCTTCCTCCTGCTGTTCACGAACAACCTCCTCAGCTTTTCGGTAAGCCTCCGTACCTATCAAGCCTTGGACCTGAAGTAGCTGTTTGCAGAATCCTGGCCATTCTCGCAGTCTGGAGAAGAGCTGCATCAATGCCTGGAGCCCAAACTTGTACATTGACTGCTCAGGATTATGGTCTCGAACGGCTTCCAGGATCATTCCCAGACCGATTTCTAGCGGCAGGTCAGAAATCAGCTTGTGGGAGATAATACCGCCGAACAAGACAGCAGTGGTAGCGAGAGCCTCAAGGGGATAAGTTCCATAGAGACTATATTCGTCGAAAAGACCATGGATCATGCACGCAAAGACGTCTTGTTCAAAAGGGTCCCGAGAATGCTTGTAGCGATCAAGAGCCTCTACAACATTTCGAACCTGTACCTCATTGCTGTACATTCGTTTGTAGTGGTTCTCCATGTGCGCGTTCGCTTGTTCTGGTAACGAGTTCGATTCTTTGCCATTCTCATTGATGATATCATCAAAACCTTCTCCGTAGTTGATGAGTCGAGGATACGCTGTAATACAAGCTCGCTGGACAACGATGAGTTCAGGTGAAGGCTCCTTTGGCAGAATTGACTCCAGAATCTCGAGTAATGCTGATACGGTCTTTACCTGAAGCATGACTGTATGAGGATGCTCTTGGCCCTCCCGTTGGAAAGCAAGCTCATGGTGTGCTTTGATATTCAGGAAAGTCAAAAGTGCTGTGGCCATGTGGTGATGATGCACCGAAAGTGCCTGTGCCCATTGCTCCAAATCCAAAAGACCTTGTGCATGTGCCATAGCTGTCAAATCCAGTCCGAACCCATTGAGTAAGAGAATGAGATCATCCAGCCATCCATGTCTGATGCAATGGTCCATGATTGTCTGCAGTTCCAAGGGGGCCTTAGCATGAGCTTCTATGAGACGTGATGCCACCCATTTTTTGTCCTTGCGCCACAAACTATCGAGAACGAAGTCGTAGTTGGCATCGTATTTGAAGATGTAACGCTCGAAGAGATTGTTGATGGTTTCAACAGCCAATTCCGACCAGGGCTTCACAGAGAAAGCTGACACCAGGAAGATATCAAGATTAGGCAGAACAACTTCTTGAAATAGTCTTTTAGCTTCAACCGATTCCGACGCTGTTGAATGACCTAGTGCAACACGAAATACGGCTGCTAAAGCGGCTACCGAAACAAGAGTATGTTTTACTGCCTTTTCTGCTCGCTCCCGAATTGTTGCATCGGATTCAGCGTAATCATCCAGGGTGAAAGAAGGTTGAAGTCCGGGAATAGTGGTTGCATCCAATTGTTCAGGGACCAACGATGCAAAAGCGTTGATGAAAGATAGTTGTGTCTCTGAGTTTTTGCAATCCCCACCCCATAACAGCTGAATATCAATTGCGCCATCAACAGCGAGCGGCCGAAAGGCTTCGTAAAGGTTCAAGAACTGTTGCTGAGATATTCGTAATTCTGGTCGGTCGAATTTGTCGATGACATTTTGCCAGTCAAATTCGGGAGATAGTTCGCTACGGAGGCTGCTGAGGAGAACAGCGGTGGAAAAGAATTGGGTCCGGCTAATCGCTGTGTATAAGAGAGCGCATGCAATTTGCTCCTCATCCAGCCTATTGTTTCCAAACTTGCGTAGATGCCCTCTGCAAGCTTCCTCATCCGACGTGAAAGCAGGCCCTGTGTTCTTTATACATAGAACTAGGGTATTGGTATCGGTGATAAGTTTCGTCAGGTAGATAGCTGCCAGGACTTCGGTCGGAATCACTGTATCTTGTATTCCATCGGCGATCTGTACTGTGTAGCGAAATTGCATCGCGGACCTAAGGTCTTGTTCTGCAGTTTGGTCGAAGTTAGGAGGGTGCTCTTGTATTAATCGATCGACTATGGTGGCAATGAAGGAAGAGTCGAGATCTGCGTGATCAGGGTTTTGAGCTGTGGCTATGATTTGAAGGAACGGGCCATAATTTGCAGATATGATGGCATCGGCTTTCAGAACGTCAGTTTCGATACCTGGAAAGGACTGGACTTTGTTTACCCTTTGTTTTCAAGTCTGATCTTGTGCCAGCCTTCACAGCCAGTGCTAGAATTGTCTTCTCGAGCGCGTCTAGCTTGAAATGTTCCATGAAGGTTGAAAGATCGAAGTCTCGGAATATGTCCTCAGTTGCGATCTCTATCGACTCCGCAATCTTCGTAGCTTGTTCGACATCGTGTGATATCTTACGGACTTCGTTCACAAGAAGCTGATAATTGCCAGGGTTTGCTACAGTTCTGTTGAGAGATCCAGGGAATATTTGAGGAGCATTTCCAACCACTAGACGGCTGAAGTATTTTGAGTACACTTCCATACCGTTTTCATCGATCAGCTGCACACCATCACGTCAGTCGCGCTCTGCATTGTACTGAAAGTAGACTCATACCTTTCTGATCTGCTCAGCTTGTTGTTCCCACTTTGTGCGGTCCTTATCTTCTTTGATTGTGCTGAGGAGGACGTAGAGTTGCACAATGACTACTCCCGCTACGTTGGACCCCGACCCTACAGGGCTGTTCGTGCTGGGGCTTGCGCCAGCACTGAATGCGCCGTGGTAGGAGCCGTGTGGAGAGTGACTGACACCAGTCACGATTGTTTGTTGTGGTGTGAAAGTTCCCCCTCCTCTGGATTTGTTCATCAGGAAGCTGGATTTTTGCGCAAACCCACTCCCTAAGAGCTACCTCTCGATCTCTAAAGACGAAAGAAGTTCTGTCGGGGAGGTATGGGCATCGATATTGAGTAAAATTTGTCGCGCGCGCAGGCAATGTTGAGGGACGTGAGGGATTCGAGCGAGCTTGTAGACGTATGTAGATGCTTTCGAGTTGAGCCAGCAGATGCGGCTGGGTAGAACTAGGAAGAGCTAAGCCTGATTCGGCCACTAGGTCTTCCAACACTCCAGACGTGATTTAAAGTGAAATAATATCCTTCCTATCTGTTCATTCAAAAAGGTATGGTTTGAGTTTTTATCACCTCATCTTACATCCTCTTCATACCATATGAATTCACCACGGCTGTTGATTCTGCAAGGTACGACAACTGCCGTCCACTTTACCTATCCGAGAAGAGGCGAAAAGAAGAGAGGAACAGCAGTTATACTCTATTGCTTCCCCTTATTAGCAGGTGCGTGAGGCAAGCGGCAAGACTCCAAGCTGACCAAATAACTTCTTTAATGTTCCAAAATGCAACCAGTCGACTGGAGTCTTGAAAGAGGGCGAGTTCGAGGCACGCCTCTGTCAAGGATGAGTACTAATTCTGATCCAGCTCTGATTGTTTTGCTCTATTGTACTTCGAGTGAGTTATTATCAATCTTGTGACCGTCGAATGAACAAATGAGCTCGTCCTATGTACCTATAAAAGTTCTCGTGTGAATGATCACGTGGCGGCTGGAGATGATGGTCATGGCTACCCGTTGCTGGGCCACCCACCCACCATCTTCGGGTATTCCTCGAAAAACAATTGTACCCTGTCTTACCAGTTACTCGCTATCCATTGAACGTCTCTTTTGATAGATTTGACGACGCGTTTTTCTTGAGATAAAGAAAACTTTTCTTCCTAGAGCAGAGTTAGGTGCAAGAGCTTGCCGGATCAACAAACAATCTTTCCTCGGACTGGTCAGGTGAACAACAATCTTTCAAGATGCCCGCAATCACTGAGGGGCCCCAAGTGGCCATGAGCTTCAGCAATAACTTTTGGGGAAAGGAAGATGCTGGAGTTGAGCCTTTATTGACTCGCATGCACAATTCCAAGCAAACATGCGATGAACTGAAAGCTTTCTACAGTGGTATGCTTTGTTTACTTGACCATAATCTGGGCTGCTGCTAACAGTGCTTCAGCACGCTCCGCCATCGAAGACGAATACGCTCGCAAACTACTCTCATTGTCTCGAAAGCCCCTAGGGTCACAAGAAACTGGAACATTACGGGCGTCGCTAGATGTATTGCGCGGCGAGGTCGAGTCCATGGGGAAAGCGCATCAGAATATTGCCGGGCAGATGAAAACAGAGCTTGATGAGCCGCTGGCGGCCTTTTCAGGTGCTATGAAGGAACGGAGAAAGATTGTACAGGGAGGTATTGAAAAGCTGTTGAAGGTTAAGGTCCAGCAGACACAACATGTCAATAAGGTATGCCACTCCCTAGCTCTGCTCTGCCTTGTCACAAGTAACACCACCAGACTCGAGACAGATATGAACAAGAATGTCTTAAAATAAAGGGATACTTAGCACAAGGCCATATGGTCATGGGCCAAGAAGAGCGGAAGAACAAAGCTAAGCTGGAGAAGACGCAAATCAATCTTGCGACATCAAACACCGAATACGAAAATGCTGTCAAGGTCCTGGAAGAGACGACGGGGCGGTGGAATCGAGATTGGAAAGCTGCGGCAGACAAGTTTCAGGACCTCGAGGAAGAAAGATTGGACTTCATGAAGAGTAGCTTGTGGAGCTTTGCCAATATTGCTTCCACTGTCTGCGTGAGTGACGACGCTTCGTGCGAGAAAGTCCGCCTTTCTTTGGAGAACTGCGAGGTTGAGAAAGACATCGTGAGCTTCATCAAGGACAGAGGTACTGGCCAGGAAATTCCGGATCCACCCAAATACATCAACTTCCGTCGTGGTGATGTAAGCGACTCACAATCAGAAGCTTCTGATGATGACAGTTATTCCGTGGCACAATTTCAACGAACCATCAACCCAGCATACAGAAGCTCTTCGCCCCAGCCTTCTACATACGAGTCACACCATGACCCTCACGCTGCTTTGGTTCGAGACCTTGGCCACGACTCACATACACCACCGAGCCGTGAAACTACTCTCACCCCTCAGAAGGCAGTAGCGGATCGAACAAGACAACCTCAGTTGGACTACCAATCTCAGCACGGTCCCCTAGCTGCGGTACCTCATGATCCTTACCCTATGGATGGAATGACTATGCTCTGCCGGACTGGTCCTCCTTCAGAACGGAGTTCTGCAAACAGTCTCATGAGACCCTCAAGCCGCGACTCACAAAGCGAGTATTCAAACCCCACATCATTCTCAAGCCAAGAGCCGCCTAGTGGAAAGACTTCGCCAGTCAAGCAGAATCCTATGCCTCAAGGGGAAAAGCAGGTCTTGAAGAAGAAGAGTGGGTTCTTTCAAGGCCACAGTCCATTCAGACGTAGGAGCAACAAGGAGAAAGACCATGGAGCTGTCATAACGCCCTCTAATCGAAACACTTGGTCTGCTCGAACCACAACCAATGGCCAGAGCACACCATCTCGAAGACCTCAAATTCAGGATCAAGACTTGCACCCTCAAGGCATGATGATCACCGATCGACCAACTGGGAGTCCGGAACCAGTTGATCCCCGAGCAAGTTTCCAGCTTAACGTCGGCAACAATGTTTTTGATGTTGCTACTCCTGATAGGAAAGCCAAAACTGCTCAAAATGTCAATCAAGCAGAAGAAGACCTGGACCCAATTGCACAGGCTTTGGCTGAGTTGAAAGGAGTGACGAAACAATCTTCATCACGCATCTCGGCGGACAAGTATCATGGAGTTCCAACTCCAGCTCCAGGTTCGGCTCCAAACTCCCGGCCTGGAGGGGCTCAGATGGCAAAAGGTTCAATGATGGCAGGTATGCGAGGTACACCGCCGCCAAGCTACGACCAACCTGTACAGAGACTTGGACTCCCTCAGCCAGCTTTTACATCCAAAGCAATGCAACAAACCCGCCAGAAGTATGTTGATCAGACCCAGAACATGTTCAACAGCCAAGGGCGTCCAGATTCACGGGGCTACGGATCTGGACCGGAGACTCGAAGTAACGATGTGCCGAGAGCTACTTCACCAGCCCCGCCACGTAGTATATCACCTCGTCCAGGTAATCAAGTCGACACCAGACAGGCTTATCGTTCCGCATCTCCGAATCCGTACGCTGGTAGTCAGCGTAATCGGTCACAAACAACAAGTGTTCCGAAGCGTGGTTCAGACCAGGGTTATTACCGCCATGAGTCTCCAAATAGCGCTGTTCGTGCTGTCTCACCGGCTCCTTTCAGAGATCAAGAGCGTCCAAGCAGCAGCCACATCAACAATGAGATGTCAATGCAACTTGCTCCTAGCCCCGACAATGGCTATGGATCTCAAAATGGACGAGGTGGTGATAGGCAGCCAGCCAGTAATTCGAGACCAGTGAGCTATTATGGTGGCCAAGGAGCATCCAGACAAAGAAGCAAGAGTGTTGCGGACGTGAGACAATTCACAAGAGATGGCCGCCCTATTGTCCTTTTTGGTAAGATTTCGTAGATTATTTCCTGGCTTGATTTTGACTGACACTAACTTCGCTGCAGCACGAGCACTTTATATGTACCAAGCAGCTATTCCTGAGGAGTTAAGCTTTGCCAAAGGAGATGTTCTTGCGGTGCTGAGACTTCAGGACGATGGCTGGTGGGAAGCAGAGGTTGCTGGGAAGAATGGAAGACCCGGTCTAGTGCCAAGTAACTACCTTCAAAAGTGCTAATTAATTCGGGATGAAAGAAGGATATGAAACATCTTTGACGTCTATTGCAGTGTGTCTGAGATTATTACGCGTATATGCTGGTTGGTATTGATTGGGTTATGTTTTGAGATTGGATGCATTGTACATTTGATGAAGCTATGGGTCGAAACGTAAAGGAATGAATGTCTGAAACTTCTATTTGCTACTCCTAAGAGGACTTTCGTGATGATAATGACTTCGCTGGCATCTTTACTGCAAAAAAGCTATTCCTATGCCATGGCTATGTTTCCAGGATACTCGTCAGTTTTTGTAGACTTCCCTGAAGACCATGGGAAGATCGACGTCATCCCGACTGCATTCCAACAGTTCCACCATTCCCACTGTGACCTAGACTTTGAACCACAACAATCTGCGTCTGCCGCGCGCGGCATTGCAGCAAGACTATGCGCAAAGATGGTGAGTTGTCTACGGAATACAGCTCCAATATTTCCACTAATTCTGTCAATCGTATAGGACCTCATTCTCAAGCCCGTTCGCGTCGCGACGTCCAAGCCTGCGCGCCGGACCTATCTCAACACTCTGCTGTTCATGATAACGTCTGCTATCCTTCTAGGGCTCGCCATAACCGCATATGTGCTCTTCTATCTCAACTATGTGCCCCAGATTGGCATTGAGCGGATCGTACATCTACAATATGGGTACACACTCCCTGGGTCAATACGTACCCAAGTGCTAACTCACCCCGATAGCGATGGACCTCATCCCTACGGTGTTGCTCCTTTGGACTCTACGCTCATAGGAGATCAAGCTTATGATATTGCGCTGAGCTTACACGTTCCGCGCTCTCCTTCAAATCTTGCGACGGGCAATTTTATGATCTCTCTGTCGCTCCTCTCGCCATCATACCAACCACCCGTGCCGTCAACGGTTCCTCCTACAGTTCTACAACAATCACACTCAGCGACTATTACCCCCTCTGACGTCCTATACATATCTCGACGGCCGGCGATCCTTACATACACCTCGCGCCTTGTATCCTTAGCCTCCCGCATATTCTCCCTCCCTCTCTACATTCTCGGCCTGAAACAAGAGTCCGAGGTTCTGTACATACCGATGGCGGAATCTGCGGTATTCAAGCGGGGGAGAGCGAACGTGCCCACATACGTGTTGTTAGAACTACAAACAGGACAAGAGGTGCAAGTCTACGATGTACGAATACAGTTCAAGGCTCGCTTTGGTGGGATGAGATGGCTCATGTACAACCACCGTATCATCTCTTTCCTTGTATTTACAACCGCCTTCTGGTTTGCTGAAATACTCTTCACGGGTCTAGGCTGGATTGCCTTACGATTCGTCTTCGCGCCCTCCTCACAACCTAAGAATGAAGAATCTACCAAAGGCGTAGGTCCGAATGGAACTGTCAAGGGAGAGATCAAGGAGGATCCCGAGACTGATGAACCAGATCTGTCCGATACTCCGAGGACATTCCCTACCTATGGGAGACAGCAGCCTTTAAGGTATGTGCCGAAAGTTAAGGACGAGGATAGCGAGGATTATGTTGTGGATGAATCGGCTATTCAACCGCTTGTGTCAATGGAAGCGGATGATGAAGAAGACGAGGAAGATTTGTTCAGAGCTAGGGATTCCGGTATTGGAACGAGTTTTAGTGAGGGTGGAGAGAGGAGAGCTGGCTTTGCGAGGCGGAGGTCTGGGCGAGGGCGTGGTGGAGGGAGTTAAATGAGCCGTAACGATTTAGGGAAAAGGTTGTGTTTGATACCCATGGGACATGTTCAGGCAATGTAATGTTCATTCGAATATGAGGTGTGGAAGTCCCACATGCGTTGATCTGAGAAGAGAGTTAACTGCGCCAAGTCACAGGCGATACTTCTTCCATCTCTTTGTCTAACCGCAGCCATTGCTGGCTACTTGAGATTGTAATGAACAACTCAAGAGATCAGACCTGAGCGATATATATTCGCTAGATACCCGAACCTGCTGATCAAAGCTGGTCAAATCGCTGGGATGATATCCAACGATCGCCAAAAACCTCTGCAACGAGACTGGAATACTCCAGTCCGCTACTCATTCTACTTTGGTCTCCTGATCTTCGCACGTTTGTTTCAAGGCTACGGCCAGCTCCTCTGAATTGGCGAACTCCGAATACTGTTTTTAAATATCCCCGATATTTGTCGACATGAATGTCGTGTCGGCTTGGATGTCGCTGGTGAGTGCTCGGGCCACTGTCGTTTCTCAATGCAATGTCACTGTGTCATAAAGTATTGTGTTGTAAGTGAAGACTTTCTTGGAGGTTCTTGACGAGACAATCTGCTCGCCTTTTCTTCGCCTTCTTCGCCTTGTCCGCCTTTGTGTTGTTGATTGCGAGGATTCAGCCCTTGTCACATACGGAGAAGGGGAGCTTTATATAACATTGTAAAACCCCTCCTCGGCTAAAAGCACATTATGGACAGTACATGTAATTATATTTTATCTCTCACTAATTCCAAAATCTTCAAGGACAGAAAGCCAAGATTTCATATCCCATCGTTCAAGACGCTTCTGGTTTCCTCTATTATCTTTTGGACTCCATCTCTTAACGCTCTCCAAGACGAGAATCACATATGGAAATCACATCATCGATCTTGTTTATTCCCCCTGAGCCTCATTATGACGTTTCTCTTAAACAATTTCTCACGCAATGAATCTTCTAGACACTGTTAACCTGAGAGTGACATGAGAGGTATCAAATGTTGAAATTGGTAGAAAGTTTATGTTACTGATCATGGTTATGGGTAACCAGGACGTCATATTGCCTGCCTGGCATTATTCTGTGGCAAGGGAATGTTCATACTGAAGTGCTTGCAGGTGTAAGTCGTTACTCATGGCAGCCGGATTAGTTAGGAGCATAGAAGGTTTAGACTAGCGCTATTAAGCAAGGGAAAAGGGTGCCACGCCGTCTCGAGAAATAAATCGTATCCTATTTCAGTGGAGTGAGCGACTCGGAAGAGCATGGCATTAAGCGCTTGGAAAAGGCAGAAGGGCCAGACTGGAAAAGCACATGTCGATTATCCAATGGAATTGATGGATCATAACTCGCCTGCTGTTGTCGAATCGTCACACCAACCTTTCATGGAATCTATTATTGACTCTTTGACATTCGAGGTTTAGCATACTGCAAATCGAGCGGAATAGATCAGGTATGGCTGGGTATTACATTCGCTCAAGCTATCTCAATTATCCTCATCCGAATCTGCAAACATATCTACAGCTTTCGGCCTAGCCCTCCGACTTTGTGCAACGGATGCGTTATCCACTTTGCTTGGGATATTCGAAATATCAGAATCTGCCATTCTCGGTAGACGAACCGGCGAGGTGGATGGAGAGAGCTTAATAGACACCTCCATCGGCTTCTCATCTAAATCTTTATCATCCTCTTCAGACATTGGGTCTCCATCAACATCCTCATCCATGGGCTCACCATCTACATCCTCATCCTCATCCATAGGCTCACCATCCAAATCATCCACAGTCTCCTCAAGCATTGGGCTATCGACATCTTTGGTCTGTGTCTCTTCTTTCGGAGCGACCTCCACAGCCTTCCATTTACTCTTCCCCTTATCCTGCGTAGCAGCTTCCTTCTCTCTCGCGTTTCGCTCTTCCTGAATGGTAAGAGGTGGATTATTGAATACCTGCACGAAATGCTCCTGGCTCTCTGCAGGGAAGACGCACCATCCCTCCCACAACGAAAACATATTCTGAACGCTACGCTTCCACTTTTCGGCTCTCAAGCGACCCCAACTCAGTGTTCGCTCCATTCGGCCTAGACCTTCAAACACTTTTCGCTGCTTCAATGCTGTTTCGAACAGCTGTCTATATCGCCAAGCATGTCTCACACCGGACGTTGAGGAGGAGGATAGGATATCGGAGATCAAATATAATCCGATGAGACTGGCAGAGGACATATCTTCTTTGTCGTCGTTTTCGTTAGGGGTAGCATCGTCATCACCATTTCCGTCGTCTCTCTTACGGTCGGGGTTTGCAGATGTATAAGCGAACGGTTTCTCAACGTTTGATATGATCATCGCAACCACTTCATCTGCGCCTCTTCCTGCATGTGTAATTGCAAAAGCCGTGACGCGCGCCACGTCTCCCTTCCTCAACTTCCCGTTGCTGGTAGGCATTCTCGAGAGAAGATGCGTAAGTTTAGCCTTCTCCAAAGGATTGAGATATGCTTTCCCATCATCCGTCAGCGCACTCGTATCAGCTGCAAGTCCGCCACCAGCTCTCCTAGCTCCTTCATCGCCCGAATCGTCTTCGTCTGAGGAGGCGTACTCGGAGTCTGAGACGAACTCATCAATTCGGGTTGTGTATTCGAAGATCAGCGGCTGGTCTGGCTCTTTCCATGCAGAGCTTCCTTCGAATAGTGGTAGGTACTTTCCCTTTCCCTTTTTCGTTTGAGATCCTGTGAGAACTTCCCATAGGCGCCAGCGATACCATACTCCACCAATACTTCGAGGATCCCATAACCATGCCCATTTCTCCTCACGCTGCACGTCTGGTCTACTCATGAGCAACGCCTCAAATTCCGGACCGTGTGTGAGGAGTAATTCGATGACTTTGTGGATTAGCTTCAGCTGCTTAACATCACTCGGCGCTTGAACCGGCACATGAAGCAGCGGTCCACTCTTAGGTAGTTGTCCCATTCCACCCGGCGCATAGGAACTCGGCGGCGCAAAACCTCTCTGATGATGCGCAGGCGGAGCATGACCTCTCCCTGCGCCGGGCAACGCAACAGGTTTTGCTCCAAAAGGCTGAGAAGCAGTTGCCAGGCCCAGCGTTGGTATAGGCGCAGAACTGGCAATGGCAGCTGAAGAGAGATGCCGGTGAAGATTGAGATAGTACCCGTAGCCCAAATATCTATTCTGCAGTCCATTAACCGCAGCATCGATTTCGTTCGCCGGTGTATCTTTCGCGAGTGTGACGATTGCACTCATGCTCTTCCGCTCCGTATAAATACCTGGTCCGGTCGGAGGCAAGATTCTCACCGCATCAACGGTCAATGTTGCAGGTAAGAGGGCTTTGATGACGGCTGGTGAGGTTCCCGGGGGTAGACTGGCGAGTTGTAAAGTTGGTTTCGCAGCAGCTTTTTGCTCCTCCATGTCTCTTGTCCGGCTTCGATCGTCTTCATCATCATCTGTTTTCAACACCCTTGATGGCGGCGCATCTTCATAATCGTCGAAGGCCAACAATCCTCTGTCCTCCCTCCTCTGCGGCTGATTGAAGCCCTCAAACCCTCTATTCTTGTTCGGTGGCGGCCCTAGACTTCCTGGTCCACTGCCCATTCCAGCTCCTCTTCCCCCATATCCACCAGTAGATCCACCGAAGCCACCTCCAAACCCCCTTCCAGAAGCCGGCCCAGACGGCGGTATTCCCACTCCCATTCCTTGTCCACCGAAACCTCTTCTTGGAGGAGGCAATCCCCCACCTGAAGTAGCCTCATCCTCATTGTCAAAGCTCTTGACAAAATCTTCATACGCAGCCTTCGTCTCCGCTTCTTCCTTCAGCCGTTTAGCTTCCGCCTCCGCTTTCTGCCGCTCGAACAGCGATTTCTTGGTTGGTGCTTTGAGTTTGGAGGATACCTCGGGGAATTGATCTACCTTCTTGTCTGAGGAAACCATTTTGCGCTCATCGTTGTGGGCTGAATCCGTAAGCTTTGTAAGCTCAGTGTTTGCGTGGGTGAGGGGAATAACAAGTTGACGGGAAGGAGGTGTCAGGTGAAGTTGGAGAGGTCGAGTATGTGTAGCTGTGCGTGAAGGTTTCGCGAAGTCGAGCGCAGCAATTCCGCCTCGTCAAGCTCAGACCATGCATGTCTAGTCAACGTTCACCACACAATGACTCCACCACGCCTTTGAGCCCCATCTTTGGACACGAGTAAGTATGATCCATCTTTTCTTTTAGAGACATCACCAAAGAGCTGTATATATTCCTCTCATTCATTTTTTTTCCTTTCTATTTCATTGCTTCCATCGTCTGCAATTCAGAGGTTCTTCTTCCTCTACAGTTACACAACTATATTTCTCCTCTCCACTCCATTTTGCACCCAAAGATAGTTGTACTTTCTCCTTGTATATCTACAACTTAAACCGCAGTCTTCTCAAAGACATGACTCCACCTCCAGGCTCCATCCTCATAATAGGATCCGGCGTCTTTGGCCTCTCAACAGCATACGCGCTCGCGAACCGACCCTCCTACTCCTCTACCACAATCACCGTCTTGGATCGCTCGCCCTTTCCCTCACCAGACGGCTCCTCAATTGACAGCTCACGCATAATCCGCGCCGACTACTCAGATCCCGCATATGCCTCTCTCGCCTCTGCCGCACAAGAGGAATGGAGAAAGCAAGGCCCCGATGACCTCGGTGGCTCGGGCAGATACACAGAATCAGGCTTAGTTCTCGTAGCGGACAAGGGCGCCCAAGGCGAATATTACGTCCAAGAAAGCTATGCTAATGTCTGCAAACTCATGTCCGCCGCTGGCGAGAAGGACGCAATACACGACCTCCCTACTCGGGTCTCAATCGACGAGGCATTAGGTACGGGAGGAGGTAATGGCGATTGGGGCTACATCAACCGCCGCTCTGGCTGGGCTGATGCAGAGGGTGGTATGGTTTGGTTGCGGCAGAAAGTTGAAGGTACTGGACGTGTTAGGTTCAGACATGCGGAAGCAGAATCTTTGATCAAGAAAGGCAACAAAGTCGTCGGTGTGAAGCTAGCGAATGGCGAGGAGGTGAATGCCGATCTCGTGATTCTAGCTACTGGGGCTTGGACGGGGAAGTTTGTAGACCTGAGGGGCAGAGCACAAGCTACTGGGCAGGTGCTTGTGTACCTGCCCCTCAGTGAAGAGGAACAGGAGAAGTTAGGGAATACGCCTGTGTTGCTTAATATGAGCACGGGGCTTTTCATCATCCCACCGAGAAACAGAGTGCTGAAAGTAGCACGACACGCTTACGGGTATTCGAACCCTGTATCGATCTTAAACCCCGATGGTGGGCAGGAGACGGTGGAGGTGAGTCTCCCCCGCACAAGCTGGGAGGATAAAGACCAGTGGATTCCGAGGGAGGGCGAGGATGCATGTCGAAAGGCGCTGAGGGAGATGATTCCTAGGTTCGTTCTCTATCATTTCCATATTCCCGATCATTCCACCATCCTTCCACCCAACCCCTCCATCACCATGCATTAGAGGAAAGCCATAAAAAGGAACCCATCTCACTAACCCATCCCGCCTCCAGCCTCGCAGACAGGAAGTTCACCAACGCGCGGATATGCTGGTACACGGATACGCCGAACGGGGATTTCCTCATCACCTACCACCCTGGCTTCGAAGGCTTGTTTCTAGCAACGGGAGGCAGTGGACACGGCTTTAAATTCCTCCCTGTTATCGGGGAGAAGATCGTGGATACGGTGGAGGGCAGATGTCCGGAGGAGTTCAAGAGCAAGTGGGCGTGGCCCGAGGAGAGGGTGGAGAAGGTTGTGACGGAGGATGGAAGCCGAGGGGGGCTGCCGGGGATGTTGTTGATGGAGGAGTTTAAACGTGATCATGGTAGGAATAGGGGGTTAGCGATGAGATTATAGACCATAATTAAATTGTCACATCACATGCAGGAAGAAAGACAGCTATATCTATCGTGATCGAATTAGTCTATCGTATGAAAGATCAAATTCCCTCGACAACCCTTGGCGACTGGAGATTCATGCTCCAGCCAGCAGCAGAGCAAAGCCATGCGAAAGTAACGGGTGCCACCGACCGCGATAAAAAAAAAAAGGGCAAGCACGACAGTCAAACGTTGTCTGCTATGCCCAAAAAAATATCTCGCTGTTTCTCCACTCTCTTCCACCCGAAGAGACGGAGACCACCAATGCAAAGTAAGCCACGGCAATTAACTCTGCGTTCCATCTGAAAAGACAATTATGAAGGCATCTTCGACCTGCGCACATGCCATGGGTGTGTGCAATCTATGTTCTGAAAGGGACAAGCATGCTAAAAACCAATGAAGAGCCTCTTCGACTCTTCCCCTTTTACGCCGGTGCAATGCAATGACACGAAGCATCTGGCAACTACCAAAAGACGATGATGGATTGTCCAGAGGGTGAGGGGTGAAACGCCACCAGATGCTACTTTTTGTTTCGTGATTCGTGAACGGGGAAATACTTGTACAAGTTGGGGTGTGAGGTGTTGGTACATCGACGGTAGAGGTGAATGATCGCCGCTGATGCTTTATGGCAGAGCCTTTTCAGACTTTCTTGAAATCTTGGAGGGTGTCAATGACGTACAAATAAAGGGCGAAGACCAACATACCTTGAAGCACAGGATAGATCATTTCGAAGGCCTGGTAGATCTCCTCTCGAACCTTTGCTCCAGTCAAGACGATCTTTCCAGATACGAAGATAAGGAGAACGATCTTGGGCTTAATCATTCGGTAGATGAGACCAGGGAACAACTCAGGTTCGTACGAGCTGAAGTTGTGATGGCGTGAAGCAAGACCTTCCAAACGAATGGGGAACTTGATGTCACAGGAGCCGACGATGTTCTGGATCTTGAAGTCTGTGAACTTGGCGTTGAAACCGAGCTTCTGGATGATACGAGCATACTTGCGCGATGCAAGCTTGGAATCATCTTCAGACTTTGCGCCAGTGACGACCATCTTTCCCGAGGCGAAGATCAACGCGGTCGTCTTGGGTTCACGAATTCGCATGATGACAGCCGCAAAACGCTGGAAAGGTTAGCAAGAAAGGAGAGGACATAGCAAGCCTAGAGTCAGCAAGTACCTTTGGATTGTATTCAGCATTTCTCGCATGCAGGGCGATCGTCTTAAGGTCCAAACGGCAATCGAGATTGACCGTGGCAACGATGTTTCTTTACATGCAAGATAAGCCTCATGAATGAAAGCTGAGGCTCAAGGGTGATACATACTGCAAGGTAGGAACAATACCACTGACACCCTGAGTCGCACCAGGAGTCGCAGCAGGAGTGGCGGGAGTCACCCCGTTGCCTTCCGGGACTTGACCAACTTGCTGCTGCTTCACACCATTCGCATGACCGTTTTGCTTATCAAAGTCATTTGAAGGTGGTGTCAGTTCACCAGCGCCACCTGGGAACGACAGCGACCCTGGAGCGACAAAGGTCTTTGCCTGCAACGCAGTTGAGGGATGTGTTTGTATTGAATCCATCTTGACGAGGTGATATGCCTGCAAAGATCGATGATGAAGAGAGCGGTCTACTTGTGGTTGATGTCAGATGAGGGGTTCGAGGATGAAGGAAGATGGAGGTTCGAAGTTCGAGAAAGCGAGGTATTTATCTTCGCGACTCGAAGTTTCGAGAGAGGAAAATAAATGGAATCAAGTGAAGTTGGAGGTGGAACGTGCAGGTGCGTTTGCGCCGAGAGAGTAGATCGTACCGTTTGCGGGAGATGAACAATCTAATGTCTCCCCTACAGTCGCTGCTCGACAATGGATATCTGGAAAGTGATCTATTGATCGCGCCCGAATACCCCGATAGAGTGTTGTTATTGTGATGACGCTATTGTTTGTTGGGGGGGGGGAGGATAATAGTAGCGCGAAGGACTTTGCGACAGTCCACGGTTTGACCCGGTCGCAAAACAAACAGACCGAATTTCGAATTGAATTTCGGGGTCGCACAATCCACCAGGATGAAAGAATGTAATCCGAAGAGCACTATGATCTGTGCGCTGTCGTGGTGATGGTGAAGAGTGGTTGTGGTGAAGATGGATGCGATGAAGTCGTATTTTTACCGCAAATCCGCTAGAAGGGTTCGAAAAAACGGAGGGAGCAACCGACATCTTATATACCCTCTGCGAAGGAAAGGCGAGTGGTCTGATTGGGCCCATCAGGGATGTGGACCCACACGAGCCATTCCTCTTTCGAATCCCTGCTAGCGCTGGTCGGGCGACTTTTTGAAACCAGAGAAAAGGAGGCCTTGGGAAAGCGGCGCGGTAAGTCATGACGCGCGATGGAGAGAGAGAGAGAGAGAGAGAGAGGAAA
The DNA here is from genome assembly GCA_003988895.1 of Hyphodiscus sp. D1413. Taxonomy (NCBI): domain Eukaryota; kingdom Fungi; phylum Ascomycota; class Leotiomycetes; order Helotiales; family Hyphodiscaceae; genus Hyphodiscus; species Hyphodiscus sp. D1413. The sequence continues at coordinate 458,466 of QYAO01000003.1, forward strand.
GGAGAGAAGGAGAGAAGGGGAGGAGAGAAGGGGAGGAGGAGAAGAGGAGAGGAGAAGGAGAGTGCGACCGTCGTTCTCACAACGATCACGGATAGAGACCACGGACATGACAAGCGCCACGCATATCACGACATAAAGGGAGAGTTCGATGGCGGTGGTGATGGCGACGACGAGGTCAAGGGAGAGTTCGAAGTCGAGGTTGAGAAACGCTGCTTACGGAGGACCCTTGATCTGGCCACGCCAAACAAAGGAAAGGAATCCCACCAGCCAACCAGCTCCATTCGGCCAACCAGCCAGCCAGCCAATCAACTCCCCCTCCTTTACTCCCCGACACCAGCCGGTCGATTTGGCTCGGAAAATTCGAAAAATAGGACTTACCCCCCTCAAGGAGGGCCACCCTGGCTTTTCCGACCTTTGCCTTATTTATCTCTGGTGCTCCTTCTCGTGATGGGCGAGCGCACGACAAAGATAAGGAACTCGCTCGCATCATACAAAGCCTGGCCTTGCTCAGGCTCCGTTTTGCCCTCTGAGGACGACACTTGCACGTCTTGACGATGCCTGTTTCATCTTCCCAAGGCTGAGGGAACAGATATGGGAACATTTGGGGATGCATGCATGCACCATGCACACAGACCTTAATGCTTGTTGTGGTGGTTGCATGGCTGCATATTTCGTCGTTCCTCCCTTCGGCATTGGACTGGACCCGCGACCAAGAGCAGAGAAGTCAAGAGTGAGTCACCCCCTACCCTCCGTACAAACAGCGTCGGAGATACGGCAGACGGCGTACGAGCCACGAGTGGCGGTTAAAAGCAGCCAGCCAAACGGACTCGATCCCAACGGTCGGTCCACCGACTCCCTTCCCTCCTCCATCCCTCACGCAAACCCTTCTTCCAGCCTCACGAGTCACCACGAATTCAAAGCCCGCCGCTCGTAGCTCGATGGTTGCCTGGTAGAGCCATCCTGTACTGCTCGCATCGGACAGTGGAATTGTTGCGACATAGTTCGACGTACTTACGCCCGGAGAGGAGCAAAAAGGATTGTGATGGTCCGGGTCGAGAGACCCCCCAGACCCAGCAAACTTTGCGACCGAGCGGATTTACGAACGGCCCAGATTGCGACCTTCTGGAAAATCCCACTTTGCGCTTGAACTCGGCGTCAGCATCGTTATCTTCCCCAAGCGATCGAGCCTCAAATCCTGCCCCTCCACGACCAGGTAACCCCCGTCACTGGCTCAAGTGGTTGGTTGGCTGGATGAGTGGATGGTTGATGCTTGATGGTGAGGGGGCGCCTGTCGTCGTCATCACATGTCAATCCTACACCAGCCTACTCGGTCAAAACGTGCATGAGGCTGACATCGACACCGAATAGTACTACCCCGCACCGTACGAAAAAGTTCTATTGTGTGCCTAGAGCGAGCCCAAGCACAGATTGTTTCCATTAATCAACCCGAAGAATGCGAGCTTCCATTCGGACCCCTTGCGCCACGATTTCACACCTGCAAGCAATGCCCAGGCAAAATAGTTCTGCGTCGAAACCTGGGCTACACAGAGGATGAGGGTCCCATCGAGCAGCAGAGAATCCTTTACCAGCCATAGCGGCACTCATACATCTAGAATTATCCATCGATGATCGTCCAAAGAATACGGGAAAGTACTTCCCAAACACACAGGTATCGAATCGTGAACATGCTTCACCTCAACCAGACACCAACAAAGTACACCCCTCCCAGAGGCTACTGTATTGCCTGGAACATTGCTTAACTAGCTCTTGCCAGCCCCAATGAGCATCCTAAAAACAAGGCCACGATTCCACTAAGTATAAGGGCTTTGTTGCTATCAAGTTTATTTTACTGCGATATCTCATTTTTATTGGTTCATTGTTTCCATCTCGTCTCGTCTCGTCATCCTAAATCACCTGTAATGTTGTGTTTTAAATATGAAGAACCGATGCGGCTGACGCCAGGAAGTCGGAGGGAAAGAAGTCTGGCTCGGAGAATGGTGGAGAAAGTACCAATCTAGCATACGAAAGCATAACTACCAAGCAGGGCATACACATGCCACGGGTCTGTCAATTCTCCCGACTCGATTATATCCGCAACGCGAGCTGCGTTTGGGATGCCATGGTAGTCAGCCATGAAGCGCAGCTGGGAAGTTACCCACCCGCGCAATGCGATGGGCGATACGGTTGACTGTGCTGCCACATATAATGGATAGATCAATCTGTAGCAAGGCAGGTGATGTGTGGGGTTCGGGCCTGTTGAGTGCCCTGGGAGCTGGCTGGAGGCTCCCGCTTGTGTGGTTGCGGACTTGCTCTCATACCCGGTGGAGACGTCCCCGATGTATTGCGGAACCGAAGCGCAGATATCGGATATCATGCTCTCGATGATAGTGGTTGCTTGTTGGTGTAAAGAAACTATTGCGGAGAGGGGACTGCCGACTTCATCGATTTGCACCCGGGATAGAAGGCTCTCGTTGAGCAAGATCCGTGTGAGCCGAAGCAGATTCCACATTTGCCCAGTTTGTTCGCAGGGATATATGTGATGGTGTGCTTCCCAGTGATGCCTTGACTTCTCCTTCACTCGAACAGTATTGTATTGCCAAGCTGGCTGGACATCGAGAGACAACTCCAGGAATCTCTCGTCGAGATTCTTGAGAGCAGATATTGCCACATCGTCCGACATACTGCTATTTTCAAGCTCGTCTCTCAGCTTAGCGAAATCAATCATCAGATCCGATTCTCTTGCTTTAAGATCTGGACTGGGAGTATGAGATGCAATCTTTGCTCTCAGAACCAAGATCTCTTCTGGAATTGCCCTGTGACTAGTAACAGAGCTGATAATACCACTCGTGATGATACGGATCAGCATGCGCAGAGCGATCGGGTCATCAAATTGCTCGTCTCCTCTTATCTTCACTAATGTCAAAGCACCCTGCAGATGAGCTGCCCAAGCTCCTTCGTAACGAGGTTCTCGATTCGTGATCTTCTCGTATAGATCGAGAAGGAGACTTGCAAGCATAGTAGAGTCTTTCTTCACGAGTTCGGGATCTTGGATGGCTAAGTTCATGAGCCGCAATGCCGCAATGTAGGACTTCCTGGCCACCGACTGGGCATTTGGAGAATGACGTTGGTAGTTGAGATATGCAAGAGCTACAGCGTCCATACTTGTAGTCAGATGGTCATCCTTGGATGTTGGCGAGCATATCGCCTCAAGAAAGTTCAACGGCTTTAGGGCGCCAACGACGTAGTTGTAGTAGAAGAGATCTTTCGCTTGACTTGCCATGGGTATGCTAAGAGACTGGGGTATAGTTCCAGCATGGCGAAAGTTCGGGACCAGATGCAGCGGGTGTGAGGATTTTGATCTCAATTTGGCAGCACCCTGGACCTTTTGTTGGACAAAGAAGCTTTCGTCCGTCACACGAAGAGCTTCCGTATTGCGGTATCCATGGCATAGTAATTTTGCTCTCTGGCATTGGGAGCAGCCTTCCTCTTTCAAATCACAGACGAGTTTGCGCCGTCTGCACGGCAAGCAGGCCTTTGATGGTTTCCCACGGTACACCATGACCTGACGAGCTTAAGTAGAGGATAGTGACAAATCTCTTCCGGCTGAAGTTGTCGGGGATGTAAACGCGAACATTAGACTTGAAAAGCTGACAGGCCTTTCTTGCCCCGTCGTGCTATCATCTTGAGTCGAGGTGGAAAGAAGACCAGTGAAGTTTGAATGGAGATAGAAGTTATAACAGGAAGGTCACAACGGTATGAGAGTAGCTGAGAAGGAGGAAGCAAGAGTTACGGAGCCGATATAAAGCTACTAGCACACCCGTGATAAGAAGCGCACGAAGAAGCGAGGAGAGCTAAACCCGTTCTGGCATCCTTGACTTTTAATGTCGAACCGTTTACGAGGAGGTATCACCTTGTTGTTGGGGCATTGAACAACTTTTCCTAGGAAAGTGTTTCTATGGAGATGGATAATTGTATCATCTTGATCCCTGAATTTGATTGCTTTTCACTCTTGTCCCACGACTTCCCTAGAATTTCAGGCTCACGAAAATCATCTCGATATGCTCCCTCCTTTTGAATTCTTGCATCCTTTTTCTATGTTGGAGAAGGCCCTCTGAATCCATGGAGCCTAATCTCTACGGTTGGGGCTTGATCTCTGCCATCTTGTCTATTAAAGCCGCAATAGTAGCGACCGCACCGGACAGCTCCTATGGCTATTAGCTTAGTCGGAGCATATTCGTTGGGATTATGTACACCCATCGAAGACCGAATGGTCTCGTGCATGGCGCGAGTCTCCTCGAGGAGAGCCATCCGAACATCAGCTGCCTTTGTTGGTGACTCCAAAGCAGCGATCAAGAGCACGTAGTCGAGGGCCTTGGCGGCGGCAGCGATATCTCCTCCTTCTTCGATGGCAGCTTTGAGTGCCTCGAATTCTGGCCCCACGAACCAGGGTAACTATATATTGTTAGTACCAGATGTGACCCGAAAGGGTCCGAGTATAACTCACGGGAGCACAATAGGCGTTCTGCGCAGTACAATACGTACATTTCTTCGATACTGGAGAAGCAAAGCTACACCCGTGTGTAGCATCGCTTTTCATACATAGCACGCAGCGAATACAACAGACCCGATGGGCCGTAGACAAGCCGCCGGCAGGAGTTGGTATAGGCATTTTGCTACCGCTTATCAGCCATGTCCCGAAACATCCCCCAAACTCCTCTGAGTCTCACTTACATCGTTTGATTGAGTGATTGTTAAACCTGAACTCGTGAGAGTATGAAACAGCACCAAAATGACTTCGAGGATCTTCAAAATCAGACTTTCTGGAGAAGAGAACTAATGTCGTGGGGAGAAGGATCTTTTATATTGTGGTTCACATTCCATTCCAGCAAACAGAGGTAGCAAAAAACGCTGACCTGACTCCCGATACTTGCAGCGAACGATAGGCGAACAGACCAATAAACACCGAATCTACTCTCACCTGCAGTCTTGGGAGCAAATCATTCAAAGGATCGGGGTAAGAGGACGTTGGTTTGGATCACGTTGTGTCACATAAGAAGCACATGCCTTGCAACGGGACGGCTCAGGGGCTCGCATCGGCAGGCTCACATGAGAATAATGAACTTGGCATATGCTTTCCCTCATTGGAGTTTCAGTGCTGCATAATCCCGTTATAAATATGGCTTGATATATATATTCGATTTGGTCAATGAGACAAGAGAAGTGTGAACGAAAGAAGGCGGGTATCTTTTATTATGCGTGAGAGTCTCAATCGCTAGAAGGTTTGATCCGGACTCTCAGTTCAATTGGTATTTAGATCCCAGGATGCTAACTCTTCTCTAGGCTCAGTATATTTCTCTCGCATCAACTGCGGACAGAGTAGCGACTCCTCAGTCCTGCCTGAGAATCTGCTTTCATAAAGTAACATTTGCATCCACATTTCATATGTAAGAGTGAGTAGCTAGCTTGCATCGTCAGCTGCCATGTCCAGAAGTCATTGATATGCATTTGATACAGATTAAGCGTTTTTGTACACCATGGGCTAACGATACTTTATTCATTAGTCAAACGGAGTTCTTTGATCTGTTCGTAAAAGAGCTTTGATGATAGTGCCTCTGTTCCCTCTCCATCATATCAATATGCCATCGAGCGTTCGAAACAAGTTCACAAGTACCATTCAACCTCCCTCCTTTGTACAATACACATGTCTCCCCTTGCTGATTTCCCCATTTCCCATAACCAAAGCTCGCACCTAGAGAAACATTTAATCGTGCTACATGCCACTCTGAAACAAATAGAAAGAAAATTACATCAGTATAATCTGGCAAGAACCAATCAGGCATCCTATTTGGCAGCTCTATAGGCTGTAGGAAGCTGTTGGATGCTCGGCTCATGGAGAACCGTACGCGATGGAGATAGATTTGATTACCGGGGTTTTGTACTTCATCAATAAACGTTCGTATTCGTATATCAGAAGACGCAACAACGAGGTAAATTCAAGCGATGATAGTGCTGATATGCAAGCAGATAGCTCCTTTGTAGTAAACAATTGATAGCAGCATGTCGTCCGTTCCTTTCCTATCTTCATCTCCAATCGTTATCTCCGAAAATAAGGCATGACTGGCAACTTATTAATTGAGTTCATATTTTGGTTTGTACTAACATATGTGTTTGACATCAATATGGAGGTTTCTGTGTCTAGTAATTGAATACCTTCCAACTGTTGTACTGTTATCCCCGATGTTACCCCGCGCGAGAATCGGGGAACCGGGATGTTTTACCCCACCTTCATATTGAACTCTCCATCTCCAAATATATTTCCCATACTACTTCAATTTGGTCGTTCTCACTCAACTCATAGGACATCAACACATCTTCTTAACCAAGAACTAGAATGGCTCCAAATCTTCCCTTCCAAGTAAGTTCTGGAGACATCGGAGCGAATAGAAAGCGAGGCTGACGAACAAAGCTCAAAAACCCCTCCCTGTTCAAGGACAAGTCCCTTGTCAATGGCAACTGGGTTGAAGCCGCATCGGGCAAGAGATTCGATGTCGTAGGTTAGTGCTTGTTGATTTCTACGAATAACTGTCTCAAAGATCTTAGATCCCGGATCCGGCAAAATCTGGGCTTCGGCACCCGACAACGATGCCAACGACGTCGATGCTGCAGTCAAAACTGCTCACACAGCATTTGAGAGTTACAAGAAAGTCACTCCACGGCAACGTGCACAATGGCTTCTCAAGTGGGACACTCTGATCCGCGAGAACAGAGACGATCTTGCCAACATCGTCACCTATGAGACCGGAAAGCCTCTTTTCGAGTCCCAAGGCGAGATCGACTATTCGCTCGGCTTTACGTGGTGGTTCGCAGGTGAGGCAGAGAGAATCACTGGAACGGTCAACACACCTGCTATCCCTGGTAGACGCGTTTTCACCGTGAAGCAGCCAATTGGTGTTACTGCTGCTTTAGTTCCATGGAACTTCCCCATTGCGTGAGTTTGATCAAGAGTGGTCGCAATCGGATCTGACGAGTACAGTATGATCTTGCGGAAAGCAAGTGCAGCTTTAGCAGCTGGGTGCTGTATGGTTATCAAACCATCCCCGGAAACTCCTCTCTCAGTCCTGGCTTTGGCCGAACTTGCAGCCCAAGCTGGCTTTCCAAAAGGAGTTCTCAGCGTGTTAACAACTAGTTTGGAGAATACACCTGCTTTGAGTGAGGCGTTATGCCGTCATCCCTTGATCAAGAAGGTCACTTTTACTGGATCCGTCAGTACTCTTACTAGAATGAATGTATCTTTGCTCACGTTTACAAGACCCGAATTGGAAAGCTTGTTGCCAAGCTCTGCGCCGATGGTTTGAAGAAGGTTACTCTCGAACTTGGTGGCAACTGTCCTTTCCTCATATTTGATGATGCGGATTTACACCAAGCACTTACAGGTATGTTCCAATCGGCAAAAGAAATCCAACTCAGTCGCTGACATTTCTTCAGCCCTTATGGCACTCAAATGGAGACATGCTGGCCAAGCATGTATCACTGCAAATCGTGTTTACGTGCAAAGCGGGGTTTACGATAAATTTGCGGCTTTGCTCAAGGAGGCGACAAGCAAACTAGTAGTAGGTCACGGTGCTGATAAGAACACGACAATGGGACCGGTCACTACTCCTCGAAGTCTCGACAAAGCGCTTAATCAAGTCGAGGATGCCAAGAAGCACGGAGGTCAGGTTGTCCTTGGAGGTGGAAAGGTAGTAGGCACTTCGGGATACTTCTTCGAGCCTACTATCATTTTGGGAGCAACGAAGGAGATGTTGATCACCGAGGAGGAGACTTTTGCGCCTGTGTTGGCACTTTATTCATTCGACTCAGAAGAGGAAGCTGTCACAGCTGCGAATAACACAAGCGTAAGTCTTACGCGTTTTAGGACGAGCTATTCCATTAACATATCAACCAGATGGGTTTAGCTTCTTACTTCTTCACTAAGAATGTTGACCGAACTTGGAGACTACTGGAGAACCTTGAGGCTGGTATGATTGGAATGAATACTGGTAAGTCGAGACCCGAAAAGATCTCATCCATAAACTAACAAAAGCTAGGAAATTCCTCTGCTGCTGAATCCCCCTTCGGAGGCATCAAAGAATCGGGTTATGGGAAGGAATCCGGAAAAGATGTCGCTGTTGCAGAGTATTTGATTACCAAGACTGGCACACTGAGTCTCGAGGGTCATTTCTGATCCATCTGATGGACGTCCTTGAACTAGAGCTTCTCAACAATCAAAATGCATGTATCCTCTAGCTAAATGCCTCACGAGGCAGATTATCCAATGCGCGATGGGAGGTGAATGGGCTTTGCCAGTGCCACGTGACCCGAGTCTGTCAACGCTAATGCCTTACGCTTACCTCCGTACAGAGATCGATGAAACTTGCTTCATACAGTAGTGTGAAAGAGAAGCCAGATGGAGATAGCATTCATTTCGGTGGATCGTTCGTCCGGTTTCCCTGGGTATTTACACGGGGACGGGGTACAGTAACGAAGTGGTCTCCCGATTGGGTCCCCACATGAAAAGGCTCCTCTTTAATTGACTTGCCTCGGTAAAATAACCTTCATCTTCCATTCATTCATCTCAACGAGCCAGAAGAATGCATGACCATTCATGATATACTTGCCCCCCCCCGCTGATCAAGCCGCGGTGGGTCCCAGCAAAAACCTATAAGACCCACGGCGATTTTATCAGGGGCGGGGATAGTAGCATCTCTCTCCCTTGAGCGAAGTTCAACATTTAACAACATCCTGTACATATCAACATCCTCTCTACTGTTTTCGCTAGGCAACCCCTCAAAATGTCTGTCTCAAAAGCCGTCAGCCTCCTCACGCTCCCCAGTCGACTAGTCATAGCCGACCCCAAAGTCACGGGGGCGCTCCTTCTCGCGGTCCTCTACTACCCTGAGAAACTCCAGTCCTTCCTCCCAGAAAGCATATATAAAGTAGTAACATCTCCACGCTTTATTAAAGCCTTGAAGGTCTTTCTTGGACTAAGCGTCACTCGGGCTGTGAACAGCAAGCTCTCTCAGTGTGTTGTCAACAATTGGAAGGGCAATGCAAAGTTCATCAAGAGTCAGGAGGTTGTATTAATCACCGGAGGATGCAGTGGTATTGGATTAGGGATGGTTGAGGAATTCTCAAAGATGGGAACAAAGGTGGTTGTCATGGATTTCGAAACCCCGAAGACTGCTTTCCGTAAGCTTTCCCCTCGAACACTGATTTTAGTTTGTGACTTATCAGAATACAGCTCAAGGCGTCCAATTCTATCAGTGCGACGTCACTTCCTCATCTCAGATCAGGGATGCGGCTGCAGAAATCCGCAAATCTGTCGGTGATCCCACCGTCTTGATCAATAATGCGGGCATCGGAAGCGGTGCTACCATCCTGGAGGGATCAGAAGCCATCATCCGCAAGACATTCGAGGTCAACACGATCGCTCATTTCCTGATGGTCAGAGAGTTCTTGCCCGCGATGATTAAGAAGAACAAAGGTCACGTGGTCACGATCGCCAGCCTGGCATCGTTCATCGTCCACGCCGGGAATGTGGACTATTCCTGCTCCAAAGCGAGTGCTCTGGCTTTTCACGAAGGTCTGGCTTCTGAATTGAAGGCAAGATATAAGGCGCCCGATGTTCGGACAACGTAAGCTCCTGCAGTCCGCAAGGCGAAGACAAAGTTTACTGATTCAATACAGCGTGGTTCATCCTGGCTGGATTCGTACGCCTCTCATTCGGCGATTGCTTGAGAACCCAGGCTTCAAAGACCCTGTCATTGAACCGGAAGTTGTAGTGTCTAGTATTGTCAATCAGGTCGTTTCTGGACAGAGCGGACAGCTTTTCTTGCCATCGGCGTCTACGATGTTTGGTTATCTGCGGTCATGGCCATCGTGGCTTCAAAATGGCTTTAGAAACAGGATTGCACACACACTGGAGGGTGCTGCGTGGTAGGTTGGTATGGTCTACCCGGTTAATTGTAATGAAAGATGTCTCATCACTCCAAGATCGAGAACGGACTTTTGGAGATCCAAGGTTTCATGTTCAACGAATCTTGCTTTAGGAGTTGGAGCCTTTGGTACCTATGATTCGATTCATACGGTTTCATGCTCGGCTTACGCCTGTCAATAGAGGTGCTGTCACATATCAGATTTGGAGTGGGTAGGTACGCCAATCTCAAGTGCCGATCTCATGCAGCACGAGCATCATGTCGGAAGCCTCTCTCTGATATGGATCGCTTTACCTATTCTACGCTTGCATCGCCTGGGTCGCTTAGGTCTTTATGAACAGGCATCTGTCTACGCAGCCCCTGCTAAATTGTTCGTGGTCCGGATTTCCGTTCGGACCACTTGAAGTCTGGGGCTCAAAAGAATACTCTCCCAAAAGCATCCACAGTCGAGCTGATAGCGCCATTTGTGCGTATTAGCTTACCACATTTCCTGGTTGATCCAATCATAGTTTACTACACCGATTGAGTTTCAAGCCCAGCTGTGGCTAGACCTGTTGTAGGCTAACTCCGCATCCCTCGCATCCAAGAGCCGCAAGTCTCGTCGGATGCCACAGACACAATATCGCAACTTGCGCGTTTGCCGCAGTCAAATCGCAGAGTCTTACAGTCCTTTCCGCCGCCACGCAGTCGTGGGGTAGACAGTTTTCAGGGCCGGCGCCGATTGGATGCTGCCCTCTGGACTCCATACTGAGACATCGTTCCAGACTTTGCCTTCCAGCTCGGCGGTCCTGGCGGACTTGTCGACTTGCAAGCTGATCCTGTGATGCGCCGTTGATGTGACATTTACCAGGACCAAGGCCGGATAGCTGCGCCGTGCATATGTGGCGTCTAGTGACCCGCTTTCACACATCTGAATCCAGATTTGATCTGTGCGAGCTGCACCGGAGGGCTTCCGGGTCGATTGGCTATTCCTATATGAACTAGTGTGGACAGTTCTCGAGGTCCACATAGTGCTGTACCTTTATCATTGGAGGAGCGATGGATTGAGACCAAGGTCGTCCGAAGTTTTTCGGCCGCATGTCAGTCGTCCGCATTCGAGACTCCTATTCGTGGTTTGCTGAGATGGCAATGGTAGGTAAAAACTTCTTGGCCGTGGGCATGCTTTCGGGCACCACTGATCGAGCCCTGGAATCGCCAAACCCGCTGCGTATTTTGTTGCTTTCTGTATTTCTTTTGACTGTCACCGCCACGACTCTCGACTGAACGGGAACTTGGCAGGGTTCCTTCCGATTTTGTGATATCAAATTTCCGCATCTTCTTGAGAGTACTATGATTCACGCTCCACTGTTCCAGGTTTTGAGCAACTCTTCCATCACCAAGCTTTTCCTTCTCTCCACTTTTCCCGACACAAGAGCCAACATAGTACTCCATCATGGCTACTGAAACTCTTGCGATTCTACTATTTGCTATAGCAATCATCGTCATATATGTTACCGAGTACAATGGCCGACGATGGAAGAGACTTCCGATATGTCGCCCAATCTCGTGGTTCAAGCGGCCACAGACCATCGCAGTAGACAATAAGGGACCATTTCTCCCTTCGCTCCAACCATTCCAGCTCCCAACACTCAAACCTCGAACGTCGTCATGCATGGCAATGGGCCTCAAGCGCCTCGATGAATCTAACTGGCTCACCATAGACAAAGTCTACCACTCTGAGCACGCACTTCGAGCTTACATGCTGGAACATTCCCGTTCAAACGTCCTTCAATGTCTTCCCGGTACTGAGGCTGCTGGTCATGAAGTGCTCGACCTGGTGACATCTTTCCTCTCTAAGCGCTTCCCAGAACATTTCACCATCAATCACTCGACTTCTATGATTCACAACCATCTTACCAAGGAGTCTTATTTCATAGGGGCGCAATGTCCCAACCCGATGGAAGTAGCAGCCAGGCTCGCAATGGAGGACTTCAACATCTTGGTCAAGGACCCTGAATCTGGGGAATACCAGTTAATGGCATCAGCAACTCTATTTCCCGCTGGATGGCAATTGCAGGAGAGAATAGGAACCAGTATGGCGAACTTGCATACTCCAGTCCCAGGTTGGCATGAGAAACTTGGGAGTGCTGTCAACCGGTAAATATACCCACCCACGTTCAGTGGACATAATTGACATAGCTTCAGCTACTTCGATCATCTGTCACCACGCACATGCATGGAGCGCTACAATCTCTTCATACAAACCACCAACGAGCTGTTCCAAGATGGACCAGAAGCTCCACCGCCATCACCCGTTCTACTAAGACCTGAAAGCATCACTGTCAGGAGAGAACGTCAGACTTTCACGCGATTAGAGAGATCGGGTGCTGTCTTGTTCACGGTCAGGACGTATATGCAACCCTTGACCGAGCTGGGTGGAGAGGAGGTTGAGGGGCTGCTTAGCCAGATTAGGGGCTGGGAGGGGGAGATGAAGGCGTACAAGGGATGGCATCATTGGGGTGCGGTGGTTGAGGATTGGTGCGAAAGGCAAATCGCTCAGCAAAGGGAAGACTTGAGCATTGTCGAAGACGCAATCGTCCGGGAGAGGAAGCTTTCTGTTTGAGCAAAGGTATATTGGCGTGAAGGGGCTGGTCAAGAACTGTGATTCCGATCGTAGACTTTCAAATATTCATAGAGTAGCGGTGTCCGCTGAGTTTAAGAAGAACTTGATTGGATCATACTTCTGTTGAATGACCAACGTTCTGGACCATCGGCACCGTGAGACATATTGAACCGGATTGGTCAGATATTTTAAGCCATCTGGTGCATTAGAATGTCTTCCCAAAAGCCCTGCTGCCCAACAGCTCTAACCAATGAGGGGTAAACATACCCCGCATCGGTGCGGAGACCCCTGTGGTTGATTTGACCTCGGCGCCCCATTTCATCTCCAACATTTCTCGAAACTAGGAGCAGTTGCTATCTAATTACTGTCACTGCTGAAGACGTGATGGGTTGTTAGTCACTGTTCTTGCTCCCTTGAACATTCCACTATGGCAGGTAAATTAGACCGCAATCGTGCAATTCGGATCGCAGGTCAGGCCCCCCCCATCTCCTTACTTCATTACCGATTCAGTTACCAACTGATCCTCTTCCTTCCCTCAAAAATCTAACGTCACTCAGGAGCATCGGGCAGCGCCTCCGACCGCCGCCATGCCTTCACCACTTTCGCCCATAACTATCCCACCGACCCCATCGACGTGATCATAGGGGACTGGATGTCTGAAGCGAACATGACCTCGCTGACATCGCGCTCCCTGGCAGGCGAAACAGCATACGAGCCTACTTTTCTCGAAGCTCTTGCTCCGGCCCTGTCTGATATCGCGAGATATGGGATCAAGGTTGCGGTGAATGCTGGGGCTAGCGATGTCAAGGGCTTAGCGAATGCCGTGAAAAAGATGGCTGAGGGGAAAGGTGTGGGTTTGAGGGTCGCGTGGATTGAGGGTGATGATGTTCTGGACGTTGTGAAAGAGAAGGTGGGGCAAGGGAGATGGGAGGGGATTTCGAATTCGCGGGTGAAGGGCGGGAAGGGAATGAGTGTTCGAGATGCGTGGTTGGAAGGGGAGGATGTCAGTCAAGACGTTAGAGATCATCTCTCGAGCGTAAGATTCGAGAATTTGTGCACCGGTGAAAGTCTGAGGGAATGGAAGTTTAAGGACGATATCATTGGTGCTCAAGCTTATCTTGGTGGTCTGGGTATTGCGAAAGCTTTTGAAGAAGGCGCTGACATCGTCGTCGCTGGACGGGTTTCGGATGCTAGTCCAGTGATTGGAGCTGCTATTTGGTGGCATCGATGGGAGCGAGATCAGTTGCAGGAGTTGGCAAATGCATTTGTGGCGGGGCATTTGATCGAATGCTCAACGTACGTCTGTGGGGGTAATTTCACAGGGTTTAAGGACTTTGAAGGAACAAACAGCTGGGGTGACATTGGATATCCGATTGCTGAGATTGGGGTGAAAGGAGAAGTGATTATCACGAAACAGAAGGGGACAGGAGGTTTGGTGAGCGAAGAGACTTGCAAAGCGCAGCTGTTGTATGAGATCCAGGGACCGTGGTACTTCAACTCTGATGTTACAGCTATTCTGGATGATATTTCTTTCGAACAGCTAGGTACAAATCGGGTGGTTCTCTGTGGCGTCAAAGCTGGCCCTCCTCCTCCGACCACCAAAATTGGTATCACAGCACGCGGGGGTTTCCAAGCCGAAGTCCATTGGTTCCTTGTCGGCCTTGAAATCGAAGCCAAGGCGAGAATGCTGGAAACGCAGATCCGACAGGCTCTTGGCGATACCTCTAGATTCCACATACTGAAGTTTACGCTCAATGGGACTGCAACTGAGAATCCGACAGAGCAGAACGCCGCGACGGTGGATTTTCGAGTCCTTGCTCAGACAAGAGAGGAGAAAGAACTAACGACGAACAGATTTCTGAGACCGATCATTGATCTCATCATGTGTTCATATCCAGGCGCCACATTCCACCTCGATTTTCGGCAGGGGTTGCCGAAGCCTGTATACGAGTATTTCGTAACCCTGCTACCGCAGAGTGATATCAGGCATTTGGTACACCTGCACGACGGAAGAAGTTTGGCGATCGACCCTCCAATTGTCACGAAAATGTATCCAGCACAACAGCCTAACGAAGCCGTTTCCTCAGTGCCCGTGAGGAGTTTTGGCGAGACAGTCCAAGGACCACTGGGCTGGCTCGTCCATGCTCGTTCTGGTGACAAAGGCTCAAATGCGAATGTTGGGTTCTGGGTGAAAAATGCCGATGAATATGACTGGTTGCGGACTTTGTTGAGTACCGAGAACCTGAAAAAGTTGCTGGCAAAGGAGTACAATGGGAAGAAGATCGTAAGTCGTCATTATGCATTCATTTCGTCTTGTTGATGTCTGTAGGATCGATTTGAACTACCGAATATTTGGGCGGTGCATTTCCTCCTCCATGATCACCTCGACCGAGGTGTCAGTTGCTCGAGTACTTATGATTTCCTGGCCAAAAATGTAGCGGAATTTCTGAGAAGTCGGTATGTTGATCTGCCGAAAAGATTTCTGAACAGAGGAAAGCTATAGACGAGGGGGAGCGAGATTTGATCATGCCGATAGGCCAGATACCAAATCGCTAATTAATGTGAAACGATCTGAATAATTCATGATAGCCAGTCCTAGCAACTCCTTCTAGCTAAGTCGCCCAATCAATGCTTATCGACAAGAGTGGCTCCATCGTCAGTATCTGCGAGGCTCTCCGCATACGGGTTGCAATCGAGATCAGTTTTGACGAGGCTGAGAAGAACGCTTTGCACGCCCATTGTTATACGATAACCTGCCAATCCGAGGAGAGCGATGATGACAAGGAATAAATTGACGATCGCCAGTAGACAGAGGGGAATAACGTGCCAGAGCTGGACTCTTCGCAATGGGCAACCACTGGATTTCTTCTCATCGACTTCCGATTGCATCATTCCCGCAAGCATGAAGCGGAGTGGGCATTTCTTCTCCGGAGGAGGTGGTACAATAACAGTGTCGGCCGAGGAATTTGTGGAAGAAGAGACTGACTCGGTGTCGGTATCTTTCTCCTTCTTGGACTTCTTGCCATGTGTGATGATAATATCAGAGTGTCGTCTTGCTCGACTATTTGCATAGTGCTTTTCTTTCTTTGAGCCAGCCATACCAAAACTGAGAAGGCTTGACATTTATTCTGTGAAGAAATGAGTCGAGCTCAAAAGTTCAAGCGTTGGAGGTTCTTGGAGCCTTTATCAAATTCGGCTGCGGGGTCAAGCCCTCAGCGGATACGAGGATTTGTATATCTCATAAGACAATGTCTCGTAGGAACGCGCCTGATTGAAGATGAAAGAAAGCCCAATCACAAGCTAACGCCACAAACATACAAATGGGTTTGGATTTAGAGCTTCATGTGAGCAAAGAAAGCGAAATGCCGGCCGAGCTCATGCGGTCGAGCTACGTGGCAGCAACTAGGAATTTGCTCGCACACCACCATCTCGTTAAGAGGCTTGTGAATGTTTCAAAGAACGCGTTGAACGAGGATCAGATTTCCAAGCTGTTGGAGACCCCACGTCGCCCAGGCTTGAAACTAACCAATCATGCGCTTGTGGTGGGAAGTGTGGGAGGTCAAATCATGAGGAGACATGAGGAGCATGCAGCCATTGGGCTCGCAGTCCACGATAGGTGCCCAACTTCAAGGTACCGCGTCACGATAATTCGACAATTCGATGATTCCTGTTAAAAAAGGTCTACCCGTAATTTAGTTTTCGATACACAGCATGAGTGAGATTGAGGAATTGTGAGCTGCCTGCACAGAATATCAAACCGGTAACCAATGTTGAGTTTGTTTGAGACAAAGGTGTTCTCGCAAGTGTCGCTCAGCACTTTAGAAAGGATGTCCAGAAGCTCCACAGGGAAGAGACTCAAGAGACTAAGGATATAAGTCTCTCGCTTGATGAAGACATTTGTTGTACAAGATTAGACACAGACTAAGAATTTTAGGAGAGGAAATCACTAATGAGCTGAGCTCCTGGTGGCTGGCGTGGTGCGCTCAATGGCCTAAGCTTTCTTGCTAGCTAACCTTAAACGAACCCCCCGCGTTCCGCTGACTGTCAACACCAGAAACTCGGGACGGGCCAAGCTGGTGAAGCACGTCACGATTCGCAACTTCATACAGGATTGTGATCGCCAAAGCTGAAGTCGACCGCTGTTACATAGAAATACAGGTTCCCCAATCGATCTCCGCAAACTCCTCCGGTATCTGCGAATACACGATCTCGCCCACCATGGTCCTTCAAAACTCCTCCGATGTCACCGAAGGCGATTCTTTCAACGAAAATCCTCCAGCCTCAGACGATGACCCCTACTCGAGCTCGACAACCCAGTCAGCTTCCGCAAAATACATGATCAATGGAGCAACTCTCCCACAGCCCATTCCTCTATTTGGCCGTCTACTTGGCTTCAATCATGAGAGCTTCGTCAAATTCTATACACTGAGGATTGAACAACATGCCGGATTACTCCAAAGAGCCCCAACACAGCCCGAAGCAGAAGCTATTGCCTACTGGGCGGCAAAGCAGTTTTCTATAACCTCTTACGGAGGACCTGCGGGGATCTTGGCTGGAATGTGGAGAGCAGGTAATACTCATGCGACATTGCGGTTTCCTTTCTGGCAGCCAAACCTCGAAAAGTTCCATCCGGAGCTGTTCATAAGTGAAAGATTCGCGCTACTGAGGGGGAACAGAGCGGTCATGGTGTGGCACTTTCTCCGGTACGGTGCTTATGCAGCTGTTGGTAAGAATATTGGCGACCTGCTCTTTGGCAGCTATGCAATGTCTGTTGCTGCTGTTGGCGAGATGGGAGATGCAAGACTGAAAGGTCTCAGGGAGGCCGCAGAACAACGAACACAACAGAAGCGGGCTGGGCTCCCAGGTCCAAGGATGCCAGGTGCAGGACGGTCGCCACAAGTTGGTAGAATGGATCAAGGGAATGTTCCTCCAGTGGATGATGCCAGTCCGACAGGTGGAATGTTTCAAGAGGAGAGCATTGGATTTGAAAAGGATGCTTACAGTACAAATGATATTTCGCAGAAACCAGAGCAAACTCGACCATCACCGAATCGATGGCCTCAACGTCCTCAGCACGCACCTGCACCTACACCTACACCAACAGAGCAAACACAGACCCAAGACGATCCATTTTTTACATTTGACGATGCTTCTCCCACTAGTAGAGAAGGTGCGAGATCCGAATCTGCAACTCAACAACCACAACGACAAGGTTCATCTTGGGATCGAGTGAGACAAGGGGCTGGAAGAGCTTCCGTTGGAAGACAAACAGATCCGGTACAGGCTGAACGACAAACTGGAGGATGGGCGGGAGTACGAGAACAAGTGCAAAGTTCAACAGCGAATAATGACGATGCGTTCTCGAATGGCGATGAAGAGAGAAATCGGGAGAAGAGCCTGGCCCAGCAGGAGTTTGATGCTAGAGTAGAGCGGGAGAGAAGGGGTGGAGACTTCAGTACAGGCAATGCAGATCAAAAGCGATGGTGACTGTAACAACATGGAATTCTGAAGCCCTCAGCTCTCGTGTAAGATACGAGATAATTTGACAGGATCAATGCCAATGTCAAGACGGAATAATGACCTTATCTCATTGCCTTCCCAAAAAAGCGACATGCATCTCATACTCAACTCTGCCAAACATGCGACACTTTTAAAATGAAGATCATATTGTTGAAGCTGCATGAAAAGTCGGGTCAAGTACCATTTCCCCAAGCTCGGCTCGTAGCTCTCGGCGTCTTGAGTTCAGCTAACATTTCGAACCTCCCTAAACCTTTACACATTGCACCAAACACACCAAACTCAGAATGGCTGACCGCGCAACTCCCTCCTATGACCGCAGACGTTCACGCTCACGATCTCCACGTCGCCGCGACTCAAGCCGTCTGGCTTCGTATCGCACACGATCTCCACCACACCACCACCAAAGACGAAAGCACAACTACACAGACAACACCACACCCGCGATCCTGCCTTTCCAATCTCGAGAGCTAACGAAACGAGACTATGGAATCTTCAAACCAATGTTTGCGCTGTATTTGGATATTCAGAAGGGCAAGCTTTTGGATGTGTTAGAGGAGCATGAGGTGCGGGGAAGGTGGAAAAGCTTTTTGGGAAAGTGGTAAGGATCCAAGTCTTCTCGTTCAATTTCTTTGAGGGTTTAGAATCTAGTAGGTATAAGATAAGGCTAACATGTGTGAGGAATCGTGGGGAATTGGCTGAGGGCTGGTACGATCCGTCAACGTTAGACAAAGCCCGTCAGTCAGAGCACTCCTTTACGGATAATGCGAGAGCTTCAATGGCTGGCGAAATACCCAGATCACCAATCAAGTCGACAAATATTTCACCCAGGGCAACGATGAAGCCGACTAGGGAAGAAGACAGTGACAGTGATGATTCGGTAGGCCCTATGCTGCCGGGGCACGAGGCTCAGTCAAGACGGAATAGAGTCGGTCCTAGTATACCCAATTTCCAGGATCTGGAGCTCAAGAGGGGTATGGCTCTAATCTACGCCTGTTGTTAAATGTAGCTAATGTGATCCAGAAATGGCAGTGGAAGATGGCCTCACAGCACGAGACGACATACGCTACGAACGCAAACTGGACCGCAAAGCGCAAAAAGCCGCACTCGACGAACTGGTCCCTCGCGCTGAAGCAGGCACTCGCGAACGTCAATTGGAGAAGAAAAAAGAAGTCAACGAGAAAATGAAAGGGTTCCGAGAAAGAAGCCCTGGGGCAGCGGAACTGCCAGACACTGAGTTGATGGGTGGTGATGATTCGATTGGGGATTACAAGAAGGCGAAACAGGAGGCAGAGAGGAAGAAGACGGAGAGGGAGGTTAGGAAGGAAGAAATTCTCAGGGCGAGGATGGCCGAGAGGGAGGAGAGAATGAGCGAGTATAAGGCGAAAGAGGACAAGACTATGGATATGCTGAGGGCTTTGGCTAAGCAGAGGTTTGGATGAGAGGACGGTTCAGGCAGATCTTTTCTGTTGAAAATAGTAATCCGGATGAATATGGATCAAAGTTTGGTTGTTTTTCGGGACTCTCGAGCATCGATGACGGGGAGTAAGCACATTGGTCACTTGAATCTAGTCGCAGCAGTATACCTCTATGGAGAGCGGGGGCTAGCAGGGAATTATAAAAAGAACAAATCAAAATATAATGACAATATAGGCCATATCACCATAGCCAGAATCGAGCTAGGACGGAGAATCGAAACAGTATATAAATGCTAATCTTAGTCTTGGGATTAGGTTGACAGCCTTGTGGTTCAGCCTTGCATGACTCGTCTCGAAGCTAAAAAGCTATCATCGGTTGCTTGTGAGTTTAACCATCCCGCTTTCAATTGTATCACCCCCAACGAATTATAAATGGAGAGGATATTTCCAAGACTCTTTTCAAGCTCCAGAATCAATGGTGCTGCTCTTAGAGCTGGGTGGAAATGTCAGCGTTGTAGATCCCTAAGCACCACCAACCTCCTCCGCGCAAAGCCCAACAAGACAAGTCCTAAGAAGGGGCAACCTATTAAGATACAGCCGGGGCAGACGAAATCATTAGAATACAAGTATAAATCCGATGATCACGTACTAGGATCTCTATAGAGCTAATTGAACACAGAACACCAGCCCGAAAAGCACCTCCACCACCCCCTCCTCCAAAACCCAATCCCCTCAAATACCGCGTGGTACCCATCTTTCTCGGCAGCATCACACTCATCGTCCTCTCCGGATACTGCACATATCTCTACGTATACCTGTCCCGCGACCCTCCCCATCCTATCCAATCTGCTCCATCAGCCCAGCCAGATGTCTCCTCGCGCTACAACGCGATCGCGTCGAAATTTGACTCGGAAGTGGATTTCAACGAATCGCTCATGCGTCTACCTTCTCTAAGACGGAAACTAGTTTCTCAGGCCAAGGGGGATGTATTGGAGGTATCCATCGGCACGGGCAGGAATCTCGAATATTACGACTGGGATTTCCAGGGCTACAATGGTGTTGGGAAGGTAGCGAGGACGGGGGGGATCAAGAGGGGGAAAGTGCGGAGTTTCACGGCCGTCGATAAGAGTGGGGAGATGCTAGAGGTTGCGCATGAGAAGTTCTCCAAGATGTTTCCTGGTATCCTCGGGGTGAGATGGGTTATTGGAGATGCGGAGGGGGAGATTCCTGCACCGCCCAAGAACGCAAATGAGAGGAGTGGGAATCTTGTCGGGAAGAAATACGACACTGTGGTGCAGACTATGGGGCTTTGCAGTGTGGGAGATCCGGTCGGGCTGTTGCGGAATTTGGGGAGTGTGGTGAGGGAGGATGAGGGGAGGATTCTTTTGTTGGAGCATGGGAGGGGGAGTTGGGAGTGGTTGAATGGTGTGTTGGATCGGTTTGCGGAGGGCCATGCGAAGGAGTTTGGGTGTTGGTGGAATCGAGACTTAGGTGCTATTGTGAGGGATAGTGGCTTAGAGGTTGTTAAGATGAAGACGATTTGGTGGCATGGAGGTACGACCTGGTGGATTGAGTTGAAGAAACCGAAGGGAGCTGCTGAAGAGAAGGTAAAGGACGAGGCACGGGTACACGTCCAAGATATTTTGAAACCACCGGAGAAGGAAGTCAAAAATACTGGGTGGTGGTAGACTTATCAGCCAATCGTGGTTCGAGTACGACTCCTACGAAGCAAATTTCTTTGCTATACCACGGTAGCGAACGATATATTCCGAGCACATCCCTTTACTGTCTCCAAAGCTCTCAAATGCTACGTTCTTTCTAGTGAGCGTTCGAGCTCAGAAGAATCTCAACGTCCCCAGTTGGACTTTCGAAATGTACGAGGACAAGATTTAAGATACTCGATCTACAGGGAAGTTGGCAGTTATTGAACCTAGCTCTACGGAGTCTAAACTGCTCTAGTAAAACCACGCTCAGCCCTTCATCCCTTGTTCTTTTGCGAGTGCAATTCGGCTAGGATTTCCATTGCCTAAAGTTTAATAGTGAAGGCAGGGACACAGTTTGTGCAGATGTTCATCTATGTTCATTTTCAACTCGTTTTTCAAGACTACCTACTCGTCTAGTAAGCGACCAGCCTCTACAGAATCTTGCCGTTGCGCAAGGAGGTCTAAGACTTGTCCCAGGGTTCTTTGCTTTTATCTCCTCTCTGGATCTCAGAGAAGTCAGAATATGAGAGAGATACGCTCGCGCGTGGATATCAGGGGTTTGAAGCAGTTTGGAGAGACCATCCACGCCGTGTAAGATGATAATAGAAAGCTTTAAGAGCCCTTCTCAGAAGCAAGGCCAGAGAGTCAAGTACGAGCCCTTGCACAAGAGTGAGAAAGAGAGCGTCAATTTTGTGAAAACGAGGAACGAACTTTTAAGATGTGCTTAGATTCCGCCGCGTACAGAAACGGAGCTGCTTGATGGCTATGGTTGAAAAACTGCCGATGGATATGGGGTGTTGGACTAAGTTTTGGGAAAGTCTACTGATTCTGAACGCGTTCGAGCGACTCGGATATTCGCTGGTAGATATCAAGCCTCTCCCCCTTGAGAACACAAGAATGGGAAAAGAATGGGAGCATACACAGATTCGAGAAGTATAAAGACTCGAGCGATTTGGAGCCTTCCCATTCACGTGTTCTGTGTCTTTGACGGAAAACAATCATGAAAAAGTAGTTGTTAAGCTGCCAATGTTTTTCTCGGGAGTGTGTGAGATGATAGGGAGACTCGAGATATGTGAGTCGATTTGCTACTCTCGAGCAAGTGCTTTACGTGAATGAAACAGTGAGACCACCTCAGCAAGCAGAGACGTAAACCTGAAACCTGATATCAAAGCTACATATGGAGGGCTCTGAGACGGTGCAGTATGTACGAGGACTGAGATCCTAATGTGCATTGTACCGTTGTCTGTTTTGTCTATAATGTATTTCATTCTCCGGTGTGTTTGAATTTAGCTGTCTGCTGTTTGTATTGAGAGAAAGGTCAACTATCCAGAGAGGAGGTTGCTATGAGGATGATTCCTTTTCTTGGCATTGATATATACATTACCTAGTTAGAGCCTGTTGGGTGAATGTAAACATGGAGGGAGTACCTTCGCGTAAGGGCTATTGCTTAAAATATTCAATATCCGGACAAAGTGCTGTTCTTCGAAGAATGTATCTTGAATCAAAAGCACACTGACATGTAAGGACGAATCAATTCTCATCTGCACGGCTTCTTCTCTCATCTATATCGTGGAGCAACGCACACTCGTTTCGCTGCCTACTCTTCTATCGAAGAGAAAAATAACGAACTTGCGATCCGAGAAGGAACTTGATTGAGATGCCAAGTGCTCGACGAAAGTAGAAGAGAGATTCCTCCGCCACTTCCAACGAGCCTAATCTGGACGGATGTACGAAGGAGGAAGCGTCGAAGAAAGAAATACTGATCTTCCTCACCCCTCTTCTTGTCCTCGGTTACAGAAAACAGATTCTTGTATTCTCACTGATTGCAAAACATGCAGATCCAGAATGTTCAAGGGTATTTTCACACGGTACTTCTAAGAAAACGTTCTATTTGTGAGCTGATGGTAGAGAGTCTTTTCGTCACATGATTGGATCCCGTCTGTCTACATAATAGCTCGTGTTGTTTGGGGTCGTATGTTCTCCCTTTGCAAGCGAGCGTATTTGTCTGGGTGTACATACTACAGTACATATGAGTACTTAACGCAGCTCAAATACCCGGGTTTCACACGGAAGATGTTGCGAACAGACTGTCTCTATTGAGTAATGGACGTATTGTCTCTCCGAAAGTGCACTATAGGCAAGGGGGAGGGAGGGCAGGTTTGGATGCGAACGTATTCACAGGCATAGAGCCACTCAACTCTACGCTGGGTAAATCCACGCTGGATCCCGCTTGCGGGAACGGGCAACTGAAGTGCAGAAATATCACCGAGATCTTTTCTTCTTCTTCAAAGGAACGGCAAATCCGACCGAGGGAGTAGCAAGTTAGCGTAGACACTGGCCGCCCGCCGCACGGTGAAGTGAGCCCTCGAAAATCGACAACATATCAAGGCCTGCCATGGACGGCTGCGACGTCCACATCTTGACCGCCTCAAGCCTCACCAGTCCAGATCCCAATCTGCGAAACCGCATGCTGACTGGCCGGGCCACCAGCCGGTCTCCCACACGATTATGCAGGGAGATAGTGGTGTGTTCCCAAAGCGTGGAGCGGTTCCCATGGAACCTGCAGCTCAGCCTTGATCGCGAGCCATACTGCCTGTGGCACGAGGGCGGTGAGAGCCCGTGGCGTGAGAGGGGTGCAGAGTCTGCTTTTCTGAGCAGAGGGGGATGTTCAGTGGTTGCGGGATAGCTTCTGTCAGGCGGGCTAATGCACGATGCACACTAAGGGCTTTGTGTGTCGTCGTTGGTGCTAGCGGGTGTGTGCTGACCTCGAGATTTGAGGTCGTTGTTGCGAGGGGATTGGAGGGGTGGATCGGAGAAATAGTCAGCGCCGTTGATGGGATTTGATTTATTTGATTTCGATCTGTTTCTCTCTGGACGAGATGCAAGGCGGTAATGAGCAGGGCAGATGGTATCTCAGTAAGTGCTTTTTGGGTGGTATCTGTTGGTCGAAAGTTGTTTGCACTAAGTTTGTGGACACGGAGAATGACATGCTATGATGCAGAAATTCTACGAGGCAGAACTCTACTTTACGATGGAGTTCCTCGAATCGTTTCGAAAAGGTGGTGTGGGGTCGGTTTAAGAGCCTTGGACAGGTTTTGAGCTGAAAGCGGCATGTTCTTCAATCGTGCTAATCGTCGTACAGTATATACAGTATTTCCGTGCGGGTGCGGGTTGAAGATGGAGTATCGTCATCAAAGTCTGTCTGCTGAACACCTCTTCTTACATGCCTCCGTGTTGCATAGGCTATGAGCCTAGAGTATATGATTCATGGTGCTCTGAGGAACCTCACCAGGAAGCCAAGCCTGTGTCTTCCAAATGTGTTTCTCTTTCGCGGGCCACGACGGCGCCATGTCATGGCTGGCTGTCTGTCTGTCTGTCTCTCTCATTGAAGCTGATGGCCGCGGGTACGGCAAGCCGTCGTGGTTTGAGGATCCACATGGACCACGCTACCACGGTCGGCTTTTGGGATCCAACGCTTGACTCCATCCGTACAGAAGGCTGTGAAAATTTCTGGAAGGCCTCAGGGTTGTGGTTTGTCGACGACAAGGAGGCGGGGCTGCATCATAATGTGGGCGTTGTGAATGGTTGCAGCTGCAAGGCTAGATGGTTTACGGTTAACATTTACCGACCGGAACTTTGGGCGAAGTGGATCGTGAAGGGCAAGTTGCAGTAGCTTCACAAGGGCCGTTGACTTGACATAGAACTTTTCGTATTACGAAAGCTTGTGCTTGCGATGGAAAGGGAGAAGGGAAAAGGGGTATGTGAGACAAGGTGTACGGTGTACGGAGTACAGGAGACTCGTAGAGAGGAGAGATGGAAGAACGAGAGGGTGATGGATAACTCTCGTCCATCCCTAGAGATGCTGCATGTAATCTGATGATGACTGTTGAATTGTGTGTGCGTACGGAGTAAGCCTTGGAGACGAAAATGCTCCGTATATGGGAAACAGTACGTACAGTACTCGACAGCCTGCTCTTTTCCGACCGTCCGGCAACATGGGAAAACGCTTGATCTACATGTGCTACCTCTCGTCAAGAAGCTGAGATCGTTTCAAGTGAATGAACGATGAAGTCACTTCGACATTTATCCAAGGCTATCATGTCTCCTTTTGGCTGGATAAGTAAATAAGTGATAAAGACTCTTGTCATTATTCGTCACTCCAGAATAAGAATACCCGTTCCAACGCTCGGTTCGCCTTGTGTGTACGGCAGAGTTGATGTTGACTTTTACTTTTTGCGTTTTGCGTTTTGCGTTTTGCTTTTCTTGTATATTCAGGGGGGAGAAGCATGGGACGCCGGATGAAGAACTCTCGATATGGTCGCACCTACTAACAGGCCCCAATCTACAAACAAACGAACAAACGAATAAACAAACAAACAAACAAACAAGCAATCCTCTTGTCGCTTCCCTGGGATCAGAATCCTTGACATGACATGACACTTTACAACTTTAACCTCCTATGCGCACCCTACCTACGCAGCTAAGTGCCATCCCATCCCCTTCGAGCCAAGTGAAGTTCGAAGGGCCCGGTCGGCTGTCAGCCCCTGCATGTTGTGGCATCACCTCTCGACCAAATCTACGAGATCGTTGCTGGATGGATGAGAAGTGAGCAGCCCAACAGCCAGCCCCCCCCCCCTGAACGGGAGGAGGGAGGAGGGAAAGGACAAGGAGATCAGTGAAATCAGTGAAATCATACGGAGGCACTCCGTAAACCATCAATCCCTGGCCAGACTAAACGTAACTCTACTGATCCTCGCCCTCACTCCACTCACTACTCGACTCGTGCTTGGTTTCCTTGTTCAAACGAGAGAAGCATTACCTACTTGCACTGTTTGCGACAACTAAAAGTCAACTCATCAACTCATCAACTCGTCCACTTCCCGTTGCCTCTTGCATCGCCATCTATCTCGCACCCTCGCCTCTCCAAACTCCCGGCTACCCTGAATGAAACAGACGGGCACTCGGACGCCGCTCGAGGTTCCAAGATCGTCAACGCTCATCACCAACTCTCACTCACTCACTCTCGTCACTCTCTCCCTCAACTCACATTCTCGCCCCATCCCCTCCTAATCACCACCAATCATCCAGAATTCCCCAGCCTTCAACCTCCGCCACCAGTCGTGCAGGCAACGACATTACCTTGTTCTTGTACCGTACATTTGCCTGCGGCTGAGAGCACAACAACTCTCCAAATATCATCGTTGTCTCCCTCGCCATCCGTCATTATCATCCATCTCCATCTCCGTCATCGACGACACCAGTTCCCTCACCCCTATCCGCCCGCCAGAGAATCCTTCCGACATCACTGCCTGTGCCCATTCGACCTCCGTCCTCGATTATTCCAGGAATAGCACGGTTGGTGCGCATCAACTGCATCCCTTACCGCCTCCAAACGCCGCCGTTGCTCAAGCCGACTACCATTGGAAAAAGGCATCCTGCAAGCTTCAGGCCTGGATTGATCCCCCAGTCCCCTGTGTCACTGCAACGCCATCCTGCATTCGCAGCATTCCGAAGCACCACCCTGCACCCAATAGCAGCCATCAGCCTGCACCTGCTATTCACCCGTCGCTACCAGATCAGCGTGCAAGGAACAGCACTTCTCGCCCTACCTGATCTGTCGCAAACATTCCAAAACCCCGAAAAGAAATCTCGCACGACAACCCATATCCACAACCACGTCGACGACCTCTGACCCTCGCCACCGAACCTTATGATCGCTCGTCAACTCGCAGCCATGCCGTACAACACTCGTCGGAAATCACTGTCGTTGCCATCGTTAGGCATCCATCTTCCTGTTACTCACGCTGAGAGAGCGGCCGCAAGGCTCTCACCGCCTTCTGCAGCTCCAAATTCCGAGCATCCTCCCTCGAAAAAAATAAAGCGGTCGCATGAAGAGTCGCCCTCAATGTCACCTCCTCCGAAGCGCGATCCCATAAAATACGAAAACACTCCGCCACCTTCCCCGGAGGCCGAAGCGGATGATGTGGAAGAGGAGGTAAAGCCCAAGGAGATCGATCTGGAGGGAATAAATGATGATATAGTCGAGGCCGTCATAATACAATTGCAAAAGACGGGAAACAAACCTCACTTGGTGAAGGAACTTGCTGCAATTTTACACAACCAAGTGAAAATTGTTGAGACGTAAGTTTGGTTCACATAGGCATGGTTAGATACTAACGTCACTAGGTCTGCGAACCCTTCAGCCATAATCTCGTCCCGGCTCTCCTCGTACCTGAAGCGATCATGGACCGCCCTTGCGCCATGCCCATTGGCAAAGGAACTAGAGACCGTCCATCCAAGAAGAACATATTTCTACCTGACGACCTATGCGCATCAGCCAATTCCAGATCCTCACTCGGCCCCCTTCCCCCAACGAACGATTATCTCCCCTTCTCTCTCGAGCGCAGCCTCAAGATCCGACGAAGCCGATGCAGAACGAAGACGTGAACTCTCGCCGTCGCCAGAAGTCGATCTCTCATCTCCCGAATTTGACGACGAGGATATGCTGACACCTCCAACGCCGACTGGATCCTTCTCAGGTCGCAACGAGCCAGTCCGCAACACGCGCGCTTCGTCACCACCGCTGGAGAAAGATGAGAAGGAGTTCACACAGACTGCGAGAGGAATGCAGAAGAGGAAGTTGAGTCGTGATGATGTGGAGATGAGCGGTGTGCCATCGGACATGGAGGGTCATCCCACGAAGAACATGGATTCAGAAGCATTATTCGGAGAGGGAAGGAATCCGGGTGTCAATACCACGGCGGTATTCGTGAGCAGTCCGGCAATGAAACCTAGTCTGGCACTCAACATTTTAAAAAGACCTTTCGAGGAGAACGACCTCTGGGCGAGAGTCGAAAGCGCGATGGAATGGGATATGAGAAGTCCAGAAAACGTGGAATTGGACGAGCTGGATGGGATGTTAGATGATTTCTGATCATTCCATGAAGAGGAGGAAGCTTTTTCGGTTCGATATATGCATTATTCTCAACTCATTTACGAACATCGACGCGGCTCTTCAACATGGGATAGAAGGAGGCTATCTATCTATACGTTTAACTTGCTTCATCTTGCTGTCTTTCTAGCTATCTTTTGTCATTTCAGGACTGTACGATTTAGACGGGGAGACAAGAGCAAGGCAAAAGCGTGGCGAGCATGCGAGCGGAAAAGCAAAAGGCAGACTAGAGAGACATGGCTATGGGTCTGCATTCTGGCGATTGCCACGGCGTTAGTGGAGCGTGTGCGACTTTGTATTGCAATGCGATATTTGTACATTTATTAGTAGAGCGCTGCTAGAGCGAGCGACCGGTGGCTTGAGGAGCGATCAAAGTGCTGACGAGATTGAGAAAACTTGAAATGAGAAAAGATATTCTCCACCTAGACCATGGCGAAGTCTCCTGGTGCTTTTCTTTCATTCATATCAAGCTTCACTTTATCACAGCGCTCTCCCCTCCCATCTTCCCTCCTATCCCTTCTACCTTCTTCGCTCGCTATATCAAAACCCAACAGCCCGCCACATCCCCTCCGACTCAATGACTCACCGAAACCATCATTGTCCGCCTAGTTGTCATAGTCATAGTCATAGACATGGTATCAATAGTTCTTTGACGCCAGAAACAGAAATCTCCGTCCGCGTGACATCGGGAATTCTCGGATCGCGTCGCTGATTCGGTAGGTTCTAGGGGATGGGGGGCTGAATCTAAGTCGGGTTGCACTCGACGACGCGAGTGAGTGAGTGAGTGAGTGAGTGAGTGAGGAGGGGTTTAGGCAGCGGTGTGAGGGAGAGGGAGAGGGAGGGGAGGGAGTAGGACTGAGGCGATGAGGCTCCGACGGGGGCGTGAGGAGGACGTGGCACGTGATTATCAGAACATTGATCTAAGTATCGAGCAAAATCGTCGTGGGTTCTTCTATATCTAATACAAAGGGTAAAAGTCAGGTATATAAACCTCTATCCGGTGACGTAAGTAACCCCCCCTCCCCTTGATTCTCAACACTGGGTGTTTCTTGCGTGCGTCCTCTTCCCGTCTTGTCGACGGTTCGAACACAGATTGTATCACGTTGCGGTAGCTCTTCTGGCGGAGATGATGCATGGGAGAGCGCTTGCTCCAAGTGGCAGCTCCGCAGTGGAGTGCTTGTTTCTTGCACGCAGGGTACGGTATCTCAAACCTTATGCCCGGCCTGGGTTCCTTCATCGTCGCGCTGTCGAGTTTAGGCAAACGGCCGTGCTTTGATATTATCCCCTTCGAGGGCGAGGTGCTCAATGCTTGCGTGGCCATCAGTTCATATGTTCATATGCATGGCAATTAATCATGGCTTGAAGTGAGTGAGCCGAGGTGCTTCTTCGCTCTGCTAATCTCTGGGGTAAACGATTTAAATATGGAGGGAGAAGGTGTATTCAGACTCTTTGAGGTCCGGAAATATTGATTTTGACTTTGGTTTTGGGTTCCTTGAATTCCTTTGTTTGGCAACTTCTCATTCGCTGGCGACCTCTTCTGAGTTGGTTCGCTCTCTGCTCGTTGAGACGAAGTTGTCTTGGGAGATAATCAATGTTCAATCTTCCACAAGTCTCTCACCAATGGCCCTCCTTCCTCCAAAAGATCCATGAAAGCCTCATCGCGGGCCAGAACCTCTGTCCTCGAAGCCACGTACTGAGAAACAAGCATCCTCAAATCCCTAATGCCCTCACCCCCTTCTTTATATGTATATCTCACCAAGCTAACGATTTCTTCTGCTCTCACGTCGTCTAGCTCAAGGGCACATAACATGGCGTGGAGTTTGAATAGAGTGAGTGCCTTCAGGGAATCAATCATCCACAGATCTGCCAAGATGTGCAATCTGGCATGGCAGAGCAAGATATTCGAGTAGCTGGAACCCTTGCTGAACGGCAGAGACAGGTCACAGGTTGCGGAACGGTTTCGAGGAGCCAGGAGTAGATAGGACCGGGTACGAAAGCTTGCAAGCTTTGATTTGCTGCGTGTGGACTGCTTTTCAAAGCAGTCCAAATCTTTCTCCGAGAAAAGAGATTCCCTTTTGCTCTTTTTAACTTTGATCGATAGAGGCAGTCTCGGACCATCGTCTTCAGGCTCGAGTGCTGCGGCATGACTGTTAGTCACAGGTTGCGCATTTTCAGTATGTGTCGACTTGCCTGAACCGCACTTAACAACATCTCGAACGACGGGCTTCGGAACCGAGTAATCGCAGGTGTAGGCAAATTCAGCAAAAGATTCGAATGTCTCTCTTTTGACGTCCGGCCATACCGTGGCTCCAACCCGAGCTTCGGCAAATTTGCCTCCCACCCCCCCTTTCATCATCTTGTCCAAGGGTGTGGAAAGCTGGGCAACTGCATTCTCATGAAGCGAGAACTCAGAAGCCACGCCGTCGGCTTGTTCTCCCACAGTGAACTTGAAAAGTCGAGAACCGAGGATTCTGTTGGCATGATCAGCCTTTGCTTCTCTGCAGCTGGAAAAGGCCTGAAGCTGAAACATACATTGAGAAGGGAGCTGCCATCTTGTTCCAACACTGGATCCTGTGGAAAATCCCTGGAGAAGTTCTGAAGTTGTCGGGGAGTTACGAACACTTCTGAAGTTGCAAGTTGTGTCGTGTGTTTGCAAAAAGCAAGGATCGCCAGCGGGAGAATTCGACGAGGATAAAACTAAATACAATTTTGACCAGAAACTCACCAGAACACTTCTCACTTCTTCTAGGCGCTGAAATCAAAACAAGGTATGAAAGGCTGAGTGCAGCATGCATGTGGCCGAACTGTGCCTTCAACGAGATCAGTATTGCCGTTTGACAAAGGCTTTTGTGAGCATCAACCTTAGAACCAGCAAAGAGGACTTCCTTACGGAATTTGGGCAGGAAATGAAGTTCAGACTCCGAGCATATGCCCCACTCCTTTCGATCCTCCTTCACAACAAGAGAAATGAGAACTTCTTCAGTATTCTTGTAGGCCTGGATCTTCCACGAAGTTCCACATATAGGATTTAACAGGATGTGAAAAGTTGAAACCATCAGGGATCATACAACTGTGCATTCCCTTTCAAATGAGAGCAATTCCCTCATCAACCTTCTCGGTGTCAGACCATTGGCCAGCTCTTCTGAGATTCGATAGATCACCGTTCGATTCCATTCTGATTGGACCTGGATGGACGAAAAGTGCAGCTTCCCTTCCGGGGCACTAACCCCCGGCGTCCCTTCTTGATATTCTATCAGAGTCCCCTCCGAAAGTATTCCTGATGTGAAGCTCCTGCCATATATCCCGGAGTTCAGTCACTGTCTGGGAAGTTGCGTTTCAGGAGCCTTGATTCCTTATCTGTTTGTGCATTTTGATCGCTGGGCAGGAATTGAAGGCAGGGATCCGTCCAGACGGGAGGAATATGAGGAACGTCGAATAAGTACAGTGTTGTAGCGGTTCAAGAGAAGAATAGTAGAGAGCGATTTTCGTTGACCTCTTGTGGATTTGGTGGATGGTCTCAAATTCTACGACACTAAACTCGTTTGGCTATCCATACACCACGCACGGTATGCACATCGTGCTTCGCTGGGGTCGAGTAACGGAATCGAGCTAATCGTAGGGAGACTTCCTACAGTAAGACAAGTGTGATTTTGATAGGTAGTAAGGTTTCAATTGCATGGGCTTTCTTTCTATACATGCGTTCCGTATGAAGAGTTCGGTCTAGCATGATGTTAGCTTCTCTGATAGGCCTGAAAAGGATATGGAGGAGCTAGGGCAAAGTGGGAGCAAACAAAATATGGTAGAGTGCTACCCGGGAAGTCTCCCAAAAACTTGACACATATCTCTGCAATTTCCCTTCAATACACAAATTAAGGCCTGTGGCTCGACCGTCCTACAAGATCATGTGAACTTATTGGGGTAACGAAATATCTGGCTCTAGGAGTTATCTGGTTCGTCTCACGTGGCAGGGGTGTACTCTACATAACACATCTTGATCCTTGAGCTTGATCAGGCCAACAAGTGGAGGATTGATACATGAGAGACAGTTCAAATCCTGGGTAGAGCTTGGCCGTGTCATGCTGCCCATGTGGTCCACTGCCTTAACCCCTGACGATCATTGAAAGACTGTCTGATTAATGTTTCGGGTTGGTCCTACCCTCATTGTGTTCCGTTCTAATGATAACATGGACGAGGCGCTTAAACATGTTTGTGTGACTGAGCCGCTTCTTTGTGTTTGAGTGCAGATTACCGTACACCAGCACCGGGGCCTTGGAAACTAGATAGATATGTTGTATTCCCGCTGATCTCTCATTGCAGAATCTCACGTGTAGCCATGCTCTGTGTCAAGATGATGCAGAGATGGATACTCTTTTTTCCCAGTGATCATTTAAAGGATCACTGGTAACAACTAGCCCTTGATTTAATATTCGAATCACAATCGAGGAATTTATTCAAAAGACAGATTTCCTTTGTAATGTGCTATCTTTCTATATGCTCGCTGTCTGTAACTAGCAACAATTGGAGTTCGAGTCGAGATTTACAATTGCAGATATGACAGAGTAATGTCAATCTATGAGATGAAACAACGAAGTCGATCACTAGTTCCACCGTATGGAGCACCATCATGTAATAAAGTTACTTTGCTTTCAGGTACAAAGTTGCACTGTGTATACTGAGATTATTGTGCCCGCAGATCTTCGCCCATGGTAGCGGCAGGCTCGAAGTCGAGATCGATTCAGGCCTGATATTCCCTCCAGAATGCTATGAATAGTCAATATCAAGACTCGTGTCATTCAATTTGATCAAGTCTTATACATTATATGGATCATCATAGATGAACAACATGTGGCATGTTGCTCTCGTACCCAGCGACAAGCTTCGACTGTTGAGTCTCTTGTTGCTGTTTCCGTCGATCCTGATATCTGAGAATTCTTCCTTCTCTAGGTATATAATAAGTCTGATGATCCCCAAAGCGGAGGTCTCCATCACTCAAATTTTCTAACAATCTATTCTCTAGGCTATCGTCTCTTTCTCTTTCTCTTTCTCTCGTTAAATCTACCCTCTAAAGACCACCCTTAAAACGAACCTTCTCAAGATGCAGTTTGAAGCTCCCGTCGCCGGATTGGCCGTTTGGGCCTTGACGTATGTTCAGTTCCGCCCAAATAGAGAGTGATATCCTAACCGATACTTAGAATGCTCTCTGCCAACGCCTGGGCTTCTTTTACTCTTCCTATCGGATTGCCTTCCGGTCCACCAACCCAGTTCAACCTCATCGTCAATACCACGAGTACCGATCAAGGCTATCTTTACCTCTCTGCCGGTGGTAGACTTCGTGAGGAGTTGTGTGATGCTGCCACCTTCGTTATCGAGGACTGCCAACGTAAGTGCTCGCAGCACTTCCTTTCCAACTGTCCACTTTTCATGACCATTGACTCATGGCTGATGAGGCCTATTATGAGAATGCTCACTCCAAACCTTACTTGAAAGCAACTGCTAACTCAACTCTGCTCAGTCGCATCCTACAGCCAGACCGATTCTTGTGGCTCATGTTTCTTCGTCGGCACCGAATTCTGCGACGAAGTATGCACCACCATGGGCCTCCTCCCCTACGAGCTCCCAGGCTCCATCACGAAGACTTTCTCCTTGGTAGAGAATACTCCCTGGACAATTGGCACCCAGTGCCTCCAGTATTCTCTCCAGTGGACCGATGATAGCTTCTCTTGTGGTAACGGGCAGGCGCTCTTTGCTGTTGATGATGTGTGCAACGGTGCGCAACCTTGTGCTGGGAATGAAGTTGTTGCGCAGCTCACGGCCACACCAGAGGAGTTGGAGGGCCTGTGTTATAGTCGTGTCACGCTCTATGCTATTCCGGCATGAGCGTCGACTTGGAAGCTAAGCACTGGTATGATGCTAGGTTGGGCTGGCGAGTGTTGTAAGAGGTGTTTGAGTCAGTGTATCGGAGTGTATTTGGAACTTTTACTTCAAAAAGATAGTGGTATTAATAATTGACTTGATTTGCAGACTTGAACTTCTTCTTCGGTAATTGGTGCGTGATACAAGCAACGACTTCGAAGATTTGAAGGCTACTGTCAGTTTGGGCTGGAGCTTGGTAGCTTTCTTCATCCGGATATGGATTGCTTCCAAGAATTGGGAAGAGAGCCAACCCCGAGTCAGCTTTTGAGAGAGACTATAGTTGAATCTCGATACGGTGATCGTGATAGCTCAAATATGCCGAACGAAACGTATTTTTAAATCCTAGATTTGTACGTAAATCTTCATCGCTCAAAACTCTGGGCCATTGTAAGGTGGGGCTCAATCCTGTACAAGGAACTGTCACGGGATTTAGTTCCTGATTGCTCAATTGATAGATACATAAATAGTGTACGAGTAGAAAGGTTGGGTTGTAGTGGACACCGGAACAGTGTGCATATATACTCTATATTCTATCTCGGGCAAATATATATATGTACATAGAAATTCGATATCAGATACTTTTCAAGTCATGAAGTACTTGGGACCTTCGCCGCCTTGTGGGGTCTGCCAATTGATATCCTGATCCGGTACTTTGATATCGCATGTCTTGCAATGAATGCAACTGTTGACTCTGTTAGAACTTGATAATTTCACATAGATAGCGAACTTACTTCTGCGAATTGATTTGGAACCGGACGCCAATATCTTTGGATTCATCCTCGACATATTCATACACGCCCGCGGGGCAGAATCTGTTCTCGATTCCCTTGTATTTCGGCCACTCCATCGCGGCATGCTTCTCCCAATCCTTGACCTGTAAATGCACAGGCTGGTCCTCCTCGTGATTTGTACCCGTCCTACTTACGCTCGTAAGGATATCGAAACTGATTTTCCCGTCAGGCTTCTCATATTCAATTTTCGTGCATTCATCTGCAAGTTTTGTCGCCCCATAATCCGTTGTTTTGTGTTTGAGGGTCCACGGCACCCTGCCCTTGAGCACGTAGGCTTCAAGACCAGAGTACATGATGCCACCGTACAGCTTCAAAGGATTGTGGAATGAAGGTCGCATATTCCGTACTTCCTTCAGCTCTTTCCAGATGCTGGACTTTCGCAGCGCATCTTCATAGTCATACAAGAATACTGTGCCACTATCCGTCTTCTCAAGAGCTGTCCATGTCGCTTCTGCAGCTAGCATTCCGGACTTCATGGCTGTATGTGTGCCCTTGATTTTTGGAACGTTGAGAAAGCCTGCCGTGTCACCGATTAAAGCTCCACCAGGAAAAGCGACCTTGGGTATTGACTGGAATCCACCTTCATTGAGAGCGCGTGCACCGTATGATATGCATTTCCCACCTTCGAGAACGGACTTGTACAGCGGATGATGCTTCATCTTTTGGAATTCCTGGTAGGGCGATAGCCAGGGATTGGGATAATCAAGCCCAACCACCAAGCCAATACTAACCAAGTTGTCTCCAAAATGATACATCCATCCACCACCGTATGTGTCTGCAGGAAGAGGGTAACCCAGAGAATGAGTGACCTGACCCTTCTGGAACTTTTCGGGTTGCACTTCCCAGACCTCCTTCAGACCCAGACCGTACGTTTGTGGTTGGCTCTCCCTCCGCAGATCGAATTTCTTGATAACTTGCTTCGTGAGACTTCCATGACAGCCTTCAGCGAACATTGTGAGCCTAGCGTGGAATTCCATTCCTCTTTCAAAGTTATCCTTAGCCTTGCCCGCCCTTGAAATACCTAAATCATTCGTAGCAACTCCTTTCACAGAGCCATCCGACTGATATAAAATCTCTGAGGCAGCAAAACCAGGATAGACTTCGACACCGACCTCCTCTGCCCTCTCTCCAAGCCACTTTGTAAATTGGTTCAAGCTGACGATATAATTACCGTGGTTGTTCATTTGTGGAGGCGCAGGAATAGGGATTGAGCTTCCTTTCGTAAGAAATCGCATCTTGTCGCTCGTCGCAGGGGTGGCATGTTCGAATCGGTTTTCATTGTCTTCTGCGAGCCATTCTGGTATTAATTCATTGACTGCGGTCGGTTCAAGGACTGCTCCAGAGAGGATATGAGCCCCAATCTCGCCAGCCTTCTCCAATAAGAGCACTCGGAAGTCGTCATTTCCTGCCTCGTTCGCCAGCTGTTTCAATCGAATGGCAGCGCTCAGCCCAGCAGGTCCTGTAGATGTTAGTGGTGGTCTTGTGGCAATGATGCAGCTTCTTACCTCCTCCAACAATACATACATCGACCTCGTCGCTCTCCCTGTCAATTGACTTCGGATCAAAATTATCATTGACATCTGCTAAGCTTCGGGGAGCTGAAATCGAGAATGAACGGTGCTGTGAAGGAAGTCGTCGCGGGGCGCGGGGTCGGAACGAGGATTGAAGACATTGTCGAGTGAACCGTGAAGATTGAGTGGCAATTCTGGGACTTCGTCTTATAAGATTCCTCTGTAGGTTTGGCGCAATCGACAACTTTGAAGCCATCTTAAATTATCACGGCATCGCTAGATTGCTATGAAATTGAGGACTTTTGCAGAAACTGGGAATGTAGATGCCGATATTGGAGCTCTTTCGGTTGACGTCGGCAGTGAAGGGAAAGATCGGAGCTCGCCCAATCAAGCCGAGCCTAAATCAAAGCGTGGAGAGTTCAGCGCCATCACGATATTCGTTTACTTTCAACTCAGGGCGCCGACGAATGGATATGTTACATTGTTATATTGGAATCTTCACCTTCTCTTCTGTTCTTACTTACATTTTAAAAGGCCAGCCTCCTACATCTTCGTAATTTGCTATGCGCAGAATATGGAAGTGAGTTAAATGGACTTAAAAGCAAGAGCGAGTATTCGTACGAAGTCAAGGAAGCTTCTCTACGGCGCCGATCAGCAAGTATTCCAGATGGCTAATGTTCAGAGATATCAGCGGTTAGAAAACCCACGTACTTCTATTTGTTGCATGGCTGTACTTTTATCAACTCGCATTACTCTATGCTGTTGTGCGCTGGAGTGACCTCGAGTAGACAGGCCAACACCTCAAAGCCATCTCATATTGATGGATTCACCGCCAATTGGACTATTTCTACTCCATTATGCTCCCCGGATCTTGTCCAGCTATCAAACATATGCCGAAAGGAATGCTTCTAATAATATATTCATCAAGCCCTCTTAGGTGGCACCAAGGAACTCAAAATAGAACTTCTCCTTTCCTCGCAATTGGCCCAGAGGATCAGAAACGTCCTAGTATCGAGACTCCGGCGATCGTGATTCCGGCAGACAATTCGTGCTCGAGTTGTTTGGGAAGTTTTGTTGTTCACACATTACCGATGTTTGAAGTTCGAATCTTGGTGCCGGATGTGTTTGATAGTCCGTTTGGGCTTTGCAACCCTGCCCACCCCAGTAGGAATGGCTCCAAGAACACATAGAGCCTCAACTCTAACTACGCCACGGATAATGATCTGATTCTGTCAAGTTGTCGTTTCGAAATGCCGCTCATGCTGGAACGTGCTATGATCCAACAGGCCTTGGCACGTCTTGACTAGTCTCTCAGAGCTTTACAGTCTTTCACTCTTCCAGTCTTCCTGCCCACTCGAAACGTGGGCAAGAATGTCATCCTAGTATGATGGATCGACCTCGCTCTCTAAAAATGGCTTTCAGACCTTCCCACCCGTCCTTTCTCGCCTGCAGTCGATCAGTTATGCGCGGGGCTTCTTTACAACAGTTCCCATTGTTTGAGGGCCGCCTTCCGAGGAAATTTAACCCTGCTTTGAGATGTAGATCAGACAAGTCAAGAATCCATTTGATTCTGGTATCCATATCTCACCGTTTCATCCGAATTTTCATCATCGTCGGCGTCGATCCCGTGATCGATGCTGGATATAAGGCCCATTCCTCCGTAACATCTGCTTTCTTTCTCCAAGCTATTCTTCTTTCACGTGCAGGCCATTCATATTACTTTATACAGAGGCAAGTTGAAGCGAATCTGGACTCATGGGTGTTGCTAACCATGAGTAGCTGTGCTCTATTATTTTCATTCTTTCATCCGTATACTTCGTAGCTTGACGCTCACTCAATTCACCTTATCATCATGAAGAACTTTGGATCTATCTTGGCGTTCCTCGCCGCTTCTGTTACAGTCATTTCCGCTCGTGCTCTGCCCGTTGAGAGTGCTGTTGAAGCTCGCGCTCCATACCCGATAGGTAGGTGACAAAGACACCTTGACAGAAACAGTCCTGATCTTCCAGATGTTGCAGAGGTATACGCCCGTGAACCAAAGAAGCATAAGGCCGCTGGTCAGTAATACGCTACAACCCCCCTCATAGCCTTCAAAGCTTACACTACATAGGCAACGGAACATCATCGACAGCTCAGGATGTAGGGAACGCAAATAGCACAGCAGTCTCAGCAGCCTCGAACTCTACAGCGCCAGCCAAAGGAAAGAAGGGCAAGGTGAATATGGACCTCTTTAAAAGTTTTGATCAAGCTAATATGTTACTCAAGGGAGCGAACAACAACGCTCAAGCTGCTCAAGCTGGTCAAGCTGGCTCATCTTCCAACGACGTTGACTCTATCCTCCAAAGTCTGACTGGGCTTGACTTGGGAAGTCTCAGTCTTCGAAACCTCCCAAAGCTTGAATCTAGAAAGAAAAGCAACGCAACCGTACGTCTCACTCCATCAAAGTTCCCAAAGAGTTCGGAGTTCAACAACAGCTTGTTGTGTTAATTGGAACTTCTCAACTGACTCCAAACAGGCCGCCGCTAAAGGCAAAGCATCAACTAAGGCAGTAAGTTCAGCCCCTTCATATTGTATGAGTGCCCCCTCTGACATCAATAGGCCAAAGAAGCAGCAAAAGTTCGTCCACCTTCGTTGAACCGGTTAAATATACGTCTAACATCATGAAATAGGCCGCAAAAGCTGATAGTGCTTCGACAACTGCTGCTGTGAGTCAATTCTCTTTCGCTTGTCCCCGAGTTCTATATGCGTCTTTATTTATGAATCTTCGTGATCTTCCATATCGTTCAAAAGCTGACAGATAATAAAACAGGCCGCCGCAGCTGTACGTTTCCTGCTCTCCTCTAACCGACCACGAAGTTGACAGTCACAGGCTACCGAAAACGCTGCCGCCAGCGATGGAAGTGCAGGTATTGCTGCTGCCGCCCTCGCTCAAAGCGCAGTTGACGCCGTGAGTTCTCATTGTCTTGGAATACTGAGCGCCGATGCTGACCAGTCACAGGCTGCTGATGGATCTCTCGTTACTGGTGTAAGTGTAGTCGAGTGCTCATCTTCTACCCAAAGCTCATCGGTTGCCCGGGCTTGTTGAAGGGAATTAGCTGACAAAATTCTAGACCGCAGCGCCAGTCGCTGCAGCTACTGTACGTTGATATCTTGTTGATTCTACTCTCAACTACGCCATCCCACCTTCTCTTCCCCTTTTTTCACACCTAAGACACTACTAACAATCCCCAGGCCGCAGCTACTAAAGCTGCCAAAGCTGCGAAAGGGGCTAAGGGCGCGGCGAAGGCTGCCAAGGGGGCATAAGCTCGACAAATCAAAATGCCGTTCAAGAATTCATAGACAAGGATTTGGTGTTTGTATGTGGGCGGATAGGAGTATGAAAATTAAACCATGATCGAATTGAAAGTCGGGTTTATGAATTTGTTTTAATAGACTGGTGCCTATGGAGTAACAGGCATATGATTGATAATTTCCATACATGTGCCTCGTTGATATGAGTTCCCCAGGAGATGCGCCAATGTTTGGACTCTGAATTCCGTCAGCATCTCGGCCAATTATCACATCCATGATAACATTCTAGTACAGCTCGAAAACCACGATGCTCAGGTCCGGGAGAAGGGTATGCAGCACAAGAGATCCAAACTCGATGGAGACTCGACGCTGTTGGGTGTGGCAAAAGTCAAAGCGAGACAACCGTATCGTTGTCGATGTCCTTGCTGGCATTCAATCGCTTCTTGCCTTGCTCATGGGGATTTGGGTGAACCCGGAATTTTATTTTGGTCACATAGCTACGCTTGGGAAGAGATGACAGGAAGTGCTAACTGGGAATATTGGATACTAACTCCCAAGGCCGCCCGAACGCTTGAATCAGGAAAGCATGTCGCATGAGGTTTTCAATTTGACTAAATTGACCTGCCTGGGGCAGGCTGGCGGCATTTTCTTGACGAAGTCTTGCGCTCTGGTTCGAAGTATGTATTCTGATTACTAGAGTTGGTTACACTGAATGGCAACGGTTTCAAAGAGGTTTTGATTTCGGCTTGGATACGGATCGCCAGTGCCATTATCATTCTCAGCAGAATCCTCAAGAGAAATATTCAAAAACGATACCCGATTCCAAGAATGTCCGGCTAATCATCGGCTTCTTCGAGGAAAGTATCCCAATATGCGTCATCGAACGCCTCTGAACTATCTTCATCATCTTCATCATCATTATCCGGATAAAAATCTTCCCTCAGCTTGACTACGGCAATCAGAGGCGCGCGTTTCAACGTGATCTGATTGCTTGCAGCCGCTGCATCCTTTTTCGCAGACATCACTTGAGAATCAACTCGGAGCCATTGTGCGGCCCAACCTCTCGTTCCTGGATATTTCCCAGTCTCATGAATGATGTGACCACCTGGGATATGCTTATCGTCTTCATTTCCCCTGTATCCGAAGGTCGGCTTCACATCGTCGCTCACTGAGGATCTGCGGATCGCTGATACTCCTGCTGGTATGAAAGGTGCTCTCTCCCCCGCAACGAACCTCTTGTCCTTGCTTGAGAGCCTGGTCCAAGTCGCGTGTTGCATCAGAATCAGGCCTGTGAGCATCCATATCTGAGGTCGAGGGCCCGGTTTTCCGTTTACGACGCTTTCGGCAGCAGAGAGATGGGAGGAGAGCCATTTCCTGGCGTCATTCGATGCCAGTGTGTGTTCGACGAAGAATTCTTCAGGACTGTAGCAGTCTTAGATGTGATCTTCTACACGTGGGTGGTGTGACTTACTCCTTGATCTCTACCCTAGTCGTCTTTGCAGCTGCGACAACACGATATCCCTGGACCCCGCCCACATCATCCTCTTCAGCATCATGCTCCTGGCCAGAAGCCTTGCCCAGCGTCAAGGCGTAGTTCTCCAGCGAGCCCGACTGCGCCCAGTCTGGAGGAGACTCCGAAACGCTGGACTATGCATCAACATGGATGGTTGCCCGCATTTATGTGCAAATATACTCACTCGGTAAATGACTTATCAATGTATGGTTCGAGGTCGTTTGGGTTCTTGTAGTCGTGGACCAAATTTCCCAGGTGCAAATGCTTTGCTTCGACGCCTTCGTTGTATGTGAAGTAAGTGGCCATATTCTCAGATTCGTACACAATATGTGTAAGAGATAGACTTTCAGATTAGCTGTACTGAATGAAACCTGGATGAAATCAAATCCTTGGACCGAATAAGAGAAGATAAAGGAAGGGAGAGCTTCAAGGTCCTCGAGGATGTGTTACCCCGCATTTGAGCTTCTAAAAGGCGGGTAACCCCACCCCCGCCATCCAAACCCAGTAGGCCAACTTAATATCCAATCACCTTGCACACTTTTATTGACTGCCATGCCAAGGAGGGAATCTTGTATAAGCTCAAAGGGAGCTATTAACGCTTCCCGGCCCAAGTTCAACATCGTGGGTCACAATACAGTTTTCTCACATCGAGAGGGAGATTGCCTTAATTCTTACAGTACTGTCTGGATTCTTGATACCTCGCATCGATTGTCACCATGGTATCCTCGCTATAGGCAAAGTTTGGACTTCATCTCATGAATAATTCTATGGTTCGCTTTGTCTGTGGGTGAGATGGCTCTAAAGAATTCGACAAAGAAGTTCCTCTCCCTATTGACTGTATCCCTTTCTTTCTTGGTCGTAGTCTTCCTCGTGTTCAAGCGGCCTTTATGTTCTTTGAGCTATTCTCTGCGGCGGGCTCTGTGTTTACTTCTGATACAGTATCCTAGCTGGCGCAACGGAAAGTTGTTGGGAGCCATCTTGGAGGCTGATTGGCCATTGGATGACTTTACACAGCTGATTTGTGGCGTTATTGTTCTACCTTTAGTCTATGGATTCAAGGATTGTATTGTGCGCATGATAAAGAACTCAAAAGCCCACTTTGAAAGAAGTGCGTACGTCGGACGCAAGAGTACAACAGTCGCAAGTTTACATCGGGAAACTCTCTTGACATGAGCGATTCGGACAAAGACTATTTTATGCTTATGGAATTTTGATCATCATACAAGGCCCTCCAAAAGTTATTTTA
This sequence comes from Hyphodiscus sp. D1413, assembly GCA_003988895.1. Classification (NCBI taxonomy): domain Eukaryota; kingdom Fungi; phylum Ascomycota; class Leotiomycetes; order Helotiales; family Hyphodiscaceae; genus Hyphodiscus; species Hyphodiscus sp. D1413. Next base: position 500,897 of record QYAO01000003.1, read on the forward strand.
CTATAATCAAGGCCAGGTGCATCTAGTTGACATTCACAATCACGTGGGGTATTAAAGATCAGGGAGCGATATTTATGGAAATCTTTAATAGTATTTTGAACGGCGCCTCCAAAACATAAAGTAGCCTGCTACTTGAATCTAACTCGGGATGAAAGTAAAAGCTATGCTTTACCGAACCTCAACCTCGACCTCGACCATTTGATAGAAGATTCGCAGTATCCGATTACATATTTTGGTGCATACTCTGCTGGATATCCTTTGCTCAAGCTTCCAGCGGGGACAACTGGAAACATCAGACGAAGGCAGACCTCGTTTCTGGAAAAGCCAAACCTTGAAGCACCTGCGTTCCTTCCACTCGATGTGGCCGCAGCTGTAGGTTGTCGTGATCTTTTTGCACATCCCGCTGTTTACTTCCGAGATTTTCTCTGGGATGTGTACGGGTTGCAAAAATATATAAAAGATTGATGGTTCGGGACATTCAAGGACGAGAATGCTTTTATGCTGATGGCAGGCAACATTGATGCTGTTCAAATTAAACACCATTCCTTGGTACTTTGTACAATGTAAAATCACGAATGAGTACACACAAAGTGATTGTTCTCTCACAAAGGACTTATATTTGAACCATTATTTGTATTGCTCTGAATTATATCACGTCACATGACGTTTCTTTATCGCGTGGACTTTTCCTATGGACTTCCTTGCAGAGACATACAAACTCTCAGATCGGAGTTGAAGCAACCTGGAAAGGATGAGCCTCAGTGTTGAAAACAAACTGGTTAAGTCCATTATGGTTCACTTGGAACACGTTGTCCTATTAATCTTTGTTAGCGTTCTTCCTCTTTCGCGGTCTCGGAACGAATAAAGCATACCGGTGCATGGATTAAGTAGCTATACTTCATAACCTCTGCGAATAAAAAGCTGTCCTGGAAGTCGTTGTATCCACCACCGCCCTCCGCATTAACATTCAGCAACTCCGCGAAGCCGGAACCGACACGGGCTGTAGAATTGATAGCAACGAAGCCATTCCATGCCCAATCACGATAGGTCTGGTCACCAGTTACACGGTAGGCGTAGTAAAAGCTCTCAATAACCTCCGGACGAAGGATGTATTCTCCGTTTGTGATATAGAAGCCAGCCTTCTCATAGAAGGCAGCTTGATCAGCTGGAGGGCCGGGATTGGTCGGGTCATTGGCTGGCGTAGTGTCTGTAACCCAGTTGAAGACTTCAGGCCCGATACCAGTAAGGGTGCTGGCATATGTGTCTTCACAGCCATTGACGAGAGCGAGTCCGAAGTCAATGTACTTCTGCTCCTTCAAGACAAGGCCGCCAAGGAGAAAGTTTCCTCCATTGAAACATGCAACTGTGGGATATAAGTAGATCATCTTTAACAGATTGAAAAAGTACTCACGATGCTCGGACTCGTAAATCAACTGCTGTCCATTGAAAGCAGCAACGAATGTCAAGTCGGGACGGGTCGATGGATGGGATGCAAGGTGGGCTATGGTTGAGTCGGCTGCGAGTACCCATCGATCTTTATACTCAGCAAATCGCGTTGGGTCATACACATACATCTTGATGAGGTACTCGTAGAAACTGTCGTCGCCTCCTATCCAGCCGCCTTCCGCGTCTTGGAACAAACCGGTGTTGATATCCACATTTGTTCCCACAAGACCAGGCCACGGCTCCGAGGAAGCTGGTTTGGGAGCAAGAAGATAGGATTCGCCCTTCTGACTAAGAGCCGCGTATTTCGGATTTTTTGTCAGATCAGAAAGGTGAGTCCACTCGAGAACCAAGCTGCCAATTGTTGCGAGTCCGTTCGTGGTGGAGTTGTCTGTGGCATCTGGGTTGAAGTAAAGGTTGTTTGATGGAATGCCAGTAGGAGTGTCAAAAGCAAAGGCAAGGTTATCTGCTAGATGAGCTGCTTGAACCAGGATTGCATCAACAGCAGTGGCGTTGGAGGCGAGATTTGAGAGTGGGCCTTTCAGTAAGTCATAGCCTGGGTAATCAGTCAAGGTTCTATTATGTGAAGGAGCAGCTCACCTGCAAGCATTCCTCCTAGATATCGAATAGTAGTCTCGAAGAGACTGATTTGGCTGCCTGGGACCGGTGCAGAAAAATCGATCGTTGGAATGTAGTCCAGAATTGTGGTGACAACAGAGGGGATCTGCATAACAATAGCTGTTGAGAAAGCATCGATAGCGGAGGCACCCCAGCCATTCCTGCAAGTTCTCCAGTTAGACAATGAGCAATTGAATGATCTCTATAAACATACCTGGAGTCACTGTAGGTATTGGAGACCGGGTGCAGTTCATCGTGAGGAAAGGCGTATTTTTGATAGCCGTCCCATGCAAAAGTAAAAGCATCTTTCACTGCATCGGATCTCTCGCGATTCAGAGTGTGGTTATCCGGCCGACCACGCCGTTCCATGTAATTGACATGAGGAACAGCAAGAGCTGTCACCGAGGAAACGGCCACAAAGGGCACGGTGAGTAGTCGGAAATGCATGATGGACAAAAATCAGGCCTTCTCGTGAGGGGTAGGTCTCACCGAATGCCGGCTCTCGTAAAAGATTGAGAGGGAGGAGGGGAGACAAAGGCTAACGAACAGAAGGATTTCGTGAGGGGTATAAGCAAACTATATATGCAGCAGGACAGCTTGGTCCGCTCTCGCTCGAAGGATCACATTCTTGAACACTCTGTATGTATCTAATATTCGTGATCACCAGGGCCAGAGAGAGGTATTCGGGCCGGGGAATTGACGACCGAAGCCAACTCCATATCCCTACGGTCCCTGACGCCATCTGATATCCAGATTGGATCTTTCCCCTGACAAGAGACGCGTGTGGATGTATTTCCCTGGATTTGCATGCGCTAATAGAAAGGCCGATAGTCCATTATTGGCTGTCTATTGATGTGTTAGGAGCGGGGTGAGATGAGCGATATTGTTGATCCGGGGATCAGCTGGTGGACTTCCTCAATTGTCCTAGAGGAGCTTGAGGAGGCCGGGGATAGGGCTAGGGCTAGGATCTTTTCCTACAGCAGGAAGATGCATATGTACTATCATACTCCGTGAATCGCCAAGTAACGTTGTACTTTGACTGCATGTGTTTGTGTCATTGTGCTTCGATCCCACAGGAACCAGTCTTCCTCATTGGAGTTTTCCGTGTCCAACAAAGCTTGAGTTGTACACGTTCGACCGGGCGCATATAGAGACGGTATAGTTTCTCGGCACTACCCCGCAACTCTAATCCGCCTGTGACCTCCGAAAGCCACTCACGTGATGGTATTTATTGTAGCGCACCACTCACCAAGGAGGTTTCTCCAGGAACTCTTCGTCTTGTCTTTTGGTGAATAGACCGTGTTTTCTAAAGCTCGTGACCAGATCGACTACCCTATTGCGGAATGGAGCTCCATATCTCCAGTTCTCCAACTTTCTCGATGTTTTTTGGCAGCTGGTATAAGTTGGAGGGCTTGCTGGACTATCAAGTTCTCGGCGTTAGAAAGTATTTCTACGAAGGAAGATTCGTCTTAAACCTCACGGGGCAGGAATCAACTGGGCTACTTCCTGAGCTGTGATCGGAGTCTACTTACTGCCCAGAGTGTTTCCAATTATGGAAAGCATCTTGATTGCCCAGTCATGCAATTCTTGGCTCACCCCAATTGCGCCGCCAGCAACCGCCAGCGGGAAAAGCAGAAGGAACACTGCTGATACGGGAGGCATATTCCGACGTTTCGCAGTTAACGTGGTATGACGACGGAAATGACTGGAAACACTGCAGACGATATCTGTCGCCATGTTGGAGATGACCTCGAGGGACCGTTTCCGCTGGCGGTCATTTTCCAAGGTCGGGGGCAGCTTCGATATATTGGTCCAAATGAGTTCGTTCACAAGAATTCTCGCCCATCGGTAGTTGCTGTAGATTCTCGCTATCCTATAGCGAAGGAGTGAGTTAGTATTGTACAAGTGAACTAATGGCTGATCATAGTCTCTATCTTTCGTAAAGAGGGTTTGCTCGAGTAAGGATAGAAATATTTTCTTCAGAAAACTCACCAGAGGTCTCCATAAACATGGTACTGGTCAAGGAACATGGTCTCTTCTTCGCCATCAGGTGCTGGCTCTATTGTGAAAGCCCAATTCTCGGGCAATTGTGCCTCCCAGACATCAAGTTCTGATTCAAGTGAAAGTAACTCCCCAACGATCGTTTCTTCTATGTCAACGTATGATCCTTTCTTGAAAGCAGAATATATGTTGACGAACCGGGAAACTATTTTGATGAGAGGAAATACATGCTGGTCTGGTTTGGAAAGGTATTCTAGCTGTAAGTTACACCACTCCGCAATGGAGATGGGTACAGCTTCGCCTTTGCCGATGCATTTCACAAACTGCTTGATCTTTAGCGTCTTGTGAGCCGTATGGGACAGTTATCAACTCACAGTGGAGAGGCAGAACTGTACTAGCATTCGCAAATGTGGTCCGTGTGGCTTCATATACTTCAACAGTGCTGTCCCGCCGTCAATGTGAACACTCCATGAAGCTGTCGAGCTACCGCCAACAACCTGTACTTCATCAGTTCCAGGAAAGACTTCAACCCAAGAGTTTCCATTACCTCAAAGGCCGCTAGTAGTAATACTGCTTTGAATGTATCCGCATAGTTTGTTTTGTGGGGGTGTTTTAGCGCTGCATTGACACTTCCAAGGGTAGTCACATATTTTCTTCTTGCAATAACCATATGGTTGGGATTTTTCGTAACGTTCGACAGCCCTGCAAAGCCGACGGAAGATACTGCATCTAAGAACGTCTTGTCTTCGAACCAACCAGCCCACCTTAATGCCGAAACAGTTTCGACACGTCCAGACTCCGAGTTCGTAACCCCTGTTACGTAATGCGTGAAGAAGAAGTGAATTCCAAGGTCATCCAATGGCAGCGGCACTGATGGGCTCATAGAAAGGGAGGCAAGTGACGCCGCAGTAAGCTGAAATCCCCATGCGGAATCGGTAAGCATCAGAGATTCTGTGTGCCCTGGCGATGCAGTCACAGAGGACGCTGTAGATGGATCGCTGGATTTCCTTGGCCTTCGAGGTGCTTTGCGCTTCTCCCCACTGCTCACAGTGCTCGGAGCGCGAGCTTTGCGTACGACCTTCGCATTTTCATCGCGAAAAAGGAGAGTGAGTTGATCTCGGTAGCCCGTACACTCTTTACCTGCTCTTTTACATTGCGAGCATTCTGGGTTTAAGAGATCGCACTGAGATACAATTAGAATATGGCTATTGCAAGATGAAAACCAGGGTGGGATTGGATAACGCAAAACTGGGGGGACAGTGCAGAATTGCCGCAGGGTAACTACCTTAATCCGCCTCCTCCTGCATTCCGCGCATCCTTTACTGGGTTTTCCACAGAATACCATGATCGATTTCGTGCACTCTGGATGAATGGAGCTTCGATCGTGCAGCAAAAGGTCGAGTTCGATGGCTCTGCAAACGGAAAGCAACTCGGCAGGTTATCTACCAAAGGGTCGGTATTTGGTTTGACCGATATTCAGAAAGCCCTCTTTGAGTGGGCCCATCAGATCTGGAGCCTCTTTGTTTAAAGATCCGGTGTTGATTGGTAGATATGTAGTAGGATAGCTCTGCTGGTTCTCTTTGGTTAGCGAATCTGAATGGACGCGAGTTTTAGGGGGGCGCAGCTTGGCAAAGGCACCGAAACTACGACCGATATGGTAACCAGCTCGGCATGCGTTAAGCCAAATTTGGGCCTCTTCCCACTGACCTATCTATCCCGAGCTTGCATTAGATCCGGTATTCTTTTCTCTTCTAATCGCTCAGTTCACAACGAATTCAACAACTTTGTGATCCTAGTCAACCTATATATTACACGTACGAAAGCGCTAAGTCCCGGAGTGTAGCTTCTTATAATCTGAGTCTCCGATATCTACTCGACAAATGAAAAAAGGCCTTTCTCGTGCTTGTCCCCAAGAAGTGACGAGGAGTAACCCCGGTTTCCTCTTCCCACAACATCCTCCATCTTTCCTTCAACAGCCATTTATTATATCTCAACGAGCATGCTTCGGCAGCCGGAGACCCAAGTATGGAAGATACTTGCCAGGATGCCACCATATGTAGAGTGTCACACCGATAAAGATCGGGAGGGCGTCAAAGACATAGATACACCATTCATGCAACTCGGTATAGCCTGTTCGCCCCAAGCTGAAGTCGATCATTCGATAAATTGAACGAATCTGGGATAGAGAGTCAAAATCAAGTAGATATGTGTCAGGTACTAGACGACGCTTACCAGAATACAGCCGCAAGCAATATTTGTTACCCGAAGCAGGGCACGCCAATTCCTCTTCAATTTTCTCTCCCCACCATCAATTGTCACGTATTTCTCGTTTGTGTTGGTGACTCGTGCATCGAATTCGGAATCGAATCGTTTCGAAATGAAGTTGAAGCGTATTGCCATGATGGTAAAGAGCCCGAAGAAAGCAAGCTGGAGAGCAACACCGATTCTAAAAGTGGCCAGAATTAGGAATCATTTGTTAGAAACAATTTCGATCAGATCCCACTTACTGTGCGATTTTCTTTCCGCTAGACGCTTTGGACTTTGCATCCGCATCTGTAGGGTCTACAGTCGTGATCTTGACAGCACCCACTAGTTGAAGCAATAGAGCAACTCAAGAGGCATCAGAAAGACTGGTATGCAATGTTCTCTTGGAATATACTTACGAACATCTGATCCAACAAAGAATGGTGTCACAAAACGAGGCGAAACCCATAACAGTCTAGTCGTTCTAGCTTCGCGCGGGACCACATGGAATACAATTCTACCCTGTGGGGAGATGAGCCTGCGCTTGATCTGGAAAGATTGTAACACTAACAAATAGAACATAGCAAACGGCAGCCATGAAAACAGGGGCGAGAACAATCAAACAGTATTGAACGACATAGATGTTCTTATCCGTCATGTTTTGTGTTGAGATGCACCGAACAATGTAGCCTCCAGCTTCCATTCCAGTGACGAGGACCATTATGATCCATACCCATGATTTGTATCGTAGCCACTGTACAGTTGTACCGATGAAAGCCAGACTGAAAAGGACTGATACTACGATTGCTGCGGGTAGTGATGGATCATAGCGAAAGTAAGAAAGGACAACCATAATGACTGAAAGCTAGGAGCCGAAGCCCTGCTATTGTTGTAATTGTCTGATTGAAATGAGGCAGTGAGAATGGCTTGGTGATTTTCAACTGTGGACAGAGGCGCAAAGACAATATGACCGGAATAGCCAAAGAAGGAGGCCAAGGATATATATACTTCTTATCGTGCCCTGCGACCTCGACTAGAGGACAGCAGTGTAGTGGCGCCACGCAGGCGTTAATTGCTATGAGCGGCATTCCTAAAGAAGATCCAACCATGGCGATTGCAGGCATCAATGATGCTGACAACTTGCATGCTTCATCGTTCCGACATCATTGTGGCTTTTCCATTCGTATTTTGTTGCAGCGGCCGCGTTGTTTGTGGCCCAGGGCGTTCTGGAGGCAATCAGTCTGTCCCAATCAGGCAAGCATCTCGGGGACAAGCAGCCAATGAGCGCAACGCAAGGACGGAGTATTATTTGTAGGGTCTAATTTAGCGAGATTCGGGGCTCCTGGTCTTCTTGTAGGCAAAGCATTAAAGGTTTCATGAACTACTCGGTAAATACGATCGTTACGCAACAAATCAACATAAGCGCAATAGGAAGTATTGCTTCACAATAATTGATGCTTCTATGGAGCTCGTGCGCTTTCTTCGAGGGGTTTGTTGTCAAGATACTTGGCTGTTTTTGGGGTGTGCTAAAAAAGTCGAGGGTTGAAAACAAACAGAGAGAGGGCTATTCGTCGATATGTAGAATCGACAGAATTAATCTCTGATGCTGCTACCTCAATCCTCATTGATCAACAACAACAAGACTGCAACGAAGGAACGGTTACAATTTTCTGTATACATAGCATGAAACAGGCTGACAAGCCAAGTACTGATGGCTATCAACCATATCCACCCTCTCTCATTCCTTCCACTCCATTGCCGTACCTCCCTCAACTAATATCTAAACTGCACCTTGCTGATGAGCTTGTCGGCAGGCTTCAACCACTCCCTCGGACTCTCTGGCATAACCCACTTTCGACTCCACATCTGCTTGCTTTCCAGCCCCAATCCTTCCTCTGCATTCACCTCAACACCAGAATCTGCTCTCTTCCTTCGCGCCCAGGGCTCGCTGTGAGTTCTTGAGAAGATTTCTGGTGAGGGTACGATGACTTGGGCTGGGCGCGAGATCCACATGTTCACATTGTCCTTTCTTGACACTTCGGGAAGGGGTTTGGCGCTCCAAGTCTGTGACTCCGCTATAGTCTTTGATGGTATTGTAAGGGGACTGCTTGGTGCGGGAGTGGAAGAAGATGTGGAGGATGTGGAATGCAGCCAATGCCTCGCCTCCTTGACTTTCTCCGGGGCCTCAAACAGTGAATCGGAGTTCAATCGAGTCAGCGGAGCTGGCCGTGACGAAATATTCTTGGTGTTCATTCCTTTGATAGGTGCAAACATGTCTGGCTCGTCTTTCTTTGACAATGTTGCTTTCTTGGGTGCTAGCCACATACCTGCACTTGGGGAGACGCGTGCCTGAGATGTGCAAGTGCTGTGGAGCCAGTGCGTTATTTCACTCGTGATAGAGACTGGTGTGAAGAGTTCGGTTGAGTCCAAGCGGGGGAGCATTACTGAGCGGGAGGAAGCTTTCTTGACGTTTGTGCTGGTGTGATGGGCGAACAAGTCTACGGATGATACTTTCAGAACTTTTGGCGCCCACATAGTTTTGTTCTCTTCCTCGACAACTCTTTTGGGTGCTGTCCAGGTGCGGGATTGAGTCAGCTTGGTAGGAAGAATCCAGTTGCGTTCCACAGCAGGGGTTGATTGAGGGTGCCAGATGCTCGATGACTCGAGGCTTGTGAGAGGACCATATCGAAAGCCGGTAATTTTACGAGTCAAGGGTGTCTTGTCATGCTCAAATTGAGGTGCTGCTAACTTTCCTTTACGCCACATGGGGCCGATGGGAGACTCTAGATAGGAGTTATGAATGCGGGGATCGATCCAGAGGGACTCTGGAAGGGGCCTCGTAATATGGCCAATAGCTGCAGGGTGGATGTCTGCAGCAGAGGTGACGAGAGTGGACGTGAAAAACACTGGGTGCAAGACCGCTGGATCATATTGAGAATCTCTGACGTCCACATGTCCGATTGCAGCTGGGTGAATATTGGAGGTGCTAGACACTAAGAATTCAGTGAAAAATACTGGATGGCGGACTGCAGGGTTGTATGGTATGGATGCGACGGCCTTGGGGATGGTACTCTTGAGAATAGCGTCTTCCAGAGCAGCGGTCCACATCTCTGGTGTGGTCTTGGGTCTCTGCACAGGTAATTTGCTCTTAGATATTGCCAGCTGAAGCGCAGCTTCCCAATCTGCGCTGCTGGTTACGGGTCTCAAGAGCATCTTCTTCGGCGTACCAGTAGCGATAGCCTTATTAAGGGCTTCGTCCCGATTTGCCTTGAAACCCACAGCGGATCTTAACTTTTGACGAATAGATTGATGCTCAACCCTGTCTCCCTCCTGAGATGGACGTAGCGATCTCTGGACTGTGAAGTGTCTCGTCGGCGGTTCGTCCAGTACAGCAGGTCCTCTCGACTCCCACATATCTCTGCTAGCCAATACCCTACTTTCTCTGACTGACTCCAGCCTCTTCCCCTTCACGACAGGAAGCTTGGAAGCGAACTTGGAGTTGTCAACAGGTGGCGGGCTTGGGGTCTTTTTGGAGCTTTTGGTTTCTAACCACGCGAACGTAGTAGCGCTCCGGACAGATCCCCAGAGCGAAGAAGCTTTAGTGCCGGCGGAACTGAGAGATGCTCCCGAGATGGAAGACGTCTCCGAAACAGGCGAGGAGCTGACAGAGGAGTTCTCACTGTAAACCGAGGGACTGGTGGGTCGTATGGATGATTCAGAGATCCAATGGTGTTCAAAAGGCAATTTGCCGCAATCCGACCAGAGTCTTGTTGAGGTCAACTGGGGAAGGGGAGCGATCAACGACCTTGGTTTCATGGGCATGTTTTGTGCTGCTGGGAGGAGAAAGGTCGTACGATAATTGGTACGAAAGTGAGCTGCGGAGAAAAGTCCAGTAACGACAACAGATTTGACATTCGGTGCTGGTTTCCACATGCTTTGTACTGAAGCTTTCACTGAGACAGCTGAGGTCCAGATTTTGACCTCTTGCTTGGAGATTTGCTCAGGGGTCCATAAATTCTTGGACGAGAGCGTAGGAATAGAAGCATTTGATGACCGGAGACTACGAACCATAGAGATCGCTACAGGTGTTGCCTGTGTGGTGCGGAACTCAGATCGCTGGGTTTCTATGGATAAAAGACTAGAACTGCGTTGCTCGGTTTTTGGTGGTGGAAGCCTCCAAAGGGCGACAGGCAAGTCCGCAGGGGTTGCCTCTTCACTGTCATTTACCAATGGTGCATATGTCTGCCAGAGTTGTGGCTCCGGCTGAGGAAGACCAATCTTTGCTGCTCCAATAGTGGTTGCCAAGTTAGTCTCCCAAGGCTCCCGCGTGGACGACATAGCCAGCGGCATAATCGGTAGCTTCGTCATCGGACTTTGCGCAACCTTCATAGTCTGATACAACTCTTCAACATCTTCATCCTCCTCGAATTCCGTATCCTCTTCCTCGTCATGATCCTCAATACCATCTATAGCTGGCGGCAAAAGGCTGTTCTTGCTCGGAACATTCTCGCTCTTCAACAAGCTCGCGATCTCCCACAGTGTGGTCTCGTCAAAATCGTCATCACTGTCTAGATCTTCCTCCTCACCCATGTCTTCATCGTAATCATCGAAGAATGAAGAAGAGTACTCGGATTCTGGCTCCAGCTCGTAGGAGCGAGCATCTAGCTTAGCATTGAGGATTGTACCAGATATGAGAGCTGGATTGAATGCAGGCTGGTAAACTGCTGAGTCAGAAGTTTCGCCCCATGGGAATTGGTAGATTCCGAGAGTATCGCGTTTATTTGGCAATGGTAGTGGGTTTTCAACTGTAGAGTAGTAAGCTTAGGAATGGGTGTTGATTGGGTAAGAACTTACGAATATCTGGGAGGAATGTAATTCGCTTAGGCTTTCGCGGTGGGCGCTGAGTAACAGGTCGAACTCTGATGTTGACTTGCTTTGCCAACTTAGAGCCCCACAACCCAACAATTGGTTGGTTGTCCGCAGCTGCTGGAGGCTTCGACCAGAGACTAGAGCTGCTGATGCGAAGCAAAAGGTTAGAACGGCGTGGCGCAGGTCTGATGTTCTTCGCCGGGGGCTCAGAAGACGGAGCTCGCTTGATAGCCTCGTAGGGAGGATTCCACATAAGACCAGTTGCAGCTTTACGCGATGGTAGGTCTGGTTCCCAAAGGGCAGCAGCTTCATTAGCAACATTGGTAGTCTGCTCACTCTCAGACTCCATTTCAGAATCAGTCTCAATATCAGTTCCAGAATAAATACTATCCGGTGGCGTTGGGCTTCCTAGTTGATGCGACTTTGAGACAGATAAGAAATTTAAGCTTCGCTTACGGAGCAGCGCTGGAGCATTTTCCATGTATTCCATTTGAGCCTCAGCAAGTCGCTGTTGCCAAATACTAGCTCTTGAATCATCTGAGCTCTGACTTGAAGTAGTGCTCGTAGAGTCATCACCCTTGGAGCGGAGGTTCATGCTGCTTCGAACTCGTGCACGCCGCGATGCAGCTATAGATGGAGTCCGAGACGACCTGTGGGACGATACGCGTGAGTCACCACTCTCAGACTGAGCCGGTGGCCCAGGAGTTGCGATCGTAGACATCGAATCTCGATGAAGATCAGTCTGCATCTGCTGCCATTGATTCTCTTGTTGCCCCATCTCATTCTCAAGGTTCTCGAGAAGTTGAAATCGATCTTCATTTGCAGCATCATCATTCGCCGAAGTTGTATCCGGTATGCGACGAAGAAGTGATCCCACAGATCCACGAGTTGGCTCCTCAAACCGCTTCAGTTGAGCTTGAATCTCGGCAATTGCGCGCTCTGGAGAGTCGATCATGGGAGGCGAAGGCTCTGTTCTACGGACTATGACCGTCGCTCCTCGGCCCCGACTATCGAGAAGCAAAGGTGTTGGTGGAGGCATCTTGCGAGATCTCGTGCTAGCCTTTCGTTCAGAAAATGTTGGAAGATCATCTCCAATTCTACGATGCCACGTTTTGACAATTGTTGGCGTCTTGTCACCTGCCAAGGATTGATCTGCTTCAAGGAAAAACGTTTGTCGATGATCCACCGAAGAAGTAACAATCGACTGGCAACCTTCCTCGCAATCAAGCATAATTGTCACAATTCCTTCCGAATGGTGAAGCTCATCTTCTTTGGGCGGCGGAGCTTGCCTGACCTCTGATCTTTGAATGAAGGTCGAGTTTGCGTTTCTCATCACCTTACTCAAATCAACTGGAGGGATTTCCGAGTGAATAGATCCCCAATATGTAGTAGAGTCACCATCCGTACTCATAGTGTTTGAGCTGATCGAGGTCACATTAGACTTTCGAGAATTTTCAAGGATGTGTGAGTCCGTTTCAGTAAGATCAGGTGCCAGGCTTCCAACACTGGCTTCGCCGACTGGAATCCTTGGAATCCACGGCTCAGCTACTTGATCAGTGAGACCACGATATGTGTTAGGGCTATATCGATAGGTCTGCTGCTGCAGATATTTGGTCTGATCCTCTTTAAAAGCTTCACCGTGGTCGGCAAGTTTGAATGATGCAATTGTAGTCCTCTTCGAGGCTCGTTTGTTTTGCTGCTCTTCTTGGGTTGGGCTTTGCGTCAGAGGAGTCTCAGGCATGAAGACTGATGGTACCCGGGGCAGTGAAGGCACCGAAGATCTACGATTATGAATGATAGTTGCTCCAGGTGGGGCTGGAAATAGTAACTGAATCTTCTCGTCGAAAGTCATGCTCTTGGTGTCATTGGGCAGTAACCGCTTCAGCTTAGCAGCACTGGTTGGCGGCGCAGGCAATGGTGGTAATTGAGTAGGGCTTCCTGGATAAGACGTTAAGATTGACTTCCGGCTTGTAATTGACCCTCCAGACTTGGTACGTCTATGCCTGGGAGATGACTCGCTCGGGAATAAAGCTCGATCCCCATCTGAAATCTTTCTGTACGGTCGTGGTCTGTGAATGATGGAACCTCCTGACTTGAGATCAAGTTTGTGGGAAGTTTCAGGTGTCTTCGCGGATAATTTGTCCTTCTGTGCTGATACATACATTTCAGGTGCTCCTGTGATGATAGTCTTCACAATTCCAGGATTGTTGTAGATGATGTCGTTCATGAACATCACTGTCTGTTCCTTTGCCTCAGGCTGAGTCGGTGCCATCCTGGTTGATCTAGGGTTTGACGGCAGTCCAATCGTCTGCTTGCGCTGAAGAGTAGGCAGCGGTTTAGCCTTCTCATCGTCCAATATGTCAAAGCTGTTTGTATGCCGAGGCGATCTTCTTCGAACCTCTTCTCGACCCGGTGATAGAGAAGTAGATGTCGTACTCCCATTTGTAGCATCAACAGATAAGGCAGATGAAGGCGACCTAGTGATTGTTGGCATAGGTGCGCGGGATTGGTTAGCAGACACCTCTCTCCGTTTCACGCTGACACTCCTCCGTAGGGCCTCTGTGGCAGGCATCGCGAATACCTGGGGTGGTTGAGGTGCTGGTCTGTTTGCCACAAGTCGAGATCTATCAGCCGCAGCCTCACGACGTTCCCGCTCATTCACAGCAGCCTGTGAAAGATCAATAGTTTGAATTCTTGCAAATGGTTGTTGGAAAGAACTATTTCCTTCTTCCATAACTGGCTTTGAAATTTTCAAGCTTCGGATACTTGGTTTAACGGGTTGCTTTGATCGACTGAAAATGGACTTCTTTTGCTGAATAACCGGATGTGATATTGATAGTGCCGGCACATTTCGAGTAATGTCGACGACGCTGGGTTTGGGCTGGGGAGCAAAAGCATCTTGGTCTAAGGTCATCGAAGTAGTGGCCATGGTTGAAAAGACCTTACTAGATTCACGATATCCTGGAATGTTCCTCGGTGCAGGGTACCCAGCACCGAGGTCCCTCACTGTAACTGCCTGCTCGAGCTGTGAAGAGCCCGTGACCCCAGCTTGAAAATATGCTTGGCCGGTAATTGATGAATCTCGTGGTGTAGACGAAGGATTGACTACAAACAGACTTCCACTTTTGGAGTAATTATTGCCAGAAATGGGAGAGCCATCGCCAACGTTCTCACGAAAGATTTCTCGAGATGGAATCGAAGGAGCAACGAAGGGGGAACGCGCCTCGGGAGTGGTTATCTCCTCTCTCACATCCAACAAGCTTCCGGCAGAGAATGTAAGAATACCTACGACGTTAGACCACGCTTCAAAACAAGAATAGTCTCGCTTACCAACAAGGATAAGGAGCCCATTAGCAGGGACCACAGTTCGGACAATAAGGATAATTGTAGGGATTCCGAGTATCATGGCAACACTTGTCTATAAGACGGATTAGAACCTTGAACTATGCCAGCCTTTCGTCCCGTCACCTACCGCCGTCCATACAGTAAATCCAACAATGGTCAGAATCAGACCTCTGCTCTGATCTCGGGTGCTCGATCGCGAGTCTCTCATGTCTCGGAACATCCCCATTGACCCGGAACGAATGGCCAAGATTCCTATAATAAGGAAGTCAAGTGCGATAACAACGATCGCCACAGGTTCCACGGATGTTCGAGCGATGCAGAGTGGCGCGAAGTCTGGGCGGGTGAATCCGACAAGTATACCACCAGCTATCAGTCGAAATCCCACAATTGCCTGCAAAATAATATGTCCTGCGTTCATTTTCGTCCTCTGCGCCATCGACCACAGCAGAAACTGTTCCAACGAAAACCTCGCGAGTTGGTCGAATGCCGTCGAGAATACAAGTGTAACTTGGCAGAAGGTGGGCCTGGGTATCAACAGATTCACGAAATCGACCTGCGCCCACAGGGCCGCAAATAACAGGAACAGCACGAGGACCAGCCTCCGGCTGTCCTTAAATATAGTCGATCCATGGCCTTTGAAATATAATAGTAAGGCACCGACCGCTGCCTGTAAAAGAATACCACTACAGATTGTGAGAAGGGTATCTCCAGCGTGAAAGTAGGCGCAACTTACAAAGAAAATGCTGCCGACAAAGTCTGGACAGCATCTGAAATAGTCATCGCGCAGCGGAACTAATAATGGAATTAAAATATAGAGGTAAAGCCCAATCAATGGGATACGCGTAGGAATCAGATGTTATAGGAAAGTAACATGACGATAGCTCAACAATATCCCATGCTGAGCGCCGGCGAACAACAATCCACGAGACTGTTGTTTCTATCGATGTAGATGGAGAAAGTCAAAATCAAGGTGTCGATAGGCCTGGCCTGGAGCAGCGAAGAGAACAGCTCGGGCATCGTGGCAATCACTCACCTACAGCATTATCAAACGGTGATCAAGGCTTGGTGGTCCTCGATTGGGTTAGGCTTCACAGAAATGTACATGCTCCTTGAGACATGGAACAATATCTGCGACATTGACAAGCTGCGGCAGTGCGTGGAATGCATATTTTGGCAGGCTTGGTAGGATTTGAACGGCCACAATTGGTTGGTCTTGAGGGTCTTGATGATCTGTGCGTGGCTCCTGGCAGAAGTTGTTTCACTCGAAACTAACTGGGTTTCGTGGCTCGACGCGGAAAATTGGTGCGTGAGTCCTTCAAGCCACACCCGAAAGGCCATGATTGGGTGGTTGGGAGAAGAAGGGAAGAGACAGAGAAAATGGGGATTCCGAGTGTAATCGCAGCAAAGGGTCAGGAGTATATTTTAAAGTATTACGGAGGGAATCCGGTTGATGAGAGGATGCAGGTGATGGGAGAAACTCGGCTCTGTTGTGCAGATTTGATTGGACGGCCTGCGGTTGGTTAGCAAACGACGGCTTCGATCTGGTAGAAAGACAATTGACGCAAGGGGATCACTTAAGATTTCGAGTAACACTGCTTATCTCCAACCTATACAGTACTACTGTACTAGGCAGCTAAGCTGTTGAAAAGCTGGAGAACTTGGGCATCACGTGCTCTCTCACCACTCTAGGCCCGGAGGAGATGGACTGAAGGATGCCGAGCTGGCAATTTCAATAATGATAATTAGACGTAGAAGCGGTTAAGTAGGCTAGGGGTTTACGGATAGATAGTATTGAGCATCAGATGCTCCAATGCTGAAGAACAGGTTGCTAGCGGTGTGCTCATGTCATGGTGTTGGCACTGGAAAAGATGTGGAATTACTTCTCAGAATTCTACTTCTACCGTCACCATCGCCCGGGTCTTCTGGTGCTCTATTGCTCCATGTATATTCACGAGCTTCCTTCTTTCTACTCTTCCTCTTTTTTGATATCTCACGTGATATGCCAATCTAGACCCCTTCTACGGCGGTCTGTATTGCCCTTGTGTCGATAATATCTAGGAGCCCTTCAGAGCCACCAGCCTGGTAGGTCTGGAAAGTGCCAATAGGGCTGTACAGCCCACCCTATCTAGCCATCCAAAATCATACGATCTTTCAAAGTCTCGCGATGCATCAGCTCACAACGGCCCATTTCGTGTTCAGCCTTTACTTCCATAGCACAATGCAAACTTTCCCCCCCAAGTTCACCCCCCGTCATCATACTCCATCCCACCTGTGATTTGCATATGCATCCTTGCCATCTTAGTTGGATTCACAGGCAGAGTTAGTCTCTCATCAATCAGCTCATTCCAGTCAGGCCTTTTTATTAGCATACAGCGCGCCGCCCAAGATGACATCCCTCGATCCTGCTGCCAATCAAGGCATGCCCGCCGGAATAGAAGCGCCTGAACGGTTAGAAGCATTGGAAGGATTCGATGGCTTTGACGACTCTCTGATATTCCCAAATTCTCTAGGCTTAGACGACGAGCCTCTCTTCTCTGCGAATTGGGACCAGCAGACACCTCCCTACAACCACGACGGCCTCTACTCGACTGCCTTGAATTGGGAACGTCCAAAACAAAAGATTGAATACGCTGCTCCCATAGCATACACCACCATGAGTGCCCTGACTCCGGCACAACAAGAAAAGTTGCGTAGTATTGCGATGCCGTCGCACCTTCAATACAACAGCCAGCGAAGCCCGCCTTCATCGGCAAGCATGCGAAAGAGTCAATCGGTGTCATCCCCTGAGAGCAACGCGAGTCGGAAGCGGAAATCATCTGCAGACGTGGATGACGACGACGATGAAGATTCCGGCGGACAAAACCCTCCTGTGAAGAAGACAGCCCACAATATGATTGAGAAGAGATACAGGACAAATCTCAACGACAAGATTGCAGCATTGCGAGACAGTGTTCCAAGTCTACGGATCATGTCAAAGAGTGCGCGCGGAGAAGATACTGTGGATGACCGAGAAGACCTGCAAGGCTTGACTCCGGCTCATAAGTTGAATAAAGCGACTGTAAGCTGTGAAACTTTCATTTCGATTCTTCTGAATATGCGGATCTGTTCCTTGAAGCGTTCGATACGAATTCAAGGTGTGTTGGATGAAGCCACTTTCATGGCCTGATTTCCGGCTTGTCTGGAGATGTGCCAAGAAGTGCATGACATTTCCTGCAACGGGCTGTACATCCTTCGATCTTGCTTACGCCTACCGGGTTGATCGATCGAAAGCCATCATTATCACCTGCAAAGTGTTGCTCCCATAGGGAGCTCGCTCGGCGATAAGAAACGAGCTATTCCTTGAATATTCTCTAGTGGTATGCTCAATGCATACCACCACCCCATAGCATGTAGCAATGTCTGAAATATCGTATCAGAAGTGGCGTGTCTAGTTGTGCTAATAATCTCACAGGTTCTTAGCAAAGCAACAGAGTACATCAACCATCTCGAGAAACGGAACAAGCGCTTGCAAGACGACAATGCCTACATGAAGGGTCGAATTGATGCATTCGAGAAGCTCTTCATGTCTGGCGCAATGGGCATCAACCCTCAACCTCAATATGCTCAGCCCTTCCAATATCCTAATGACTACGATACTCCAAATCAGTCACCCGGCAGTGAACCACAAGGGATGATACAAGTCCCAGAGAACATTCGCCGACTTCAAAGTCAGAATCAACAGATTTTTGCCGTTCCACAAGAAAATTATCAGCAATCCCGCCGACCAGTGGGCCCCAATGGCTGGGGACAAACCGGAGGCTACTTTGGAAAACTGATGGTAGGATCACTTGCTGGTCTCATGATCATGGAAGGCTTCAGCCAAGCAGAACAAGAGACTGACAGCCCGAATGCTCGTGGGCTATTCGCTCTACCGACACAGCTTCTATCCTCTGTTAGCAGATCTATTCATTCATCATTGGATTTGAATCTCCTCGGATACCATGTTTCTGCAGGACATACCATCCATTACCTGAAGCTCTTCTTTGTCTTAGGCGCCTTGTTTGCTCTGTTCGTGCCATCTTTGTTTGCCAAGAAGCCCAAACCAAAGGATGGCAAGACACAAGCGGCTATTTTGGCTGCCGCTCCTTCACTCGCTTCCTCTATTCAAGTTCGCAGACAAGCTTGGCTCACGGCAGTTCAGACTGTCTGGGTTCCACGACACAACTTCTTCCTCGAGGCCGCTGCTCTATGCTTGAAGATGGTCAAACTCAGCATCCGCAATCTCATTGGTCCAGATGGCTATTCTTATCTCACAGGATGTACTCAACAAGAAGAAGCAGCTCGGGTAAAGGCTTGGGAAATTGCTCTCGATGCGCAATTGGCTGGTGGAGATGTCGAAGTTAGCAAAAGCCGCTTGACGTTGACTTTGCTCGCCTCCGGCACACTCCCAGATACCCCAGCTCGATTGATGCTCAAAGCACTCCACATCCGAGTGCTTCTCTGGGAAGTCGGCAACGCAGGTTTCAACGGCTTCCGCATGTTTCAAGAAGTAGCCGCTAAATTGGCACGCTGGAAATGGAACGAAGCAAAGCAGCTACATCGTTTCATGGCGCAAACAAACGCCGAGCATCAGGATGAACTCCCAGAGTATCTATCGGTTCTTCTAGAACAAGATTGTGACAACGTACTAGTCGACAGCATCGGACAGCGTGCCTACAACCTGGCCTGGCACTTGCCGACAACGAACAACACCCAAGCGTCCGCCGGAATGGACGGCGTCGTCGAAGACTTCGCCATAAAAAGCCCCCTCGATGCCGTCGCAGCCTGGTGGTCCTCCCTTGTTCTCCAAAAGGCGCTTTCTGCTAGCCTCACGGCTTCCCCCAGTGATGCAGCGGCTGAAAAATCTATCAATGACAACATCACACTCGCCATCAAGACAGCACCCACAGGCTCAGGGTCCCAGCTCCGCGCTTTGGTAGCACGTGCGGTCCTGGTCAAAGAGAAACGCGGTACCAGCATCGCCGCTGCGCTCCAAGCCCTCGGTCCTGCAGTCCCCAACGCCGATGGAAAAGAAATGTCTTCTACACTCATCAACACCAGCTCCTCTCTCGCATCCTTGCCAGATATTAACATATCGCTCCGCTGCGCTATGGCGATCGCTCATCTCGAGCGTTTCCAGCCGCCCGGCAATCCCGTCACAGCTCATCGCATCATCAATTCCATCAACCCCGCCAGTCTGACTCCGTTAGACTTTGCGAGTTGTTTCAAGTTGATGGAGTTTGTGAGCGCTCATGAACTTGTTGCCGTCTCGTGTAATCGTGCGTTAGAGAGGATGGCGGGAAATTTAAGGATATGGATTGGAGGGAAAGAGGGGGAGAGTTTGGGGCTATTGGGCAAGCAACGTAGGGCTTTGGTGGGTAGGTGTTTGGACGTTACGAAGAAGTTGGTAGGAATGGAGAAGGATGCAGGGTATGAGAGTATGAGTGATGATGGTGAAGGGTGCTGATTTCTTTTCTCACTCATGTCTTCCATTGTGTTTTATTCTGGCCCGCACGTTTCTGATGATCGAATGGCTTAGATCGGATGCCAGGTGGTGGAATGGGTATTTGAAGCGTACTGCACTATTCTCGTAGAAAGCCATATTATTGATATGGTAGGTGGCCACCACAATGCAATTACGCTTGATTTAAAAGATTACCTTCCATTCAAATATCCGAAGTGAGTCTCCGATTTTGATCACTCCCTTTCCTCCTAAAAACTTAGTCATGACGAAGTATAAAAGTAAACCTCCCACCGGCAGCGAGGCTGTTAGACCACAGAGAGCAGATCAATTTGTCAATTTCATATTACCCTCTTAAGATTTATAGTGTGTTTAAATCACTTGCTGGCACTCTGCTCATCTTCGCATCCAGGCTTCAAAGGAATTTGGTCTCGTATCACGTGACTACAGCTTTACTCAGCTCCGTACGTATAATTAACATATAGTTCGGCTCATAAGCAATAGTCATCAGCGC
This sequence comes from Hyphodiscus sp. D1413, assembly GCA_003988895.1. NCBI lineage: Eukaryota > Fungi > Ascomycota > Leotiomycetes > Helotiales > Hyphodiscaceae > Hyphodiscus > Hyphodiscus sp. D1413. The sequence goes on from QYAO01000003.1 coordinate 521,410, forward strand.
CTAGGTAATGTGTGTACTGTCTTCTCTCAATCATGCTCTATTGGTGCAACGCCATCTCCATCCCAAGGAATCGCGGAAACTAGTCTAATTGCAACTATGTCGGACTCTGACTCTCTTGCCCCCACTCCTCTGCCTGACCTCAAACACAGGCAAGCCGCCACAGGATCTCAGCCTGATGTCCTGATCACACTGTCGATAACCCGTGAGACCACGACATTTACGACGGTTTTCACGCTGGGGGGAGGTCCTGGAGGGTCTGAAACGACGTCTTTCGCAACGACGTCTGATTCCCAGCCGGCCAGTACCAGTGCCACTACGAATGTTGGTCTCGGAGAATCCGGAACATCGTCTTCAATCCCGATGTCGACGAGCTTTGAGTCATCTACTAGTATTACGAGTGTTGATCTCGGAGTCCCCGGAACCTCGTCTTCAACATTGACATCGACGAGCGTCCTATCAGCCGCCAGCAGCTCTCCAACGAATGGTGTCACTGTAGCGCACCACTCTTCAGGAGTACCAACGTCGGTGATCGTAGGGGCGGTATTGGGGACTATTTTCGGGTCGCTGTTCGTATTGTTCTTGATATGGTTTTTGTGCTACAGTCCTTACAGGCCGAGACTCGATGGACTTGATTCTTCCTATGATGGGGGGAGGACAGAGTCTCTTGCTTGGGAACGGAAGAGTCGGAGGAGTTCGACACGACGGGGAAGTCGTTATACTGATCACTGAGGAGGCAAAGGGTGTACGATGCTCTCGCTGGCCCAGCTTCGGGCGAAGTGAGGCTGAATCGATACGATTGGGTGAGAGTTTATATTATGATTGCTTTTGATTTTGATGGGTTTCATGTCTTGATTGCAGTTTGTTCTAGTAGGACCTTGCGGCCTTAATGCATTATGAATATATGATTTTTCCACCTTCCAACTCCCTGCATGGTGCGTCTTTGTTATGGGTAAGCAACGTCCAGCGATGTACTACCTTTCTAGTAGAATATCCCCAAAGTGCTGTTGCCCTTAGGCTCCAGAAGCGATAGGAGGCAACCAAATTACTACTTGTTTATCACTGAGCGGAGTGTAGGTGGCCCCACGGCATGCAACCGTGGCTCCTTGATACACCCGGCGACTCAATATGGTTGGAGGGCCAGAAGTACCAGATGGACCAAAAGGGCCAGAAGGACGAGAGTGAAAAGAAATCACTGTATGATGAAGTCGTGCATTCAACTACTGGCCCCTTCATCTCATCCCGCTCACTTCAGTATCAAAGCACGCTGGTCTTCTTTGTTTCTCCGATCCCACTCCAATCAAAAGCAGTATCACCAATAACTGTGGCCAAATTCTATGCACAGTATTTAGGATGGTAAGATGCCAACAAGAGCTATAACAGCCTTCAAACACACATCATTGGCAATTCGAAAAGTAAGCATTCTCCACGGTACAGGTGAGTCCAGCCTGGCAACAATATGGGCCTTGCCACTCTTGCCCTCCGCACATCCCACTGTCCACATTTAGGTAAATCCATGAAAATACTTAGGGTTTCAGCCTTACTATTCGTATGCACAAGGGACAACGCATATGTAGGTAGGTATATTTGATAAATTAGGCTCGGTAAAACAGGCCAGGCTTGTATCGCAGCAGGGCATCGATGTGCAGCTCGCCCTAGAAATAGCCTTTTTAGTAATTTAAGGGGAGCGATATGTTCGACCTACCCTAAAGCTGCACAAGTCGCCGTCGGCGCTGCTGAGCTTGTGGAGGATGCCAAACTTGCGAGACTAGAGGATTTTGTAGTGCTAGCCAGAGATTTAGAAGCAGAGGTCGAGGATTTCGTAGTCGTAGTTGTATGCTTCTTTGCGAGTGATGTATCCGTAAGCGCAGCGATCAGGAGAGGAGCGTAGTATCGAAAAAACATCGTGAAAATCCCAAGAGCATACAAGAGCAGTACCAACGAAAAAAAATTAGCAGCTTTGCAATCTAGGCTTTATAATCAGGGCTCTTCGCGCAGTCGAGAGCCCATGACTATTTGATACTGAAGAGAATATCCGGCCTGGAGTCCCTAAATTGGACATAGTCCGGGATGGTGGGATAATGACACAGCAACAGGTAGACCTGCATGTGAGATAAATGAGTTAAGATCAAATGATTGAAAAAAGTCAACCCGACTGGAGTGGCTTTGGTGAGGAGGCTATTTAAGGTTAAATCATGTTGCACCGCAAAGTGCTCCATTGAGCCTGGACCACCTTGCCAGGAGTTACGAAGTGCAGAATAGAATGAGGCTATCCTGCGGATCATGCAGTTAGGCTGATATTGAAATGAGGCCTAGCTATCTCTTGGGGAAGTTGAGACTGAAGGAGTGAGTCGGAAAAATAGGAATGAACTTTGCCGGGAGCTAGGACCGCCGGAGGTAATGGAATAGATTAGCAAACACCGTTCTTTGAGAGCCATACTCATGCGATGCTTTGACTTTTATCAAATACTTCGCAGAAGAACGGGACGAAGCAGAGCTCAATACTGTATTCCACGTGTTTGTTTGGAAAGCCCTTGAGCAAAAATTGCTTGGCTATCCAAACGGCTCGGACGAATGTATACCGAAGTGACGATCGTGGGGTTCATGTTTCACATGAACGATATTTCTGTTCACCAGTCGGGTTTATTCTCTGCATGACATCCCGCGACTTGGATGCGGCTCACGATCCCCCCACACCTTCAAGACATCATTATAAGAATGGCACCAGATGAGCTGTGAAGCTTGAATTGCTATCTATCTAGCTTTTCCATAGATTATTTGCTTTTAGGTTCCTGCGTGTAGCGCGAGGTCTAACAAGACTTTTGAAAGCAAAACACCGCTGGAATGAAACCCATCGAGGGTTTGAAACGTCAACGCACAAAGCACCGTAAAGAAAAATCTCAGCTCAACCAGGAGGTCGAGTGAGGGGTATTCGACATCGCAATCGATTCATGATCCTCCAGCGTCATGCCTAACCAGGGAAGAGAATATCTTCTCATAGACTTTTCTCCAGCGCAACCAGTTCCCTGAACCCTTCTTTCCACTTGGCACTCTCATCAACGGTAGGTCTCGGTAACGGGCTCCGAGCATACCCTCCATACCCAAGCCAGCTCTCCATGCCGGCCTTGGTACTAACAATCCCACCCTGAATGGCAGCCCAATCACCCCTCGCGACGACCTCTTGCAACTTCTGCGCCTCCAATATCTTGCTCTCCCGGTACAACCTAATAATCTCTATGCAGGACTTCGGTGCAATATTCGCCAGACCAGCCAAGATACCATGACCACCACCAATCAAGCTCTGCATTGTAAAATCGGCGCTTCCTCCTAGAACCAAGAATGGCGGTTGCGTGCTCGATGATTGCGGCTTTGCAGACTTCGTAGCAGCCACTATTCTATTTAACTTGCCCGTATTTCCACATGTGAGCTTCACGCCAACAATGTTTGGGTGTGCAGACAACTGAATAATGATGTCGGAGGAGAGATCCATACCAGATACTGCGCCGGGGTAATTGTAGATGACGAGTGGAATGGGGGATTGGTCTGCGACTGTAGTGAAGAACTGAAGTAGGCTGGCGGAGGAAGGAGAGAAGAGAGGTGCGTAGTAGGAGGGTGGGAGAATGAGGGCATAATCTCCACCTGCTGCGTAGGCTTCGCGGCAGTATTGGACGGTTTCGCGGACGGATTGGGCGCCGCATCCAACGAGGACAGGGAGGTGAGAGAAGCCAGCGCCCGTGAGTGCTGAGCGGGTGGTTGAGGTGACGGTCTGGCGCTCGGAGTGCGTGAGATGAACGGCTTCGCCGTTGGAACCTTGTGTTGTGAGACCTGTGACGCCAGCTTTGGCAAGGCGGATGGCGTGGGAGGCAATTGTTGCTGTATCGAGGTCTTCGGTGACAGGATCAAAGAAGCAGATAGTGGGGACGTAGACGCCCGGAGTCAATGGTCGAGCCATGTGGTCTTCAGAGTCGAGAGAAGTACTGCTATAGGAGGCACTGTACTGAGAATCGTTTAAGATGGAGTCGGAGTAGATGCTGTTGGTATTGCTACTTGAGTTTCGGAGGCCTGAACCGGTGACGGGATGGAAAGTCATGTTGTTAAACCCTTGAGTAAAACTTCCTGCAGGTGAAGGTGCGTCGTTGTGAGGAGACATATCGGAGAATAGAGAAGGTAGGTGGTAGATAGCCTTGCCAATGTGTTTTGAGTGTGAAGGAGGAAACTTGAATTGGAGACTTGAGGCTGGCTTATATGGAAATTGAAATTGAAATTGAAATTCAATGGTATTAGAGGAGTAGAGTTAAGGGTGGTGACGATGGGGATGAAGGATGAGAGAACAATGGATGTCTTAAGATGGAATCTCTTATGAAGCTTTTCAACCCAGCTCAAACGGCTGGTAGTTTTATTAAGTATTATTTTTCCTGTTCCTAGGTGGCGTGGCAAAGGCAATGGAGAAGTCCGGAACCTGGCTGGTTGACTTGACTTGACGCGCCTTGTAGGTACCAAGTACTCGTTTCTTCGCTTCTTGTCAGTAGTGTGGGGGTGGCATTGGGCATGAAGGGTCCGAGGAGCAGCTGGCCTCGTGTCCTAGCTTGTTCTGCGCTTATTCTGTTGGTTACTAACGGGCATTCGGCCAACTTGTTACAGAACCAGGGGCTGCAGAGGGCGGTCAGTTGTGGAGTTGATTCTAAATTTGTGAGTAAAAACTATCGTGAGATTCGTGGAAGAATGAAGCTATGACAACACGCAAGTACGGCGATGGAGAAAGGGGCCATGACTGACCATCAGAAAATGCAGTGATTCCCCGAAGAATCGAGAAATGTGACTGAAGAGAGGGATTGAAGGCTTGCTAACAAACTTGTTCTCCTCATATCATTATGGGCGTCGTCATCGTCATCATCATCGTCGATGACTTCACTCCTCAGAATCAAAAGGGGCTTGCTTTTGTGGCTTTTGCGTCGCTCTTCGTCCTTCCCCCTCCTCCGGTCAGCGTTATCGATCTGGGATAATTGCTTATTCCCAAGCTCCTGGAACGAAAGAGGCAGTAATGCAGCCCCATCCATGACCTGGGCAATGCATCCTAGATGCAAAAAGCAAAATGGAGGCTCTTCCGCTCAACACATCGATCGAAGTGCATCCGATTCCCACCATGCAGCTGAAAGATTGCCGGCCGGAGAGGATCCTATTCGACTGGTAACTTTCCTGACAATGGCCGTTCCCGTGTTGGCTGCTTGCCCTGCGCTGAGACGAGACGAGACGAGACATGGCCTGATGGTTGGCGTCGTAAGAAGAAGGTGGACGGAGTCTGCTGATAGAGATGGATGACCTCCTCCACCAAATGGAATCGCGGGGTCAACAACTCGCTTAGGATGCTGTTGCCATCAAGCCCGAAGAGGATAAAAAAGGAGCCTCGCGCCTGGTGATCCTTCTACTTCCAGTATAGCCTCTCCAGCATCGTGGCTCTGGAAGACCATCCGGGGGCTGGACTTGTCAAAGACAGCGTGGGGGTGGGCCAAAGCTGATGCCCAATGAAACCGCTGAGGACTCGAGAAGACCGGATTATCCCTGACTGACGGCAATATCAGGACGGAGTGGACGGTATGGCAGCACAAGTCTCCTTCGCAAACAGAGATATTGAGCAGGGATGACATCGGGCGGAGATGGCTGAGCACTTCTCGTTCTTGACACAGGGAGCGCGAAGTGGAGTCGGAATAGTCACGAGACGAGAAGTCTCTGGATGCTGATGGAGTCCTGGTGGTCGACTGCGTAGGTGGAGAGCAAAGACTGGTTAGGTTTTACATAACTAATCTGCATTGCAAGGGAGTACAGCAGGGGAAATGCAATGCTCCTGTTGTCCTATTCCCCTCATTTCCGTTTCCTGCTGTGTACCCAATACTCGACCGATGTGCCAGGCCGGCATTGGCGGAGAAATTGGAATTGAAGTAAGATTCAGGTCATTCTCATCGTCAAAGATTTTCTTCAGTGTGACAAGACCCTCTCCATTTCGATCAAGTGAGAGATCTTCGTGGGCCTTCACCGTACTGTATGTACCTGCTATGTCTGTCCTGTACAGCGTCAAGAGCGGAAAAAGCGTGGGGGTTACAAAGGTAGTTTTCCTTTCCAACGCCTGACGATGTTCGATAGCCGTCTCGATTCCTCGTTCCGGAGCTTCTTAGACTTCTACAATACAAGGAAGAATCTTGGAATACAAATTACACGGGTCGGCTCTAGATCGTCCGGAACACTCGTCTTCTGAGATAACCTTGCGTCCAGTCCATGCAAGATCTCGTGTGCCTGATTCCCACCCCACGCTTTTGTCCGATACTAAACTCCCTCACCTGAATATCCCACGTTCAGACTCCACAACTGGAAACTCTATTTCGCTGAAATACTCCTGTTTTGTATGCTTTTTAAACGGCAACTACGCACATGTTTCAGTGAACATAGGAATGTTGGTTGGATCGCTTTCTTACAAGTTGAGGGAATATGGGAGCGATGGAAAGATCTCTCGACGCTTCTTCAATATCATATGAGTGCTTGGCAGATTTAATTTCGAGGGCAATAATGGAACCAGCTTCCATGATCTGAACTCCTCCATCCGTGTCAAGTTTTGTTTTGATAATTCCTTTTGGAGCTGTCAGCGTTCATGGTCTAGCCAAAGGAGTGCATGGCACGGCAATCCTCTTTCCTTGGCCGCAACTATCATCATCAGCAGCCAAGGCGCACCGCCTCCAATACTCCTTGCTCAGCACTAGAGTCTCTCCTAGGCCGTGGAGCAGATGCGGTTATTACTTGTTTCATTTGATACATTCGTGCTGCTTGGATTATCCCCATGCCTTACGTTGCACAGAACTCAATCAGTCTCTAGATCCTTTCAATTTCCACCTAGATGTCGAGAAGCTGAAGCTCACGAATCTTCGTACTGTATCCGAAAGGGTTTCACTCGTACAAGTGCGGCAAGACGCTTTCAACCAACAGTCAATCATCAAGTGACTGAGACATATCTGACTCTTGTAAGACGAAAACCCCTCGGTCTAAATCTTACTCGCATATCGCATGCAATACTACCCCTCAATCACGAGTGCTCATCGCGCAAAGCTGCAATCCCATTTATGCATTTCGCACCGTGCGTCGCAATTGGGTCATCCTGTCCAATTGATTCACCTACGTTGCATTTCTCGGAACAGTTCTCATCATCAGACTGGCTGGATTGTAAGCCATGCTGCACCTAATGCCTCTTCTGGAATTGTGGGGAAATACGCCCAAACCTTTCGATTATTTCTAGTGCGGTAGATCGCGTGGGGTATTCGACAGACGTCTCGGCGTTTGAAGGTGAGGATGAATGTTGTTGAGAATCATGGATGATGAATTGGCGGAAAGAGTTGGGTGGAGTGAAATGTGCCAGTTTACGGAGTATACTTTCACTGTCTACGGACAGAGCGATAATTTTACGTTTTGCTCACACTGAAGAGACTAAGCACTGCTACTCCTGCGTAAAGAAATATACCAGAAAAGCGAAAGTTTCCGCCACTTTTCTCTATCCCCTCTCTTTCCCGCGAGTTGTTATTCCCGCAAGTAAGCAGATCCCAAAGTAGATTTTACGACGCTGCTGACAATTTACCCCGCTTGAAGATCCTCACAGCGCGCAAACGCCACGCAGATGCTGCACCGCCGAGTCTCCACACCTCCGCAACCTTGAGCCCATATCGGCAAGAAACTCAGAGGCAATCTTCTGAACGCCCATGCGTGTGGCGAAGTTCTGCGAACTGCGTGGGATACGTGGGTATATCCCGCTCAGGCGAACATACGTTGCTCGTTACTTTACTGCGAATTCAATCTATCAAAGTTTGAGAGAACTCATGGTGGAGATGAACAGACGGTCTTTTACAAATAGTTTGTGAGTTTCTCAGTTCTTGTTGCACGTCGACGTCGAGCGTGGGGGAATGGAACTGTGATAGACGAGATCAAACTCCCAGCATAAAGCCCGCTCGTTCCACAATTTCTCCAATGTCTTCACGCATTGACAAATCCGAAAGCTTCATGCTATAGCCGTAGTGGCAAGATTCCGGATATGTACCACTGTTGAGCCTGTTTGGACTGTCGGCAAGATGTCGAGCGTTTTGTCGGCCAGCGTCTTCCTCAGTATCTCGGCTTCGATCTTGACTAGTTGGTCCCTTTGATAAAAGTAGCCTGACTGCCTTTGATATAATCTCCAATAGAAGCATGCTGCATGGATGACGTTGAAGAGTGCTGATGCTGGCACAGTGCAGAATGATTGATAAAGCCAGAAACTTGGCTCCGTTACTTCATTCACACCAAGTCTCGCTCTTTGAATGAGCGAAGAAACAATGAAAGGCTTAAAGTGAGCCATTCAATCTTTTGCAGGTAGGAGCATGCTATTGAATCCACAGCACTGATGCAAATCTAAGACTCTCAAACGTTTGCCTAAAAGCTATCTATTTGCGAAGACCCTTCAAACTCTCAGTCATGGGGGTACATATCAAGTATCCAGCACTGTCACAGAGCTCCGATACAAGTTCGAGGCGATGCTAGAGTCTTTTGTATTATTTCTATCCTCGTCTCGCATCTAAACGCCTCTACGAATCGTGGCGACCGCATAGCTAGTTACTTCGGCTTCAATCTTGAAGAACATGTCTTTACCCATGTTTTGCTACTTTTAGCGACCGAGCTCGAGGTGAGTTTTGGGATTTATGGAAGAACGCGGTGCCTACGAGCTTTTAATCAGATCGGAAAATGCGATCGATTATTACGCCAAGCTTAACATCAAGTCGATTATCAAATCAATCAACTGAATCTTTATTCCAGATGACATTTCCACTCTCAACATCTAACCTTCCGATCTATGACTTTTAGCTGTGGTATATGAACGGCAACAAAAGAAGAAGAATGGTGCAAATACCACCAATTTTAAGGACGATAATTCATCCGCCTCAGTAACTGGCAAGTAATTCGAATCCTCTCCCTTGCTCCCAATATTCCGAAATTCAAATCTAACCCCATTCGCCCAACCCTTCTAGCAATAACCGGGACAGTCAATGCTTGAGCGGTGACCGCATATGGTCCAATCGATTTGAAGATCATGAAGGTTCAGTAGACACAGGAGCAAGCGTCTTTTCTTATTCTTCCTGCTCCCTACTACGGCCTTCGCTCCCCAAGGACTGATGACGAGAACGGGATTTGATCTGAATCTGATGGCGGAATGTCGCCCCGCTTGATTGGCAAATCCCAATGAAAATTGCTGCGATATCTAGTTTTAATTCACAGGCCTACTCGCCATGGTTCGCCTAAGAATTTTTGCTGATATTGGCAGCGGACTTCTTCGCAGTGACTCTGGGTACTATCTTGGTCGTCTTCTCTTTCGGAGCATCTTTTTAAACAACTAAGTGCTTTAGGATAGCAAGCTACTCGAAGTTGACCTTCTTCAGCGAATCAGATTTCACCGTAGGGGGCTCTTTAACTACGGCGTTCTCCTTGATAATTTTGGCGGAAGAGTCGGGACGGCACTTCCGGGCTGGTGCAGAGGCTTTTGCGATGCCAGCTGTCTTTGCAGCTCAAGGGTAGCGAGTTTGAGATATGGGTTTTGTCCTTTCGCTATAGCCGAGTCTTTCGCGTCGGATGGCATTTGAGAGATGTTCAGGGAAGTTAAGACGAGGGATGAAATAAAACATAGAACTCTGACAGGGCTATGTGGTAGTATCTCTTTTTCCGGAGGGGCAAACATATATTCTAGCGCGACATATGCAGAATAAAGCATGTTGTCCTTGAATAGTAGCACCTCACATTCAAATCCCAAGTGTTCTTTTTAACTTTTCGTTGCTCTCCTTGGAGAAGTAGTCACCTTGGTTGAACGCTCAGCCCATGCCTTATGTGTTTCATGGGAGCCAAGAACTTGTAGATGGCTAAATGAGATGGACAGTGACTTTGAAGATCTGCTAATAACTTTCTGAGAGACCATGATTGCGAAAGTTGGTTTCAGTTTAAGCTGTCGACTTGACACATCCTCAATTGCCAGTAGCTCGTATCCAGTTGAGAGGCTCAAAGCTCGGTAGATTTACAGTAGTACAGCACACACGCCTCAGCGTGGCAACAGCTTATCAGATCACCAAGGCGGGCCAACTTCGGACACAGCCGATAGGCGAACTCAAGCTCTTCGACTCTACTAGTCTGAATCAATACCAATCGAAAGGCTTCAGTGACCTCTACTCATTAACCTATGCAGAATCCCATTTGTTTAAGAGTTCTGTTCCCGCAATGATTTTGCGAACGCATATGCTTTTCGAAGGTTGCCTGAAACGACCTGCAGGATGACATAAACCCCCAATACGGAATACCTTCCGACTAACCTCCAGTTCTTGGCCGTTGAGCTCGACGAATTGCTCGCACTGCATTGTGCTGCTGCTATATCAATTGAATCTGCTCTACCGTCCTCTGGAGAGCGCATCGCTCTGAATATCAGAGCTCCGAAATACCAGTGGGTAGATTATCACTATGGCGACGAAATTCCTTACCAAAGTCCTCGGAGAGCTCGGTCTCGTCTCCCTCTACAATTCAACGATCGATACGAAACTCCTCTGTATACAACGATTCGTGCGGCTTTTCGCTTATGGAGGCTCAACACTCATCCTCGTGTCATACTTAACGGCCGTGGGCACTTCAGAGACGAGAAGCGGTCTGTTCATGACATTGACGCTCATCGGAGATACCATCATAAGCTTCTTCCTTACACTCTTCGCAGATGCATTGGGACGGAAAGCCACACTTGCTTTGGGGGCAGGATTGATGGCTGGTAGCGGGGTGATATTTGCTTCGTTTGGAAATTACTGGGTATTGCTTGCTGCGGCAATTTTTGGAGTGATCAGTCCTAGGTATGTCTTGCCGCAGTAATTGATAGGGATGGTAGCTAATGATAGATCCAGTGGAAACGAGATAGGACCCTTCCGAGCTATCGAAGAATCGACTCTGGCACAATTGACACCCGCCGCGAACAGAAGCGACATATATGCTTGGTATTCTCTCATTGGGACAGCTGGAGCTGCATTTGGTATGATGGTAACTGGATGGGTCATCCATTACCTGCGACATCATCTGCAGTGGAACGAGGTGGCAACTTATCGTGCTGTCTTCTGGGGCTATGCGGCATTAGGATTGATCAAGTGCTTCCTTGCCCTGGCGTTAAGCAAGAAGTGTGAGGTCGAGGGGAAGATTGTGCCAGCGGCAGACCCGGAAACAGCACCTCTTTTAGGAGACGGTACTGAGGATCTGGAACCCCAAAAATCCAAACGCAGATCTTGGTTGCCAGACATCAGTGCTGAGAGCAGAGTTATTACCTTTAACCTCTGTGTTCTATTTGCTTTAGATGCATTTGCATCTGGTCTCGCTCCTCTGTATGCCTCTTGCTAAGTCCATATACAGCTGCTAATGTTTGCAGATCATGGGTGACATACTTCTTCAAATGGAAGTTTGGCCTCGAGGATGGCCGTCTTGGCTCGCTTTTCTTTACCACTTCCATCATTGCAGCAGGATCTATGCTCGTCGCCTCAAGCATTGCCAAACGCTTTGGCAACGTCAAGACAATGGTCTTCACCCATCTCCCATCCGCCATCTTCCTCGCGGTTATCGGGATCCCAAACTCCCTACCTTTTGCCATGTTGTTCCTCATATTAAGATCTTGCACACAATCGATGGATGTTGCTCCGCGCTCCGCATTCCTAGCGGCCGTGATTCTACCGCATGAACGAACTGCCGTGATGGGCCTTTTTAATGTTGTAAAAACGAGCTCTTCGTCTCTGGGACCTTTAATTACCGGAATTTTGGCAAATAGAAAGCTATTTTGGGTCGCTTTCCTCGCCGCTGGCACTTTGAAGGCGTGCTATGATATCGGCATGTTGGCCATATTTGCGGGACACAAATCGCCAGAGGAAATAAATGAAGAGAGAAGGGCGGACGAAGAGAGAGCGGAGCAAGATGAAGCGTTGAGAGAAGGTGAGAGTGGAGATCCTGGAGAGCGGTAGAGGAATCTTATCGAACTTGTACAAGGGGTAGAATCTCGATCGAATTTTCAAGCTATAGCATTAGTAAATAGATGACAAAGATGAGCTGTCGTGCACTTCTTCTTCTTATCATATTCCGCAATTGTTACTTATATACTATAGACTTTCTCTCAACCTGCTGCAAGCCAACGACGCGAATGACTCATGTTCAGGTTCGATGCAAGTGCATATCAACAAGTTTTCAAAGGGCACGAGAATGGCAGATGGGACTTAAGTATTTGCCTACTAGCCAGAATCTATTTTCTTCTTTTTTTAACTTCAAGTCTTGTCCTGGTAAAGTTTGAGGGTTTTATAGCAAGCCATTGAGACTTAGGAATTGAAGAAGCAGCTTGCTACGGAGGCATTTACGACGGACAAGAGGTGCATTCCACTAGATAAAATGGAGAGGCTCCAGGTAAGGTTCCGGACGTTGCATGAGGATGCCATGAAGCTGAATATTGAATAGCAATTGAGAGAACAGTTGATTTGACGGTTTTGTAATGATGCCCGATAGCTCAACACCAAGCGTATTTCTCGCTCGCAATCCACTTTATATTTGTGGAACCCGCGCCAAACCACATCAGACTTGGGATTCCCTCATTCTGCCTCTCCACAAATCGATGCTCAATTCCCATCAGATCAATCAATTTTCGCGTTCTCTCATCCGGATTCCACATCTCGACATGGCCCAACCTCCACTCCGCAGCCTCATGTTGAGCAGCCTGGACGACAGCCTTTAATTGCTCTGCCTGCTTACTCAAATTTTCCGGCTCCAAGTTCTCGAACGCTAGTCGTAGGATTTGTAACTTGTTTCCACGACCTGCTTCGTCGAGAGGACCGTAAATACCCCGTGTCCATATTGCCCAGACTCGGTTTCCGGGCTTGCCAGACACTGCTCCTTTGATACTCGGCTGTCTTCCCAAAAGCTTCTGGCAGATGTAATCCTCTTTCTTGTGATGCCAGAACATCGTAGTACGGTCCGGTGAAATTGCAAAAGACATTTTCGAATCAGTTGAGTCGCCAATAAAGTCGAGAAGAATAGATTGATCTGCAGCGCAGAGATCTGAAATATCTCCAGCTAATAGCGCTTTGGTAGCGATCGTTGGACGGTTAGGGGAAGCGGGTATTTCGATATGGGTGCTCGGAAACGGAGCCCATCCAAAGTTCGCGTAGTATTTTGGTCCGATGTCACTGAACATAACACTTCCCACAATCTCATTCTCGTCCTCGTCTATCTTATTATTACGTAGGAGAGTTGCTAGCTCCTTCATCATTCTGCTAGCATAACCCTGCCCTCGCAGCTCTGGCTCACAGAACACAGCGGCAACAGCCTGAACAACAGCCCCCCTCACACCAAAGTCTTTGTCCGTTGTGAAACATCGTTTCCGAATTGTCTCGCACGAAGCGAGAATCGGACGCTTGTCAGGTGGGAGACCGGCTGGAGTGAGGATCCAATGCGTGATGTCGAGCAAAGCTGCGAGCTCGTGCTCATTCTCAATATATTGCTCTTTCGTGAGAGGCCCCGCCCACGAGGTAGATGAGATCGCATGTGTTTTGGATATCTCAGTTGCGCTTGGGTGGGCGAGGATGAGTGAAGGAGAGGACGATGAGGGAGGATGGGCCATCTCGTGGTTATGAGACCCTACAAGTACGTCACGTTTTGGCAGCTCGATTTCCTGGGTTGCTGTCGGGCCGCATCCACTTGAGTGATCCGTAAGCGGGGGAAATCACTGTTTTTATCAAGCTACAGTACTCGAGTAATCTCTAAATTATAATCAACTTGGTTCAGAGACTGACAGAGTACTAAACACGCCAAACCCCTCTTATTATGACGAACCACTTGGTATAACGAACAGTTCTTACGGCTTTTGATTCTCGTTATAAGCAGAGATTAATGTATAAGAGCATTCCACTGCGAGTCTTGTAGCAATGCTGATGAATTTTGGCGTTGAGGTTCAAGTAGTTGCTTGACCTCGATTGACTCCAATATGAATCTCTCAAGCGGATTTCTGTGCAGACATTGCGAGGAGAGTCTGGAGGTGCATATTTCCCCATAGAAATTAAAAATGGGGTACGATCATGTGATACCGGATTTAATGTGCCACGTGATGTTGCTGGAGTTCTAGAATGACTCTCCAAAGGGTCATCATTTCTCCCAATCCGATTCCTGTGCTGGAAGATCAAAGGAAGAAAATAAAGACACATTGAGCCCTCAAGATTGACGCTCTCAATCTCGGTCCTTCGCAGTCTCGTCGGTTCTTTACTCCCAACCCCACTTCTGGCAACATGACGGAGGAAGATGGTAACTCTGCTTTAAATGCACAAATCTACAAAACTGGTGTTGACAATTTTTAGAAATTGAGCACTGGGACTCGAGTCTCTCCATCTCAAGCATCCAGGCGTCCTACGAAGCTGGGGTCAAACCCATCTCCGTCGTCAACGCCATCTACGAGCGCATCGATGCCTACAAAAAGACTCAGCCTACAGTGTGGATACGTCTACAACGATTCGAGGATGTCATTCAAGCAGCCAAAGATATTGAAATGCGGTGGCCTGATCCAAATTCCCGACCACCACTGTGGGGTATCCCATTCAGCGTGAAAGACAACATAGATATCGCCGGTATCCCGACCACGTGTGGCCTTCCAGCTTTTGCATACACACCTGAACTCTCGGCACCGGTATATCAAAAATGCATTGATGCAGGTGCTTTGTTTATTGGTAAGACAAACATGGAACAATTGGCGACGGGCATGACAGGCTGTCGCTCTGCGTATGGCACTCTGCATTCTACCTGGAGCAAGCACCATGTCGTCGGGGGTTCAAGTAGTGGAAGTGCCGTGAGCGTGAGCGCAGGTCTAGTGTCTTTCTCGCTGGGTAGTGACACAGCTGGCTCTATTAGAGTGCCTGCGCTCTTCAACGGTATTGTGGGGTTCAAACCGACGAAGGGAACGGTTAGTGCTAAAGGAGTCGTGCCAGCCTGCAAGCACCAAGATACAGTGGCCTTTCTAGCACTGAATGTGGAGGACGCTGAGTCTGTTTGGAGAGCGTGCAAGGGATTCGATAAGTTGGATCCATTTGCGAAGAGAGACTTTGTCATCAAGCCCTTCGATGAAAAACGATTAAAAGCGGGGTTCAGTTTCCCACCCCTTGATGCGCTCGAGGTTTGCGGCGCGAAGTATCTCGTCGGGGTTGAGAAAGCAAAGAGAGTAATTCTGGACGACGAGAAGGGAAGAACACTGGTGGAAAATTCAGATTGGGAACCTTTTTCTGCCGCGAATGACCTTCTATACAATAAATCTTTTGTTCTTGAACGACTAACGATTCTTCCTGAGGGATATTTTGAGGCGAACAAGCAGCAATTTCATCCTGTCACTCGTCAAGTATTCGAAGGGGTACTAAAACGGGACAGTACAGCTGTGGACGTCTTCAAAGACTTGCATAGAGAAGCTGAGCTTAAGAGAGTTGTTGAAGATATCTTGACTTTCGAGAAAGGAGAGGATGCGAATGTGTTAACGGTATTGGTGGTTCCGACAACCCCTTTTCATCCCACAATTGACGAAGTGGAAGAAGATCCCATTGGGATCAACGCTGCATTGGGTACGTTTTCGCATTTTGCGAATGTTCTGGATCTGGTTGGGATTGCCTTGCCCGCGGGATCGTATTCCATACAAGGTGCAGATGGAAGAAAATTGAGCCTGCCATTTGGTGTTACCTTGCTGGTAAAGGCTGGGCTTGAGGAGGAGTTGCTAAGACTGGCAAAGGAACTCGAACGAGATTTTCAGGACATGGATGATGAAGAATAATCAAGGACTCTCTATAGGAAGATTTTACTCTATTTTGATTTTGCGACGTATTTATTTCAATGTACGCATCTTTTCAAATAGCCCAATAGCTCGAAACCACTGAATAGCTCCCCTCCTCCCAATCATTGTGCACATTGGAAACTTTGCCGCACTCGATATCCATTTCTCTGGGTCCAAAAAAGTCTCTGCAAACAACCTTTTCCTCATTTGAGGGTCACCATTTAGACGGATGAATGTTCAGAGGAGTTTTAGAATAGTCGAGGAAGACGAACGCAGCGGAAAACATGAGATTCACGTGCAATTCCTCCACGGCGCTGACTCACGGGACCATCTGTCAATGCGAGTCCAACACATTACACAAATAAATTCGTGAAAGAATCTCCAATCTCTGGCATTACCTAACACCTACCCGGACCCCTACCATCGTATGCAGGTCACACATGGGCTTCTTGGAAGCCGCTGCGGGCTCACCAATCGCCAGACAGCCTGGAGATTCTTTTAGCAATTAGGCTGCTCCTCATACGCAGGGAGTTGTGGGGTGACGATCCCCTCAGTCAACAAGCCCGCCTCCGACTGGTCTGTTAGCGATCTGGTCCCCAACTCCACTCGATCTTGCAGCCGTGAGTCTGCGATCCCATCGCCCTATCTCTGCACCGTTGCGATAAGGAAACAAGCGCATCTAAGTGGACGAGAGGGCTGAGATTGAGCTTCGACGGGGCGTATGGGTGAAGAGGTGAAGAGAGGTATTCGCATGAGAGAACCTCACTGCTGGACCAGTCACAGAGAGGGTCTTGCGATTATTACGTACCGAAATGCCTGGTCCAAGGTTTACTGCTGTCATAAATACGGCTTAGGGGGTTCTTGGATGGTGCAAAAGCCCCGACGGAAGCAGTTTGGCGAGTAATGATGGCCCCGTAGCGTGCACTTCTGACGCAGTATTACCGGTACTTCGTCGCTGTGAGGTACGACGGACCGATGGCGGGACAAACGAGTTTATATAACCTACAAAGTTGGCTTGCTTATCTCGAGGGAATGGTAAGCAGCACCAAAGTTACGGTCGCATCCAGTCACCAGTCACCAGTCCCATTCCCAGTCCCATTCCCAGTCCCACGCCTTCTCGCTGTCCCCCGATACTGTTTTCATTACACTCCGCTTGATCTAGCTGCTGCTGCGGATCACAGTCATAATCATTGTCTCCTGCCCTCTTTGTCTCCTTGTCTCGTGCTTCCGAGTCCGCTTCAATGACGGCAGAAACTACCCATCACCTTATTCTCCTTCAATCACTGGCCGGGTCTTGCAGCGATAGCCATTGATATATCTGCCTAGTATCAGTGCCACCTGGCGGCGTTTAGATCTTAGAAACCTGGCGGTGTTCCGAGATCAAATCCTTATCTTTTATCTCCATATCTCGATATCAACACCAAAGGAACCGCAGTTCCACGCCGATAAGCTTCTTCAATCCGTTCCCCCATCTGCTCAGGCTGTTCCAAGAGAGTGGGGATACCGATAGGCGCATATCCGCTTCGAATTCGGCCAGTTGCATCACTATCGCCCCTCCTGAGCCCTGCTAGACCTGCTGTATTCAGTCTCCAACGGTCTCAAACAACCACTCACAGCTTATCCCACCTCTATCCGCTCAAGACTCCTTCGACGCCCAGGTAATCAACCTTCTCCGAGGCAGGGGGCTTGCCCAGAATCCTATCTCCAACCCAATAGCTGCAGCTGCTACGGAGTTCTCCCACGCTCAGGAGTCCCCGGAGCCAACCGCTGAGAAACAAGCTGGTCACCGGCTCAACACAGAATTCCGGTTCCTGGGCTGATCAATGCTCCAATCGAGCCTCATTACGCCATGACCACTACAAGCAGCAGCGTGGCCCGCACGCAACCCATTGCTATAGCTTCTCGTAAGCACCGACACCTGGAACCCTCCGTTGAATCCTCTAATACAAGCTTCCGCTCACAACTCTCGGCAAGCATGAGCAGTACAACATCTGCGGAGTCAGGAACCAACACGAGAAGTCGAAAGGATCGTCCATGTGATGCGTGCCGGCGCAGGAAAAGCAGATGTGTGATAAATGAGGGCCAGACGAGTTGTGTATTGTGCCAATTTCATACGCAGGACTGTACATTTGTGCAGAGTCCACAGCCAAGGAAGAGGAAGCTGAATACTGAAGGCAAGGATGAATTTGTTGCGAAGCGGAGGTAGGCGCAAAATATTTTTTTTTTCTTTCTTGCATCGTCCGCTTTTTCCTTGTTTGGTCAACGCTTAAATATTCATACGGGCATAGCTAATATGCATTGTGCGACAGATCCCCAGATAGAGAAGAGAGACGAAGGCGGCCAACGGAATCTAGTATTTCGAGTACCGGCGCGACGAATTCGTTGATTGAGGATATGGCAAATATTGGGGGGCCGACGTTGTTGAAGCGAACGTTGGGGTTGCAAAATGATCGCTTCTCCCAATATATTGGTCCAACCACCGATTTCGAACCATCTCTTATCGACTTATCCCCATTCGATCCGCAAGATGAAAGTTTATTATCGAGGGGAACCCTGAGGAAAGTGAGCGACGTGGATACCTTTTTGATGTTGCCGGATTACAATACGCCGGGTCACGAGCACATCATCGAGGACGCAGAAGCAATTGAAAATATTGTAGCGCCTTATGGTCCAGCACTCCTGGAACTATATTTCAGAATAATCCACCCAAATTTTCCTATTCTCCAAAAAACGGTGTTCTTCGAAAAGTACAATCGATCATATCGAGAATTCTCGCCTCCTATTTTGGCGGCTGTCTATATCCTAGCCATAAATTGGTGGGATCATAGCGAAGAATTGGCCAATATCCCGAGACCAGATGTCAGGGAGTTGGAAAGATTGGCACGTGTCACATTAGCAGATGCTATGTACAGGCCGAAACTTTCCACTGTTCAAGCCGGGCTCCTCCTTTCTCAACGTCCAGAAGGTGACCAGTGGGCACCTACAGCCCAACTTGTCGCTATCGGGCAAGAACTTGGACTACATTTGGACTGCACGAATTGGAAAATACCTCCTTGGGAACGCGGATTGCGAAAGCGTCTCGCGTGGGCGTTATATATGCAAGATAAATG
Organism: Hyphodiscus sp. D1413; assembly: GCA_003988895.1. Classification (NCBI taxonomy): domain Eukaryota; kingdom Fungi; phylum Ascomycota; class Leotiomycetes; order Helotiales; family Hyphodiscaceae; genus Hyphodiscus; species Hyphodiscus sp. D1413. The sequence goes on from QYAO01000003.1 coordinate 540,367, forward strand.
GGGATCCTTGGTCCACGGACGACCTTCACATATCTTCGCCTCGAACTGGGCCGTGCAACCTCTCTCTCCTAATGATTTCCCTGACGTTGAGTATGACGAATCAGATAGTGAAGAGACCGCCGAATATGAACGCGGCCGTCTACTCTTCACTCAAATGATCATCCTTTCCCAGATTCTCTCCGAAGTCCTAGACACCTTTTACACCCTTCAAGCCATGGCAACAGTAAATGCCGCCGGCGCCCAGGGCACACACCTCGTTCTTCAACTCGCCAAACCAGTCCAACTAAAGCTCAAAGACTGGTTCGCGGCCCTTCCTCCCTGCCTCCGAATGGACACCTCCAGCGGAACTCCAAACCCCAACAAGCTTTCTTCAACTGGCTTTCTCCATCTCGCCTACTTTGCAACAGAAATTACACTCCACCGTCGCATCATTCGGTCTCTCACCTCCACATCACCAGCATCAAACCCAGCTCTTGATCCATATATCCTGCATATCTGCCGCTCAGCTGCCAAAACCCGCCTCATCTCCGCCATGGACTTCGTGAACCGACTCACATCCTCCCATCTGAGATCATTTTGGTATTTCGCCTCAAAAACGAACTTCGCTCTCATCGGGACCTTCGGCTCGCTTCTCTGGGCTACCGCACCTGGGAGAGAAGAGGCGGATTGGTATCGCCGCCGTCTTGGAGAATATCGATGGACGTTGGGCGTGAGCTGTAAAGGTGGAAATGGCGAGGGAGGAAATGGAAGGTTGACGGAGTTCGCGATGGGGATGTTGGATACGAGTACTGGACTATTGAAATCGTTGCCAGAGAAACCAGCGCTGAGTAGAGTGGCAAGTGAGAGCGAGGGTTTGGGAACTGGCGCGAATGTTAGGAGGCAGAGGAGTGTGGTCGACGGGTATGCGTACAGTGGGTATGGAGCTGGCGCAAGTGGGTTCTCGATCGGAGCCCCGAGAGGGGATGGGAGTGTGGGCGAGGGCGATGAGGGTATGGGTATGAGGAGTGGATTGGCGAGTCCGAGTACCAGCGTGAGCTCTAGCGGAGGTAGCGCGGCTGGCTATGAGGCTTATATGCTTCCTAGGGCGGGATATGGAGTTGCGGGAGGTGAGGAAGCTTATTGATGAGACGATAGGTGTCTTTGGTATTTGTGGAGTTGAAGACTTGAAGATCTGTATTGAGCGTGCTGCGGGCTTGAGCGTGCGAGTTTGGACCAACCCACTGTATATCCATTGTATCTTTCGATCTCTTGTCGGGTTGGATACTATGAATGTGGATAGGCTGGTTCGAGATATGATACAAATGAAACGATTATCTGGATTCATTTGGGATAGTGGACCATTTGATGTGATACGTGCTACCGTACATGTTACAATTATACCTCGTTTTGAACTGGCATTCTTAGTCAAGGAATCCCTGACATTAATCTAAAGTTAGAATCAAGGGCATAAATGAGCGTTTTCAACAGCCTTCGAAAGAATCGTCTCAATATTATTTATATATACCTTCGTTAGCTTCCGTGGTAGTCCCGAATTTCACTTGGACATTATTGAAAGAGTGAGTGTTCGCTTAGATTTTGGTTTATAAGACAGAATCTAAGCTTAAAGCAGACTGAGATTCCGACGTGCAACAAACTGACAGCGCATATCGGCGAATCGAGCTGACTGGGCAGTTGAGTTTTAACCTTCGCGTGTTGCGTGATGGTCACGTGCTACAAGCGTCTGCAAGAAGATTCGAAAGGCTCTTGATTGATAACAATTGTATTCGGATTTTCGTGATTGATTATAACTCAGGTCGGCAAACGAGGAGCATTATATCAGGTAATGGTCACGGGTTCTTGGTGGCCGCTGATTAACGCTGGCAAGAATTTGCGAACCTTAAACCAGCCACGATATTTGTCCCTGCTGATCTACCCCTGGAGGGCTGGGAAGTCTCACTTGCAGGATATGGCTCGACGCTGCAGAGCTTGGAGATCAGGCATGGTGATTCACAAAGTCCAAATTGCAAATTGCAAATTACGAAAGCGTTGCAAGAATTTGCGAGTAGGCTCCTATTACAAAGACGCAATGTTTTCAAGAACTTGTTTAAAGGCTGGAGGAGTCTTTGGACGAGTATTCGATTGCATATTCCAAGATCTCTTTCCGTCTGCGCCTTTCTCGCGTTCGTGCTATTTACTTTCTATCTCCAAGGAACTCAATTTTTGAAGACCGCTTTTCCTCAAAGCTATTAAAGAGGAACTACTTATATTTCAAATTCGACTATGGAATCGACCGTTCTTTCGAACGAGAAGCCGTCCGAAGAACCTTCAGCGATGAACAATCCTACAACACCCTCGTTGCATTCAACAGAGAGGACTCAAAAGGAAAAGGCTTCTGAGAGCGACGGCAATACAACGACGGAGGATGACAGTGTTGATTATCCCCATGGGCCCAGACTTGCCATTATTACAGTACTTCTATCTAGCTCCTCCGCATTAGCAGTCACATTACTGACAGGTTCTATCAGACTGCGCTATGTCTCTCAGTGTTGTGTTTTTCCCTGGACAACACCATCATTGCAACAGCCATTCCCCGCATCACTGACGAATTCCACGCCCTCGACGACGTCGGATGGTATGCCTCAGCATATCTTCTCTGTGGTTGCGCTCCGCAGCTGATATACGGGAAACTTTATACCTTCTACGACATCAAATGGGTCTATCTCATCGCATTGTCCATCTTCGAACTCGGATCACTCGTTTGCGGCGCCGCACCAAACTCCACTGCTCTCATCATTGGCCGTGCCATCGCAGGCCTCGGAGGCGCAGGTATCTTCTCCGGAGCTATGCTTATTATCTCGAAAACCGTTCCGCTGCACCTGCGCCCTACGTATACTTCTATGATTGGGGCAATGTACGGCGTAGCCAGCGTCGTAGCACCACTTCTTGGTGGCGTGCTAACCGACAAATCGACATGGAGATGGTGCTTTTATTTGAACTTACCTATTGGTGGTGTCACAGTCTTCTTCATCGTCTTCTTCTACAAATCCCCGGGAAGAATGGTTACCCCAGAACCAGGATGGAAGGCACAGTTGAACCAGTTCGATATTATTGGCACATTCCTTTTCGTCCCAGCTGTAATATGTCTACTTCTGGCTCTTCAGTTGGGTGGCTCAAAATTCAACTGGGGCAACGGAAGGATTATAGCGCTATTTGTATTGTTTGGTGTGCTCTCGGCAGCCTTTGTCGTCGTGCAGATCTGGAAACAGGAAACTGCAACAGTGCCTCCACGGATCTTTAAGAATCGAAATGTCTGGGGCTCGGTGATCTTCAACATCACACTGGGAGCTTGTTTCTTCATCGTCGTATACTTTGTAATTGTTTCCTCACTAGGCTTGCTTGAGCTCTGCTAATATTTCTTCAATAGATCCCTATCTGGTTCCAAGCCATCAAATCTGCCTCGCCTATTCATTCTGGGATCATGAACCTCCCAATGGTCATTGCGGTTATACTCTTCACATTCATCTCTGGGGGTGGAATTACTGCCACTGGCTACTACGGACCTTTCCTGCTCTTTTCAACAGTCGCCTCCTCAATCGGCGTGGGCTTACTGACGACTTTTCATGTCGAGACCAATCATGCCGCATGGATTGGGTACCAGGTCCTCTACGGAATGGGTATTGGCGCGGGCATGCAGGTCTCGTTCGTGGTGGTGCAGGCCGCTGTTCCTCCTGCTGACATTCCCGTCGCAATGGCCTTGGTCGTGTTTGCGCAAACGTTGGGAGGGGCGGTGTTTGTCTCCGTTTCGGATACCATCTTCTCGAACCTGCTGGTCAAGAACTTGATGGGGGCAGTACCCGGCGTTGCCCCGTCGATCGTCTCGTCCACGGGCGCAACGAACCTTAAGAACGTCATTGATCCAAAGTTTTTGCCGGGTGTTCTTGTTGCATACAACAAAGCCATTACTCAGACTTGGTATGCTGCTGTTGCTCTGGCTGCTTTGTCGATCATTGGCGTTGCCTCAGTGGATTGGACTATATCTTTGAGGGCCAAGAAGGTTGATAAAATCGCCGTTGCCGCTTGAAACCTTTTGTCAATGATCCACTGGCTGACGGGTTGCTGAGTCGAATGTCGTTCTTTTGTCCGCCGTGTTGATGAGATGAAGTATTGTAAATGTTAGAAGGGAAAGAATCAATCAAAAGATACAGATAGATTAATAGTGGAGATCCTTAAACTGAGAGTAATGTTAAACAGTGCTGAAAACCATTCCATCTAATCTTCGCTAGAAATCGGACCTCTCATCTGTGAATTGAACGCATCTTGCAGCCTGAAAAGTGTTGTGGCAGGTGGTCTCCTCGCTAAAGGATCCAGCCAGCCAGCTGCGTTCAGCGATCCAGGGCCTGAATCTTACAAATACACTGCGGAGAGTACATATTCCTAGGATTGTTAAGCTGGACTGACCATAACGCTATTAATAAAGCCCACCCCATTCCCAAAATAATTTCGAGGCTCTGACTGCAGCGAAGCAAAGTCCATGTAATCGATGGATTTTAAGCAACGAAAACCTAGCAGAGAACAGTCATGTTGGACATGCAAAGGTAATTGACCCATCCTCTATGACTTTCATGCTGTCTACGTCAAGTAGAGGCTCACATTCTGACATCTCTCAGATCGTAAAGTCCGATGTGATGGCTTTCTCCCGATCTGCATCAACTGCACAAGGGCAAGAAGAGAATGTGTGCGTTCCACACTGCGACTCTCATGGCCGAAAATGAAAGACAGCCGTCGGTTCATGACCAGCCACCAGTCACTTCCCATTTCCAATCTGCGCCAGGAACAAGGACAGGGTCAACTTGTGTTTTTGAACACATTTTATTGGGATGTGACGTTGCAAATGGAGTTGGAAAAGAAAAGGATTTCCCGTACGTGCTTATCATGTCCCCGGGCTTGCTCCGGACTGAATATATCTTCGTAGCGCTGCATTTCAAAGCGTGGTCATTCGCTGTGCCAGCCCAGCTTTCGCAAAGTCCTCGAACTGGTGACAAGGGGAATGTGCTGCTTTCATACTGTGAGTAATCACTCCTACCTCACAACATGCATATTGGTAGAACTAATACCAATATTCAAAAGTCGAAGTAGTCTTGTCGAATGCCTTGGCCCCATTTGGGGACAGTGTCGAGGTCTCCCGCTCGCTGTTGAGAATTGCCTTATCAGATGACACTTCTGCTTCCACTTCTGTTCTGCAAGGTATTCTAGCACTTGCGTCGTTGAAGTTATACGGGGAATTAGAGGCTTCAGGCTTTAAAAATAAAGCCATTTCGATGCTCTCTGCTTCACTGAAACAAGAAATGGTCCTCAGCGAGTATCTGCGGTGTCTCGCTTCAAGCTTGTTACTGAGCACATATGAGGTGGGCCAAAAGTCGTAAGTTGAAGTCAGGAAGGACTGACTTTTGAGACAGATTTCAAGCACGACAGATCCCTCTGTGGACTGGACATTCTTCGTATGCGGAGCTATCAAGATTGTGAAAGCAATGCCACTCTCTCAGATCCTTGATCGAGACGAGCAAATGTTGATTGATTGGCTTTCCTGCCACTCTCTCTTAGCTCATTTTAGTCAGATCCACTGGCTTCAACTCGACTCCTGTGTTGCTCGTCAGCCATGTACGGCGGATCCGCAGTTAGCATCTATCTTGTCACTCACCCCTGACAGAGGAAAGGTCTGTCTATAAAATCACTTCTCTAGTGGAGGAACCACTGACTTGATTCTAGATTCTGAGTTTTCTAGGGTGCTCTTTGGAATTCTTGGACATCTTGTCATCGATTTCGGCGGCTATCCTCCCCGGAAACCATCCCAATTTTCATACAGAGGCTCACAAACAACAGCTAGGTACTCTAGAGCTTCGTCTCCAATCTATACGACAGCATTACAACACTGCTGTACGTGTATCTCAGGAGATCGAAAACAAAACGGAGCAAGTGGCAGAGCTTTACAGACTTGCGGGACTGGTCTATCTCCACCGGGCTGCCCATGGAACGACGCTGGATTTTCTGCCAACAAACTTATTGATCGATAAAGCTTTTGATATATTGGATGGACTCGAATCCTGTGAATGTTTATGGCCACTGTTTATCATCGGATGTGAAGCTCAATCAGATGAACGGAGGTTGAAGATCCTGGAGGTACTTCTGCAAACCCAGAAACTTAAAGATACTGGCAATCTCAGGTCTATCAGAAGGATGCTCGAGGCTTGCTGGATACAACATGACTTGAGTGAAGATGAAGAGATGGATTACTTCTCAAAGATTAACGCTTTAATGAGCGCTCATCGAGTTTTACCCACATTTGTATAAAGTCATATTTGTGCGCTCTAGCTGAGGAGGATCTGGGAGCACGCAGGCGTAGTTTGCTGTAATTCATTCTGGCGGCCATCGATGTTTGTGCTCGAATATTTCCACGCAAAGAAGATTAATAGAATGACCACCTCCAACCCTCTCCTACGCAGAGCTAGAGGTGAGCGTCTTCGGGATAGCGCCTTTCGAAATGTAGTTGTCGAAGAGGTATCGCTCGAGCTCGTGTGAAGCTGGTGGAAGTGTTGATTTCTCACTGGCCATTTGGATGGGTTGGTTGGGAGGTAGCGCGGCCAATCCATTCACTAAAGCTGGAAGATCTGAATCCTTCGACTGATGACTGCGGATCCCGACTGTTGAGATGAACTCAATAGGCTGTGACAGATTTTTAGAGAGGTATGGTGTCTGAATAGCTGCTTATATTTGAGCGATTGGAACCAACCAAACTGTGTTACTCTTGACCTGTAGATTGCTCATTCCGTTTGAAAATTCAGACTCTGACTTCAATATTGAAAGCAAAACAGCCCTGCACTGACGGATGATCAACCGCTTTTAACTCTTTTAGATTCTTCAAGGTAAGACATTTCAATGCCGTATGCTTCGACACCGCACCTGTACTTGTACCTCATTGCAAACCTCAACATGACCCATGCATGCTGTACTGTACATCAACATCAACTCAGAACTTCAAGTACTCGTAGCGCGGACCAACTAAGACCATCAACTTCCATCCTCGAAAGGACGGATTTTGAGCTTTGAACAGGCCATTTGCGGCACGATGGAAGTGGAAATGCTGACGACTAAATCGCTGTCTATACAGTATGAAACCCCCACCCTTGTCTTTCGTTATGGGCACGGTCAAGTGCTTGGACGCTAGCTTCTCACGCTGTACATACAGAAGAGAATCCTTGACTGGTGTTGATGTAGGGGTTGATTACTAAGTGATTACTGGACTCAGTATTTTTGATAGCGACATTCGAAGTTTTGTACATGTATCCTCGTATCGTTGTATAATTGATCAGAGGGAAATGATTGGCCCAAGTTCTGGGATATTATCTTGCTATTGGATAAGCGCATTGCGGCAATGAAGCGACATGTCGGCATTATTTGCTGTCTGCTGTGTACTGTTTGCTATTTGCTATTTGCTGTTTGTTCTTTACTGTTTGCTATTTGCCGTGCGCTGTCACTCACGTACGAAGATTTTACAGCTTTTCTCAATATAGCTGCTGTCTCTGGTATGTATTGTATCACCAATGTATTTGACTTCGCTGCGCTCTTCTGCGTTTCTCTTCTTGATGCGTCTCCCACTTTGTTCACTGCTTATGAAGGAATTATTGCTGCCGTGGATGAGATGACCACATCACGTCACGACCCCCCAGTGGTGCCAGATGAACCCTTTGTTGGTTCTGGTTCGGTTGGGAACGAAACGAACTGCATCCTCCTAGCGTGTGCAAGTCAAGTCCAATGCTCCAAATAGGTACTGTATGAGGCAAGGGATGGTTTCACGGCTTCACCTTGTCACGTCTTCATGCTTTATGTTTTCACTTTCGCATCCCTTTGTTGTTGTACCATACCCATCTCTGTTGCGCCAACACATGGTTTCTTCTGCTCCCTCTCCCGAATCTCTTACATTCTTACAATGACGTCAATCAGCCCCAAAAGCTTTCTGATTGCTTTCATCGCGTTAAGCTTCCTCTTCTTCACCTACCGCTCCATCTACCAAAAGGATGAAATCTTTCGTGTTGTTGATATAGTGTCGCCCGCCTTCCGCAATCTGCCTACAACTCAATCAAATATCAAAACCTATGCGCCGACGAGTATAGCAGGCGATGACAGTCTCGACAATCTCCTTCGAACTTCAACACAATGTCTGCAAGACTTTCCTAATCTCTACGATGCTATCGAAAAATCGATCTCCCACTATCAGACGCATCCTCTGCAACGTGCCGATCTCGAAAAGGCATTCCAAGGCAATGAAGGTAGTCTCACCTGGGTGGTGATCCGCAACAACCAAATTTTCGTGCGCTCACGCCATGGAGGCTTTCAATCTCGCGTCCAAGCAGTACTCGCAGACCTCCACCGCGCCGTCCTTACGTCTCCCGAACGTCTCCCTGACATCGAATTCCTCTTCAATACCGCCGACTCAGCACCCTCGGAAAAAAATACCCCGGTGTTTGGTCTGTCCCGCGGGCTGGCAGAACGAGCATTCTTGATCCCAGATTTCGGATATTGGGCGTGGCCGGAACCACAGGTGAACGGCTTTACGGCATTTGAGAATCAGGTAGAGAGGGTTGAGGTAGAAGTGCCATGGGGGAAGAAAAGGAATCAGCTTTTCTGGCGTGGAAATGTCAAGATGAACCCGGAAAGGGAGCATCTTGTCAGTATCTCCGAGAAATATAACGAGACTTGGGGAAATGTCCGGGATATTGATTGGGGCAATTTGAAGGCGGACGATCGCTATGACATGGCTGATCATTGTCGATTCAAGTTCCTCGCTCATGTCGAAGGAGCGCGATATTCTGCCAGGTTGAAGTACCTGCAGCATTGCAACAGCGTCATTGTGACTCACGAGCCGAAGTGGACGACGCATCTGTCACATCTCCTGAAGGCCAAGGGTGTAGAGCAGAACGTAGTGGTTGTGGGATCGGACTTCAAGGGTGTCGAATTGGTGATGGAAGACTTGTTGTCAAATGAAGAGAAAGCGAACAAGATCGCTCGGAACAGCCAGGAGACCTTTGGAAAGAGGTATGGGAGATTGGGTCCGGAAGTCTGCTATTGGAGGCAGACGATTCGAGGGTACCACTCAATCATGACGCCGGAATTTCAACGGAATGTGAGCAGTGGTCACGATCGTGAGGGCGCGAAGGACTACGAGAGCGTAATGCTGATGGGAAAAACAGAGTGGGAGATTGCGTAGCATGTCTTCCAATACAATCCACATTTCCCTTCCCTAGCATGTGGCTTGAAATGCCCTCCAGTTCGTGCTTTGAAATCCAGTCCACATCAGAGCTTATCCCTTCCTGAAGCTGCACCTTCAGCTTTGAATCCAGATCCCCATAACTCATCGCCCCTGCAGCCATCTGAATACAAAACCTCATCAGTTGACACAACTCCGTCTTGGAACGGCATCGGGACTAAAACCGCAACCTCAAAGACTTCGCTGAGATCGTAGATATGGAACGGGAAACGTTTGGTTTTTCGTTGTACTTCGCTGCAAAGAAACTGGCTTGCGATTTGGGTACAAAAACAAGTCAAGCAAGTCCATAAATATGAATTGAGAGCGCCTTAACACCGATTCCTTGCTACCATTCAAATGCCAATATTCCCTAGTATCCGAGTTTCACCCCAGAGTCATCTCACTGAACTGTTGTAAGGTCAGCTTTCTGGAAGTTGCTCTTGTTAGGGGTAACGTACTCTCTCCGGTTCACAATTCAATTCCTCCCATGCGTCCAAAACATCGAATCCCATTCCGAGCAACACATCTCTCTCCTCCCCGCTCACCCAGTTCAGCACGCAGGTGCCCGCTCTATGCGCTTTATTCTGCCTGATTCCTAGCAATGCGAGACCTTGCAGCACAATGCTTGCTTGAGGCGTACTGGGTACAACTGGCGCAAGAATGCCGCCAATAGTGTCACTTCCCGAGGAGTGAAGTGCGGGTATGTATGTAGACAAAACTGTTTCTGCTCGACAGATGATTACCGTCCCAACGAGAGCACCATCAACTGGCGACTTTGCGCGCACGATACCGCAGGCTTTGGAGTCTGAAAGGGCCAGGTGGTAGAGGGCTAGGATCTCAGGGGTAGAGTGAGCCGAGACGTGCTCGAGCACCGCAGAGGAATTCTCGGTGCCGTGTATGAGGTCAAATGCAAAGCTCACCCGCTGTATGGATTGTAAAAGGCCTTCTGGTGGATCCCAGTTGTTCAGATTCCTGATCGTTAATGTGTAAAGGAGCTTCGGACTCGTGACATCCCACCCGTTGGTTGCGAACCATCGTTTTAGACGCGCTCCTTCGGAGAGATCACTCATGGGAATGCCCAGAAATATCGGAGGCAGACCTGAACCGAGTTGAAGCTTCTTGATTCCTCTTTTTTGAAGGAGTCCACGAACGGCGCGCTGATGCAAGGAGTGACCGATGGACAGGTTGCGCTTTGATGGATCGACAAACATGGAGCCAAGTATGCCCAGGCAGGAGGTTGTGAAGTAGTAAGTAGAGCAGAAGCCAAAGAGAGCCTGTGTGCTCGAGTTTCGGACGACATAGTGGGATTCTTCAATATTCTCTCCAGTCTCAGCGTTTGCAAGCTCGAAAGATGCAGCAGTTGCACCAGATGATCCGGATTGATGGCCTGGTGGAACGGTCTTCCCGATAGTCCTGATGAGGGCCTGCAGACCTCTATGGTCTCTGTCATGATTCCAACTCTCAACTAACCAGTGCTGCCGGGATTTTTGTACCTTCCTACTCTTCCGCAGAGTGCCCGGAAGGGTCCCCTGTGGTACGTAGTCACCGAATAGCGCTCTCACCAATGCGGACATAGCAGTTTCCGTAAAATCAAACGTACAGACATAGGTCCCTATCGACTTATCCATCGCGAAGTCATACGGAGAAGACACAGATACTACAATCAGCGATTTCTTCTTTCCTCCGGCCGTGAGCATTGAACACATCATTGCCACATGCTTGGTGAACCCATTTTGATAGAGATTCCTGTTGGCATCCGCCGTGACGATAATGATGGCTGCTGCTCTATTGATAAGGTTTTCATGCACAGGTCTTACTCCATTGGCAGTGTATGAGGTGTGCAAAAGTTTGCCATGCCTTTGGCGTGCTAGCGAACGTCCAAGTTCTCGAAAAACACCCTCCCCGCTCATGATTGAGGAACGGTGCAGCCATTTGTCGTGTTCGGTGGGTGGCTTTGCATTGTCGGCAATAGTTTTTGTTGCTGCCGACGCTGGTAATGGCTTGACGAGGGGTGTAAGGAGAAGCAACTCTTCCTCAGCATATAGCGTACTCGAGAGCGGGAGTAGATGACCTTTGTCCCTCATGACCGTAATCGAATTGTCATAGGCTCTGGTAGAGAGAGCAAGATGGCTCGCATGAAGGGTGGATAGATAGTTTATGCCCGGTGGATTCAAGGCCTTGTTCCAACTGGTGCATTTCGACTTCAGGTGAAGAACTCGCTTCAGAGACACGTTAATCCGATCTCTTGAGATCATGTCATTCTCAACACCAAGCTTCATTCCTGATATTGCTTCCAGCTGGACAGGATATGAGCGGCAGAGAAGAACTAAATCGCAGCCAGCTTCGACGGCCATGACGGTTCCACCTCTGACGCCGATGTCGTGGCTAAGTGCATCCATTTCCAGACATTCGGAGATCGTCACGCCATTGAATCCTAGGTCATGTCGGAGTAACTCGTCGACGACTTGGTCACTTAGACAAGCATGCATGACGTTCATACCTGAGGTCTGGATTAATGACGAGTGATTGGAACTCAAAACGTCAAGGCATCATACCTGCATTAGCAATAGCACACCCACCCACCATCATTGCATCCAAACCTTCACGGATCGCATTTCGAAATGGAACTAAAGCACTCAAACTGAGCTGCTCCAAAGTCTCGGTGATGATAGGCATATCAAGTGACGATCCCAAGAAGTCTAGATTCCCATATGAAGGGAAATGCTTTCCGCATGTCGTAAGCCCAGCATCTTTGTATCCAGTCATAGCAGCAATACCATACTGAGACACTTCCTGAGGATCATCGCCAGTTGCTCTAACTCCAAGAGGCTGATAGCGAGCGTTAGTCAACACATCGAGCACAGGACCCATGATCATGTTGACGCCGACCGCTGAGACTTCTTTCGCCGTCGCATTAGCAACTTCATAGGCCATTTCTAAGGAACCAGTTGCTGCCACTCCCATTGCTGATGGGAACTGGCAAATGAAATCTTCATCGAAGAGACTGTTGACGCCGCCATTTTCTTGATCGAGGGCGATGAGCAGAGGGACGGGATGGCCCGCCTGATGTGCGATGGTTTGAAGCTCTTGAACAAGTCTTGCGGTATCTTGGGCAGCTACGGAGGTCAGTACTTCCGAGATTGGATACGCAAGACGTATTGGAGATTCCAATGCTACATTGGACGAGGGGTATCAGAGCGCAAGGAGACATCAAAATTCCGCACTCTTGGGCCAAATAATGTAGCCACGCACCACTTGGCCTTGACCAAAGAATTTAATAATCAGATACGAGAACTGGAGAATTACTCTTCAGGTTTTTAGTGGTCAATAAAATAGCACCGAGATGATGGTCCTCAATAAGAGTCCGAATTTGGGGGGTTACTTCAGTTCCTTCCCATCCCATCTGTAAGCCTCAAGGTCAGTTCTCCTTTGGCACATAAATGAATGGCGTAATATAGGTAGCCAATGTAGTTATTGAAAGGCTTTGCCCCTTTTAAGACGAAGCAAAAAACCTCCTCATTACATATCAGGGCCTTCGCTTGACACGTACCATGAACAGTTGTCCCATTGCCCTATCACGTCAGCATGTCTCCATCTCACGAGATCCAGAGCTCATACCAGTCAAGGTCGTTCCATAGCGGGTCCAGTTCCTCTTCCGGAGGTTCCATCTTCACGTGTACCGTTCGTGAATCCGTTGCGACGGTTTGGGAGTAGAATCACGTTATACTCCGTATTGGCTAAGGTGGGATTCTAAGCGCGGGACAACGTCGCTTCTGTGTAGTTTTGCAAGCAATACGAACATAGTCATGGACGTGCAACGTATTGAAAGCGGGTTGTGAGAAGACCTAGCCCTTACGGAGATTTGAACACACGCCCCTTTTTGTGTAACTTGTCGTGGACGACAGTAGGAGTCAGTTAGACTTGAACTGGACTAGGAGCCGTTTACTACCGAAGTCACACCGACATCACATGACGGTTCCACTCTCTGTATGTATGCACACCCTCCTTGTTCCCCGCCACCCCCTTTTCTCTCGATAACGAGTACCGGTAGTTGATATCAGTAAGATAACTCCAGAGGGATCAGGAAAATTCTCGCAGACTTGTTCTTCTCCATGCGTTTCCTAATTCGCATCTTGGCATCACAAATAAGGACGTGCTCGCGATGAAGACTAAGTAATGTGGCAGCGTGCTACGGCAAATCCGGCGAAATGTAATGTTACATCTAACCAGCACTCGCCGATATCTTGCCATGCTGCCATGAATTCAACAACCCACTCTTCAAACAACCAAGCTACGACGCCCTATGAAGTCAGACCATGATACAGTAGTCATCAGCCATTCGAGTGTAGCTCTGCCAAAGACATCGTAATGTAATAAGGTAGGCCTGGGACTCCACACGCTTTCATATCATTTCATTATGTAGTCCTACAGGTAGATAGTGGTTGACACCACTAGAATTTCATCACCACTTCTCAATCTTCACAGTGTCTCTTGGTTTCTCTGATTTGAAGATGCCTTCTGCCATTCCAATTACTCGGGACCGCATAACGAAGTTCACCAATTGCCGAATATTGAAGGGAGATGAGTTGGTAGAGCAGGACCTTTGGGTGAGCTCGGGCTCGGGCAAGATTGTCAGGAGTCAGGAAGCTTTCTATGAACAACTCGCTGTTCCAGATGAGACAATTAATTTGGGAGGACGAATCATCTCGCCGGGATTGATCGATGTTCAACTGAACGGAGCTTTTGGGTTTAACTTCTCGCAAATCCCGGAGGATCCATTGACATATGCGAAGAGCCTCAGACAGGTCAACAAGGCTCTCGTCGAGACTGGTGTTACCTCCTACCTCCCGACTCTGACTTCAGAATCACGATATGTCTACAAGAACGTAAGACTTGTAGCTGCTCTTATTAACAAGCAAAAAATAGAAACTGACAAAGGAAGGCATTACCGCATCTCGGTCCATCAGGCACACTCCGCCATGCCTCCGAAGGTTCCGAATCCCTCGGTGCACATTGCGAAGGTCCCTTCATAAACCCGACGAAGAATGGAATTCACAAAGTTGGCAATATATCCGATGCCATGACATTCAACGATTTGGAGGACATGTATGGCGCAGAATATCTCAACCCAACTCTAGATCCGCTGGACGGATCCCTCAAACCTCCAGTTATAAAGAAGATCACCGCAGCTCCCGAGCGAGGCAACATGACTGCGCTCATCCCTGAGATCACGGGACGCGGTATCATATACTCGATTGGACATACAGAGGCGACATATGAAGAGGCTTCTGCAGCAGTTGCGGCTGGAGCGACTATGATAACCCATTTGTTCAATGCTATGCGGCCTCTGCATCACAGGAATCCGGGAGTTTTTGGAGTCCTGGGTATTGCAGAAAGCTTACCGAGACCATATTTCGGTATCATTGCGGATGGAATTCATCTTCATCCTACAAGTATCAAGATCGCGTTCAACTCGCACCCAGACGGATTCGTTCTTGTTACTGATGCAATGCACCTTGTGGGATGTCCTGACGGCGTTTATGATTGGACGAATGGGGAGAGATTCATCAAAAACGGCACAAGGTTAACTTTGGCTGGGACGGATGGAAAGATTGCTGGAAGGTAAGTGCTTAATTGGCGGCTTTCGAGAAATGAATACTGATAGACTGACAGCTGTCTCACGCTCATTGAGTGCGTGTCAAATTTCCTGAACTGGTCTGGAGCAAGCATCCCACAAGCTCTAAAAGCAGTGACTACGACACCAGCTGCGATGTTGGGACTGAGTGGTGTAAAGGGTAGCTTGGAGAGCGACGCTGATGCGGATCTCGTGATCATCAATGAAGAGATTGGCGAAGATGGGGGAAAGGCCTTGATTATTGATCAAGTGTGGAAATTCGGGACCAAAGTATTCGATCGCTTAGAATAGAGGGAAAGGGCAGCTAAAGGATTTGTGTCGTTGATAGAGTTTCCGTGTGCAAATACAGACTTTGGGACAAAATTGGAAGATAGAAAGCAGTATTCCCCCAGGCGTTCACAAGTTCAGGGATTACAAAAAATGAAATACTCAAACCAAGCTGAATACCTGCGTTTTGCAATCCATATATCTACATACCCTAGCCATGTTGTCAGCCTTGTGCGGGGGCATTTGAAGCTCAGCCTCGCCATATCAACACGAAACACCACACCTCAATCCTACTACCAGTATCCCCAGAGTACCTACAATAATCCTCCTAAATCTCTGACATCGCATTTCAGTAGACTTTGGTTCTCGCTTGGCGATCTCATAATGGCCATCGACGCAGTCGCCATGTGACGTTTTAGCTGCAACAGAATATCGCAAGCATGTAAGCTAGCCTTTAAGTCTTCAGACTACGCTTTCATGAGTCAAGAGACTCATTTTGCGGAGGTCATTGCGCTGCGCCAGGTTTCGACTACTCAGTAACTCGAACGAGGGTTCGGACCAACTTTGGTGTCGTACGAAATTGTTAGCCTAGACCAGAATTCCCACAACTGAGAGGCTAATTTGTGGCTTAACACCCACTTCATGGACAGAGATGAAGGTAATGGGTATTTAACTATGTTCATACAATTTGATCTACTCTGTTATTCAAACAATCCCACCATATGATTCCCATTTTCGCAAGCCGGAAGAAAAGAAATCCAGGTCAACGGTATGCTCAGTGAGCCGCAATTCTGCTGCTCATCGGCTCAAGGATCAGTTCTGGGGTCACCGATCGGACTGGGTACTCCGTCGCCGGTGCGTTCAACAGCGTGCTCGTTACTGGCTGTGGTGATAGTATTGTGGGCTCCTCCTTCTCCTCTGGCATAGGTGTGAGTTGTTGAGAAGGCTTTCTTCGGGGACCGGTTCGCACGGTCGAGGGGAGGATTTGTTCGAAACCTTGGGACGAGGCTACTTGTTCAATAGACTTGAAGTACTGTAATACCTGCAATTAGAATTTTCCAAGGTTTGAGAGATCTGAGAGATCTGGAAGCGCATACCTTGACAGTCTTGACTTGAAGCTCAAGAGTTGCATCTTCGTCAACCACAATCATGGGGTGAGGGTGCAATTGCAGTGAGGATAGAGTCCACATGTGGTTTACCCCTCCCTCGATACACTTCTGCAGTGCAAGGGCCTTGTGTGCCCCAGTAATGATGATCACTACTTCTCTCGCCTCCAGCACAGTCTGCACACCCACCGTCAAGGCCATTTTTGGTACCTTCTCCAAGTCATTGTCAAAGAATCTCGAGTTGGCGATTATTGTGTCATATGCAAGCGTCTTAACTCGTGTTCTCGATGCCAAAGAAGAGCCCGGCTCGTTGAAAGCAATATGTCCATCGGGTCCAATACCCCCAAGGAATAAGTCAATGCCACCGTGCGACTTGATGGCTGCTTCGTATGCCACGCATTCTGCCTCTAGATCCGGTGCGTTGCCATTCAGGATATGGATATTGCGTGGGTGTACGTTGACGTGTGAGAAGAAGTGCTTATACATGAAGGTGTGGTATGATTCGGGATGTTCGCGGGGGATGCCAATATATTCGTCCTAGTCCATCTTGATCAGTACCAGTACTTTGATGCACTCTATGAGCTTGGGGAGTGTACCATGTTGAATGTGACGACATTTTCAAAAGAAACCTCTCCGGCTTTGTATTTCTCGACGAGAATCTTGTAGATGAGGACTGGACTTGATCCTGTTGGGAGACCAAGGATGAATGGGTGTTCTGAGGTTGGGTTGAAGTGCTTGATCCTGTCTTTGGAAGTTATTAGTGTGAATCTTCTTATCGCGGGAAGAGGGAACATACCGATGATGTATTTGGCGATGTAGGCTGACGCTGAGTTGGGATCGTCTCTGACGATGAGCCTCATTTTGATAATCCTTGATGATTGATGATTGATGATAGTAATTGATAGTAGACGAGGGAGATATTTATTTCAGGTATGTCTTTTGTATGGACGGAGAGACAGCAGATTGAGAGAAAAAGAACTTGAATAAGAAATCTGAAGCTTCAATAAAGCCTCAGGATAACTACCTTACCAACAGTAAAGAGGTCTTGAACCACGTGTGACTATCTCTATTGGGTAGAGGTATCCCATTCAATGGGAAGGGCCATATGGAACGTCACCGTCCCCATTCTTACCTCACTCTCAAATTTCTGGTAGCAGCCCACCTTCCTTGCCATTGCTTCCGAGATCTCCAGCTTCACCGAAGATTCCTTTCATGAATCGCCGGAAAGCCGCGTCTCATGAGGTAATACTGACTATCATGTGCATTCTCCAACCAGTGTTGACGAGACGGCACAGAAGCCCCATAGGAGATCAATAGCAATTTCAACGGTCTATCGTATGCTGGCTCGCCTCTGCCTTGTCGTGCTTGTGGTGGTCGTTTGCGGTATGGATTTAGCGCAATAGGAAGATCCCTCGGGGAAATCTAAGCGATCTGTATCGTCGCGGTTGTTTGATGTGCCACTTAGATAAGCAAGTAGTACGATTACGGCGGATATTGTAACGTTGCTTCCACAACTCCATCCACATCACATTACCATCCACCCGAATTTTGCCCACGAACAATATAGTTTGACGGCCACAGCCGCGCCAACGCAGGGGAACACAGTACTTTGTTGGGCCAGAGGGCATGGGCTGTCGTTGGATGGATCTTCACCCGACTACTACAATCCACAGGTGAGTGGTCACTGAGGGACGACCTTACCCACAAATTGCCCAGAAGGTAACTTGTAACTTGGGCCTCTGGTCTCAGACTACTAGCTAGCCGTTATTGCGTTTGTATTATCGAGAAATTCTCTTACGAAAAGAATGCACAACAATGCTACTTCAGCCCCCTATGGCGAATAATCTGCCTTGATCTCCCCTTTTGATCTCGAGATCCTTTTATCCTGGCCTATCAGTACCTGGCCTGCCCATATTGCGCCTCCTTTCCAAAACAAAGCCAGCATCCCCGACGCTCACTTCGTGTTGCTTTGCGACTTGTCCCGCTGCCTTTCAACTGTCCTTGAGTGATCGTTACTTGGACTCCTCCGTCTCACTACCTACCCGACACCGACCTTCCCACCTCAGACCGCCACCAATCCTTTTTTAGAAAGGAAAGTAAAAAGTCAGCTTTCTTTACGATACGTTTAATCTTAACCTGACATTCAACACATGCAACAAGAGCAAGACAGGAAGGCGATGGACTCCGCATCTCTCCAGTCCATCCATCTCGCACTACTGTTCTAGCCGCGCCTCCTAAACGAGGAGCGCCGCATACATAACCATATATGTATCAACGCTCGATGTCATGCAGCCGTTCATTGCTGCAATGCTTAAGGTACGACAGGCCTTCTACGCCGCGATCATCAGATCTTTTCTGCGCACCAAATCGTTGCTGCAGTCCATTCTCAACATCTGGATCTCGCCATCCATTATCAGAGCCGAGAATGTTGAATCAGAGGAAGTAAGAGGGGGGAAGAAGAGCAGAGTTGAGTTTTTAGACGATGTAGAAAAGGCATTGAGGAGAGATGTGAGAAGGGAGAGATTATTGGAACTTTCAAAGGGACTGAGAGTGCAGTTAGAAGAGAGTCTGTTGGACAATCAACTCTGTATGCTCCCATCGTACAACCATCAACTACCGACGGGAGACGAGTGTGGGACCTATCTAGCGCTCGATGTGGGGGGATCGACTTTCAGAGTCGCTTTGATCCAGCTTTGCGGGAGAGGGAGTGAAGAGCGTGAGAGCAAGATCTTGAATATCAAGTCGGTTAAGATCGATAGTGGTGTGAAGCAACTGAAGGGAGTGGCATTTTTCGACTGGATGGCGGCGAGAATCGGGGATACCCTCTCTGGACAATCTAAAGGCCATGAAATGTCTGATGAACCTTTGTCCATGGGGATGGCCTGGTCGTTTCCTATCCAGTACGTTTTTCTCAACAAAATTGATGAGACGTCAGCTGACAAAACCTAGACAGACGTCTCTGCGGAGTGGACTTTTGCTAGGAATGGGAAAGGGCTTCCTCGCTGCCCATGGTCTCTTGGGTCAAGATCTTGGCGATCTGATTCAAAATGCTTGCTCGAGACAAGGGCTTAACGTCCAACTCAACGCAATTGTCAACGACTCCTCAGCTACCCTTCTCTCTAAGGCTTACTTGGATTCAACGACGAGATTTGCCCTCATCCTCGGCACTGGGGTCAATGCCGCCGTGCATCTGCCTGTGCACATTTTTTCCGCTCCTAAATTTGGGATACGTCCTCCAGAATGGCACGACTCGGCTAAGCATGTCATCGTCAACACGGAACTATCCATGTTTGGCGAAGGCATCTTGCCATACACCAGGTGGGATGAGGCCTTACTTAAGTCTCATCCCAATCCGCGTTTTCAGCCTCTGGAGCACTTCGTCAGTGGTGGCTATCTCGGTGAGATCACTCGTCTGGCCTTGGTGGAAGGGATACAGACTGCTGGACTGTTTGGTGGAGTTTTACCTCCAAGCCTGAGAGAGACGTACTCGTTAGAGACCGAAACCCTCTCTCGCATCGAATCGTAAGTGAAATATACTCCGCACATGTTGTTCTTGCGACTGACGAGCCTCAGCGACGCCTCACCGAGTCTCTCGACAGCGCTTCAAATCTTTGTCTCGAGGCATCCTTCAACTCACGTACCAACCATTGCAGATCTGCACGCTCTACGACTCATATCAGCTCATGTTGCTCATCGTGCAGCTGGAGTAGTCGCCGCAGGCGTTCATGCGCTCTGGGAGCTTCGCAACGACGCCAATGACATCCCGGCGGAAGAGCTCGAGCATACACTAGTGGCATACAATGGCTCCGTGATGGAGAACTATCCTGCCTTCAAGAAGACATGTCAACAAAAGCTTGACCGCCTAGTGGAAGCATCTGGCGGGAAGGCAGGCGTAGTTGAGCTGATGTACGCAGAGGAGAGCTCGCTGCTCGGCGCAGCAGTGGCCGTGGCGTGTTTAGACGGATAGGTTTACACGTGTATTGGATTTGGGGGCATGGCAGGGCAGGGCATGATAAACATTCTATAGCATTCTAGGAGTCTGGATATGGGTAGCATCGCACACAAAGTCGATATGTCTTGGATGAAACCGTTGATATGAGGAATTCCTGTTGGTTTGATGACTGGCGAAACTTGGCCTGACATGTGGAACATCAGACGATCAGCAGGATGAGAGCATATAGCTCATATCAACACTCACGTGAACCTGAATTTGGCCTCTTTTCCCCCGATGTCCATCTGAAGGATCGTGAACCTGGGCTCTTTAGTGATGCTATGACATGCCCCTATTCCATTCTCAGGATGCTCTCCCCTTTGTCCGCTGGTCACTCTGCTCAGGGGTACAGAGCGCACAAATGAGGGGGGATCAGCGGATCAAGCTAGCCTGTGAGAAGCGCCGAAGTTGATAATCCGGACACCCAAACGTGGGGTATGTCTTCCGGGCGGCTTCTGGAAGACGACGTTTCTGGAGTAGCTGGGAGTTGGCAGATTCTTCCACCCGCCACCTCGACGACGCACATTCACGCTTCTTTCTGTGTTGAAGCATCAAGCTCCTCGCAAGAAATCCTGTGCCCCTCCATCTATCTACGCAGTGGACCCTGCACATAAGCTCTCGTCGCAGTGGGGGAACAACTCGCTCTTCTGCATCGCTCTAATCGCCGTCCTGGGCTGCAGTTGGCTACGATAACAGAAGAGATAGGCATCGTTGCACCAAGCCAGAAGAGGAACCTGAACCCTAGCCTCCTCTCCGCTCACCCTGCACAACACCCGCCAGCAACGACTCCTATGACCCATCCAAAACCCTGATAATCCCCGGTCAGCAGCCTGCCGCTCTGCCCTCCTCCAATTACGCCCTACGCCCCCCTCGAGTATAGAAGGGCAATTGGGTAGCCACAGCGCCTTGTTCAACCTCAATCTCACATACCCTATTGCAATTTTGTCCAACGGCTTTTGGCGTATTCCCCCAAATACTTCCTTCCATAGGCCTTCGCTATCGCCTTCTGAACCTTGTTTCATACCGCATGATTTGATCGGACGTCGACGACGGTCAACAACAATGCGCACAACTACAAGGACCAATGATTCAATCCTCTCACGCCCAAGATTCGAGTTCGAGACATTCAACGATGGCAGGAGGCTATGATAACACCTTAACCATCTCTTCATCTATGACCAACGTTGCGCCAAACGATATTCTGCGTCTGTCTGCCCCAGGTTCCAGGCATTTGGGGCCGCCCGGCATGGACGCTTTCGATCATGATTTGAACTTCGAGGGAGAGAATTTAATGTACTTATTCCCCTCATCTCGCTACTGCTATGCCGGAGCTTTAGGGCTTGGAGTAAGCTAACACTCTGGTTAGGGACGATGTTAACACTGGACTCCCATCTCTCCCGTTCACTCCATCTTACGAACTCTCTGACGCCTTTTCCACAACCTTCGAAGACCCGTTCTCCTACCAATCCGGGCCTTTCGAGTCCCTCCTCGATGATAATACACAGAATACCAATAACGAAAGCACAGCCGATCTGGACAACAAGCTCCTCGGTTTCGCCGCCCCTATTCTCAAAGCTGCAATACTCGACGATGCAGGACAAACATGGCCGCAGATGTCCGCAGAATTATATGGCATGTTCTTTGTTGCTGAAGATGTCTTTGGGGGCGAGACAACGGGCAGACCTATGGAGTTGACCTGCTATCGGAGGAATCTGTTCCAGATCTCAGGCACGGTTACACTAAGTAGGAGTATCAAGGGGATGATGAATGAGCAGGGCCAGCATGTACCGATTTACGATTTGTTCGCGAGCATCTCCGCTCTTGAGAGTATTGAAGGAAAGAGCACAGAGATTATCAGTGTACCTTGGAAGACAAACGCTGCGAGCTCCAGCGAAGATAAAGCTGGAGCAGCGCCCCCGAGATGGCCTTTGGACCTTTCGATGAACCCCGAATTGGATCCTGCGTGTGTCTCGATCCCGATTGCTTGGAAGAGACTGCAGTTCAAGCATGCGACCGCAAATAACGGCCGCAGGAAGGGCCTGCAACAGCACTATGTTATTCAGATCAACCTCATGGCCACTTTAGCTACTGGAGAGTGTGTCAAATTGGCAGAGATCCAAAGTGGAGCAATTATTGTTAGAGGGAGAAGCCCTAGGAATTTTGATAGCAGGAAGGATGTCCCACTGATTGAGAGAAAGTTGGAGCCAAAGCAGAGGACAATGAGTGATGCAGCGCCGTCTGTCAAAGTTGATCCAGGCGTTACGAGCAGTTCTTACAGATTCTATGCTTTAAATGCATTACAGGTATGTTTTTGTCTAAATTTAACACAGAAGAATGCTGATTGGAGACAAAAGCAACCACTTGATCTTCCGGACTGGACAAGTGCCAACCAGCCTCTCCCATCCCCCAATGATACCTCCCTCCCGAGACCCAAGAAGCCGTTGACATCTTCGACCTCCCAGCGACCACCTGTTCCCAAGACCAAATGGAAGACCGAAACTACACCAAGCAAGTCAACTCAAATTTCAGCTCCGATCGACCTCTCGTTAGCGGATGACGAGTATGGGCGCTCAACATCTGTCTCGCTTCCTAGCTCGTCCAGGATGGGAGATTTCAGTCCACTGATGGGAAAGAAGAATATGGGAAGTCCGATAGAGAATGCAGATTTACTATATGAGTATTTCCCATTGAGTTTGGATGATTGGTGAGTATTGAATTTCCACCTGTGAAGTGAAAAGAGACCTGTGCTAACGAGACCTGATTCAGGATGCCACCTGTAGATGCAATATACAGACCTCATGTTGTGCATCATACCATTGTTCCGCCAGACATGAAGGCTGCGCAAGTGAAGAACAAGACAAAGAGATACTTCTCTGCGGATGATTAGGGAAGCCATCTGCTAGGAGAGATAGAAGACGAGTGATCCGTGCCGAGCCGGCTTACGCAACATTGCCTTCGTGGAAAGGATCGATTCAAGCCCATTTGGAAGGTCTTAGAATCATCGCCAGACGAAGATGACATCATGACCTTGAACGGTGAAATGGAAGGGGTTGGCTATGGTTCTGGGAATTTGAGGCTCAGGCCATACGCAAAGATGGCTTTATGGTTAGCAATCTTGTTATACATATACAATCATGTACAAGAGGGATATGTTGAACGGATGATGTAACGGCAACATTGTTTCTGCCTAGCTTGTATGTCAAAAGTCTGATGGGAGTGGGATGTTCAGGAAGGCAGCTTGAAGCACAATGCTATACTGTTTCCGCACTAATATGCTCCCTTACACTGGTATTTTCTTTTTCGACTGAGCCCTTGTCCTTGACTGTGCTGCTTCCCCACAGACCTGCATCGTTTATGATGATCCACCTGCAGTACGTCCCACAAACTCTCATCGACTGGTCACATATGCAGCTAGTCAACGTTTAGCAGACGGCAGAAGAATGCTCGTACCGTTTTACCTTTTTCTTGACTCGTGATTGGCGTTCCGGCTCGTTGGTATCGTCCGTCTACTCAAGCCACCAACATCTTCCCCTCCTTTTTGAACCCAGCTTAAGAACTGGTGAGATATCATTAATCCTCTAAAACCCATCATCGCTCTACTCAGAGCTTGAGATGGGGTGGGTTGCGAATTTTCTGCGTAATCACTATGTCTGTTTAAATGGATTGGGGCCAGAAGCCAAGTTCACTCGAGCCTTGTCTTATGATTGTAGCTACTCAATTACGTCTCTTCTATCCTCTTCTTTTACTTCGCCATTGCATCTGTATAATTATCTACCTGTGTTGAATCTCGTAATTGAAGCTGAACGGCCGCATCTCGACTTTGATAGTCACTAATCCCGTTACTCTCCATGAACGGCTATCTATACTCTTCCAGGAATGAATCGCGGAGTGTGTAATTTAGGGAGTAATATATGAAAATGGCATCTCTCATCACCATCTCCAAGGAGAATCCTCTGGTATCTGTACGCTATCTTACCAATCGCTTAAAGCTCTTACAGGAAAACTTTACATTTCCAGGAAGGAAGCTAAAGCTTCTTTCCTTCTCCTTAATATCATGGATGAGTGACGGGAGGACGAATTGGGTCACAATCGTGCATTGCTAGGATGAGCGCCAAGAAATTCAACCAGAAGCTCCATTACATCCATTTTGAAAAGATTCTGATCGCTCTTAGTCGGTTCTGGGATGAGACGCTTCCTTGGCGGATACATATCCCTAATGTCCTCGCTAGTTGGAAGGAAGTCATTGAGAAGAAAGTAACGAAGAAGCTGCTCTCAATATCGAGTCGGCCAACCTCGTCCGATCAGATATGCAAAGGGTCCGTAATTTCAGCCATAATTATGTACTGATGTATACCCGCATCAATTGACGGGCCACATTCTCGTCATCACACTTCTTCACCAGCCCTCGCAAATTCGATTCACCGATGGTGTATTATACCTTGTCCAAAAGCTCCTTGTAATGGCGGTGTTCCCATTTAGAAATTAGACTGCATTGAACAACCAGATGGTGATTGCAATCTTGAAGACTTTCAATTCACCAAATCCGTAGTCACCAAAACGACTTCTCAGGAAACGAGAGCTTCCATTTGCATCAGCATAATTCTGCATTCTTTACATCGATCATATAACAAAGATTAACGCATCCTTCCAGTCGATCAACATTAATGCGTCAAACACAGAACTACTAGGTCCAGCTGTCTTCTTGGTGGAGGCTTTTCAAAGCACATGCCAGACCTGCTTGTGATTTCGTATCCTCCAGCTGTATTATTCGCACTACTGTTGATGTTAAGCCACTCCAATTGATGACAACATTAGCGCCGCTGTTTCCATCACCCACTAGATAGCCAATTTATTATACTTCAAACATTGATCTTATAGGAGCGCACTACTACTTTTGGTAACAATAGACATTATTATTACAAGTACGATAAACTATTCGCCAAACCCACTTGAAGTTTGACACTCTTTTTTCTTCTGGAAGAATGTTCAAGACTCGAGATCTGGACCACCATTTCTTGATCTTCCTATGTCCTTTAATTCTGTTTAAGTTTGAATAGAACGTTGAGCGAGGCTGTTAAAATCCTCGGGATGGCTGCTGCAACGAAAAAAGATATCAACTAGATTCTACAAACCTCTGAACCGTCATCCGAGGCTTTCTGAGTACCCTGCAACCTCTTCGTTACATTAGGAGTAGATATATAGAAGACGCTTCGCTAATATCCCTCTGCTTCTACATTCAGTGGTAAGTTGCGACTTGTTGAGACTGCATGTACGGAGTTTCCGAAGTAGATCTCACCCCAGATCATGTCGTGACAGACCGCACCACTTAAGCGGCAGAAATGTTGGATTCTGCCGTATATACGCTGGGCTTGTCTCGTCGGACATGTCTCTTGAATAATCAGGTAAGAAGAGCAGTTTCATGGGATATTCTACTGCACAAGGCACTTTATCCGTCACGGAGGTCGTTGAGGCTAGACCGGCTTTTCCTCTGCCAATTTCTCCACCAGTCAGCTTCTGCCATCTGAGCCGATATTTACTCCTTCAGCACCCCACTATCCACTCAGACAATGAGCTGCTCAGGACTATCGCCCAGGTTTGAAGTCTCTCTCCGTGTATATAGATGCGGGCCTTTCCCTCACTCATAAAAGATACGGTTTGTTGCTTCTTTTTTCTCTTGAACGCATTCCACCGTTTTCAAGCTCCAACTGATCTCCTTCCATCAACTCCATTTATATAATCGATTCTATAAAGCAGCATAACAGCATGGCAGAAGTTACAATCACTGGCTGGGATACACGCGATGTGCGATTCCCAACCTCTCTTGACAAGACTGGCTCTGATGCCATGAACGCTGCTGGTGACTACTCCGCCGCATACTGCATCCTGAAGACCGATTCAAAGTTTGCCGGTCACGGTATGGTACGTCCCTCCCCAGCAACCACTTCAATCACCCCCCCTCCACTTTTAGAAGCCCACTGACGCCATTCCTGTAGACTTTCACAATCGGTCGTGGGAACGATATCGTCTGCAAAGCAATAGACAATGTAGCAGACCGCATCAAAGGCCGTACCCTCTCCTCCCTCGTCGCCAACTGGGGCAAGACCTGGCGGTATCTTGTCTCCGACTCACAACTACGCTGGATTGGACCCGAGAAAGGTGTCATTCACCTCGCTCTCGGTGCCGTCGTGAATGCCATATGGGATCTCTGGGCCAAGACCCTGAATAAGCCTGTGTGGAGGATCGTGGCGGATATGAGTCCAGAGCAGTTTGTAGAGTGCATTGATTTCCGCTATATTACGGATGCTATTACACCCGAGGAGGCCATTGCGTTGTTGAAGAAAGAGGAGGGTGGGAAGGCGAAGAGATTGCAGGATGCGTTAAATAGTAGGGCGGTCCCGGCTTACACTACTAGTGCGGGATGGCTGGGGTACGGAGAGGAGAAGATGAAGGGTTTGCTTGAGGATACGTTGAGTAAAGGGTACAAGCACTTTAAGCTGAAGGTTGGGACGTCTATCGAGGCGGATAGGAGGAGGTTGACGATTGCGAGGAGTGTGATTGGATATGACAAGGGAAATATTTTGATGATTGATGCGAACCAGGTATGGTCTTTCCAAATATCCTCTTACAAGAACTAATATATCCCAGGTCTGGTCCGTTCCGGAAGCCATTGAATACATGCAACACCTCAAAGAATTCAAACCCTGGTTCATCGAAGAGCCTACATCTCCTGACGACATCCTCGGCCACAAAGCCATCCGTGACGCTCTGCGACCCGACAATATCGGGGTTGCTACAGGCGAAATGTGTCAGAACCGTGTTATCTTCAAGCAACTGCTCGCTTCTGGCGCCATCGATGTATGTCAAATTGACGCTTGCCGCATGGGTGGCGTCAACGAAGTGCTCGCTGTTCTTCTCATGGCGAAGAAATTCAACATACCCATCGTGCCACATTCAGGAGGTGTAGGGCTCCCAGAATACACTCAGCATCTGAGTACGATTGATTATGTTTGTGTGAGTGGGAAGCTCAGTGTGTTAGAGTACGTGGATCATTTGCATGAGCATTTCAACCATCCGGCTGTGATCAAGGATGGATACTATCAGACTCCTATGGAGGCTGGGTATAGTGTGGAGATGAAGCCTGAGAGTATGGATGCTTATAGTTTCCCTGGTGAAGATGGAAAGGGATGGTGGAAAAGCGAGGAGGCGAGACCGATTTTGGAGGGTATTAAGATCTAAAATTATATGTAAGAGGGGGCCGGGAGTTCAAAAACCTGGCCGGACGGCAACGATGGCATCGTCTATGACATGGATATGTCATCCCAAAAAGGGGGTTCGAGCAGTTTCATGTTGGCTCTCGATTCCGGTAGGCAACGATGGCATCTACTTATAGCGTTACGTTATACCCACTAAAGCAAAAACTAATTTCCAATATCATTCTCATATTCCTTCTGACGCTGAAGTCTATTAAATATGCCCAAAGCTCCCTTCCCCATTCCTATACAAGTGTACTTCCTTGCCTCATTCCCACCTTAATTCTAGTCCTCTCCCCAGAGCACTCCATGTCTCCTTTCCCTGTACAAGTATTCCCAGCCTCAACCGTTCTCGCTACATTCTCAACTAAACAATCATCAAAATCCCTGCCAGCGAACATACAATCACGAAGGGGAACCCCAACTTCCAGCATGCAAGCCCATAAAGAACCCATATAAGACCCACGCACCCCAAGAAAGCCCCCAGCTTGATAGTTTCCCAAGCCAGCGCAATCGAGAGCCAGATCCACGGTCTATTCACAGCACTTGTCAGCAAGCTTTCCATAACCAAGGTTTCAACAAAAGTAGACTCATTCTGCCACACTCTCTCCTGTTTTTGGCAACTGGTCATGTTTCTAAGAAATAAACTACAGGTGGATGAGGTAGAGGACGTACATAAGGTAATAATAAAGGTAAACTCGAATGAGATCTCTAATCCATGACAAGATCCGCTTCGCACCCTGGAACACAGGTCTACGCTTCTGTAAGTCTGGAGGAGCAAGGTGCCAGCGTGGGCGAACGGGTTTGTGGGGAGCTGGTGGGGTGGCTCGGTAGGAGGGTGGTGCGGAGGATTCTGAATCGCTGCTGTCGGTTACGACAGTTGGGTGTTGGTACGTATCTGCCATTTTGTGCCTCTGCTTAGTGGGGTGGTGAAGTAGTGGTCTTGGGATTCGGTATTGAGGAGAGGGGGCCGTGGCCTGGATGAAGTGTTTGCGCTTGCTGAAATTGGGATATGGATCGAGGATCTTAGGTATGAGGGTGAGTACAAAACTTTGCCGTCCCCTCTTACTTTCTTTTCTTTGAGGCTTGTGGTCTTATGATAATGAGAAGTAAGGAATATCTAGACAAAGACAACACCGGGTTTTGTGTATGTTGATGCTTTCATCAACAAAGAGACTCGCTGGAGTAGGCAACCAGTCACGTGTGGTACCACTTGAATATATCCTTGATTTGTGCTATCATCGCAGCTTAAATCCTTCTTTGAAGATATCATCCTTATGGAAGTACAGCTCATGTCTGCCGGTGATACTCGCCTCTCCACCAACCTCGGGCACTACTGCATCGTGTCCCCCAAACTTTACCTGCTCTACAATTTTGACGCTCATCACACTGCCCACAATACTCTCGATCCTTATTTCGTCGCCCAAATTCAATTCGGCTCTAGCGAAGTGTAGCGCAGCTCGAGCACTTACTCCACTCCCACATGAGCTGCGATCTACTGCTCCATCCTCGAAGACATTAACGTTGCGGCTGTGATTCTTGCTATCATGAGGAGGACTGATGAAAATGACGCCGAAGAGAGAGCTGAGATCTTCCTCGAATGGATGTTTGATTTTGAAGTCAGGTGAAGCGAGGATATGCTTCCTGATCGCCCGTCCGTAACTGATGATTACGGAGTAGCTTTCGGCGTTGAGATTCAAGCCAAGCTGTTGTGCGTCAACGATCGCATAGAAGGCTCCTCCGAATGCGATATCGAATAATACCTCGAACCCAAGAGATGGCACAGAAACTTTCTGATTTCTAAGAAAGACGAAAGAGGGAACATTCCTGAACGTCGTCTTGGTCACACTTCCATTTTCTGCCACATACGCTTTGGCATAGATCAGGCCAGCCGGGACCGATATGGTCAGGCGTCTCACTTTCCCTTCTTTCTTAATGAGGCCCGTTTCGAAAACCACTTTCGTGATGGCGAGGGTACCATGACCACACATTGAGCTATAGCCATCCGTATTCAGGAAAATACAATCAAGATCGGCTTCTGGATGCTGTGATACTGAGAGAATAGCTCCATAGGCATCGGCATGGCCTCGCGGTTCGAGCAGGAGTCCTTTTCGGAGGTGATCATAATGTTGAGCAAAATAGCGGCGTTTCTCAAGGACGGTATTACCGTAGATGGGTGGGAGGCCAGAAATTGGGATGCGTAAAGGTTCGCCGCCAGTATGCTAAATGAACTCAGCAATCGCTCATTCAGTTCCGAAAGTACCAAGACCTTCGGACGAACGTACGGTATCAATTGCAGTTATCTTCTGGTATGTGGAAGGAGGCTGCCAATCCCATCCTGTTGGGAAGATGGAGACAGCAGCGGTGCCTTGATCGTCTGATTCGGAAGACATTATGGGTTTAGTGGAACTTTGAGTTTTTCAGTTTGATTTTAAGGATGGGAGCACAATATGAAGAACTGTTTAAACGAGGTAGGACCAAACTTAATAGCCCCAATGGGGCCGACCACGAATGGCTAAAGAGATCTCACGCCTTTCGCCTTGTTTCGCCAGAGATGTCAACTTTGAATCCCAATTCTCGAATGCTTTTAACCCAATTCTCGGACTGTATCGGGTTCTCACGATGAGATCGAAGGCATTTCTTCATTGATCCTATATCGATCACATGATACGACAAGAATCAACCTGCGTCCTTCGTTGCAGCTGTGGAACTTCACAAGCTACCGTAGAATTCCATCACAGGCGTTGTGGACCAACAATATCCAAGAAACATTGGAGCTATTGTATCCTTATCACATCTAATCAGGGTTCTGTATATGCAAGCGGTGGAACAAGAGCACAAGAAATAGCCGACTTATAAGAATCCTTATCACACTTGACTGTACGTGATGTGATGGGAAACAAAGTCTTGACAGATCCCTTCAAATAAGAAGCTTCTAAGAGTGTGCTCTGCGCGCATGAATCCTCAATTATTGCTCTTGATGTGATAGGGAAGAGTGTTGCTATCGTCGGGCGCATCAACCTTGTGGTGACATTTCCATAGTCGGGGCCAGCTTTGGCCAATCAGTCCTCGGTGGCCCCAGCTGGGCGCGTAAAACGAAACGGATCAACCAACCACAGCCATCTCGTCTGCTTCCTGCAGACGTTCCCCTCCTTCACCAGCCCATCGACCCATCTACCCATCACAGTCCCCGGCGCTATTTCTGCTCTCATGCGCGTTCCTGACCCCAATTCACCAAGAATCCAACCATACGGATCTTGTCGTCCTCAAAGCCCATCTAAGCCCGTCTCAATACCATCCAATGGCGCTCCTCAATCCTCCCTACCGCCCATTGACTCGATGCATCCGGTCCAGATCTTCTCCCGGTATATCACCTCCAACCGCCCACTTCGAGACCTGGAAAGCATATCTCCATGTTGTATTTGCATCGCAACATGTTTCGTCTCCCGGCCATGAGACTACAATAGTTGAAGCTTCGTCGTCTTGATAGCAGGAGCATCATGCGTGTGGGACTTGACACGGCGATCACTGTGAACGTGCTCCTCGTCGCCGGCTGGTCTGGTATAAGTACTGCCAATATCCTTCACCACATCCCGAAGAATAATCCGTTAAACATCGATTGGGGCCCAGCGCCATCACCAGAAGACGGCCCTCCTCTGTCAGCAGGAGCTCTACGAAACCCCGCCTATCTTCCAGCAGAGATCGGTGGTATTGTTGGCGCATTCTTCTTATCGGTCTGTACCGTCGGCATTGCAATCATCCTCATCGGACGAAAGCTGCGGCGCCAAGCCTCGCAGTCTGCGAAAGCCCTTGATATTGAGATGGTAGAGCCCCGAACACAGGCTTACTACAACGGACCATCTCCAGTTACCCCAGGCGGGCACCCAGCTTCACCACGCAACTTCTCTTGGCCATCACCAGAGAAATCAGACAAGAATCCTTACATATTCCCTACAACCGGAGGACAGAAGTCTCCTCACGGCGCAGATTCTTTTGTTGACCGACGAATTGTGGAAGCCGACCAAGAAATGCTGCAACGAGATCTGGAAGATATCTATGCTCACGTCATGGAGCAGGAGGAAGCCAAAGCAGCTGGTGTCAAGATTGCAGAAATGCCTCCTCCACTACCATTGCAGAGCGCTTCTCCCCCCCTTTCTCCAGACCGAAGTACCACACCTAAGAAGGTCGAGAAGTCACGCCCTGCGAAGCTCAACATGGAGGAGCCAAAATCGAAAACTTCTTCTCGAGCATCTTCACTGATCTCGTCACTCAAGTCTCCAAAAAGAAGGGGAATCAGGGGAATGTTGATCTCGTCACCGATCCCTACACCTTTGTCAGCGACTTTCCCGTCAGCTGGAAACGCCAGTGACGAGGAGCCGCTCTCCCCACGATATTACGCACCTCCTCCTCCACCCCCTGTCCCGACAGACCAAGTACCATATACACACGCCCGCAACACATCGGGGGACTCGCCCGTCAGTCCGACAAGAAGCATAGCCGAACAGCTCTCCCCATATAAGACACAACAATTTCACAGACCAAATCCCTCACAAACGTCCGTAAATTCACGAGATCCGGTATCCGCGACCTCAGCAACCTCGCAAACACCCCTCTTCCCTGCCCAATCTCAACGGCAACCACCTTATCCCAACAAGTCTACCTCGACAGTCAATCTTCCTCCCTCGAATAACTCCTCTGTACGACAGCTACCACTCCGTCAGTTCGAGCCAGCAATACAATCGCCTTCCTTCTCATATATCACCAAAACCACGGTGTTGGAAAGGCAAAATCCCCTAAGTCCTGGCCTGACGACTGGTGGCGGACCCAGAACCCCTTGGTCTGCAGGTGCGACGCCATACAGTCCTTACCAACCCTTCACACCAATGATGCCTATCACACCGCGTCTAGTGACGAAGCAGGACCGCAAGAGGATGAAGAAGATGGAGCCACGGACGCCGACGATGGAGATGATCAAGAGCGAAGATGATCTTTTCGATAGTGCCTATTAGGCGGCGATCTCTTGTATTCGTTATTTCAGGGGAGATGGGATTTCTTTTGGACATATTCATTCTGGTTTTGGAGATGGTGTTTAGAAATTCTTGCTGGTGCAGCAAGAGGTGTGTGTATGGTGAGAAGATGGCGAAGGCGCACTGCGCTTCTGGAGAGGGAGATAGCAAGGAAGATGATGATACCACGATGATCCTAGTCGTCAATAAACAATTCCTAATTCTACATAATGCAAACACATTATAGGACCTTTGTCCGGTCCCCGTTTTCTTGAATGATATAGTTCATCCTACTCTTCTTGAATATTTGAGTGATTGAGACCTATCTTCTGGGCTGATGTAGCATGGTATGCACACCTTCCCTCCCTCGGGACATCAAGTTGCCTATCGTTCCCCATTCCTAGCCAGGGCTTCTTCTTCCCACTCACCAGTCCTCCCACACTTCTTTTGGCAAAACAGTCCTCATTACAGCCCAATGGCCCAATGCACTCGTCTGCTGCCACCCACTAAATCGTTCCGTCGCGTTCTTAAACAGCACACCGCCGTCATCCTCCTGCAATGCGAAAGTATTTTTCTCGACTTCATGTTTCGGTAACAGGAAAGCTTTCCGAGCTCCGCTGCCGAGGAAATCTGCATCTGTTGGCTTCCTGAAACTCACGGGCTCATCCGAGTTGGTACAGAAGATCACCATGTTTGTGAAATCCTTACCGTCTGCTGCTAGTGCGGCAGGGGAGGGAGCTTCAGATTCTCGGAAGATGCGGCAGGTGGGGAAGATGGTGGTGATGGTGTGGATTATTATGCGTGCTGAGGGCAGGAGGAGATCGCCTGCGTAGTTCTGTTTCTGTTATATATATGTATTTAAAATATAAGACATATGTAGACTTACGATGGCAATGACTCCGCTAGGCTTGAGGATGGAATGGAGATTCTGTACAAATTCAAAGGTAAAGAGATCTATGGGCTCAGCTCCACCAGTGAATACATCATGCACGACGTAATCGAATTTCTGGGAAGTCTTGGCGAGTTCGGAAGTATAGGATACGGCGTCCGCAATGACTGCTGTATGGCCTGGTGGTAGGGAGAAGTATTTTGTTGCGAAATCGTAGACTACAGGATCGATTTCTACTATTGTAGTATCGATTCCGTGGGCCATAAGAGCAGCTGGGGTTGTCCCGATTCCAAGGCCACTGTCACAAATCAATATATATTCGGTGACCTCGACGGGGGTACTCACATGACTAAAGCACTTGATTCTTTGTCAGGAACCCTGGGAGGGGCGTCTATAAGTCGGACAGCTTCCAGCATGACGAACACGCCGTATATTGGCTCAGATATACGATGCTGAGATGTGGCTAACCATTCTCCGCCGAGCAGGCTGTGGTCACAACGCATGACTCGGAAGCCTTTCTCCGCGCTCTCGATGATAGATATGTACCCTGTGAGCGATTCGTGGCGTTCAATCAGGGACCAGCCATTTGTGACTAGATTGTCATTCAAAATTGACGTCGCATGAGGATAAGGGACATGCACGTTGAAGAGAGCTGTATGTAGAACTGCTGGGATGGTAAAAAGCAGGAGCTTTGATGGGGCGAATATCGAGTAAAGTCCAGCAAGTAGGATTTGAAGACCTAGCCGAGTCTGAATGAATGAAGCTCCAATAGTGTGCTGCAGTTTGTTGTTCGATACGAACTCCATTGTCCTGAAGAATCCGTAAGAAAGAATTCCAGGGGCAGCATCCGTAGCCCATTGTAAACGGCCAGGGTTCATCTCCAGATCATCCAGAATCGTTGCAGTACACGATACTGATAGAAAAAGAAGTGGAAGGTACGTCAGACTCTCAGTAATGAGAGGCCCATACACAGCTCCAAAAAAATCGCTGAACTTGAACAAGAAGAACTGCAGCATTGGGATATACGCCGCAATGAGGGGCAGAAGCTGCGAGGGCTTGACGGGTAGACGTCTCTTGAGAAACAGATTTGATGACCAGCCCAGAAAACAAGCAGTCATAACTCCTTTGGAATGCCATATTGAGGATGGAATTCCTCCGTAAACTGGTGATAGCGTGAGTTGAGAGACTTTTGAGTATATGGCAGCCAGGGTCAGCAAGGTGCCGGATTGCAACAGAACCCATGCTTGCTCTCTCGCCCATTTCAACCATGTCTCTTCTTGAGCTTTTGATGCCAGTGCCTTTAGTTCTTTTTCGAAGTTTTCTTGAGTCAACAAGGGCGCGTCTGCTGATGGTACCACTGGCCCCGTTGGTTTAGCTTTGATTTTGGCATTTGAAGTTCGGGCCATGTCGAAGAGGGGGGTTATAACGAGAGGAACGCAGGAGTGAGGACGAAAACGCGATGCCTTTAAATTCAACAGAATATCATGAGACTCATCGCCGGCGATGTTCTTTGAACGTGTTGAAACGGTCATATCAGCCTGAAACGCTCAAAGGGGTGGTCAAGTTCACAATGATTGTGGGGCATTTAATCACGTGCTTCCGCTTTCACATCTCTCTCCTGATTCTGTACGGAACAAGCTAGCCTGTGTCGGTAAAATCCCCAGTGCCTCTTTTCTTTCTCTCTAAATAACTCTCAATATACCGAATTCACTCATATACTTGACCCAAATCCTATAACTGACAGATGCACCATCCGACCGCAGTCACCTTCAATGCTTCAGAGCTGTCTAAGAGGAAAACTCGCATATACAATTACTTCCTATTACGTGTTTCTGGTCTTGTTAGCTGCTCATTACATGGAGATTATTATGATGCACGGAGCTTCCTCAAGTGCAAACCTAGGAAATGGCCGCATAGTTGAAAGCCTCCAAGTTCGAATCTGAAGTCAAGTACCTAATTCGTTGAATGAGACGCTTATATACGTCAATGGCCTGCCTGTTATTTTTCGATTCTAAATGCTTGGATCTCTTCTCCAATATTCTTATCATTGCCTGTCTTATCCTGCCCATTGTCTCGAAGATAAACAGGATCTCAATCAGCCATTTTTCTGAAATTAGGCCCTATAGGAAGAATGTACTGAGATGATAGTGTCCATCGGCAAAAAATCAAAGGTCAAAGCCTTTATGATCCATTTCTCGAGCTCAGAAGGCCTTTCCCGGGTTCCATGCCCCCGTGCGTTTAGGACGCCTGAATCAGCTGATTAAAGCCTTTCAAGACTTTAAGGGCGGCACAGTGGCCGATTTCCTGTTAGCATATTATTCAAGCCTAAGCGTCGTTTTTATAATTGACACCTCATCTTTCTGATGAAGCAAGGTCTGCATAGAATACGATTTTGCCTACGAAGGAGCACACCTTCGATCGCCAGACGGCCTCCTACAAATTCAATCATCCTCGCCTACCAGGCGCTAAAATTGCTGGGTGCACGTCTTTTCGTTTGACACGACGATAAGTTCCAAGGGAATTACGTTTTCGGTGAGTTGTCGGCGAAGTTGTAGGAGAGATGCAGCTCAGCCTCATGCTTATGAGAGTCAGTCAGCCATCCATTTGCCTTCGTAATAGCCTTCCCGTAATCGTCGCTTGCAAGTGACTAAGAAGGAAAATTCCTCTCACTCATCTGTGCTTCAAACTTCGCACTGCCTGTGAGAATTTTTCGAGACTATTAATATGCCCTGCATGGGAACTTGGGTCCCTTTGTACAAATACGCGGACCGACCATTGCCTCCGCTCTCAAAACTCACAAACTTCTAAGCCATTCTCGAACGGGCTTATTTCTATATCCCAATATCTCCCTGCACTCCTTTAAAAACATTTCAAATTTCACTTGCATTTACGATTCCCCCTTTCAGTGATGGGTCGACAAAGTTCAGCTCCTCGAAACATGCGTGAGAAGAAAGCACGAGCACGCAACTCACGATCTACTTCTACTGAGCTCCCAGCTCCCTTCCTTTCTCTACAAGCATATGTATCAAACATCTTTTACGGGATCCTGATCCAAGACGACGACGAGATCTCAGAGTTGGTCTTCGAACGCAATTGGAGTCGCCAAGTTGTTGAAAAGTAAGCTTACTCTCGCCCACAACTGCCTATCATTCATCGATTACTAACGGATCTTCCAGTGACAACGGGACTGTACTCGATTTCAAAGGATTCGGAAAGTTTGTGACCCAGACACGCCAGGAATTTAGCAATCGTCAGCTCATCTCGCAATCCTTCGTTGTCGCGACTGCGGATGGAGAGGGTGAGACGGGAGAGGTTGCTCATACGAGCCGCTTTTCTGCTATTTCGCAGGGCAAGGAAGTCAAGGGGACGATCGTAGCGATATTGAAGATTGGATTAGAAAAAGGTGCAAGGAAGGTTGAAACGGAGAATTTTGTTCTTGCGATTGATTCTTAGACGAGTTCTTTAATGGAAGAGTCTCGAGATACTGTCTTTTATTTCGCACTACTTACCTCTCTATAGAGCAGTGTACGTGACCCTTTGCGCCTCTGCTGACCCTCGCTTCACCGTAATCTCACCCAGGTATCGACATAGGGAAGTACCAGAGGATCACTTATAGAGGCATATAGGAATAAATATTAGGCGATTATAATACTCTAAACGTATAGGTCTAGGAAATCAAAGAATATGCCCTCTAAAGCTGAGCATTAAGCCAGGTTCAGCGCTAATGATATCTATGTCATCTTTTGACTTCATCTTGTATCTGCACTCCGTAGATAGATTCTTGAATTTGAAGTGAGGTTGATATATTATCTCTCCAAGTAATCAGTCATCATCATCATCGCTATCGTCCCCAAAAATGGCCTTGAAAACAGCCTCTCCCGCCCTCTTGCCCTCCAAAGCCTCATTCCTCTCTGCATTCACCACGACTGCATCCTTCTTCACTACAGGTTCTATTTCCACGTTCTTGGCTTGACCTAGCAAGGGATTCGCACCACCAGACTGAAGCAGAATATTCTGCATCGTACCCTTCCCCACCAAATCCGGCACAGTCCTCTGTTCGGGTCCTCCATCATCATGCTCCGTAGTCCCAGGCTGCACATGTGCTGGCGGTTTCACATTGAATCTCTTACATAACAGTCTCGTGGGATACCAATCCGTACTCGATCTTGTCATTGGGCCATACATGCCTAATTTTGCCGCCTGCTCAGCGGGATCCTCTGGTTTCGGCGCCGGCTTGCTGAGGAGCGACTGTTTAGGGTCCGTGGCATCCGAGGCAAGTTTTGGAGCGGAGGTAGAGGAAGTGAAGCGCGTGGCCATGAGGCCGGACATGGGTTTGAAGATTTGCGCACAGCTAGCGAATTCTCGAAGCTCTTTGAGCCAGGCGTCTCGACTCATGCCCGGGCCTCGCTCTGGTAGATTGGGTGATATCCCAGCTTGGATCTCGAGGTATGTACGGTACCGATTTCGCTTCAGCTCGTCTTCGCCATATGGCATGAAGCCACTGGCCCCACGAGCAAGCGCTGCGTCGGCAGTATACTTATCGACTTTGGGTATTTGGGCCAGTAAGTCTCGCTGCTTTTCTTCGTCTGTCATTGCGTATCCTTCTGGTATTTCACCCAAAGCAATCGGTAGGTCGGTTTTCCCTGATGCTGAAGCGAGACGGTCTCGAGCGGCTGGTGAGAGAAAATCAAAGACAGATTTCCCTGGTAAAGCTGCTTCACCGAGTATGGAGGCTCGGGATTTGGGATCTAGTTTCGAGGCTTTGGCTGCGTCTGCTGTGGAGAGGTAGGATGCGGCTTGAGAGCCAGATTTGGGTGTCTTCGAGGATTTCCAGTTCTCGGGTATTGGAGGTGGTGTGTACTTGTCAGAGGATTGAACAATTGACGAGAACTCATCCGTACTGCTTAGAATAAAGCCATCCAGGGGTAAACGTCCATCGTGGCATTTCCGTAAACCAACTGCTGCTCTAGCCAAAGCAGTCTTCTTTGATACGAAGACTGGCGTTGACTTCAGCG
Source organism: Hyphodiscus sp. D1413 (assembly GCA_003988895.1). Taxonomy (NCBI): domain Eukaryota; kingdom Fungi; phylum Ascomycota; class Leotiomycetes; order Helotiales; family Hyphodiscaceae; genus Hyphodiscus; species Hyphodiscus sp. D1413. The sequence continues at coordinate 578,806 of QYAO01000003.1, forward strand.
ATGGATTTGCTGAGCCATTCACAGGTTTCTTCTTCTTTTTGTCCGCTCCTATTACTCGGTTATATGATATTTTGGGTCCCATTTCATATGGATCTTCATCGTCTGACCCGGTATCGTTCAAAATTCCCATACCTATACCGCCACGAGCGGGCTTCTTCTTCTTTTGTATCCCAGGAGCCAGTAAATTCGTAGGGTCGTCCTCTTCGCCTTCTGACTTAGCAGGATCAGATCTTATGGAATTCAATGAGAGTTTGGTCTCTCCATCAAATCCCAAACCCTTATGATCATTCTTCTTCACAAATCCGATCATTTTTGTATTTTCCGGCGCAAACCAATGCGTAGCATCCGCGTCACCGCTAGAAACACCATCCAATCTTGCTTTTCGCCGTACCTTAGGTCCAACACCTTGCCCCTCTTTCCAGCCCATTCTTTTGAGCAATTTCACTCCCATAGTCTCACCCTCTATCCTAAAAAGATCAATCAATCCACCTCGTCGAACAGCATCATCCTGTGTAGATCCAAGGCCAGCAAAGCCCTCTGCAGTTTGTATCCTCTGTGCTTCTGCGGCATCCGCAATATCTTCATCGTCCATGTAATCCTCAGGCCGCTTTTGAGCTGTCTTGGGGGCATCTTTCGCTCGATTTGTGCGCGAAGAAACAAATGTTGAAGGTGTCCATCCTTCTTTCGAGCCAACTGTGTTGAAATATCTATGATACGATTAGCTGTAGCTCGTGCTGCTGGTTGGAGAGAGGTAACCCTGCGCTGAAGCCTCCAGTAAAAGCTCCATGAAGACGCTTCAAGCCTCTGTCATCCCTAACTTCCTGCTTCCAAACCGGTACGTAGGATCCATCATCTCGAACATCGGGGTCTCGTGGTGGGAGAGGTGTTCCAAAGACTACGAATGGAGATTGCTGGGCTTGAAGGTCGGCTTCGTAGGTTGCGCGGGACCGTTTAACAGCCATCTTGAAGACATCAATGCTGGGGGCTAATTAGAGGGCGTCGCCTTCCAAGGAGTGAGGCTGTGAGAAAAGGGATTCAGCCTTGTGTTTGATAATGAGGTCTTGGTAAAGATGTATATCATTGGTTGGCTAAACGCTGCGAGCTACGGAGTACTCTACCCGCAGACCCGCCGCTTGGGTTTCTCGGCATGTTCAGAGGAGAAAGATGGCACGCTTAATTACATGTTAATACATATCATCTGGGGTTCGGAAAAGTGAGTTTTCAAGGCATGCACAAGCACGGAGTTGGGCCTGACGCTTTACATAAATCCTGGTCCTGATGCTGCACTCATGCTTGATTTATCCAGCCCAGAGGAAAGAGGCACTCATCATGAAGCTCAAGATTTCTTCAAACCAACCAAAATGCGACGTCAGAAGGCTTTCTCACGCAAGATATTCTACTTTACTGAGCACATAGTGTATCACATTTGATCGTTTGTTTGTGCTTACAACGGTCCTTTGCTGCGCCTTTCCCTCCCGTTAGGTCTCACACGGCAAAAGAAAGTCGTCACCATGCCATGCGAGTTGTGAAAACCTCCGGTGCCAAGTAATAAAGATGGGCATATTAATCTTCAGTAAAGCAGATAATGATACATCAATTAAATACATATAGAGTCTAAACTATAACATTGAAGCCGTCAAAGAGAGTCTGCTTATTTCTCTCTCGTACCTGAATGGTCCTGACCAACCGTCCCATCCAGTGAGAGAGCGTAAAGATTTAGAGCTTCAAAGTCCCTTGACACCAATGCCGTAGACTAAGAGAAACCCCGACTTTGAAAGTCAACACTGGCAGGTGCCTGTGTATTCTCTCATCTACCTCATTTAACCAAAGGTTATAGCAGTGAATTCTCCCCTAGTGAACTTGAGAAAGCGCATTTCTGGCCATCTTACTGTCAATATCCTTGGACAAGTGCGTTGTCAGACCCGTCCCCTCCACCAAACCCAGATTATTAGGCGTTCCGCGAAGGAGGTACTAGCCACCTGCCTGCAACGGGACGACTCTCAACTTTCCCTTCACTTTGCAATCTTCGTACAACAATCAAACAGATCCTCACAATTATCAGACAACCCTCTCTGCGTACGGCCATATCTACTTGCACTCTTAGCAGTGACGTCGCCACTATCTCAGAAGTCCCACCCCCGGGCCTCAACACCCCTGGATCTGCGGCTGGGCTGAGCTGCTACCTGGTTTCGTGACCATGGCGACAACAACTTCTGTATCGCCTACTTCAGTCGAACGGACTGGCTCACGACGCGGTCAATCACAATCTACCCCCAGCAGATCACAGTCGACACGAACAAAAGGCACAGTGCAGCCTAGTCCACAACGTGCTCACTCAAGCCACCATCGTACGTCGTCGCGGCACGGTGCTGCAGTTGAGGAGGTATTGCCGCAGCGCGATTATGAGACTTCGAATGTAGCGCAAACCTCACGAAGAAATTCAGCAAGCCGAGATCGACCTCCTACATCGAGAACCGAACCAACTAAGAGCGCGTCCGACCATCGACCTCATCGCTCGCGGCACTCCTCAGATATGGCGACTACAACTGCAAATAGCGCAGGGCCTGCTCCAGTGGTGACACCGACAGAGTCGAGGCATACAGGAAGAGGGTCCGGGAAGTCCAGAACTACGGTACCAGCACCCACGGGAGATTGGGTCCTTGGGAAGACAATTGGCGCAGGAAGCATGGGCAAGGTCAAACTAGCTAGGCGGGTTGAAGGGGGTGAGCAGGTATATGGCACCATCCTGCGCAATCTCTCGACCAATGCTAATATGATATCAGGTTGCTGTCAAGATTGTACCACGAGGATCAACTGATGATGGACATAACCAGAGCCGAGCAGACAGAGAACGAGCCGACCATTCGAAGGAAGTTAGGACAGCACGTGAAGCTGCCATAGTCACTCTTTTGGACCACCCCTACATATGTGCGATGCGAGATGTTGTGCGCACGAACTATCATTGGTATATGCTCTTCGAGTATGTCAATGGGGGACAGATGCTCGACTACATAATCTCACATGGAAGATTGAAGGAGAAGCAGGCTAGGAAGTTCAGCAGACAGATCGCTAGCGCTTTGGACTACTGCCATCGAAACAGTATTGTCCATCGTGACCTCAAGATTGAGAACATCCTGATAAGCAAGACCGGCGACATTAAAATCATTGATTTTGGCTTGAGTAACCTGTTTGCTCCTACTGGTCATCTTAGGACCTTCTGTGGAAGTTTGTACTTTGCTGCTCCGGAATTGCTACAGGCCAAGGCATACACAGGACCTGAAGTTGATGTTTGGAGCTTTGGGATTGTGCTATATGTCTTGGTTTGTGGGAAGGTACCATTTGACGATCAAAGCATGCCAGCTCTACATGCGAAGATCAAGAAAGGCCTGGTGGACTATCCAAGCTGGCTGTCGCCTGGTAAGCGTTCATTTCATCTATGACTGGCTATTTACTGATGTTTCTGCAGAGTGTAAACAATTAATTTCGCGGATGCTGGTTACAAACCCGAAGGAACGAGCAAGTCTGCAGGAAATCATGAACCATCCTTGGATGACCAAAGGCTTTGGATCACCACCAGAGAACTACCTTCCTACCCGCGAGCCCTTGCAACTTCCTCTCGATCCAAATGTTGTTCAGGCGATGACCGGGTTCGATTTTGGTCCATCAGAACTGATACAAAGACAATTGACGGAGGTTATCGAATCCCAATCGTACCAGCGTGCTATACGTTTGGCGGCGCACGAGAAGGAAATTCAGGGGCCACCCAAAGATCCTGAGAAGAAGAGAGGCGTATTTGAATCGTTATATAAGAGAAGAAATTCGTCTAGCAGGGACAACTTGTCGACTCCAAGCTCGGAAGGCTTACAGCTCGGTAGCGATCCCGTCAACGCCTTCCACCCCCTCATTTCGGTCTACTACCTCGTCCGAGAGAAGCAAGATCGTGATCGGCTGGCAGCAAATCCTGGAGCAACGAGCATGCCGCGTTCGCCCAACGAGGGGCCGTTGCAAATGCCCGAACTGCCACCTCCTAAAGCAGCCCATACAAATGCAGCTGCGTATGAGATGCCCGGTGAGAAGGCGACCGGAGGACGATCAAGACCCCGAGCACGCACTCACGGTGAAGACGAGGTCACAGAATCCATGAAGCATATCCGGATCGCAGGATCTGTTCCTACTTCACCTGCTATCGTTGAGCCTCCTCCCGAGAAACTCGAAAGAAAGGAGAGTACAGCTGCAGGTATTCTCAGACGGTTTAGCACGAGAAGACGCAAAGAGCCATTTGAGAAGAGTCACCCTCCAATGGTTACTGTCCAGTCAGCAAACGAACACAACACGCTTCGCAAAAGCTTCAGTGTTCGACGGACCCGGGATCGAGAGACTGAAGACGCACCTACAGCAATGCTTCGAGCTGGAAGCAGCCAACCTCAACACAGCGATCTTTTGAGCCCCCCAAGATCTGCCGACAATAACGCCAAGGGCCTAGGCAGATCAACGAGTGTTGCTTCGGCTGAGTACCGAAGAAGGGAAAATCGGAGAGGTGCCTCGGAAGCCTCCCCACGTGTCACTTACAAGGAGCCACCGCAAACCAGCGGCTCTGATCATTCGACAGTAAACGAGAAGGAAAAGGAAAAGGAGAAGGAGACGGTATCCCGCGGCAATGAAAACCAGGCTCACCTTAACCCCCGAGCTGCGACCATGAGAGCAAAATCATTGGGACATGCACGTCGGGAAAGCATTCAAGCTAGACGGGCACGAAGAGAGGAGGCTAGAGAAGCCAATGTACCAGAAGAGACAGACGTGGACATGGCAGATGCCAGCGGCGTATCAACAGAACGAATTGACAATGCCGAAAATGTCAAACCAGTTTTCCTGAAAGGCCTGTTTAGTGTCTCGACAACTTCGACAAAGCCTGTTCAGGCGATTAGAGTTGACATAATCAGGGTTTTGAAGCAGCTCGGCGTGGACTTCACCGAAATTCGGGGTGGTTTCAGTTGCAGACACACCCCATCCATCGACCTCAAGAAAGTTGTAGATCTCCCACCCTCGAGCCACGGTAACCAAACGCCTGGCCACCGACGCCGCATTAGTTTCGGAGGCTTCATGGGAGGCGGCAATTCGGACAAGGATCGCGATGACCTGAAGGATTTCCGTGAGGCTGAAAAGTCTCCTCAAACTCCACGCACACCTGGTAGACGTCATGCTGATAACAGCGACACGAATTCCGATGCTTCAGACGAGAGTGTTGGACGACATAGGGCATCTTCTAACGCGAGAGCCGTGGGCGAGACGAGTACCCATGTTCAGAGCGAGTTGGGTGGTAGCATGATTTTAGAATTCGAGATCTTCATCGTCAAGGTTCCATTGTTGAGCCTGCACGGGATTCAGTTCAAGCGATTGGCGGGTGGAACATGGCAGTATAAGAACATGGCCGATCAGATTCTGCGAGAGTTGAGACTCTGATTTCTATCTTCCCATTTCAAATCTATGATTGGCGATGGACAAAACACGCTGGGATTAGGATAGAGCTGGGGAGCTTCGGCGAGGGACGGAAGCACGCACGCCGCAGTGGAGATAATAATGGGACGAATTTCGTTTGTAGTAAGGAGTTGAGCGAGCATTGGTCGTACATAGTTCAGATCAGCGTTTATATCATCGATCAAATCTGTCCCTTCCGGCTTCCTAACCGCGTTCTATTGGGGTCTTATAGGATTTCGTTCATGGATGATCGTCGGGCAATTTGGTAGTAAGGTTGGAGGGACATAGCATTCATAGCGTATAGCGAGCGTGAAGTTGGAGATTTTCAATGCATCCTGTCTGTATCGGTTCAGACTTAGTTCATGACTTTGGAAACGTCATTCTTGTATTTCTCTCAACGGCTAGGGTGGCTCGAAAGTCAGAGGCGTCTAAAGGGACCATATGCCGTGCCTCGGAGTTTTCTCCAGAAGCTCCCAGTTAATTCACACTGGTCTCAAATGAAGCGTGCAGATTCTCGCATGGATTAGAAGAACCGTATGTATAAGTTTCATCATATACCCACGACGATGCATTGAGTTCATCCAGGCCCTTCTTCAAATGCGTAGCATCAACCAAGTATCTTCCTCGTGTAGATGAGATACGTTTGATGGCCATATTTATGTGAGAAGCGCATGAATTCCTCAGCTCTCTTGTCGTTCATTCGGCCTGCGAAGTCGAAGTCGATTCTCTATTTTGAGTGCGAGTTGGCGATTCTGACACCATTGAAAAGCATCCGTGAGGCCTGTAGATAAGGAAACTCATAATAGTTTCCGCAATTTAACAGTATGGCAAACTTATGTTATAGTTCCTCTGGGTTATATGTCTGCGATAACATTTTCAAAAGTGATTTAACCATGATGAGACTAATAATTATCATCACCTTCAACACCGCAGCTGTATTGTAATTGCAAAAAGATTTGGTGATCAAGGTGATTTGGGAACAGATCTATGAAAAATATTGTGTTTGAATAGAGAGCGATTGAGCTCTTAACGATAATATAAAGTCATAAGGGGAGTCATTAATTTATGCTGTGAAAACATCAGCTGAATTCGTGTTTGGCACGAATAGAGCGACAGACACTCTTTCCCAATACCCACTCCAAACGTCCTTGAACCCCTCGAGGTCTCGGTAGTAAACTCGAGCCCTTGTCAATCACTGGCATGGTAAATACAGATCGTAGCATCGGCTTTAAACTCAACGATCAGTCCTCCGCCTGGGCTCGATGGGACAACGCGGAGCCTATATTAAGCGCATCTTTCCCATACCTGGGCGACCTCATCTTGGCAGATGATTCGCAGCGTTGTGAGACTGGACTTCCTCTCTCTACGGATTTGCGAAACACCGTCGGGCAATATGGTGGCCTCTGTCCAGCTCTAGCGCTCATTCTATGACTCGAATTCCGCTCTTTATCGTCCAACAGCAGCGTAACCTTGTTGCATTCCCCCTCCGCTCATAGCTTGTCTCTTCTCGAGTATTCTTCTTACCGCCGCCCATCCGAGTAGTCCCACAGTACCCGCAATAAATGTCAAGACAACAATCTGATCCTTCCTGCTATCTCTTTGAAAGCATCTGGTGAACACATCTTTAGGTTCGGCGCCATGGCATATCGGCAGTCGTTGCTCCATGCAGAAGCCCCGGTTGCAATCTGCACATGTCCTGGCGGGAGCGCGAACATCGAGATGTGGTGGTTGTATGTCTGGGGAGACATACGATGACAGTGGGATGATGGTGCTATTTGTAAAGCAAGTGCATTTGCAGAATGAAGGTGGTGCTATATGCCATCAGCTGAGGTCAAGGAATAATCATGAGATACTTACAGGCTGCAAATGCAGATATGATGAGGGCACAAAGTGCTAGCAAGAGTAGATGGGATCGCGCCATGGGAGGACGATTGGAATTTTTATGTTCTCAGTAAGTTCAAGACCCGATTACATATAGATACCATGAAAGGAAGTATGTTGTCGCGAGGCAAGCCCATGCAGTAGTACGCTAGACGATTTCCAGCTTAGAGTAATCTTAAGCTCCCGAAACTTTTGGCTTTCTTCTCTCCAACATCTCCTCAATACACCACCAAAATGCGACGACTATCGAGGATAGATAGACCGATTGGCCTCATAAAAAGCCATCGGAGTGCACGAATTTCATCTCCATACCTCTGCCTGGCGTGCAAGCATCAGACTACTTCATTTTCGAATTCATCCTTACGAGCAGCTTCATCGACCGAGAAAGCCCCTTTCACGGAGAAAGTGCGGCGAAAGATATGGGGAACGGATGAGCCTCCGGGATTGGATGATCCCTATGGTGGGGGAAGTGTCTTTGATAAAACGAAGAAGCCAGGCCAGAAACTCGATACACGCGAGTCAGAACTCGAGAAAGCCCCCATGGAAGTTAAGGAGACCTCTACGAAGGACGAGGAGACCGAAGATAATGATATCACACATGTTGGGCGAGCAACTACATGGCATGGCCTACAATGGGTTGGAGGAGGTCCAGTATGGCAACCTGAAGTGGCATTTCAAAGCTTCCTACCTGCCGACGCAGCTACCCATCCAGACGTTATTGTGGCCTCCTTGCACCGCGCTGTAGTGGAGGTATTTGCCTTGCACCAAGCTGGGAAACCACTACATGAACTTTCAACTCATTTCCCCGAAACCCACCACTTTGACTGGACCGATGGGGTTCAGATCACGCCTTCATCCACTGGAGCGACAATTCAGATGCCTGGAAATACTTCGTTACAGGAGGTCATGGAAATTTTAGAGTCCCCTGCAACAGTCGACGAAGTCCCTGAAGCCGAGCCGACCGAGTCTCAAGAAGATATCGACGCTGATAGATCGGAGGTGGACCCATTGAAGCCTGAAGAAACGACTATCACCGAAGACGATGCTGAACCCGTCCAGTCCGAAGAAGGGACCCTCATAGACCATGCCACAGGAAGAACAGTAGAGTATAGGACATTTGAGGACGTGATCTCGGTATGGGACCCGTCATGGCTCCAGATTTCTTTGGAAAATCCGGAAATCAAATTTGCTGTAAGTCATGATAATTTAGCAGTAGACAATTTTCTAATAACGTTCAGGTTATAAAGCGCACCATGCAACTTACCGGAATCCGAATCCCGGACGCTGCCATCAAACCGTCCAATTCCGTCAAAGCCCTACTCAATATCCTCGTCGCTCCACCCAAGCCTAGAAAGCTCTTCGAAGCTCTTGATCAGAAGACCGATTTGTCTCAGCTAGGAAACGTTTCAATCTATCCCTATAGAAGGGGATTTTTGTCTAAAGAACAGGACATCGGCAGATTGAAGATCATCAAGGCAGCGTTGGAAAAAAAGGGGCTCGAGTTGTGAAATAGTACTAATAATACATGTATATTATGTTCCTAGGCGAAGTGTCTAGATACTATGGGAGCGCTCGATATGTCTGAGAATGTCTTCCGCGATCCAAATATACTTCGTGTCTGAAGGCGGCCGTGCTTCCCCTCCGCCATGGCCCTGAAGTATCATTCATGAACATGTGCAAGTGGGGCCAACCCCCCCCCCCTTTTCGCTCCCCTCTAGGCTCACATACCTCCAATCCAATGATCTTGGTCACAATCGGTCTTCCAGCAGGGTATCCTTCACAGCGAGGACCAATGCTTCTTTTTGCTGCAGCTCCATGCTCCTGGATCTACTGGAGGAAGCCCTCCCATGCATCATCTTATCTGTCGTTTACACCGTTGCAACCCTGACTGCTGACAAAGCAGTGGAGTGAGGCACCAGGGAAAGTGAGAAATGCTAGTTGCACTTTAGATCCCCTTTTGGTCGCAACAGGTCGGGCATCAGCCAGTTCTTGATGCAGTGTTTGTTGTTATCAGGCGTGCGAGCTCCTCATCTCCCTCCAAATTCTATCAAGATGATGGTTGCATATTTTGTCTCGCCATGCAGTCCGCTGCAGTCTTCCACGCAGCGATTCCTTCGTGTTCTCTTCAGCCTGGAGATCGTCTGAAAAGCGAATCGTCCTGGAAAGATTGACCGGTGCAGTCACTCTTTGGACGAACATAATCCAGAGCAGGACCTCTTTATCCGACACGGATCCGTGTTCGTACCAGGAAGGGTCACTTTCATTTATGAGCGTGTGCAGCTTAGAAGTCAGTCGATAGTGGACTTTCGAGATGTAAGGATGCTCGCGGATGATAACTTCAAGGTAGAGGAGGGCTGCGAGTATGAAAACATATGAAAGTCGCGAGATTGACATCTCTTGGTAGGCGCTAGGGTTGCCTCCTGCATGTTCCATCGAAAGAAGCTTATGTTCAGTGTTATACACAGCTTTGCTCACGGTCTTCTTGTCCGCCATAGAGAGGGTGGGGATGTCTATAACAAGGGAAATTGTCTGTAAGGTATTCAAGATTTCGTTAGTTTCGATTTCCGGGAATACCACAGGTAGCACGCCCAAATTGAAATTTACTGAAAGGTTTTCCGTGAGTGAGCCTTCCATAGGATGTAACAATGGAAACATCATTCTTCCACCCCATCTCATTGAGAAGACGATGTCGGACCTTTCAAGCAAGTCAGCTTAATGTAGTGGATGTTTTGGTACCTTTATTTCTCTTACCAAGCCAGAACTCTGATCAACAAGCTGTTGTCTTGAAAAGTACAAATTCCACCCCTCAACTTGATTAGTTTCAATAGCCCAATCTGATGTGCTGACGCAGCTTCAAAGCTCCCATTTATGGCCTGCCAATTTTTGTTAGGCTGGTATTGGCTGTCTCGTGCAGAGCATACCTTCCTCTAGAATGACAAGAAGTGCAATAGCCGTAACACTAGCATCGTTGAGTTTCTCAGGATCTTCGATCAGTCTTTGATTTATCAATTTCATTACCTGACCTTTGTGGTAGAGCGAAGTTAGCGAGTCGTCGGCACCTTGAAGGAGGTCTTCGTGTTGAGCGACGAGACATAAGGTTGCGTGAAGAAGCGCCGCATCCGACATGCTGAAAGGCTTCCAAGTATTGTCATAGTTGACCGCGAAAGCATTGACTGTATATTCATTGTTGTCTTGAATGAGCCCAGTTAGCCGAGACCCTACCATCGCACTCCACGGAATAATGCACCAGAAGAAAGAAGCGAATGCTGACAGTGGTAGAGTAGCCTCTGTGTTCGAGGACTCTTGAGAGAAATTGGCATTGAACCATAGGCACTCAATGTGTCCATGGCGAGGCTCTGTGTTTGGAATTAGCAGCAGAATCTCCAAACCCCTGAGCTTGCAGTCACTGACCAGCCCTGCATTCGAATCTGGAGACCCGGCTTCGGAGTCCTCCTCTTTCACGATTGACTTTGCCCTTTTGTTTGACTTGCGGGACCAAGTGGACAACTTGAACTTTCCAGATAATTGATCCGCTGACTTCGCATCGCCGGGGGCCTCGCGATTCTTGTTTGACCTTGCTGGCTTTGGGTTTTTTTTGGCTTGTAAAAATGACTGCATAGCATGTGAGCGTATTGTATAGGAAAAGTTGGCCTTTTGGGACGCGGGTCTTTCTGTAAGCGTGATAAATTCGAGTGGGAGTGCTGATGGTTTGGTTTGCCGTCTGGCTTTGGCCAATCTTTTTTCATCGCTATGAACTATCGTCAGTGACAAAGTAGGAGAATGGCCCGCGAAATCGCGTTATTCCCAGACATACCGCTCTCAATACGTCTTCACATTTTATGTACTGATCGCAGAGAAATTTGACAGGACAAAGTAGTGACTGGAGTTGAGGAAGACCCGTCGCTTATCAGGCATGTAAATATTGTGAAAGCGGACTACTGACCTAACGCTACGTTCTTCAGTCTTGGCTTCCCCGACTTTTAAATTTGATGGCATTTTGCTAGCCATGATTACAATGTATCTTTTGAGTGAATTCAGGCTTTTTTACTAAATTCTTTCCAAGTTCAAAGTCCTCATCTAAAGTATGAAAGGCATGCTGCACTCACGTGCCATAGAAGTTTGTAATCAAAGCACAGGAAGCACCAGAGGCGTGCAACACGAGCAGGACGCCTCCCGCCATGGGATGAGCCTTGTCTTGCTTCAAAGAAATGTCTAAAAATTGTTCCTGCATTCGACACGAGCCGGAGAAATCCAGAAGATCGAAGCCTTAGTCAGCACTTGTACTACTTCAGGCAATAATGCACAGGCAAGCTTCCGGCCGTGGATCTCTTGTGCCGGCCGAAACGGCCACGACGCCAATGAGAATCTCTGAGCTATGGCTGAATCTTCAGCCCTCACAGAAGAAATTGCCTGCTTCCCGAGGCATGTCGACCAAGCACCTCGACTTAAGTCCGTTGGCGGGTGTTTCGATAGACTATCGGATATAGACCCCTGACTAGCGGGTATGGACCATTGACCAGCATCTAATCACAACCGACGATGCTGTACGGTAAATGGATACATCTATAGCCAACGCACCTTGCCACTACTGTTCCAATGTGTCTAGTTATTGGTTAAGATTGTGCCTATTCTTAGATCAACGTCATGCAAACACATCAGGAAAATGTAAACTCCACGGTGATTGGTATCGAGCTGTCGTCAAGTAGAAGGGGTATACCTTCGTATGCTTACTGCGACTCTGTGGAAAATCTCCATCGACCTTCAAAGTCGTATCTTATCATGTATTCATCAGCAGCTCGCCGATGACTTCAGAAAGCTAAGTTGCGTCGCGGATGGTCAGTGGCTAAGGATCAATTATCTTCGTATTCGGTAGCCTAAACACGATGTTACCTAGGCTCGAGGGGCAGTTCCAAAGATTCTCCGGATTCAGTAATTGCCAAATCCAAGTGCATGCTGGGAATGCAAATCTACAAGGTGAGCAGTAAGAGGTCGCCCCAAAGTGTGAATTTTAGCCTTTCAAGGCGAGACCGTCAATGGCTAAGTCGTATTCTACAATCTCACCCGAGGTACAAAATAAGAGGCAACATTTTATATATACGACTAGGAGTGCAAGTCTCAGAGGAAAGCCTCTCAACGACACACTGTCTACCATTCGTCTGACATAACCGTGTCTTAAACACAGCTTAACATTCACTAGACCCCTAGCTATTCATACTCGGCAAACTATCATGGCTTCTCCTTCCGCATTATCTCCTGAAGAGGCTGTTTCAAAAGCCTACGATTTCGTGGTGATTGGGGGAGGTACAGCTGGTCTTGTGCTGGCAGCTCGGTTAACTGAAGATCCTGCGGTCAATGTTCTTGTTTTGGAGGCTGGCGAAAACCGCCTGGAGGTGTGTCTTGAGAAGTGTTCTGTGCATTTCTCACTAAATTCTCCTAGGATCCCAAAATCAATATCCCGGCTCTCATGATCCAGCTTTATGAAGAGTAAGCGTGTAGCCATTCAGATGCTTTGAGCCTAGGTTGACATTTCAAGTCCTGACTACGATTGGGGCCTTAAAACAACCCCTCAGATTGATATGAACAATCGAGTAGTAGCGCAGCCTCGTGGTAAAGTCCTGGGAGGTTCTTCAGCAATCAACTTCATGATGCTTTCACACGCCAGCAAAGTTGATATTGACAATTTTGAGAAGTTAGGAAACCCAGGCTGGAATTTCGAGACTTTGCTACCCTATTACAAGAAGTTCGAGACATACAATGCCCCGAATGAAGAATTGAGCAAAGCTCTTGGTGGTGAGATCATTGATCCATCCCTTCACGGGTCCGCGGGACCCATTCAGATTACCTTCCCTCATGGTAGCACCGAACTCGATGCAGCTTGGAGACCAACGCTTCAGACTTTAAAATTGGGAGCAGAGACTGATCCTAGGAAGGGCGAAACCCTCGGAGGATATGCCACTCTTAAGTTCATCGATCAGAAGGCTAGAAGGACAACATCTGCATCGAGCTACTACGCACCTAATGCTGGCAGACCGAATCTGTCTGTCTTGACTGGCGCTCACGTTCACCGAATTCTCTTCGATGAGTCTCCTGAACCGACAGCAACAGGTGTATCGTTTTCCGTATCCGGGAAATATTACGAGGTTCCAGTGGGTGCTGAAATAATTCTCTCTGCAGGTTCCTTCCAGAGCCCGCAGCTTTTGGAACTGAGCGGCATCGGTTCGAAGGAACTTCTTCAAGAACATGGCATTAAAGTGATTGTCGATAATCACAATGTTGGCGAGAACTTGCAAGTAAGTATCTTCTCTAATATACAGGCGTCACATTTCGTCTGACGATACAGGATCACGTCCTCGTTCCCCTCGAATTCGAAACCCTGGATGGTGTGCCAACGGCAGAGACTATCAAACAACCCGGCGTGCTCGAATGGGCTTTGGGAGAGTGGCAAGCAGGACGGGGTGGACCTCTCGCTACAGGGCCAAGTGGCACTGCGTTCTTATCCTACTCCTCCATTCTTACCGAGGATTCCGGACATCAGATTCTCGAAGCCGCGAAAGCAACACTAGACAATGATTATCCTTCTCAGCCCTCCACGAAGCATTACGAGCTCCAAAAAGAAGTCTTCCTTAACGACAAAGAAGCCGACGTTCAGTTGATATTCGCCCGTACGGGATTTAATCCATATGCCAGCGAGAGTGTGGCCGCTTTATTCCAACATGATGACCCAGGAAACTACGTCGGAGTAGCGGCCGTCCTCACTCATCCATTCTCCCGCGGTTCAACACACATCGTCTCTTCCGATGCCACAGCACACCCACGCATCGATCCCCGCTATCTAAGCCACCCCGTTGATCTTAGCATTGTGACCGACGGCGTTCTTTTCGCTCAGAAACTCTTCGAGACACAGCCGCTAGCGAATTTTGTCAAAGACAACGAGAACGGGTACGGCAAGAAGATCCAACCTATTTTCCAGATTGAGGAGAGGCTAGATAGGGCCAGAGCAGAGGAGTTTGTCAAGAAAGCTACCATATCATCATGGCATCCAATTGGCACTTGTGCCATGCTTCCTAGGGAAGACGGGGGTGTCGTTGATGAGCGCTTGAGAGTTTATGGTGTGAAGAAATTGAGGATTGTGGATGCTAGTGTTATCCCGCTGCAAATCAGAGGCAATATTGCGAGTGCAGTGTTTGCTATTGCCGAGAGGGCTTCGGATCTGATCAAAGAAGATTTTAAGAGGAACGTATAGGTTTTGCGATTAGCGTTCATTAGCGTACTGGACTGGAACGAAGATAATCTTGAAAATTGGTTGCGGTAGCTCGTAAGAGGAATTATCGTACTTATCTTCAAAGCTTTAAGTCAATGAGTCGAGCGAGTTTTCATTTGCTAAAATCACTTGCGATCAGGCTACGGGTCAAAGTCAACTCGAGAGGGTACCGATACTTGGCTTCGCATATACAGCAGAATGAAACCGGAGCGTCACAAGGTTCTTAGATGTGCATGACGTACGCATTTTAATCATATTTTCTCTGAATTGTCTCTTTATTGAATCATCGATCGTTCTATCTTCGAGCTTCTCAATCAGCAGCGCAAATTGAGACCGCCCAAGAAACAGAAAGATCCGGCTTTCAAACAGCAGCAAAATTCCTCGCAACACGCGCAGTCTCTTGCTCATCAAAGACGTCCACCTCATGACTCTTGAACTTTCTCGCAGGCACCTCTTTCGCAAACAACATATCAAGATCCTCGAAAGTTCGACCCTTGGTTTCAGGGAGGCGAAAGAATGCCCAGATGAAGGTCAACAATGCTGTTCCACCCCAGACGAACCCAGTATAGCCTCTTAAGTTCCACTCAGTCGGATTCATGAAATATGGCTCCAAAACTCCGGAGATGACCGAGATGACATAGTAAGCGTTACGGGCGAGACAAATTGTCTTTTGACGAAGTCGTGTAGAGCCCATCTCTGCTGGAAGTGCCCATCCTAATTGCCCGACGGAGAGTTGGAAGACAAATGTCCAGGCGAGGGTAAGAAGTGCTTGTGTCATGCCAATACCATAGTCCTCGGTCTTGACATTCAAGATCCCAATCAAGAAGAGAATGACAAACATCGTGAACATGCCCCAGAGATAGATAGTGCGACGCCCAAAATATGGCATCAAAGCGAACCAGGAGACCAACGTCCCGACCAGAGCCATGGCAGTCCCACCGACATTCAATTTATACGTTGTTGAGGTTTTAAGGCCGACCTGTTGAAAGAAGTACGTCGAATTGTATGCGAAAGAACTTCCGGACAGGATTTGACCAGCGAAGACGACGCAGGCTATCTCCGTCCGACGGCGTTCGAAGCCTTTGAAGCAGTCCCAGTAAGATGTGCCGGTCGATAACTGCTCTTCGAGATTGTTGGTGTGGACAATGATAGCCAGAGTTTCCTTGGTGTCGATATTGGCAGAGCTTCGCACGAGTCTCTTTAAAGACTTTTCAGCTTCCTCGAGACGGCCTTTGCGGACGAGATGCCACGGGGATTCGGGAGCAAAAAGAAGTATTGGGAACAAGAACGCTGGCCACATCCATTGGAGAGCCTGTAGAATGCTTAGTATTGGGTACACGTTGGGGTCGATTGGGCAACCTACAAATGGAATGCGATAACTCCACTCAGAATCCAAGTTAACCAGCCCATCGAGCACGCCAGCCGCAATCAATTGGCCGATGATGAAGCACATGTTCGTATATGAGGTCAAGTAAACCCTCAATGACAAAGGCAGAACCTCGGAAGCGTAGGCGGGTGCAATTGTAGCGAAGATACCCCATGGCAGACCGCAAAGGACCTCTCCAGCAGTGAGGACAGCAATGTTTGGCGCAAAAAATGTCAAGAAGATGAACGCTGACAAAACGAGGAGGGAGCCGAGAAGAACGCGCTGTACGCAAATCAGTATCGGCTTTTAAAAATTTATACAAGCCAAAGAAATGAGCTTTGGGACAGTTTTCAACATGTTCCAAGAATCGACATCATACAGAACGACGATTCCGAGGCGAGATTCGCTTACCTTTTGTCCGTACATTTCAACGACATAGCCGTTCAAAAGGACGCCGAAGAAGGCACCGACACCAGAAGCGTTCCCGAGTCCGGCTTGCCATGCTGCTGTCAATTGATAACCAACTCCGGGGAAGTAGGTTCCGTACTTTGCGGCGAATGTGGGATATGCGTAGAAGTTGCCGATCAGAATGGTATCGTAGCCCTCCATAACAACGCACATGGAGACGATAAGAGCCCAGAAGATAGCGGTAGGGTAGGCCTTCACAGCCTCCCAAGGCGAGAGATTATGCTCGAATTCGGTACCATCCTTTGCGCGGGTAGTCAATTCCACCCCGTGCATCTTTCCGTCAAGACTATTGACTTCTTGGGGGGAGGTGGATTCGACTTGCATGGCCATTGATTTTTCGGTGGCCATCTTGTCCTTTGCGAAATGCGGGGTCTAATATAAGACTATTGGAGGAGAGGAAGAGAAAGACAACTGGTTATGAGCTATCACAAGGCGGGACTGTGTTACCTTGTGGAGCTGTTGTGTTTGAGTGACGGCGGTGAAAGTGGGAAGTTCATGATGAATATATACTTCTGTCCCTGGGCTCGAAATTTCGTGAAGTCCCATCGCCTAGATGGAGGTTGGACTGGCCGATGCCAATACGCTCTGGAAGGGCCCGAATAATTAATTGGCGTCCGATTTCCCCGCACATTCTGGCGTGGAGAGACTGGGGTGATTTCCCATTGCTTTGGGTTGGTACTCGGCAGATTGCTCCCAGATATCCTTGAGCATGAGGTCTGGGGGATGTATGTACTGCATTTCGAATGGGAGTTGGAGAAAATTTCGAGGAATCGAGTCAGGTAGATCCAATACCGCCGCTTGTGAGGGATGTGGCCAATCAGACAGCTTCAACTCCCCCTTGTAAGTCTCGCTACGAATCGTGGTGGTGGCAGCTATTGAGTCCTAGACTCCGTGGCCGTCAAACCCCGCATCATTGTTTCTAACCTCATATCGATATATCTACCCGGGAAACCTTTCACCAGACGAGTCACGCTTGAATTTGAGCCGCGCGTCCTGATATGATGGTGGGTTGTTGCAGACGAAGACGAATGAAATTCATTGAACTCCGCTGCCCAATCAAGCCAAACTTCTGCATCGAACCATCAAGTCTCCTCTCAGCCTCTCAGCCTCTATGCCTCTTCGTCAACTCTACATTTGTACAACTCGCCTCCCGCATTTTCCCCCTCTTCTTGTCGGTCTCCACATCCAATGAGGTGACTCTTATCCCGCCAAAGAAGTTTCTTAAAGACCCCGCGTCCAGATGATCTTAAGAGCGGGGCACGGGAGACATCGTGAACTCGTTTTTGTTAACAATCTCCATATTTCGGCCCAGTTAATGCCAGATGGCTCACCGTGGTCGGCCTTCGTATGACCCGCAGATAGCGATGCTCGAGAGTATTTGAACTTCCCCTCCTTGATGTGACTTGAAGCCACACAAAAATCTACTCGTGCAAAAAGCCGAGTCGAACAATCTCTAAGCCGGCTTTCCCAACTGAACATACCACTTCCAAATCTTTGATCATGACCATTATTCAGTTCGCAGTTCTGCTGGCACTCACTGAGCGTGCTGTTGGTGTCAGTAATGGATTAGCGAGAACACCCCAAATGGGATGGGTAAGCCAAGCTTCCGAACACTTAATTCCCAAGATGGATACCAGAATGGGACTCACGTTCAGGCCGTAGAACAATTGGAACTCTCTCGGCTGCGATGTTTCCGAATCCTTGCTCATCGATACCTCCAAAAAGCTCGTCGATTCCGGACTACGAGATGTGGGATACAACTACGTGGTCTTAGATGACTGCTGGTCGGATGGTAGAGACGAGGACGGATACTTGATTGTAGACAAGGAAAAGTTTCCAAGCGGAATGGTAGCGGTGGCAGACAAAATACACGAACAAGGACTTCTATACGGGATGTATTCGAGTGCGGGAGAATTGACTTGTGCCAGATATGGTGAGTAAATCCACAATATCTCTATGTTTTCAAGAAGCTGAACAATAGCAGCTGGTTCATTGGATTTTGAAAAAGAAGATGCAGAAAGCTTCGCAAAGTGGGGTGTCGATTACTTGAAGTACGACAACTGTTACCACATGGGGAGGTGGGGAACGCCATTACTCTCTTTCAATCGATACAAAGTCATGTGGGATGCAATAAAAGCTGCGGGTCGACCGATGCTCTACAGTCTTTGTAGCTGGGGCGAAGACTATGTTCATACGGTAATTTGGCTTGGCTCTGCAACTATTGCGCGCGTTGACTGACTTTTACAAGTGGGGAATGTCTATCGCAAACTCTTGGAGAATGTCTGGAGATATTTACGACTCTTTCAGTAGACCAGACGATCTTTGCAGCTGCGCAGAACCTGCGAACCCTCTTTGTGTGGCTCCAGGAAGTCATTGCTCTGTCGTCAATATACTGAACAAAGTGGCCCCATATGTGGACCGAGCCCAACCAGGAGGTTGGAATGATCTTGACATGCTGGAGGTTGGCAATGGAGGAATGTCAGATGATGAATATAAGGCGCACTTTTCGATGTGGGCTGCGGTCAAATCACCCCTTCTTATGGGCAATGATCTCCGCACCCTATCTGCCAAGTCGTTAACAATTCTCAATAACCCAGCGGTTATTGCTATCAACCAAGACCCCGATGGACGCTCCGCAATTCGCATACGTCGCGACATCGATATTGCTAAGGACAAGTATGGTATTGGAGAAACCCATGTCTGGAGCGGATCGCTTTATGGTGGAGACCAGGTTGTCATTTTACTGAATGCAGGAGGGGAGGACAAGGAGATGAGCACTACACTGGCTGAGATCTTCATCCACGATGGACCAGAGGGATCTGCCCCACAAGTTCAAGAGTCGTGGGAGCTTTATGATCTTTGGGCAAACAGGATGGATGAAGAAGTGGCGCAAAAGGTTTTGGGTGCGCCTATTGACAAGGCTGTCAAGCTGTTGCAAGATGCCAATTGGTACAACTCTACGGCAATGTCATACAAGGAAGGCCTCAAAAAGGGAGATGAAAGGCTTTTGGGCAAGAAGATTGGTACAGTTGCTCCTGGTGGGGTTCTGACTGCGATGGTCAGAAAACATTCTGCCGAAATGTATAGGTTACGAAGTGTAGGTGACGGAGGAAAGAGGAAAGTCCATTCTAAGGACGAGCTTTGAATGGCTTGAAGAAGCCTGTCACTCTCCACTCACACTCACAGCAACGAAGCCAGGGCTACGATTACATCTGAAGTCCGCAGATTCTAGTAATTGCTCTCGAATACCTACTTAATTAATCGAATTCTTCAAACGCTTAAGCAACAAAAGATAGTGACTCCTAATATTACCCCGTGATCAGTATCCCGAAAAGATTGTGCTAGTGAGATGGTAATATGAAACTCTAATATCAACTAAATTGTTCTCAAAATTCGACCGATAAGGGCCTTGTATGGCAATCAATGTCATACGATTATCATGCATGCTTCGGTAAGAAAAGGCAAGCATTACATGTGATTCGCTTAAACGACACCCTCTCGATTGAGCTTAGGTCTTCCCCGCCATCTTTAAATTTCTTCCTGTTGAGCCCCTGCTTGGGTACCTTGGTTGGCTCAAGATGGAAGAAATGGATTGCGTTACAAGATGAGGGTATCGACAGCTTGCCTGGCCTGCCGGTAAGCAGTTCGTTCGTATTTTAACCCCATATTCTTGACCCCATACTCACCCAACTCCCATTGGCCGAGAATGGACGATGCTGGTGCTCACACCTAGTCGACGCATTCAATCTATCCATATTGGTCCTTTTGAATATATTCTTTGATTAGATAAATTTCCGAATTATCCATAGCAACCAAGTGTATGCATGAGCTGCCAGTCGACATTGCCTAGTGGCATTAACCTCGAGATCATTTCGAAGAAGTTCTTCAACATTCTTCTGGCGTAAACTGGTTACTGATCAACTTCTCCAAAACAGCTCCCGCCGACGAAAATGTCATGTATCAGAACTCGGAACGTCTTGTACTTATTGCACAGACCGTAGCATTCAATGCACACGAAGTGTAGCTCCCTCAAGACCTCGGGCCCTTGATGGACCCAAAGAATTGGCTCCAGCCGTTGAGGATTTACAGCCTGTTGCTTCCCAGGCTCCAATTGAACTACCTCCAGTAGCGATATGCGTCGAGCTAGCTCACCTTTATTTCGATCTCATCCATGACCAATTCCATTCCCTATTCCATCGGCCGAGTGTGATACGAGATGTCGAAGAAGGGCGCATTCCGCCAGTCATTCTTTTTGCTATTATAGCTCTGTCGGCAAGGTAACAGCAATTGGTACTCGAGAAAACTTAAATTCTGACCCCATCCAGGTTCTCCACCAATTCTTTCTTCGAAACCATCAAACCACGAGACAGAGGAGCAGCTTATGCAAAAGAGAGCAGCCGGTTGCTGGACCTTAGAGATGTCTCTCTAGAAACCGCTCAAGCATGCGTTCTACTCGGCTCAATCAGTATCACTGAGAATGAAGCAGCTGCAGAATCTGTCTACTATTGTGCTGCGTGCCGGATCGCGAATTTACTCGATATTGCCACCAAGCCCACCAAAGATAGATTGGAGCGAGAAATTGCTATTCGAGGTACGGCTTAATTTCTCAGGCCCATCAAGTCTATACTGACACAGACAGTGTGGTGGTCATTATGCATGACCGACGTTTGGTCGTCCGCTGGGGTTGGCCTGCCCAAGCAAATGCCATCTCTTGACAGTGTCCCACGACCATGCGACGAAGAGGTCTTTCTTAATCTAAAATCTGGTGACCTAGCTCCTGAAAGCCCGTCACCATCGCCATCGTCTCTTCTCGCTCAGATGATCAAATTAAATCGCATTCTAGTTGAAATTAACGAGGTCAACAAGCGCACTGTGGCTGGTCATGCCGGTGGTGTCATCCTTGAGAATACCATCATGGAACTTTCAAATAAGCTTGACGACTGGCACGCTGGCCTTCCAAATTTCATGCATGACAACACAACCAACCTACAACGCTACGCTTCCCAAGGACTCGGACGTATTTTCGTCGCAGTCTATTTGGGGTATTATCATTTCGGCCAACTTCTGTTTTACCAATTTCTCCATGGCGATTGCCACAGCACAGTTCTCTCAGCCAAGTTTTACGCCAACAAATGTAAAGCCTACGCCGAATCTCTCTGCGAGATTGTTTACTCAGCACATGCCATTCCTGGTTGCGAGGTGCAGTACACGATGGTTGGCCACATCTTAGTCATTGCTTCAACCGTTCAAATCCACACTCTCCTCTTCAGCGATAGCGAAGCTCTAATCTCAGCCGCAAGGATGAGACTAGAAAGGAATTTCGAGATCCTCAGTACGTTGCGTCAGTATTGGCCGACGCTGGATATATCTTTCACGAGACTGAGGGCTTTCCATCAGGCGTGTCGAGACTCTATGGATGATTCCTTCAGATTGGATCAGTGGATGTTGAGATTTTTGTATGAATTCGCTGAGCCGGTTACGGATAAGTTGGTCGGACAGAGTCCGGATACGAGAGTTTGGTCCTGGGAAAGTCTTGGATTTATTCCACAGCCTTAAGGCGGAGTCTCTCGCGATGAAGAGAATTGGGGCGATAACATTGTATTGCATTATTGCATATGAGTCCTTTCTTCAAGGATGTCGCAATATGTCAATTTTATCGATTAATTTCTCGCGGTCTGCTATCATGGACTATCATGGACTAGAGACATCGCTTTTCAAAGGTAGTATGTACATAACGAATGGGGATTTTAGCGGGTAGTGGGGGGGAGCGCGGTCACGGCAAACAATGATATCTGCTAGTAATGCTGTATTTTACATTTAATCATCCTTTAGTCTAACAAAATCCCACTTCCTGACTATAAAATATTTCAGATATGGAGCTCTTCGTCTCGACTGGGCAATCTCCCCTTCTGTGCAGCGTGAACCGTGATCATCGATAACGTCAACCATGCTCATCCTTCTCCCATTCCTAAGCAGTACTGCCACTTGCTTAAAGTCCTCTAGAGTCACTTCAATCTCGTCTTCGAACTTTCTTCTAGGTTATGTAATCGTAGGCAGTCCTGGAGATTCCATCCCTCCATCAGGACTATTTGAAGTCGAGAGAGTGCCAGACTTTTCAGGAATATTAGTTCTTAATTCCACTATAAAAGTCCTATAGAGGCATTGTTCTTCTGAGGCGCGTAGCCATTACGAGCTTTATGTCTACCCGTTTTAGTACCATCTCGGGTAACAGCTCGGGCAATGCTGCCAAAAGTGTCTTTGAAGCACGCATAAGCATTTTATACTTGTGAAAGCAATATCTTTGATAGTATTGTGTCGAGATTCTTATCATAGACCTTTTTCCAAGTATTTTGATAGAATGGTTTGAAAGTGCGATGGTCTTCTGGAAAGGTTAGAGGCTTGTGACCAAACAAAAGGTGGGTAGATAAGAGGTATCACGTGATACACAACAACCTTCCGAAGTACGAAGGCTCCCCACATACCTTCACCGACGTCGTCTTAAAGCATCATAATTGAACCCTCCACCACTCACTTCGAGTAGGGACTTGACTCTTCGCTGTCTCATCTTCTATCCTTTCTAAACGATCTAGCGACTGCTGTGGCGAAGGCCGTGCCGATTTCCAGCTCGTAATTCTATCGTGTATTCACTATCAATTACAGTCCGGCTTGCTGGCTATCTCGATTCACCAAGATGCTCCCCGGGGCACACGTATTTTCTCATCAACATCAATACAATCCACAAGGTGAGCCAGCATGGATGCATCAGCAGTCTCACCATCAGCACGCTCAACAAGCTGCCGCCGCAGCCGCCTCCGCCGCTCAACAACAACACTACAATAGGATCGCTGCCAGTCACAACTCGGCCGGTCCATCGATAAGCTCCGCACACGGTCAGGACACAAGCATGATGGACAATGTTTCAGACGAGAACCGACGCACACTGAACTTCATTTCAGATCTGTTGAATGAAGACTCAAGGGAGGCGGCCCTGTTGGAACTAAGCAAGAAGCGTGAACAAGTCCCAGAGCTCGCTTTGATCCTATGGCACTCATTCGGTACGTTGATTTATGGAGGCAGCCGGCAAGTGATTCTAATGTCTTCCA
The DNA here is from genome assembly GCA_003988895.1 of Hyphodiscus sp. D1413. Lineage (NCBI taxonomy): Eukaryota > Fungi > Ascomycota > Leotiomycetes > Helotiales > Hyphodiscaceae > Hyphodiscus > Hyphodiscus sp. D1413. Next base: position 602,360 of record QYAO01000003.1, read on the forward strand.
GGTGTTATGACTTCGCTGCTTCAGGAGATCATATCCGTCTATACCTTACTCAACCCGTCCCAGCTCACAGCTGCTGCGTCTAATCGAGTCTGCAATGCACTGGCGCTTCTACAATGTGTTGCATCTCACAATGAGACCCGCGCATTGTTCCTGAATGGTAGGTGCTTAATACAAGCCAGGAAGAAGTTTTACTGATGTTTGCAGCGCATATCCCACTCTTCCTCTATCCTTTCCTGAATACAACCTCAAAGTCTCGACCCTTCGAATATTTGCGGTTGACCTCTCTTGGAGTCATTGGCGCTCTTGTCAAGAACGATTCTTCCGATGTTATCAACTTCCTGCTGACAACCGAGATCATTCCTCTTTGTCTCAGAATCATGGAGACGGGCTCTGAGCTTAGCAAGACGGTTGCCATATTCATTGTCCAGAAGATCCTCCTTGACGATCATGGCCTGAATTATATATGCGCAACATATGAACGTTTTTATGCTGTCGGCACTGTTCTTAGCAATATGGTTTCGCAGCTCGTTGAACAACAAACCGCCCGTCTCCTCAAGCACGTTGTGCGTTGCTTTCTCAGGTAAGTTGCCCACTGCATTGTTTCATACCCTTGACTGAGCCCCTCAAGACTTAGCGATAATGCTCGTGCTCGCGAAGCGCTCCGACAATGCCTCCCCGAACCACTTCGGGATGCCACATTCTCTTCTGTCCTTCGTGACGACGCTGCTACCAAACGCTGCCTGGCACAGCTCCTCATAAATCTATCCGACAACGTAGTCGAATCATCTGGAAATCATCAAGGCATATGATGACTTCGAGCCCTCTCTGTACCATATCAACACACCGATTCATGCCTGTATGATGCAAAGGAGTGGGAAATTTCATCTTCGGTTTTACTTAGACAACGATACCCGGTCTTCTTTTCAGAAACGTCGCCTGTCTATTCAGCTGGTACAACCGGTTTTATAAAAGCATTGCGGCTCGATTGATGGTTTGTTTGGGGTGTTCAGCGGGATCCACATCAATGATTGCTGGGAGTGCTTTTGATGGGCATATTGACCTGGCGGGTATTGCGACTGGATCTATTATCAAGCTTTGCTATGTCATCTTTCATTTACCTGATCTTCAGGTTTGCATTCTACGGATGGCGTTGGCCAGGGACCTCTAGTGCTCTATGGTGGATGTACAATAGGAGTTTCAGGAATAGATGCACATGAGGTGGAAGCCTGGTTTGATCACTTATCGTGATTATGACTTATGAGTGAACGGACGAAATCCGCAGGAATTACTAAAAATCCAGAATGTAAGGTTCCACCTGTAGGGCTGAGGACATTCCAGAGTACCACTACCAGACTAGTCTATGATGCCAGAAGCAGCGTTAAAGCACCTCATCTTGTCACAGTTCACAAGGCTCTTTCGGTATTGATTTGCGAGCAATAGGCTATCATAATATGAAGGCCTCGGAGATGCACAGGAGGCTCAGGGATATTGTCTTACGCCGGACACCGGTGCTGTACCGGGACACTGATACGGAGCTGCTATATCCCTCAATCAGCCCGAACCCGGGATCGCAGTAGGCGGCAGTGTCTTTCTGACGGTCCTACCATGGGCATTTTCTTCGTAGAGGCATGATTTCCCGATAGAGCAAATGCGTCTCGGTAAATTCCATAAGCCCAAGGATTAGCAGATGGTCCCCGACAGCACAATGCACATTGATGACTTTGCAACACGAGGAATTCTCTGGTTTTGTTCGACGGCGAGACTCGTCATGGGCTCTGGCTTTGTGCTACATCTAGAGATTGGTAATCTAATAAATAAATATCTCGTCTTCTATCCTTTGCTCTGGTATCAGTAATCATACAAACCCCGCACAATTGGAGAGGAGCAGTCAGCTATTTCCGGTGACCGTCGGACTAGGATGGCATAGATCAGTAATCGTCTCATTTCACCAAGCTCGGGGCTCGGCTGTGGCTGCTGACAAACTTGGCGGATTTCTCCGTGGTGACGGTGGAGGCTTCAAACAAGATGGGAGCGAGATATTGCGTAGGTAATAGCTGAGATGAGACGATTCAGCCGGGGTCTTTGGCCGTTCTTATTTCCAATCGAGACTCCACTTCATATAAGGCAAAGTACTGCAACTCCCGCGCCCAACCTTGACTTCCTGTGATAGATCCCCCCTCTTATGATTTTCCGCAAGATGGTCATGTGTTGATTATCCTCACTCAAGACTATCCCCGTTCAAGCCAGTATGAACACGAACCAAACAGATTCATCCAATCGTCTAACCTTCGACCCACAACCCGCATCTTCCCAGATATCGACATCCGAAGGGCGGCCAACGCTGATCAGTAATCGTCAGTCCGACGACATCAATATCACTCGTCGCATTCCACAAGTATCACAAAGGAGGACCCCAGATATGTTGGGTGATTACAATCCAGCTGTGTTGTCAAGCCGTAGTATGGAAACCCTCGCATTCAACCCCTCACCTGCCGGTAGACAAATGCCCTACATGAATGCGCCTTTCCGAGGGATCGGATCTCAGATATCGCAGAACTACGCCAATAGTTTAGGCATCTTGAATGCGGAGTCTTATGACGACGGGAGAGGTGCTTTGAGAGCGAGAGAAGCCGGTGAGATGAGATTGAAGAATAGTGAACCAATCATGCCGTTTGGAATCACGAGAGGTCCCAAAATCACACTGAATTCTGAGTTGAGGGCGGATAGTGAGGAGCTGGATGCTGGTTCGACGAAGAGGAAGAGACCGAGGATTGAGACGAATAGTGGAGATGACGATGATGAGGCTAGGAAGAAGGCCAGGGGTCGTCCACGAGTCGATCCCAAGGACGAGACTGCCGCAGATGTAAGTCTAGTCTGGGTTTGAGTTTCTTTCCAGTCATCGTTACTTGCCCTGATATGGGATGGAGATTTATATTATCTGGATCATCTACTGTTTGAAGCTTTATAAGGTTTCATTTTGAAGCATTTTTTAATAATACTTAGCGTCGGAGAACTCAAATTCGAATGGCCCAGAGGGCTTATCGACATCGAAAAGAAACCACAATTTCCTCATTAGAGAAGCGTGTCAATGATCTAAAAGAGATGAATGAGGAGATGAGCAATATCTTCATCAGCGTATACGACTTCGCCGTTGGCAAAGGTCTCTTGGAAAGGGAACCAGAATTTGGGCGGAAGCTTCAATCCACCACTGAAAGATTCTTGGCTTTAGCCAAAACAGCTCAGGATCACGAGGATAATCATGGTGAAGATGAAAATAAACACGACGAAGAAGGTGAAAGTGGAAGCGGCAAGGCCAAAGGCCGACGACCATCTCCCAAGAAGCGTCAACTAGCGACACCACCAGTACCAGACCCTAGTAACTCGTGGGGCGGTTATACTCTTTCAAAAGAAGATAGCTCGATTGAAGAGATCGACATGGGATATCAGCCAGATCAGCAGTACCGAACTCGCGAAGATCTCCAAGTCATCACAAGGCCCACAGAAGAGAACGCCAGCTTTCCTTTCGACTTGATGGACTTGCAAAACTATCGAGTCGAGGTTCCACAGACAGAGGATTACTCTCAAAATTTCTTTCCTCAATCTCAGTTACCGCTTCCAAATACATACTCTTATCACGAGTTCTCATTTGCGCGACGAATCCACAGAGGCGCAATAGAGAGGGGATTAAGACTCCTTTCCACTGCGGATCCGGCAGATGAGCGCTATAAGCGAGCCTTCGGCTTCTCTCTCTCATATGAGAGTAAGGAGAGCATTGAAGCGAGGCTAAAAAGAATTCTCAACACCTCCATAAAGGATACTCTCCACCAATGGCGGGCACCCTTCGTGCATGTCGGGGGCTCCGGAACTTACTATCCTATGGCAGAGAGCGACATTAATGATGACCTTGTGCCCAAATTCCGCACTGGGTACTCCATGGGTCCGTTCTCATCTGATGTCTCCCAAGCACAGGAAGCTTTGGGTGATGATATGAAGTGTAGCCTTCCTGGCTTTGAAGGAGAATTCTTTGATCCAAACGATGTCGAAGGCTACCTCAGAGGTCGCGGACTGGATATTCCTCCTGCGGCGGACTTTGTTAGTGGAGAGGTCGATCTGCTAGCACTCACTGAGATGCCAAGTCCGAAGAGCTACAGTAGCAATACCGTCACTTCTCTATCATCGCCTCGAACACCAAAAAGTCCGATTGAAGACATTCTTCTCGATGGGGATAATCTCCATTTCGGAAAGAGCGATGGCAATATGAATCTCTCGAAAAGTTTAAATCAGATGAGCAACGCTTTGCCATATCCTATAGCTTATGATAGCTGGGATAACAACGATTCGATGAGACTCTCGTCCATCGATCCCATTTTCGGTACTATGGCAGACCACAATTCAGTAAGAGCGAAGACACCCGAGGATTTCACTAGTGACGCACGCTTTGGCGAGAAGCGTACTGTCACCATTAATGTGAAGACGTTGCTGAATGGTAAATCGTCCCTAAAATAATAAAGAACATAGTGCATTCTCTAACTTTCTACAGAAATCCTTCGTCACGGAGTGTGTTTGGGTCGCGCTCCTGGGTTCAGGCCGGCTGATGTTAATGCAGCCATACTTGCTGCTGTGAGGGCTGGATTTTGATTACGACTGGGTCATGTTGTTGCGGTAATGGACCTTTTTTTGGGTGCAATGACAACACGCGAACCACGGAACATCGTGAAAGTTGGATTTAAAAGATTGGTTCTACTCATGTAACATTACGCAATGAAATAAACGTTCAGGTACAAAAGAATTCCCATATTTCTTTCTTGTTTCAGGGAACGTTGGCATCTTCTCACTCTCTGCAAGAAAAGCATAACAGCAGACTTCAAACTGCAAATATCAAACACTCAGAAATAGCTTTGACATTCTCGACAATTCGGGCTTTTTCATTACTTAGATCTGCAGATCTCTTTTACCATACCATTCAGACAAAATGTCTCGTCAAACCATCATTACCAACAACTTCACATCTGAGAATATGGCCAAGCCGTTCTCCTCCAGTCTCCAAAATCCAAACCTCCCAGCCGGTCTGGCGAGATATAAAAAGCTTCGAGCAACCAACCGAGCATGGAACGAAACCAGCAAGAGCTCACCTGCTCCTTCCTCAGTGGAAGTCACTCAAATCACTCAAACCACTCAAAGCAGCAACAGCGACATCAACAGCGATAATGCCACAAGAACATCCCTCGAAAGCAAGACTACCGTCGACACCGACATTACCACGAAAAGTTCTGAGTGGAAGCTCTCCTCTGTAACTTCAGTCGAAACTTCATCCACTACCATCACTGAGATCAACTCAAACGGCGACTCAAACCTCGCAACGTCTAGCGAAAAAGTACAAAGTCGCTCCTTCTGGCTTTAAAATCTCTAACAGAAGTCCAGGAAAGCACCGTACGATCTCAAAATTCAGAGGAACGTCCTATTCGAGGCCGAGCTCCTCTCGCTGGACCAACAATACGCACATCACAGGAGGCGCTCACGCAACACCTCAGCCGAGGCTCAATATCTCAAAACCTCGATAACCAGAAACCCAAAAGACCCTATCGTCCGTCTTGGGCTTCATTCTGGTCCGCTCAATACCATGAATATAAAGATGGCTTGAGATCGGGCAACGAGTTGACATCACAGGCCTCTCAAGACTCGGTTCCAAAGTCGGAAACCACTACCGATCATCCGAACACGAAATTTGACAAGGCTATTTCAAATGCCATCGAAGGATCCAATATCAAGCAAGAACTGACAAGAACCACCAGCAGTCGCAGCATACTTTCACCGATTCTCAGAAAGTTATTCAGAGGCGAAGGATCTCTTCGTAAACCGGATCAAACTACCCCGACTGCAGTACTTTGGGACACAGTCTACGATGGATCTCAAGACAAGGATGATGAAGAACACAACCATTTCGCCCTAGATCTTCCACTTGAGATCTCAAGAGACAAGTCGGAACTCGATTATCTACACCGAACACAACAGGAGGAATGCATCGAATGGCACAAGCAACGATTGTTCTCTACGAAATCGAACCCCGTTCGCTATGCGATGCGAGAGTGAATGAGGGTGGAAGGAAGGAAAGGAGATGAAGAACAGGCAATAGTGCAGGATCAGTCACCCCGCTACGGCGAAATGGACCACGGCGGAACCGGATGACGATCAGGGAAAGGAACGAGGAGGAATTGGATATGGGAGGATGGACGAGAAGTTGAAGTAGAGAGAAAGCATTTCCAATCACCAGAACAAGGACGATTGATTACATATGAGGGACGAGCTTGGAAAGGGCAGCTACAGAGCACATATTGATCAACGGAAACGAAGGAGTTAGGAAGAAGGGCTCATGAAGGCAAGCTGGAAGAAGGGATCGAGACTGAAGGAATTGAAGGCACTTTTGTACTGCAACGCCAAATATCATGATGGAGCTGCCGAACTGCTGCAAGCAGAATATGGGTCAAAGACACACGTTGGGGAGTTAATGAGACTTCTATATACTGTCCGAGGTCGTCCCGAATCTTACTTGCACCACCAGCACGTGAATCTGAAGTAATCACATGACTATGATGCCGATAAACACGGCTTTGCAAGAGCAAGACATGTAGTGGTTAATATAATCATGTATGGCCATAGACCAAGTTGCGTTCTACTATTCAGTAGCGACTTTATAATTCGAATTTTCGGTTTTTGATACTCAGTCATACCGGGGGGAAAGGGACTCGCAGCTCGCTTAGGAATTCAGGGGAAGTTCTTCCCTCATAGATTCATGGAATGTTGTTTCCACTATGACTCGCGAGGGTTACGGGCTAGGTCCAGAAGTGTATGTAAGGCTTCTCCTTGCTCACCTTTAGAGGGCATATTCTATTAATTCTTTGTACCAGAGCTGTAGGATTGAAGTAATATGATCACCAGATACGCACTCCCATATCCCTCTGCCAGTGACTCTCTTCTGCTTCCCTGTGTCGTAATCTGTTTCTGAGCACCCTTGCCGTCATGGAATACACACATACTTAATTGCCAATATATGAAGAGACGCTGAGACCATTATAAGATAGAATCAGTAAAGAAAGCAAGATTCAAATACATACACATAATCTATCTATACTGTCGTTTAACCCGTGAAACACGGCAATATCACGTGAGGTCTGAGGGTAAACCAAATTACCTACCTTTACCCACCTTTACATTTGTCTATTTCTGATCCTATCTTTAATAATAGCTAGACCTCTACTGCTCAGGCTATAAGTACTCTCGGTCGATAGTCCTCAATGACCGACTAAAGTATACGGTTAGAGATATGGTCAAGACGATAGAGGCGGCAAGCCCTTTCAGGCTCGGGTTAACGCCTCTATAGTTGAAAGTTTTAACGATTATATCATGCTCTATTCTCGGTCTTCTAACCGCATCACGTGCTCTAGCCGTCTATATCCGGGCCAATCAGCTAAGCCGCCTCAATATCCCAAGTATTCGTATATCACAAATTAAGAGGTTTACTTCCACGATCAAAGGTACCATAGCTCAACACATACTCGAGTTGAGCGAGTTTGCTACCCGGCCCCCACCACCGAAAGTAAGAGACACGCCCGACAGGCAATAAATCCGCGAAAGTACACCTACGATCTGCGGTTCTGATTTTTTGCCTCTTTTGTATTTACCCATTATTTTTTTGGCGACCTTGACACTAACGCGTTGATAGAATATACGCGTATAGGCTAAGTGATGAGCGCGTTAAATCGATGACTTCATATATATAATAGTCACTGGATCACTAATATCCTTTGGCTCCCCAAAAATTGTCCAAAATCAAACTCTATGACTAGTTCCACCTCTGACTTCAAAAATTCTTCGCAAGTCAGAGTCTAGAGTATAAAATTTCTTCGTTTTGCACAGTTACAAGACGTCAGCCTTAGCTCACGCAGTAACAGATACTAAACCACCCGATAGAGCTCAGTATACATCACTGCTCTATCAAGTCAAACTCGGCTTAGCATTCTCTCTCGAGTCTTCACACGAACAATTACACGAAATCGTCTCATATCCTTCTCCCGATCTCCGATCGAAATCAAATCTATCCTAGCACTTCAGCAAGCATACTCCTAGCCTATAGGACCAGCTCGATATGAAGTTCTTCGCCTTTGCCCGTCAGGTAGACAAAGTCCACTTGCGACCATTTGCAAGTATTCGATATATGGCCTACCTCGCCTGCGCATACACGTCAACAAACAGTGCAAGGAACAGCGAGACAGTACTCCAAAAACAGTAATAATAGTGAGATGTTTTGAAGGAGGCACATCTTCATCAAACTTATCACTCCTAGACCCCCCCGCATCCTGCTGAATTCAGAGCAATAAAAGTCCTACTTGAGTCACCGCCATTGCAGTTCTTCCAAACATTTTGACGGATACCACTTCATTCCTAAATCCTGAACGCTCCCTTCCCTGACAGCACCTATGGGCCTCATTGCTTAGACGGGGACGTATTTCGGTCTGGACAGCAGAGTGTGATTTGAACATCCAGAGGCCTTGTAGATTGAGACTTATAATGCGCCTTGCGACTGTGAGAACAATATCTCAACCCCTATACTGCCTGTCAATACCAGCCAAGCATTTTTTTTAGACCATAATAGCTTCTAAGGTGACGGAAAAGCAAATGCGTTAGAAAGAGCATACGCAAAAATAGTCAGAATGACTGGAAACGAGCAGAATTCGAGTTAGAGGTCTAGAGAAAAACGGAAGCATATATGAGACATTGAAAAAAAACGAAATGACATGAAAAGAAAAATTGTTCTATAGTAAGATTTCTTGATATGCGCTAAAATATAGTATCATAATAGAAAAGGGAAGGTAAGCGTTATCCGAGCCATGGTTCTATTGTACTTTAGTACTGTACCCAGAGGTATCTGCCCTCTGCTAAGGCGTGATTAATTGGTCAGACGAGAGGTTTAGCCGTATTAGATGAAGCGTGGGGCTAAGGGAGTATCCTAGGTCCTTTAGAATTAAGACATATGGATGTCAATTTCGAAGACCTGTGCGATACTATCATGGTTCATAATTGTCAGTATCAAGATCTGAGATCCTGGATTCTGTGCATGCAGGAGAGTGGAAACAGCTACATGCTCCGTGGAGACGCTGCTTTATTTCACGCTACCAAGTGAAATTATCCTACAAGCTAATTTAATTCAGATATCCTCCTCCTGTATATTGATCCTAATGAAGGCACGTCTCCTGTAGTAATCCTTGATCTTCCTTCTGAATTTTGTCAATGTTTAGGTTTTGGCATCTACCTCGATAAATGCTTGAACTTCGATCACTTTAGCTGGATCAAATGTCTCCAGTTCAGTTCTACGATATCCTTTCTGATTTGCCACAACTTTTTTTCCCGTTCCCGCCTCCTCAAAATCACAATTGAAATGTGTGTGCCCAAACGCCCAAATCCTAACATTCTTACTCTTCCAGCACACCTGATCCGAGAGATCTGTCACAAATGCCGACCTCACCCCATTCACATCCTCATCATGTCTACTATCATTTGCCGGCTCAAGAATCGTCGGACTATGATGAGTAAAAACTACAATCTTGCGGTGCGGCTCATGGCGTACAATAAGCTCGACTTGCCCGTTGAGCCAGTTGAGATCAGATTGATGTGCGGCATTGTGAGCGTTGACCGTCCAATCTTCAATCTCGGAGAAGTCGGAGCAGAAGAGGGCTACTGATTCGCGCTGCTCGTTGGAGATGCGCGAGAAGAGGGTGCATCCTAGGATGGTCACGCAATCTGTAAGATCAAATCTTGTCTGATCCAAAAATATAAATCGTCCAATAGTTGAGCCTATATGTGAGCGGATCTCTTCCATTTTATCTGCAAAAGAGCGAATAGCTTTTTGGGCTGCAAACATGGTCGTTCCGTAGATCTCGTGGTTTCCCAGAAGATAGAAAACTATTTCGAAATTTTGTAACTGCTCCCTGAGAAAAGACAATAGTCGAGGATCCCATATGTTTCCTATATCACCAAGAAGTGCTAGGTATCGACATACTGGCTGGATCTTGAAATGCTCGTAGATTGGTCCTGCTTTGGGAGTCTCTAGGTGGAGATCAGACATAAGCTGGAACTTTACTATTGGCATCTTGGAGAGACAAGCAGTGACGATAGATATAATAGTGTTTTAGATGTCCGCATCGTTTGATTGTCAAATGTGAGATGTATGGAGACGATAAGCCTGGCTGGCTTTGCGTGTTGGAAACGAAGGTTTAATTATTAATCAAGCCAACGGGGTGTCACGGGGTGCGGTATGCCAAAAAGGTAAAATCTTACCTCTGTGCTGTACCTCAAGGCCTTTAGCATTTATTATGTCTATTGTGCGAACTTGCTCCAAATGTTCCAGAAGAGAGACGAAGAGAAGTTGTACATTCATACGAGTTGAGGTGGATTGGTGGGCACTTATATTTGGAATTTTTAAATGTATATATTTTCAGATACGTTCAAGAATGCAGTCAGTGGATTTTTGTAGGATACTCATAAAAAGACATCTCAACCACTTCTATATCTTAACCCCTTGCCTGTCCCTTCTTTTTGTCCTTTGTTTTTATATTGCCTGTTCTAAACTGCTCAAGGTCCCGTAGCGAGTTAGGTGAGTAAGTCCAGTAGTGCCTTCTGGATGTCTTTCCAGAATATTTAGTATCCTGCTGCAAAATAATGAAATGCTAATAAATACCACATCAAAAACGAACAGTCTTACCTTTCTTGCCTTACTAATAATGTAATATACAATGCAACAAATCCCGTGATATTGCACGTGACTGATGATCACGAGCAAATAATCCGTATTTGGATATGAGCTTCGAAACTCTCCACCGTGCAACCACGTTCTAAAAAACAGATGAATGCCAGGCCATATTGTCTCACTTAGTGCTCGTACAAGGCAACTCCTCCCCCGCAAATCCTTCGCCCATAGGATAGCTTGTACATCCTCTATCCCCAGAACCGCGTCTCCATATCTAATATGAATGTACAGGTCTAGCACTTTACCGCGCCCTCCTCGAACAATGCACCCGCGTCCCTCTCCCCGACGATTTGCCACCCGCCGGTCCTATAAACCCGCTCAAGCATCTCATCCGCAAGCGCTTTAAGAAAGATGTACCGATCTCGAGCCCGAGATTGGCTGTTAATGCGTTGAAGGTTGGATATGCGGTTCGTCTTTCACAATTTCCTTCCTACGTCCCGTCCTTTCCCTTCTTGTTTGTTTCCCGAGTTTGGGTCTGAGACTGATGAAGGGACCTGACAGGCAGAGCAACTCCTCCGCACAGCAGGTGATGGCTCATCCCCCGCGCTCTTAAAAATACACACCCTCCTGCACCTCCGAGCCTCACGCTCCACAGCCTCCCGCCTCATCTGCAAGCCCGCACCGCCGCGCGAAGCTCCTCCTCGAGTAGGCCCTTACCCGGCTACGCCGAAACTCTTGGATGTTCGACCCCTGCCTCGGGAAAAGTTGTCTGGGCGTAGACATGTGCCTATCCTGACGCAAGCAAATGGGTATCCGTTTTTAAGGATTAGAAAGCCGCAGAGTCCATTTTTGAGTCGCATATTGCGGAATAAAATCGATACTAAGGATAGGAGGCATAAGATGTTACAGGGCTTGGACAAGGAGGTTGATAACGGAAAGAATGAGGGGGTCTGGGAGGAGTTGATTGGTGAACTGGTGCAGAGAGAGGGGAAGGTGAGGGACATGGAGAGGAGAGGGCAGAGGGAAGGGACTTGGCTTGATGAACCGTTGAAGACGAAGGAACGATTGAAGTATGCAATTTGGGAGGATTTGGATAAGGCGAAGAAGATGGGAGATAGGATGATTGAGATTGTGGGGATGGAAAAGAGGTTGTGGAAGCAGGAAAGGGTGGCGAGGAGAACTGAAAAGCAGGCGTCGAAGAAAGAAGGCAAAGGGGACTGAAGAATTGGATGATGATGGGTGGTGATGAGTGATACCCGTATCTCACACAGGACATACATGTACAACATTCGAAGCTATATGTCAGTCCAGGAGAGCTTAGCACATTTGGAAGAACAGTTGCTACTGCTATAGTCAATCATCCATACGTTCAATTTATCGCCTCATCTCACTTAAAGACACCAGAGCCGCTGTGAAAACCATTCGCCGCGCTGATGCATCCCAACCGCCGGAGAAACGCAAAAGAAACTGTTCCGTCGTTGCCGCACCGTTCTTCGGTAGCCCGTAATTCGTGTCTCCGCAAGCCATCCTTCTAAATCCTAATATCCGCAGGCAAAACCATTTACCGAATCGTGGTAACGATCGACTAGGAGTAAGTAGAACCCTCGGGAGGCTGGGGGAGTTTCTTGTTAGATGGATGAGCCATATATCTATACCAAGGTCAGTAAAATAAAATACCCGTGTATGTAAAGCCAAGAATACCTTCGCAGCTCAATCAAAACCGTCTCCATAGTATTATCCCGACTCCAGTTCGCAAGGCAAGGCAGTTTGGCTGGATCTACGACGCCGTTTCTTGGGCTGACGCAGGGAAGGTTGACTTCGTTGATGAACTGGATGGTGGGTGGTTTGTCAGGATATTGATCGCCACAGTGCATTTTCAAGGAGTAGATTCGGTTTTCATGGACGCTCTGTAGTAAAGTATTAGTAGATATAGATGTTCAGAAATGGTTTATCTGCATATGAGGCTCGTCAACGTACGTGGGGAGGACCAAGGATTGTGCCGTTCCAGTTCGACATTAACATGTCATCTCCTTCCGCAAGACCGTATGAGCATGCCTCTGTAGAAGTCTATTGTGAGCATTTACAGAGTGTGTGTATCGACATGGGGTTTCTGCTCACCAGCTCCGAGACCTTTCTCTCCTTTCTCTAACTCCTCCAGCAATCTGAAGTTTCTTGGGACTTTGGATCCCATCGTGCCGGTTTGGTATTGCGGTTGAGTAGTGCTTAGAAGGCTTGTTTGTTGAGAGTACTGGATCTCGAAGCGAGAATACTTTGATACTATCCGCAACTTGACTATCGAAGTGCGAGTGCTGTTTCCCAGTCCAAACGAGAGTCTGGAGTTGTTGTTTGGCGGGGTTGATTTTGAGGCTGACCGCCCCTTCCATTCTGCCGGGAAATCCTCGGCAATTGTGCCGCAGTCTCAAAAGGACAGCTTCAGCACCTGGTCAACGTCGTCGTTACAAGGGACAAAGATCATGGAGATTTTGAAACGAATCCGGTAAAATGACGGCGCAGATACTTGCCTCGGAACTTGCAAATCTTATTCAAGAAAGCAAGAGAAAACACTCTGATCTCAGAAATGTGAGCTTACGCGTTTGTTAAAATAAATGTGTACCCCTTAGCTGACTTCACAAGGCAGCGGAGAAGTCGTTAGATGAGCTTAAGGCTCTTCGATCAACTTCAGAAGCTCAAATAGCGGCTGGTAAGTTCTCATTGTATAGCAAAGAGTCATGCTCATTTAGTAGATCTTTCTCAACGTCCAAACTTTGTGACACCTTTCCTCATAGCATGTGGAACAAAGAATGTCAAATTTACCGGTATTGCAGTCGTTTGTTTACAAAGGCTGGTCATTGCGCGTGGTCTTCCTAGGTCAAGATTGAGAGAAATTCTTGAAGCTCTCCGGGAAGCTACATCGGCTGGCCTGGATGTTCAGCTCAAGATTCTGCAGGCTTTGCCATCGTTGCTCCAGAATTATGCCGAGGATCTGAAGGGAGAACTTTTGGCTGCCTCTTTGAATATATGCACAATCTTACAAGCAAGCAAGAATGGCATTGTCAATAATACAGCAGCGGCAACGCTGCAACAGCTTGTTGTGTCGGTATTTGACAAAGTTCTAGCTGAAGATAGTACGTTTTAATCCGTGCCGTTAGATTACAGTGACTAATATGAGAGTAGAAATCGTATTGCAGGTGCCCACAGTAGGAGAAGCCCCAAGCGAAGACGGGTCTGTCCAACTCAGAGCCGCTGCTCTGGATGCCTACAGAGTCTTCAATGATATCTGTCTCCTAACTGAGTCTCAAAAGCCCCAATTCCTTAGATCGGCAGGAATACCTCAGACTTTTGGCCTAGAGCTGATCGAATCAGTCTTGACAAATCATGCGGATATCTTTCTTTCGCACCCAGAGCAAGCCAACATTCTCCGAATGAGGGTGATGCCTTTCATTATTAGTTCCCTATCAGAGAAGTTGAACTTTGCGGTGACCGTCAGAATAGCCCGGATTCTATACACATTACTCAGAAAACACCTCAACATTTTGTCTTCTGAGGGAGAAATGGCTTTGGGCCTTCTCACACACATGTTAGATCAAGACACAGCATTGTGGAAACGATCTCTTTGCATGGAAGTACTACGAGGGATATTTGCCGAAGCAGCTCTTATACGGCGAATATTTGCAATGTATGACGCCAGTGAGGGTCGAAAGTCAATCTTGCGAGATTTATTGGCTGGGTTCGTCAGAATCAGTACCGAGAAGCCGTCACTCATTGGGCTTGGAGCACAATCTTCGATACCTGTCGTAAATCAGAGCAGCAATGGTGGTTCAGATCAAGCAATGCTTGAGGCCAGTGGTATTCCTGGCATCATAAGCAGCTCTGTCAGCTCTGGTGAACCTACAGCTGGCATTAGCACTCAGTGGAGCACAATGAGAGTCCCATGTATTGACCAACTTGACAAGTCGGATCCACCTTCCATCCCGGACTCTTATATTTACAGTCTAACTCTTGCCTGTATCAGCGGCTTCTCTGAGGGACTGGCCAAATTCATACTTCCTCTGACGGTCCCAGAGAGACTTCGCAGGAAAGGTACGAGACAATCTGACACGGTGGACTCAAAGACATCCGAATCTGGAGCCGAAACGCCTGAGTCGACAAAAGCCTCGATAGAAAGGCATCCTTCATTCAAGAAGAACCCCCTTCCCACGAATCCTTTGTTACTTGAGGACCATCCACTCTTCAAAGAGGTAAAAGTCTGTGCCGGAATCGTGGATGAATGTTGGCCTGCAGTTTTAGCGACATGTTCGACGTTCTTGTATGCCGCGCTGGATTCGGAGTATTATCACGGCCTGGTCAGGTCCTTTCAAAAGTTCACTCATGTGGCAGGATTACTACGTCTTGCCACACCGCGCGATGCATTCTTAACCACCCTGGGTAAGGCTGCGGTGCCTCCGAACGTGTTAACAGCCGGTATGAATCAAACTCCTACCCCAACAACGCCAACACCCGAAAATAGCAGCATGTTCAGCAACGCAAGAGGTCTTTTGAGTGTCGACAACCTGGTCGGTCATACTTCCATGAATGAAAGAGGCAGACAGGGTTCTGCTGATGCAGCCTCATCACTCAACACTCGCAATTTATTATGTCTGCGAGCACTTCTTAATTTGGGTATTGCTCTCGGTCCAACCCTGGACAGTGCTTGGGTCATCATTCTTGGCACACTCCAGCATGCGGATTTAGTACTGTTCTCGAATTCTAAAACTACTCGAACTCCGACTGCCACCCAAAAGTCTGATAATCAAATAACTAGCGACGGATCTTCGCTCCTCGCGAACTTTGGCACGGAGATCAAAGCTGTAGAGACAGCTGCATCTAGACTTCTTGAGAGTACAATAGACTTTCCAAATCCTATTTTCTTAGAGGTTGTCTCAGCGCTTTGCAAGTTGTTCGGAAACGAGACTATTCCTAAACAACCAGAGACTCCAGTCGGCTCGGTTCCTCCTTCCCCTGATCCACGACGAACATCTTACGCTCATCGAAGGATTTCGAGTGTTAACACTGCTCCGGTCACCCAAAGCCAGGAGGATCTGTTCGCTTTAGCCAAACTTGGGGATATTGCAAGCATCAACATCGATCGACTCCTGACTTTTGAGCCCGAGGTGAGCGGGTGGACTATTCTGACTTCTGAACTTATCACAGCCGCATCTTCTCCCCCCACTGCATCTTCTGTCAGATTGAGAGCCGCGGAGATTCTTGTCCGACTCGTGCTGGAATCTGCTTCAGCAACGCTGCAAATGCCAGATGGACGACGGAGTGCCGTTCAATTACGCTTACTTCAAACCTTTAGTAGAGCCTTGGAACCACTACGATCCGATGATCGAGAGAAGTCAGTTGCAATACACACAACTGATATCGATGTCCACAAAATCGTTCTTGAAGGTCTCAAGAGCATTTTGGAGCAGTGTGGAGAAACCTTCGTTACCGGCTGGGAAATCCCTTTCGAGATCATTGGAAGTGTCTTCACCGAAAACAACATTTCCGATGATAGCAGCATCAAGAATTCGAAAAAGTTCTCTATCCGGTCTGCCAGGCTGATTCGCTCATCGTTCAGCTCACTCCAGCTGATTTGCTCTGACTTCCTTTCCTCTCTGCCCAATTCTTGCTTTTTGATACTTGTTGATACCCTTTACAATTTCTGCACCCAAGATGACGATCTCAATATCTCTCTCACGGTATGTGTGTCTGCAAATGACGTGAATACAGAACGCTAACAGTGCTAGACCGTCACCTTCTTTTGGGTTCTATCCGATTTTATCTCAGGCAGAACTAGTTCGTTCTCAATCAGCCCTGATCTCATATCTGGCTCCGATGACCAAAGTCTCATGGAAATAGCCTCTGGAGATGACCGTGGTGTTTCCGATGCTGCTTTATGGATGCTCTTACTTCTTCGACTGACATCCGTCACAGCCGATGAGAGACTGGAGTTGAGGAATAGTGAGTCTCGGACTGAAAGCTTGCTATTTAATCTTTTTTAATAATTCAATTCTAGGCGCAATTCAAACTCTCCTAAGAATTTTCGATGCATATGGAGATCAACTCAGTCCTGAAGCATGGTCAATGTGCTTACAATCAGTGATATTCAAATTGCTGTCTTCAATCGAGACTCAGCTACACGTGGAACATGAATCAGAAATTTCAGTGTCAGAAAAAGATCGAATCGGCTGGCATGAAACGACTGTAGTTGTTTTGAGTGGCATTACGAACCTCTTGGCCAATTACCTTGATGTCCTATCTAAGCATTCGTCATTCGCTCAATCGTGGAAGACCCTACTCAGGCACCTGAATACACTGTTAGACTTCAAAGTCCTCGATATAAACACTGCTGTGTTCAAATCATTGCGTCAAATTCTATCGAAGGGTAATGCTAAAGATTCCGACTCGGCGAACTTTGATCCCTCCTCAATTGACCTTGCTTGGGATATTTGGTCCGAATCTCTTCCTATTATCACACCAGATAAGTCTGACAAACGGTTCGACAACCAGGATTACCTACTTGCATATGTCTCCGCTCTTCCTGAGATATATCGGCTTGTGGAATCTAACCTTGATGGAAATCGAGTACAGAGAATGCTCACATTGCTGCGGCAAGCAATTCAGCAAGCGAGTGCAGCTGGCTATACCGGTGATATAGAGTACCTGACTCCCCTTCAAACACAAGTCCTAGAAGCAATCAAGATGATCCGGACAGATATCGACGGTATTCCAGTTGCATTGATCAGTCAGGTTGCAGAGTTCACAGCTTTAGCCTTTGAGCCCAGGGAAGCACCCTTACAAGTGCAGAGACCGACATATGTAGCTCTTTCTAAAGCATCAATGGCACTCTCAGAGAACCTAATTCTCGCACACTCGTCCAACATCCATATCTACACCAGCGGCGCAGTGTCCGCTACGCTCACTGCACTTGCGAAGCCCATTGTACTAAAGTACGCGTTTCCGATCACTACCAAGAGCACTTCACCCTGGCGCCAAGCCACGACTTCTGCTCTATCTATATCGAAAGCGATCCTCCCCGCCATCGCCAAAGAAGAGCTCGAAGAAAGTGTCACTCGATCAATCTGGAGCTCGATGGTCACAATAGCCAACGGCATCACCACAGCAGACTGTCGGGGCATACCAGAGACCATAAATATCAAAGACGACCAAGAATTCGACATCATATCCTTTCTCACCCTCCGGGAGCTCGTAACTCCCGCCCTCGGTTCCCATACAATTCCTGACAAGACGCGGAGAACGTACACGGAGTCGCTCTTTCATATGTCTCTTATCCATCAACCCCAACCAAACGAGCTCCCACAAGTCAATCAAGAGCTCCTAGCGACACTTTACCAGCCACGAAAAGGCCGCACCGTCGACCAAGCGCCATCTGCCCGCTCGAAGATGAGCTATGTTTGTTTCGACGAGCTCGTCTCTCTCGTTTCCGTCCACGACAGTTCAGAGCCGCGCATCAAGCTCGCCCAAGCCGCTGCTCCGTATCTTATCCTTCGAGCAGGACTTACGCTGCGCGCTTACATCGCGGATCAACCTCTGCGGGGACGCATGCCGCAGCCGCTATCTCAGCGCAGAGAATTACTCTACATATTGAAGGCGCTAGTAAGGTTACGTTGTGAACCTGAAGCTATACCCGATACGCCTTGTGTAGAAAGCGAAGGCAAAAAGCATTTGCATAGATTATATCCATTGCTGGCGAAAGCTGTTAGAGCTGCAGCAAATGATCAAGAGGTTTTGGATTGGATTGGAAAGGCGCTTGATGAAGTTGGTATGGAGTTCGGGTTATGATGTTACTAGAGAAACCTTAATTCCGAGAATCAATCTAATCCTCTTGCCTTGTAACCGTTGATTGATTTGGGATTGAATACTTTTACTGGGTGTACCAAGCTATAAGAGCCATTGGTATCATTGAGCAGTGTGTTTGGTTTTTAGCACCTTTTTTACGGTGGTGAGATGCCTAACCCTGATTTTCCAAACCCAAAAGTTACTCTAGTAGTACAACATGCTCGATTCATTCTTTCATCTTGTCGTCTCCTCCGCTTACTTCTTTTGCCGTGAATTTTCGAAGGAAGCGAGCATCGAGCGTTTCATTTCGTCATTAGGTGATTCCACCTCTGGGCCACCGTGCCCCGTATCATCCTGTGACTTCTGGGCTTCCAACGCTTTCGCAGCAACTGTCTTTGCTTGTGCATCCCCAACTTTTCCATAAACAGCCATAGCACTTGCGATCATGCTTCCAATATCACCCACATTTCCCGGAACCACAACAGCGGTTCCCTCCTTAGCTAGCTTGCCGAAAGCATCAACATATTTCTCTGCAATACTCAAGCTCACAGCTCCCTGGGCACTCTCCTCTCCTTGCTTAATCGACCTGGCAACAGCGTCAATACCTGCAGCCGTGGCCTTGGCCTTCAAAAGAATAGCCTCAGCTTCTCCGGTCGCCATGTTGATTTGCTCGCTTCTCAAAGCTTCAGATGCAAGGATCACACTCTGTTTGCGTCCCTCGGCAATGTTGATCGCTGATTGTCTCTGTCCTTCGGAATCTAGGATCTCTGCGCGTTTGGAACGTTCGGCTGTTACTTGGCGATGCATTGCTTCGACGACCGGTTGAGGGGCATGGATGTCTCGGATTTCATAACGTAGGCAGACGACGCCCCAGTCTTGGGCTGCTTCGTTGATGGCGGCTGTTATGTTTGTGTTGAGGGCCGCGCGCTCCTTTAAGACATGGTCGAGTGTGAGTTGACCTAGAGAAGACGGTTGTATTAGCATTTTGTAGTCGAGATGCTTAGGATGGCAATTGGACGCAAATTATGGGAAGAGAACTGACCAATTTCTGAACGCATAGTGGTTTGAGCCAGCTGCGATATGGCGTATTCTGCATCTTCAACTCCATAGCTATATATTGCTGTCAGCTATCATTCTTGAATTGGCATAAGATCTTCAAAGCTCCGCTTCCAAAGAGTGCAGCCGCCTTACCTAGCTTTGTATGCATCGAAAACTCGTGTGTATAAAACACCGTCAAGTTCTAAGGTAACGTTGTCTGCAGTAATAGCACTTTGACTTGGGATCTCAATTGCCGCTTCCTTCAAGCTCTTAACATATGCTATCCTGTCCAAGAATGGTATGAGTACTGCGAGACCTGGCTGTAAAATCCGATTGAACTTTCCCATGCGCTCAACAATCCATGCTGTCTGCTGTGGCACAAAGCGAATGATGGTATTAGCTGGTAAAGAAGGTCGTTGAAAGTAGGATGATGGGGTGGAGTTGCTGATGCCGAGTAAACCGCTGTTCGGCGCAAGTGATCGAGGACCGGCGTGGAGTTGTCGTCTTTGCTGTAAGGCTCTCGAAGCTGGGACGGTTGAAGCTCGTGCAAGGGATCGTCTAGCTAGAGTCGAGTTGAGGGATAAGGCGAAACGGCTGCTCACCATAGGCCCATTGAGGGCGATGCGCGAGGCGGCCTCCATCGCCATTGTTGTATGATTTGAGTGGTGACGAAGTGTAGATTACTGCAAGATGTAGGGCCTCGTCGACAGGGCGAGGTCGAGGCTAAAATTTGGCGAGGCTCGACGACAAGGCAACGACTTCGCCTTCCACATCTCTAAATGTCCATACAACACCAACTTTACCCGATTATTCCCCAAACTTGGAATTTTTGATCTCACGAACACTTATCATCGAGAGCCCTCCACAATCTGTGACAATCCGGCGACAATTACGTTGCTGAGACCAAAATGTCGGAATACTGGAAGTCCACAGTTTGTTCCCCCACCTGCTATTATATTTCATTCCTAACATACACCAGCCTAAATACTGGTGCAAGCACTGCAAAACTTTCGTCCGAGATACAAAATTGGAGAAAGCGAATCACGATGCGACGCCAAAGCATCAAGGCAACCTAAAGCGATTCTTGCGAGACCTACACCGCGGGCACGAGAAGGATGAGAAAGACAAGGAACGAGCAAAAGCGGAAGTAGCACGGCTGAATGGAATAACTTCAGGAGGAGGGCCAGGGGCTGTAGCAAGTTCTTCCAATTCAGGCTTTGGGCGAGGCCCAACTCCTTCATTATCCAGACCGCAAGCAACACCAGCACAGAGGAAGCAACAACTGGCACAACTGGCGCAACTGGGTGTTGATATACCAGATGAATTCAGACCGGATATGGCAATGGCTGGAGAATGGGAGGTCACATCTGAGCATGTCGTGGAGGAACATGGAGAGAAGAAGCCTGATGCGATGGCATTAGGAGTACGAAAGAGGGTCTCAGACGAGGAGGAGGAAGAGATTCAAGCCAAGAAGAGAAGATGGGGTTCAACATATCGCTCACATCCGACAGAGGAGGACTATGGGGATTTAGATGCTCTTTTAAGCAACGTGACACGGAAGGGGAAAGATCCGCCAGTCAAGATTGATATAAAGGACGAAGTGAAGGAAGAAGCCAGTGAGGTCGTTAAGACGGAGCCAGGGATTGAGAACGAGACGGCAGCTAATCTACCTCCGAAAGAAGAACACGATACGGCCATCAAGAGCGAGCCGTCAGATGGAGGAACAGCAATACCCCATGCAGATGCAAGTTTACAGGCGGAACTAATTCCGGAAAGGGATGTTTTAGATGGTGGAGGAATCGTCTTTAAGAAGCGCAAGGCCAAGAATATGCGACAAAGATGAAGCAGGCGGCAGGCGAGGTCAAGATCGCAACGATACCCCCTCCAGCACCCTGATTCAGAGCGAGATCGCTGGCATTATGAGCTATTGCGAGATTATACAACTCTTGTCGAGCACCAACCCAAATCCCAAATTCATCTCACGAAAATGACCTCGGGTCATACCCAAGTTAGCTCGGCTAGAGGCTTACCAATCCTCGAATCACTTGCAACAGCTTGCGTCATTCGAGCTCTTTTACATATAAATGTTAACCTTCTCGTGTCATGAATGCATCCATTCTATTTCGTAAGTCTATAAATCGCCGTCTCCTTGCTCGAATAGTCCCGAAGGTCTTCACAATCCCACACTCCCATCACCCAAATACTCCGAATCGTTCGGCTTCATATTCAAGAGCGTTCGTCAAATCAACTCGATTCGAAATGAAGGAAGCTATTGTTGCCAAAGGTCCAAAAGTGACTGTTCATGATGTCCCGATTCCAGAGCCCAACGCCGACCAGGTCTTGATCAAAGTCATCTTTTCAGGGTCTAACCCCAAAGACTGGAAGCGGCCACAATTTTTTGAACCACACAACTCCGGCGATGATATTGCTGGTATCGTTGAGTCTGTGGGAGAGAACGTGACCGAGTTCAAGAAAGGGGATAGAGTTGCTGCTTTTCACGAAATGATGTCCGATCATGGAAGTTTTGCTGAGTACGCCATTGCATGGGCTTACACCACTTTCCATCTTCCAAAGAAAACGAGCTTTGAAGAGGTTGGCTTTTGCGCTTCCCATGGATTTATAATCACCTTGGACTGACAATGCACCTAGGGTGCCTCAATTCCACTAGCAGCAATGACTGCTGCTGTTGGCTTGTATCAGAGACTTGGCCTTCCTGAACCGTGGAGTGCAACGACTATACCCACACCGTTGATTGTTTATGGAGCATCAGCTGCTGTTGGGGCATATGCCATCAAGCTTGCCCAATTGTCGAACATACATCCAATCATTGCTGTCGCGGGTCGAGGCCAATCGTTCGTGGAAGGGCTCATTACCCGAAGCAAAGGAGATACTATTGTCGACTACCGCAATGGGGATGAAGCAGTTGTCTCTGGCATCAAGGAGGATTTGCAAAAGGCCGGAGCTAGCGAAGTATATCACTCACGCAGTAGCGTGTATTGTAGCGCTACTTCTTGCTCTTTGGATGGCTACTGACAACTCAAACTTCATAGGTAAAATACGCATTTGATGCTGTTTCCGAGAAGAACTCGTACCAGAACATAAGCCAAGTCTTGTCAAAACAAGGTGGTAGTAAAATTGCATTGGTGTTGCCTGGAAAAACTAAAGAGATCCCTGACTACATCGAGAAGAGTACGACCTCGGTCGGTAGTGTGCATATGGACATTCCGGCAGATTCGACGACAGGAAAGGCGGGGATTAAGACTGGAGGAAAGGAATTTGGATTCATCTTCTTCCGATTCTTCGCGAGAGGCCTTCAGGAGGGATGGTTCACAGCTCATCCCCACGAGGTTATACCCGGTGGACTGAATGGTATTGAGAAGGGTCTTACCAATCTGAAGAATGGAGTCAACAGTGGTACAAAATATGTGTTTAAGATTGAGGACACGAAGGAGACAACTAAAATTTAGAGGGACTGCTACGCGGAGATAGAATAAATCAAAGCCATCCAAATCATTATATGGGAGCGACAATGTATACATTGTATCGAATGTTTTGCAAAGTCCTAATCGTTCACAGCCTAAGCAAGGCTTTTTCAAGATAATCCGAAATTCAGTCGCTCCCATAAAAAGGGTACAAGGTGAATAAGATTGCTCTTTGAAAGCAGAGGAACTTAGGTACCAAATCGTCTAAAGTTCCTCACTAATTAAGACCTTATATTATTATTTTTTGACAAGTATTATCGAAGTAATCATCGACTCGCCTACGGCTCTTCTGCCGTCGTACCTAGTAGTACTACTAGTGCCGCCATGATAAATGCACCCCTGCCGCGAATCATTCTCCCCGGCTTTTCCTGGAACAAGTCGCCAACAAACGAACGCCAAAATCCATCGCGAGGTCGAAGTCGCGTTGTCCAATTCTGGAATTGACAGTGCAAACACCCTTCAACCATGCGATTCGGTGACTTCTCCAGCAACCACTATGAAGTGTGAGTTATTCCTGTGCTGTCAATGATATCTGCCATCCAGGCTGGTCCTTGACTTTGTCTTCTACCAGCTCTGGGGGCAGGTGTCGGATTTCAAGACATACCCCTTACGAGCAATTATCTGACATCTTTGGTCTCTTACAGTCATCAAACCGAGCTGGCTGGGACATTCCGGTATGATTCTTGGGAACCCTATATCCATACCTGTCGCTGTGCGAGGCAGAATTTCTGAAACCGAGCAACGAGCTGACTCTTGACGCTTGATGCGCCGCGACTATTAGGTGAACAGAAAGACTTCGAAGTCTATAGCTGCCATGTATCACCCGATGGATCTAGATTAGCGACCGCTGCTGGAGGTGAAAATCTCTTGAGGGCGATGAGGAGCATTGGGCTAAGTTGTTGAACAGATGGCCACGTACGAATATGGTCTACCGATGCCATACTCCAGGCAGCAGACCCGAATTATGCGAAACCAAAACAACTATGCCATATGAGCTATCATTCTGGAACGATACACACTGTCAGGTTCTCTCCAAACGGGCGGTGGCTGGCATCTGGAGCCGACGACAAAATCATATGCATCTACCACCTCGATACCAACCCTCCAGCGCATTCTGCTTCATTCGGTATGCGAGACTTTGCAACATGCAAATAAGACTCTGATTACCACAAATCTGATTAACACATTATAGGAACCAACGAACCCCCACCTGTTGAGAACTGGAAAATCTTGAGACGTCTAATTGGGCACGAAAATGATGTGCAGGATCTCGGCTGGTCTTACGATTCCTCGATCCTGGTCTCAGTTGGTCTGGACTCGAAAATAGTTGTGTGGTCTGGGCATACATTTGAGAAGCTGAAGACTCTTTCAGTCCATCAAAGCCACGTCAAAGGAATTACGTTTGACCCTGCGAACAAGTATTTTGCTACGGCAAGCGACGACCGCACGATCAAACTCTTCCGATTTACCTCTCCTGCGCCCAACTCTACCGCACATGATTCCCTCAACAACTTTGTTCTTGAGCATACTATCGTTGCGCCGTTTACTTCATCTCCCCTTACGACATACTTCCGAAGATGTTCCTGGTCCCCAGATGGCAACCACATTGCAGCTGCGAATGCTGTCAACGGCCCTGTAAGCTCTGTAGCAATCATAAATCGTGGCGTTTGGGACAGTGACATCAACCTCATCGGACACGAGGGACCTACGGAAGTATGTACCTTCTCGCCGAGGCTTTTCAGTAAGTTCGAGCCGAGTGCAGAGACTACGGACAAGAATGGCTATAGTACCCAGCCTTTGGTGACCGTGATCGCATGTGCTGGGCAGGATAAGACTCTAAGCGTGTGGAATACTAGTTCTTCACGACCCTTGGTGGTATGTCAGGATATGGCAGCCAAATCAATATCTGATCTTGCATGGAGTCCTGATGGTCTCACCATATTTGCTACGAGTTTGGATGGTAGCATTATCGCAGTGGAATTCGAAATCAGTGAACTAGGGTTCATTGCCCCTTGGTCAGAAAACGATAAAGCTTTGCAGAAGTTTGGCGTTGGTAGAAGGGGTGTAGGCGTTGTTGAAGATATCTCAAGTCTCCGTCTAGAAGAGAGAAGCAAGGCAGGAGAGTTGCGTGGAGCCGAAGGAAGAATGGGGGCTCTCATGGGTGATGCTAGCTCGAATGGACCCCCTCCAGCTCTGAACGGTAACTCAACCTCTACAGCAATGGTTGGAGTTATTTCAACTGCTCCCACCACGAATGGAGAATCCGCTCAAGACTCTCCTGCCGATTCTCCGGATCCCAATGCGGCGAGAGTAGAAGCATTGAAGCAACGTGTGACGATTACGAAGGAAGGCAAAAAGCGTGTCGCTCCATTACTGGTCTCATCATCAGGGACGGGGTTGTCGTCGCTTCCGCAATCTCAATTAATGGCTGCAAGCTCTAGAAATGCACAAAATGACGCTCCGCAGTCGATATTGGATATTTCAAAGCCATATGAAGGGCTACCTCGGGGCGGTCTGGCAGCGATGCTTCTGGGGAATAAGCGAAAAGCAGTTGTTTTGGAAGGTGAGGAAGATGAAGATGGTTCGAATAAGAGACCTGCACTTGGTATGGGCATTGGCGTCAATGGCCACATCCCTATCTTGGTCAACGGTGTCAACGGCACGGAACCTGCGGTTGCTTTACCCCAACCACATGGTATTGTTCCTACGCCAGAGTTTCTCCGCCCTGCTGTCGTCAATCCTTCCCTATCCGTCAGCCAAGTACGGTTAGCGGTGCCAAAGATAAGAACACAGATCATCAGATCTCTAGATCGTGGCATTCTACCGCCCTCTGGCACCACGAACGGTACCAGTGGAGTTGATGAGTCTGCCAAAGTTTCCGAAGATACTGTGTTTGAAGCGCAGAATCCAGGACAAGTGGCAGTTCCGGTAAAAGATCCTTCAAGAGTCAGTGCTACCAAGAGAGGGGTAATGCTTTGGCAAGATTTCCTCCCACGCGCCATCATATTAGTTACCGGCAACAAGAATTTCTGGGCAGCTGCTTGCGAGGATGGGAGCATCTATACGTGGACTCCTGCGGGAAGGAGAATTCTCAGCGCCTTGGTCCTAGAGTCGCAACCTGTGATCATCGAGTGCAGAGGGTGGTGGCTTTTGTGCATAACAGCTGTTGGGTTGGCCCACGTCTGGAATTTAAAGACTGTGTCTTCACCACATCCTCCAGTGTCGCTTGCTCCGATCCTAGAGATTGCTACGCACTCATTGGGAACTCATACTACAAGCGGACCAGGTGTCACGTCGGCGCATCTGAACTCGAATGGTCATATAATTGTGACTTTGAATAATGGCGATGGCTACCTATACTCACCAGCAATGTTTGTATGGCAACGAGTTTCTGAAGCTTGGTGGGCAGTCGGCAGTCAATACTGGAACTCGAACGACTCGTCCATCAGCAGTCTGCAATCAAGTGGCGTCGGCCCAGTATCTAGACATGATGATGAAGTACATCCGTCGAATGTTTCTGCAGGTATCATTCCCCACCTTGAGCGACATACCACGAATGAAGTCCTCCTCAAAGGACGAGCTTACCATCTGCAACGACTTATCAAGTCTCTGCTTTCGAAAGAAGGATTCGAGACCTTTGAGTCAGGTGTTAGTATTGCCCATCTTGAAAATCGTGTCGCTGCTGCCCTGCAACTTGGTGCGAAAGAAGAATTCAGGATCTACCTTTACATGTATGCGAAGCGTCTAGGTGCTGAAGGCCTCAAGAACAAGGTCGAGGAGCTATTGCGAAGCATTCTAGGAGGTATACTGCAAGACAAGATGCAAGATGAACAGGAACTTGAGCCGGGCCAAGGCTGGTTGAGCGATGATGAGAAGCTCTGCGGTTGGGACAGAAAGGAATTACTCAAAGGGGTGGTATTAATACTTGGTAGCTCTTTTCCCTCGAAACGACACTATTCCTGCTAACACGAGGACAGGGAAATTCCGAGAGCTGCAGAGACTTACTGTGCAATACGCCAGGGTTCTAGATATGGTGGATGATGATGAGAATGGGATTTAAAGGCAGAGTCTTGAGGTTTCCCATGGCGTTCAGGAAGCATTTGAAGCTTGTTTGAGCGCAGGAAAATGGCGTTCTGGTCTTGAGAACATCAAGTCACTGTATGTGTATAGTGGCCGTGTAATGTACATCACAAGCATTGAGAAAGACGGAGTCTAGCTTTTTTGCACAATGTCTCCTCCCATGGCAAGTGCATTCTGGGTTGTGTCGTGTGTTCTGGGCAGTCACCCATATACCTCCTTCTATGCTTGTTATCCAACGCCAAGCCTCACCCAAATTAAGGAACCAATCTCAATCAACAAATGACGAACACTCCGAAGATGCCTGATCGAGATTTTGGGTCGACAAGTAGTCACTCACTGCCGTACACTCCTGTCCGATCGGTTTCGTCCTCCAGCAAATGGTCCTTTCACTCCATCTCTTCACGAAGCAGTACGGAGTCAACAAACTTCTGGCACACGCCGCCAAAATCATGGCGGCCGTCTTTATTTGATTACGGGCTACAAATCCCAGGATCGGTCTTTCTTCGACAGCAGTAAGTCGAGAACCCTTCCTACACAGCTACGCATTTAATATCCGATTCAATAGCGCTTCTTCGCGACGCCTAGCATTTCTCGTCTTACTTGGTGCTGTCGCGATCTTTGTCATCCTCCCTTTCGTCGTGACCCATAAACAGGACATCTCAGATATAAATTCCTTCGATGGCTATGCCCCGCCACGCCCTCTGCTCGCGACATCAGATAAAAAGGGGCCGGACCCAGTTCGATGGTTGCGAGACAACTCTAACAACAGATATGCCGTATCAGAGAGCGGTTTGCTACAAATGCCCACTTTGGGCAGTCGAAGGCCACGTGCGGCGTTGATCAGTCTCGTTCGAAATTCTGAGTTGGCCGGTATGATGCAAAGTATCCGGCAACTTGAATTGCGATGGAATAGAAAATACCAGGTCGGTTTGATCAAGTATCAAGACTCGCTTTCTGATGTAGACAGTACCCATGGATCTTCTTCAACGACGAGCCTTTTACTGAGGAATTCAAGAAAGGAACACAAAATTCGACTTTAGCGAAATGTTACTACGAAGTGGTCCCGCGAGAGTATTGGTCGTTACCGGATTGGATAGATGAAGATCGATTCATAAACAGCCTCGAGTATTTGGGTACAATCGGTGTAGGGAAGGGCTGGATGGTGAGCTATCACCACATGTGTCGGTGGAATAGTGGCTTCTTCTACAAACAACCAATCCTGAAGAACTATGATTGGTATTGGAGGGTTGAGCCAGATGTGAGTGGGGTCAGCATTTCATGTCCTGCTACTGACCGATGATCTAGGTTCACTATTTCTGCGACATCGAGTACGATGTCTTCCGCTTCATGCGAGACAACGACCTCAAGTACGGCTTCAACATGAACATCCTAGACGACTCCCGCTCTTTCCCATCCCTCTGGACCCGCACACGCGCGTTCGCAGCCGCCCACCCACACCTCATCCATCCCGAAGCGGATGTAAACTGGCTTCTCGATCCCACGACCGGGAATGAATATAACAACTGTCAGTTCTTCTCGAACTTTGAAATCGGCTCCCTAAACTTCTGGCGACACGAGGCAAACGAAGCCTATTTCGACTGGCTGGACAAAGCAGGTGGTTTCTACTACGAACGGTATGGCGATGCTCCGGTGCATACTTTGAGCGTGGCGATGTTTCTACCGAAGAGAGAAGTCTGGTTCTTTAGGGATATTGGGTATCAACACGATATCAATCATCATTGTCCGCCGAAACGAGAGGGAAAGTGTGCATGTCAGCCTACGAGAATGGATGAGAACTTCTATAAGCTGGTACCGTTGGAGAGTCCGCAGAGGAAACCGATGGATACTTGTATCCGGCAGTTTTTAGGCGGTAAGTGGTTGGAGAAGAAGGAGGGGTGGAGTCGGGAGGGCGAGAAGGCTTTTGGTGGGGATGGGTATAATGGGTATGTGTGGATGGGCGATGAGTAGCGTGTAGTATTATACGATTGAACCGCAGTTTACCTTCCACTTACTGTGAAATGGGCTAAGTGGAAAAGAAGAAGAGCCGCCAGAAGAAGGAATCTTGAGGGCTAGTCGTCCTGCAAGCGCTCAGCCGAGAAGGCGCTGCATGTACATGTACAGAGAAGCTATCCCTCCAATCAAACAGCAAACCAACCACCCGCTCATCCATATTCCTCTCAATCTACTCCAACCCAGACATTCGCAAACAAGCTCCAAACAATACCTCAAGAACCAATACATAAGAAGCATCGGAGTTCTGGAGATGTATTCAGAGAGTGAAGGCTTCACATGTGCAGAGCACAGCAGAGCCTGTGCAGTTGAGAATAATCCGATGCGAGATCGACAGCGTTCATGTACGTTGGGACCGTACCACCGTGGAGTCGTGGTGTCATAGATGGCTGACTGGACTGTAGACAGACAGACGGGTAGACGTGTATCCATATCGCTGTTGAGCCGAGATGCGAGGCTGGAGGTGAGAGGCAGTTGAGCCATCTATACCTCGTACCAACCTTCGAATTCTCGGACTTGAATTCTCGGAATTGAAGGACTTTGAGACCTCTAAATCGAAACCCCGGTCCCCATTTAAGAATAGTATTTCGATTCATCGGGAGAGGAGTAGAGTGTGAAATCGGGATGATCACGTGATACGATATCAGGGATCATGGCTGGACTTACATACTTACATAAGGTCTCGTAATCTCTCAAGGATCATACATACAAGTACTGTACAGTACAGTAATCTCCAGACACGCCAGAACCAGAACCAAAACCAGAACCAGCGCCTACGTCGCCCCAGAAACGCTCACCGTCATCTCCGCCCTCCTCACCGCCGTCTCAATCTCAGGGTGGAGCGAGACGCGGCGCTTGATGCGGTAGGCAGGGCAGGGCGGAGATGAGGGTTTTGACGGCGGGGTCCGGGCCGGGGCGAGGACATGGATGGATGGGGTTCTTTACTTTGCGCTGTTTGGTTTCGTTAATTGGGTGGTGGGTGCTTGCGTATATGAGAGATGAGAGATGAGAGATGAGAGAGATGGTTGAGCAGGTTGCTGGAGAATGATACTGGGTTTGTGTAGCTGCTACTTTGCTTATTTGAGACGTTAGGATCGTGGTGCTAATTAGAGAGTTATTTGGAGGTTATGAGGGTATCATCTCCTCCTTTTGCAAGTAGACTCCTTTTTAGGCAGACTCCGAGATATGTTGTCTCGATGAGCCTCGTTGAATCGTCTATGAGGTCGGGGTCAAAAATGCAGGTCTCTGGACGGGGATTGGCAGGGACAAAGTCGGTGCGGCGATTGGTGTCTTCTCCCTCTTCTGGGTGGAGGCGGTGAGTATGCACGTGCGGTTGCTGTGGTATGAGCATTTGCGGGTTGGAATGGGGCGAGTGGTGATGGGAGAGGGAGAGGGCGAGAGTTGAGTGGGGATGGCGAGCGGATGACTGTGCAAGAATTTGTCTGTTGTCTTCCTGACGACGAGGCTTGATGTGGCGGAAGAGTGGTGTCGATCTCTGGTTGTCTCTCTCTCTCTCTCTCTCTCTGCCCCTGGCGCCTGCGAGTTTCTGGTGGGCAACTTGGCCGAGGATGATCCATTCTGCTGTTTCACCACCAGATGAGCTGTCACGAGAGGATTGGAAGATGGGTCTGCTGGGTGCGACGGAGGGCGGAAGACGAGATTGGATGGTTCACATGTAATCCATTTACATGTGAAGGTACCTCCGTACTCCAGGGCGAGAGATTGGCATATGATACAGGTAAAGTGCTGAATACAAGAACGCGAGAGTGGGAAGTAGTCGGTTCTGGACGAAGATAAACTTCGTCTTCCTCCTCTCTTCTTGCTTCAAGCACCTCCTCCTCCTCCTCCTCCTCTCCACATTTCTGCTAGTCGACGACACCGCCAATTCAACATCATCTCCATCTCGAGGCCCAGAGCCTAGACGAGACTCACCACCCGTGGAAGGCGAGATCGGACGAGGGTTCGAGGGTCGAGGTTCGAGGGTTCCCAGGGAAGCCCACTCACTACTGCACTGCGCTGCAACTGCACTGCAGCTCACCTGTTCGCGTGCAGATACAGTTCGTTGGTGGCGGTCTGTCGTTCGAGGCGGGAAGACTCCTCTGACTCTCCCATCCACTCACCAGACACCTCCTTCATCCAGTCTCCCCCCACCCCTCAGCCCTCAGCCCTCAGCCTTCAACTCTATTTGTCTTTTGGGGAACAGGGTGCTGCCAGGGAGGAACAGGTACGTGCCAGGGAAGAGGCAGATTGCTTTGCCACGATTCTCCCCGACCGACTTTTAACTTCCACTTCACTCCACTCCACTCCACTCGACTCTCTTCTCCTCTCCTCTCCTCGACCTTTTCCTTCCTCCAGGTTCATCAGGTTCATCAGGTTCAGGTACGTGAGATGTAAGAGATTCCGTTCGTACCTCATGTCAGCAATTACATTCCTTCCGTCCCGTCCCCCACTCCTCTCCCCTCCCTTCCCAACAAGCTTAATCGATAGGCTTGCGGCTAACCTCGACCGAGGAATAGCACCAGACAGTCTGCCGTCCGCTGCTGAGTCACCGACAACGAATAAAGTCGGTCAACCTCAGACTCAACTCGACTCAAACACCAAGACGTCGAGCTCCTGATCACGGCAAAGTTTCCCGGCTTGGCACAGAGGACCTGAGATCCCATTGATTGCATCACCACCACCACCACCACCACCGCCATCACCGTCGGCTAGATCGCCTCTGCATCGGCGAACTATTGGCTTGCCGTCTAGGATACTCTGCCCCACCTCCCGACGAACTCCATATACCCTCGTCTCCCCACAGATCGTGCCTTTCTGAATAACGAAGTCAACCATCAGAATTCAACTACGATGAAGCTGTAAATCAAAGGGGGCATGTCGAAATCTCAAACATTCACGGAACGGAAAGATACTCAATCATCATTTTCGAGTCCGTGTCTGAATCAACCCCCCCACCAGTACAAATTCGACCACGAGACCGGCCCTTAAATATGTCTTCTCCCTCTAGAAATGAGAGGACCCTCGCTCCTATAGCAAACCACTGGCACAATCGGTCTTTGTCGAGTGTGACCTCAGACGCTGGGACTTTCCACTCAGCACACCCCCATTCCTCTATGGAACTCAAACCCATGTCTTCGATCCAAGACTCTCAACCTTCACGAGAAAAACCCACTCCTCGCCCGCACTCACCAACCCAGAACCCTCTCCCTTCACCCAAAATTGAAGCGGTCAAGATGGCGAGACAAGACTCCGGCTATGAAGCCGGTCACGACTCGTCGTCGTCATCTAGACGAACATCCACCTCATCAACCCGCCGCTTGAAACGCCCTTCAAAACGCACTTCCGCTCGTCCATCACCTTACCGGGCCTCTCGTTCCTCGCCCACTACCGTCCAGGCAACCCATACTTTGACCAGCTCAGGAAGACCGACTCTACGTACGAGGCACACGACATCTCCACATCAGCAAGCTTACCAACCTTGCCAATTCTATCAGTTCCCCACCATTCAAGACCCAGAAGAAATCACCGCTGCTCCTACACCGACTCCTCCGCCCGCCACCTGCCAATACTGGACTTCAGACTCTACCCGACGGTTGGAATATGCGGCTATCGACGCAGCGAGCCGAGGTGTTCGAGGGTTCTTCATCAAGCTAGTCCCGGATTGTATCCTCCCACCCAGCTCCAGGCGTACGAAGTTTCACTGTGATGACGAGAATAGCGACGCTGGGAGCGTGAGACGGTATCGGCTCGCGTTACCAGAAGAAAAGGATGAGCGTGAGCGACTTTGTGAGCAGAGTTCGAGACCGAGTGGGTGGAAGAGTTGGATGAGTACGTGGAGGAAGGGTGGCTCTTGAACCTTCACGAGCCTCCATTGTCGACTCAAGGGCTGAGAAGGCAGGGACACGAGATATGACCGATAGATTGATTTAGCGTTGCATTGCTGCGAGTTTGCGTGATACCCGATCGACCACGATACCCCTACGACATGATGGATCCTTGCATTTTGGCGCGCGGGCGAGATTGATACCATATACACAGTGTCACAGACAGACTGTGGAGTTTCCTTTGTTTAATGCATGACGTGGCGGTAATGGCTGTCGATCTGTGGATGTAGATGAGAGTTCACGAAGATGAATAAAATTGATGATAATTACCCATTCTCAGCGAATCACTACCGCTGCGTTTTCTCTCAGCGAATCTCTCCCTGCCGCTCTGCGCACTTGCTCGTTGAACATCCAACGCTCACCTACGCGAACGTCCCATCCACTGCTCCGACCTTCATCTTCAGCCGACTAACATCAATAACCAGCGCTTACCGTTCGTGAAGGCGGTCCATATAACGCGGTCAAATCAAGCCACCTAACACATTTAGACGCCTTTATACAGTAATCAACAATCAACGCTAAAAGTAGCTCCATTTCAAAGTATCCCAAATCATCTCTATCTCTCCCGACAACTCCATCCAGAGTCTTCGCTGTGTCAAACGAGCTTCGAGCTCATAGGACGAGGTGTATTATTTCGTTGTCTTCGTGCTACAGGACGTCGATTAAGCGCGACGAAAATGCTCGTGAAGCTATTTACCATGACATGATTCACGGTCTAGCCTAAGTACTTGCTTTGCGCTCATGATATGAGCAATAGCAAGGCAATAGAAAGTATAACGCGAACGCAGAGATTTCTTGAAGAAGTATGTAAATAAAGCTTATCTTAAGAACGCGGAATCGCCTTGCAGATAGGAAGGATAGTCTGCCCCGCTCTCTCAGCGAGCGACTTTTGTAGAATCAAAGCACGGCGGTATCCGTCGTACGTGGTATAGGATTAGCTTTGAGTTTGGCGGAATTGCTATTTATGAACACTTGGTCAAGCCGTGACTAAAAGCGAAGTATTAAGAGATGATCTATGGCCCGATAGAGCCAGAATGATGGAATAGCTCGTAGGTGTTAGTGGAATGAGAGATTCAAGGCTCCTAGATCCCAAGAATTTCTTGATAACGAAACTAAACATCGACGTTCTCAGCAGGGCAAAAGGCTGGATAGCGTGATGAGATAGGCTTCTGGTAGGCATTCGTCGGGGGAATGACCTTGGTTTTACTCTTATAATTCTAACTCGAGAAAATTCGCTTGATATGATGTTGCTGTACACAAATTTGCGTGGAACTTGATGATGCCACTATACTGTAGATTTACACATCATGGTCCAACTCCATACGGACTATGGTCCCTGTGGGGTCAATTCAATTCTTCCTTGAACCCAAAATCATCGTATACGTTCAGACCGATACACTCCACTTGGAGCCGAGGGAATTGGGATTCCTCCATATTGAGGCTGAATTCCATCCGAGGGCCGTCTGTGCTTTTCCGCATGGACGACTTGAGCAAGGTAGCAAGCGGGAAATGGCAATCCTTTTGGTGCTATACCCTGTTGATCGATCTATAAACAGGCCTTGACTTCCCAAACGCCATGCTGTACCTTGAAAAGGGAGGGGTCTGATCGTATTCATACAAAACATCCCTGCTAACCTGACCAAATCTCTGAGTTTCCATATATCAGGAAACAGAAGTCGTCCCGTCACCCAGAAGTCTTGCAATCAACACGTAGGTAAATATCACAGCTCCAGCAACCAGAAATCTGTTCCTTCCAATCCAACTTCTCCCCTCCTCACCTACCGCACGTCCGCCTTCGACCACAGCTCCAACAACGGCCTGACTTCCACTTGGCCGTCTTAACTGAGCCATCCCTGGTCCACAAGCTCCAGCCCCAAGGTTGCTCGATCCTGGCTCCGGAATGACATTGCCAGTCTGCGGATCAATGCGGTTGTCTTTCATCC
The DNA here is from genome assembly GCA_003988895.1 of Hyphodiscus sp. D1413. Taxonomy (NCBI): domain Eukaryota; kingdom Fungi; phylum Ascomycota; class Leotiomycetes; order Helotiales; family Hyphodiscaceae; genus Hyphodiscus; species Hyphodiscus sp. D1413. The sequence continues at coordinate 637,362 of QYAO01000003.1, forward strand.
ATTTCCAATTCTCTTTATCCATTTCCGGCCATTCCTCTCTAAACTTCTTCCCTCCGTCACCAGCTTTGATATTGCCTTTCTGTAAACCTTTCCCGCCTTCTACATAACTCCCTCCTCCGGTCGAGTTCCACCATCTTGTTCGGTTTGCAGCCCATTTTCGCTCTGCTTCTGTCGCACCAACACTTCCGGTCGTCATTTCCTCGCTTGTCATGAATGAGAGCAGTCCGATTAGGATAGTTGACACTTCCCATGCGGGATTGAAAGATTTGGGATGGAAGTCCGATATTGAGAGACAGAGACGGGTGGAAGGTTGGAATCGGCCGGAAGGTGTGTGCATTCGGATCGAGGGAGGAGCGAAAGGATAGTCGGGTGGGAATATGAGTGTGCCCCAGTATTGGCCATTGTGATAGGGTGTTGCTGGTGGTCCGGTTATAATATAGTGCCACCTGCGATCTTGTGAGTTGTCATGTTCATCTGGAAGCCCACGGACGGAATTTACATACTCGAGAATGTTCGACTCCGATGGGTGAGCAACGATGTATGGTGGAGGGGTTTCGGAGATGGTCTTGTATTCACGGGTCAACTGTTTTCGCCATTAGCTATATATCACATCGAAGGATAAGACACATACCCGTTTGTTTGCAGCTCGACTCGCCATTGTGTGGCTCTCGAGGCTGAAATCTCGATTCTGTACTTTTGATTCGGCTGGGACCAAAGATTAAATTATTGACAAGAAATCTATGAGTGAGATTGGAGAGAGGGACAATGAAATAGCTGAAGTGAATGAGCGGTTGATGATTTTTGCAGATGTTGTCGTGTGCCTTCTCGACTAAGACGGAAGATGTGACGATTGAAAGGCTGAGCGTTCTTATGTAAGCAAGACCGTTCTAGAGAAACTCGGCGGAAGCTCTACCATGAAACTAAGAATCTGTTGAGCTTCGAGAATCAGCTTGAGGGATGGCCTCTCCTTCCAATTCTACGGATGATGTGAGTTTATTCCAATGTGCTAAAACTTGACTTCTTTTCCCTATTACTACGCTAATTGGAAAGCTCTTCGAGAGTCTCCGTAAACCAGAGACCGAGAAAGCTGTCGCAAGGTCAAAAGAGATTGAGGAAAGAGAACATGCCTATCAACTGAAGGCGCAACAAAGATTGGGAGAACTGGTCCGAGGCATTCTGCTCCAAAGCTGTCCCTGGCTTATAAGAAACAGATTGGCGACAATTCTACGCTGCCAGTCACGATCAACTCCATCCGACTGATTGGCGGTGCGAACACACGGCGCTCCTTCCTCGATCGGCTGTTCAATCCCCTACTCTCCGCGAACAGAGACGGGCCTTATACCCTCGGTGAAGCTCTACACGAAGTAGGAGATGTGACAAAGACACTGAGCAAATTTGGTACACTTCATTTGCTTTAGCAAAGCAGGATATTCTAATGAGATCTCGTAGAGATATATCACGAACCTATATCGGCCTTCCTCGGCCGTCCTGACCCTACCGATCCCAACAGCACGCCAAATGACATCGATATTTTTTTCAAAGTCCGTGAACGAGGCCGGATATCTCTGAAAACCGGCACAGATCTAGGAAACGTTGAGGGCTCCGCATATGGCAATCTTACATGGAGGAACATTTTCGGCGGAGGAGAATCGCTCAATATCAATGCCTCAGCAGGTACAAGAACAAAAAGTGCATATTTAGCTACATTCGGGACACCGGTCTTGAGCGATCCGGACAAACGATTAGCAGTCGATGTATTGGCGAGCGCGACGAGTAAACCTTGGGCAAGTCACGACGAAGCATTGAAGGGAGCTGGGGTCAAATATACGTTTGGCACGGGTTCATCACAACATCAGATTGGATATACAGGAGTATGGAGACAAATCGGCATGTTGGCAGGGAATGCGAGCCCAACGGTGAGAGAAGACGCTGGAGATAGCGTGAAGAGCTCGATATCTCACACATGGATATCTGACCAAAGAAACCATCCATTCTTACCCAATCGAGGATATCTCATGAAGATTGTCTCGGAGATTGCCGGCTGGGGCCCACTGAGAGGAGACGTCGCGTTCTGGAAATCAGAAATAGAAACCTCCGCCGCTGTTCCTATACCGATTCCCGGCATACGGGGAGACAGCGGTGTGAACTTAACAGGTGGGATCCGAGCGGGAATATTGTATCCATTGCCATTAGGATTCGGCTCCACCAGTCAACCATCTCGGATCAACGATCGCTTCACATTAGGAGGCCCAACAGACATCCGCGGCTTCAAGATGGCTGGTCTTGGACCACATGACGGCGCTGATGCCGTAGGTGGTGATATATACACAGCGGGGTCCTTGAACCTACTCATGCCATTCCCCCGAGTAGGAAAAGATACGCCTTTACGACTCCAATTTTTCGCAAACGCAGGTCGGTTACTGGCGTTGAAGCATAACGAGGAGAGAGGTGGCAAGGGAAGTAAAGCCGCGCAGAAAGATTTTTACGGCTCGATAGCTCAGCTAGGTGATGGTCTGCCAAGTATGGCTGCGGGCTTTGGTGTCGTGTATGCACACCCCGTTGCGAGATTCGAGTTGAACTTCGCGCTGCCGTTGATTGTGAGGCGAGGTGAGGAGGGAAGGAAAGGACTGCAATTCGGAGTTGGAATCAACTTCCTGTGAAAAAATTAGTACATACCTGTCGGAGTTTTGGCCGAGGTGGCTGCATTTTCTGTTGAGCGAATAAGCAGAGTCTATATGTACAGTGTACCTTTTGGAGAGTTGAAAATAGAAGAGAACCATCACAACTTTTACTCCTCTACGCCGAAACGCTCACAGTATAATGGATTAGTGTTTGTTCATCATGGCTCCTATGGATGCCCAAGTGTATGGGAGAAACCGAGGGATAGATTTTGAGCTGTCGAGGGAAGTGTATGTGCATCCTTCACCACTGTTTAGTGACTATAGCTTCATCCGATATACATAGTTTCACAAGTAGCCAACAAGGTAGGTAGGGCAGGGAGATAAGTAATCTTTTCAGCGCACCGCTCTCTATGTTCCACCTGAACCTCTCCGACATTTCATTTCCAAGAGACTTAGCTCCGCATCGAGGGGTATGCCTTCCAACGGCACCTCGGAGTGAGATTAGGATCACGATCACGATCTCATTACGAAGCCTTATATAGATGCTCATTAATGTGTAGACTTCATGATCAGCGCTTAAGACAAAGCACTACCGGTAAGTCTACAGAAAAGCAGTCAATTTATCACTAGGGAAATTGCCAGCGGCTGATGATCAAGCAATGAATATATTTAGCTAACGCGTCCATGTCCAGTCTCCTCACATTCAAAGCCGTGATCAATACCACCACCAATAACCATCCTTCTTTGTCCACTGCAAGACTTTGGGTATCTCGTCGGCCATCGATACCGTTCGCTTCTGAAGAAGCGGCCAAGAAGTGTGTTGCAGGAGGTGTTTAGTGGGTGCTGCGACGTGTTAATGGAAGCTCACCCAGGACGATGCATAAGACGGGAATTATGGAGAGACCACCAGCGAGGGGGTCGAGAAGGTGAGTGCTCTGAGGGAAGGACTTACCAGCAGGAGCAAGATTCGCAGCTGGCGGAACCGTGTCCACAGCTAGCGCAAGTGCAGTCTCCCTTCATGGCGAAAGTAGGTGTAGTTTGTTTGTTTGTTTGAGGTTGAAGTTGATTGTGTGTATGTTCTTGGCCCCGAGTGTTGGTGAAAGGAAAGAAAGAGGACAGTACGAAAGATGGGTGTGCTTATACCCAAATTTGAGATAAGAACATGTCATGGTGCTACACACCATCTCGAATCTTTCTGTCTCTTCGCAGACGAATGAGAAGTCGACATGCACTTGGCAGTTACTGATTCGACGCCTTACATTACACTACTTCGCCATGAGGTCTCACCCCCACCCTGTTGAGACCACGAGATACATCCTCTTCCATCTCTTACGGGACGAATATGGTCGAACATCATGTTTCGGGACCTTCCGTGGTGATCTCGATTATGTGGACCTTGGGCTAGACGTGGAACCCATCTCACTTCTAAGAGGGAGAGGAAACGAAGTATGTGTTGTTAGGGTTGACGTGGGAGGATGGAGTAAGAAATGGAGAGACCTCAGAGCTCTCGAATAGCCCTTTAGGGGTTTCTCGGCTAAGGACGGTGCGGGGTGAGATGATAAGAACGGAAGCAAAGGCAACAAGAGAATATCAGTCATAAGGATAGCCAAAGGGGTCAACAGTAGGTGATAGGATTAGGTACGAGGAATTGATACGAAGGGTCAGCTGTGCATTTTATGGGGAGTAAGAGGTACGTATGAGATTGGGACTATTGAGAGGACACAGACGTGGGTGGCAGTGTTGTTGGTGTTTGAGGTGCGGGCGATCTATAGGCTCGGCGGCGGAGTCTGCACGACACACCACTCTTGGAATTCGGAGGACTCGACGGTGATTTGAAAGGAGCGCGCTTTGCGACATCAATGTTAATCCAATGTGGTAGGATGTGATAAGAGTGGCCGATCAAATGTGAGTGTCAACCGGCAGTGAAATCATATCAGAGCTGATATCTGCGCTTACTGTACGTGCTGGTGGAGAGAAAGATTACGGAAGTCACACAGAAGACGTGTAGATGCTCAAAGAGACAGTTCTTTATTGCAACGCATGTGCATGACTGATTGGACCACCCCGAAGCTCGAAGAAACCTCCACACGGTATCATTCTCAATCCTAGCCACTCGCCATATCCCTATGTCAACCCAATACCCGGAAACCAATGACCATCCATGTCCAGAAAGGGACCGCGAGTTTCGAATCGATTTTGACGACAAAGGAAAGAGTTGGCATGAGGATTTGCCTATTTTCCGCAGCTGGAGCAAGAGCAGCTTGAGCCGCAGTTGCCTTTTGAAGTTGTTAGCCTTGATCATATTGGAGAACAACGTCTTCAAACAAGGTGGGGGTAATTACAGCTAGAACTGCCAGAGCATCCGCATTCTCCCTTCATGTTGACGGGTTGAGGTATTTGGTGCTTGGTTGCTTGGTAGAGGAGTGTTGATATTATTGATTGGACTTTCGAGAGTGTTGCAGAGAGTGATGAAAGAAGATGTCCCGGGTGGGATAAGCTCTGCTTTTATGGCTTCTACATGCCGTCCTTGTGCTGCGCTGATTGTGCGGTCTGCGCTCAAAGTGCTGCTTTTCGCCGCCAGGAGCGGGGTTGCCCGGGCCTGAGAGTCATGCACTAGAGCTAGAAGTGGTATCGGGCTTCAGGGAAGAGGACCCTGTTTGTTTCGGCTAATGAGGGGTTGTTGACCCGATCTGATAGGGGGTGGCGATTTGGTCTACGCACAAGTAGCTCACAGAGCTGTAGTTCAGATCATAGGAGCCGAAGTTCTCGAGTTGGTTTTTCAATATCCTGTTTATTTTCCTTGATCTTCCAGCGTAGGCGTAGATAGGATCATTTCACTTCCTTGTTCTCGTGGCATTAAACATCAAGTGATGAAACAAAGACAACTTTCAAGGTCAAAGCATTGACGACGGACGCAACAAACGAGAGTCAGTTCTCTGCCTCAACCTGTGGAGTGTTTCCTAGCGCGAATTCTTGTAACGGCTGGAGCTTCCTGACGATTCCCCGATGTGGCTTGGGTCAGTGACTGAGTTCCAGTAGAACGAGTTGATGACCTCTGGCTCTTTCTCTCTGCTCCAGATCTGACTCGTCAATGTCAGGCCATCCTATCAGCTGCTTGCATCCATATCATCAACAAACCAGATTTGGAGTGTTTATTGCGCTTTTGAACCCGATGTCTCTCGATGTTGGAAGAACAGATCAGCTTTCGGATACGACTAAGCCTAAAGAGGCATAAAACACATTCACCCAAGATCTGTGTCCAAAACTCCAACTCCAACTCTTTCGATGGCAGCGCCGATATACAGCTGGTTCGAGACAAGATCATCAGCCAAAGCTTAGTACACCCTTCACCTCTGCAATCAAGAGAAACTTAAAGCTTTTTTCTAATCTTCCTGATGCTAGTTTTTTGATATTTGGAGGTTCCGCCTCAGTTCTCCAATCCGTGGTAGAGTGACCAGCTCCATCATCTGTCACCATGTTTCCGACGTAACACCATGAGGAAATTCCCATCATAAGTTTGTTCCCAGTCATGCTATTCCTGCCATGTACAGCATCTCATATGATTCGTTCCTCCCGGGCGAAGCTCAAGTCGTGCAGAGAAGCCAGCCAATAGAAACCTGCTCAAAGTGGTACCTCAAACGCAAATCAAGGCAACTTCCTTGATAGAACCTCCTCATTCTGTTCAATGGAGACAGGAGATATGTATAAGAATGCACTCTTTCTCTCTCTCATCCATGACCCTGAAAAATGGGTTTGACTGTAACCACTTTCAGAGAGGAATGGTTTGAAGCAAGGAGCGTCTTTAGAAAGGGAGGAAAAGTGTGGTCTGTGTAGCTGCTCAAGGAGGCAATGGTACTCTGGTGATCGCCAACCGCGTGATGGAGACTTGCATATTGATTGTCCGCTTTGATGTAAGGTGTCGGCCAGGCCGGTATCGAGTGGTTGAGAACAGCACGGATGTCTACCGAGACGGTGTATCTCCACCGTTATGCATACTCTTGTCCTTAGGTTCTTCGACGTGGATGACATCCCTGAAGAACCGATGCCATGATCTGACTATGCTGCGGCACTGGTTCCGATTCGAGATGTGGCGAACTTTCAAATGGTATTGATGGTTGGTTTCTAATAGTAACGTGACATCGAAAATCCAACTTCCAGAGCTGGAACGCTTTCTCTCTTCGCCTTTCTGTACTCTCCTTCTATTAATCTGGCTCCACCTAGGAATTAAGGCAATGCTATATTTGTCTTATCTCATATAGCCATGCTCAGTTTAAAACTGCGGTTTATCACGTGCTTCAATTCAAATACCAGCTTCAAAGGCTCTCCCAATATAGCGAGTGACACTTGAGCCATGCAGTAAAATAGTTGAACATAGTTTAAGCGAACTTAAAAGATTGGTCCAAGCCCTCTTTATCTCTTTGGGTTCCCCAGCTTTGCTAAGCCTATGTCCGATCTCTGGCCCCAGAGTTCTGTTTCTTTCAAATGTTGGTCGAGACTTCGAGGCTAATATTTACATGCTATCATGAGGGAAGAACATCACTTGAAGCGGCCGGTGTACCATCACAAGTGCTTGCTAGTTCACTCAATTCAACGCTTCCCGCCAATATCCGACCTCTCCCGAAATTGATAGCAGTTCCGTTAAGTTGCTCAGGGTTCCAGCTATGAGAAGGCAATACTTTCACTGGATCACTGATAGAAGCCAAATATTGATCTTGCATCCGCAGTTTCAAGTTCCGTGCTTGCACTAGATAACTCCTCTAGACCAAGGTGGTAGTCGAGCAGGCCGAGACTCAACTCACTTTCATCCAATCTTGCTATGTTTAGGAGACCGAAGAAGTTAAAGTCATGGCTAGTATCATAGTAGTCTCAATAAACAGTTAGAATTTACTTAATCCCAACCACGATATGGGCTGGACTTCTTTGCGCCAACCGGCTCAGGATCTGATACATAACTGCTCCTCCTCCCGTTTGGAGCTTTCAATTTCTTAGAGTCATCATTTCGAATGAGCTAAACAGGGAAGGTAATGACGATTCGTTTTCTCAGACATAGAGCAATCGCAGAAACTTTCTTAGCGATTGAAATGTTGAAACTTGCCTCAAGGGTCAACTGTTCGCAAAATCTGCAGTCTAGGGCGGGATGCTCCAGAAAGCTTCAAAATATCAACACAAAGACGGAAGGTTCGCAGTGCAGTTGCTCGTGCGAGAGTCACAAGAGCCTAGATATTGAGTGTCAAGCAGTCCTCTGATGCGGGGCCCAAGATGAAGGACTCGGCCAAGTCAAAATTATCGCTTGCGAATTTAAGCAACGGGCATAGCCAACGTCGGGCAATTTCAAGGACGCATGTGAGATATAAACCCAGTAGAGATTCTAGTGGTGAATCGAGAGCAGGAGACAAAGACGTTTGGATAAGCTACTTAATTAAAATAGTCTAGGTGCTTTTGTGTCAAAGATGGAAGTTCGCCCACGGACGGTACGTAGTGCCTTACAGTACCAGTTTTAGGGTGGTGGGGGTTTACCGATTTGGCGCTACATATGTACTAGGCCCCTGGCCATAATTATAATTCATGACGAAAGCCGTCTATAAGGATAGCTTAAATCCTCTCATAACCCCATCACAAACCTCAATCAACAGTCGATATGACAAATGATGAGAAAGCATCAATATCCGTACGGAAGTACATCAAATGGGGTGTGCGTGACCTCGATTCCCTCCCCTCCAAGCACCGGCTCACTCGACACAGGATGAGCCACGGTCGGAACCAACATCGTGGGTTCATCCCTCCCTCCAGATTGGCTGGACCTTTTAAATGACTTGATAGAACGTTGGTGATGACCTCACCGTTAAGAAATTATGTCGATACGCGCATTCCAGTGCCTGGCGACGCGATAGTGCCGTTATCATCCATGACGCAAATCGACTGGGCTTTTGCTGGTACTTCTTCCACCATACCGGAGACGGATGGCAAGCCGGAGCATACGATCTGGGCCCATTGGGTAGACTCTACGACTCCTGATGCAGAATCGGTGAAGGATGAAGGAGATATGATCACGATTGAGAGCGGAGAAGTGGTTGAGCGAGGCCAAATGGTGAATCCGAACACAGGCAAGATAGAAAAATACGAGGAGAGCTGGACAGACGTAAAGCCTTTAGGAGAGAAGTTGGGATGGGTTGTTCAAGCTCAGGGCCAAGGAGCGAGGGGGATGTTGGTCAGGATTGGGGGGTTTGCGCAAGGCATACTGAGGAGAGGAAGCGAGGTTGGAATCAAGAGGTGGAGGTATGTGGGAGGAGAGCAAGGGTGGGAACCAATTGTGGCAATTGGGGGTTGTGATGTTCCTGAGGAAATATTTGGCGCGAGGTGTAGTGTGATGGAAGAGGGCGAGATATTTTTGGGTAGTGATGGGCTCGAGTGGGTCTGCATTGAGAAGTTCAAGGGACATTGGTGACTACTTTCTGCCCAATTGTTCTATGAGAGAGTTTCTCCAGAACCCATCAAGGGCTGCCGTTGTGTTGTGAAGATGTGAGGCTTCAAGCATTCCTCTACAGTCCGATGAGGTCCAGATGCGCTTTCCAAAATGCAGCGAAGGAAGAGGGATTTGATAGGCGGGGCTTAGTCTAAGAGAGATGGACAAGGAATTCTTCCATGGTTGTTCTCTACCATCAATCCTAACTTCACGAGGTGGAAAGCTGTGTTTATGGGGAAATGACTTTCATTCCTTCCTGCAGTCGCGTCAAATTGAGTACACCAGTTGAGAAATCAAAGTTGAGGGGGCCAAAAAGGGCTGTTTTGATGATCAAATCATTATCTTTTTGCGGAATGGAAGCTCATTTTACTACCCCGGGACCATACATTTCTTACTCTTACGAAGAATGTTTGTACCACGCTTGATCTTCCATCACTCACCTGCGCACTTATAGTTTCATGCCGCTCCTCAGCTTTTGTTTCTTTCCTTGTTTCCAATCAACAAATTGTTACCACTTAACGATTCGAAAATGCCTTGGTTATCCCGTCGCAATACCTCTGAGGAGGTGACGATGAAGGCGATGAATCCCTCGCCGATTTCTAGTCCTCTACCATCCAATTCTTCGGTCACGTTTATCCCCGCTATGATGGATGGATCCTGTGGTACCTCGCCGACAATGCAGAGAATGTCGTCGATCCAAATGCTGATGATGGACATGAGGGTCATGGCCCAGAACATAATATGTTTTCCTGAGATGTTGGGGTCTTTAATGACATCGGAAACAATTCTCAGCTTGTGCGGTTCTTGGACGAATATGAGGGATGTATGCCTGCAGGTGACGCTATGCGTGGTGGAGATCTGTATATTGGTGATGGTAGTACCATGCTTCCTGGCAGTGCCTGGGATGGCCTTCGTGTCTCTCTGCTGCGTGTGTGTAGGCGTCATCATGATCTTGTGCTGGCCCATGAATGGAGAGCAAGTTACGAGGTGCATTGCAGAAGGCAGAGCAACGGAGAACCAGGATAAGTTCTTGGATGAGAGATGGGTCTACGTAAACGGAGCAATGACAAGGTATGGAAATCTGCAAAACACACCAGCAATACTAACCGACGACAGCCATGGACAGATGCGCTCGCAAATGATGCAAATGTCTGAGATCTTTCAGCGCCCGATGACAGGTATCCATAATCGGACTATGGGCATAGTACTGGACCTTTTGTGCATGTCGCTTTCCAACACCATGCCAACGATAAATCGATCTACATCAACAGCCGTATACTCTCATCTCCGAGAATGCCTCCTCAACTCGTCGGTTCGGAAGGTCATGGTAATTTCTCATGGGACCGGCTGCCAAATTGTGTCTTCGGCAATCGATCGCCTGCATGCCGATTTGCCAATTGACGTGATGCAAAAGATGGAAATCTACACGTTCGGTAGCGCCGCCAGCCATCTTTCAAATCCTTGCTTGACACTCAACAGCACAATGAACCCAAACCCTGCATTCACTCGCGCGGATGGGTCGCTCGTCTCACCAGTCAAGGCAGCCCTTGCCATCAAAGGCAACAGAATGGAAGACACTGAGCGTGTCATTCCTGTGAGTTCATCTTTCCAAATCTGTTCAGCTAGCTACTAACAATCCAAAAGCACATTGAACATTACGCAATGTCAACTGATTTCTTCGCACGCTGTGGAATAATGTATCACACCCGTTCAATGCTCGGGAACACTATGTGCGGCCGCGAATTCATCGTCAACTCTACGCCTCATTCAATGGTGTCTTCTAGGAAGGGCTCCGGCTTCATGATGTCACAGTATCTAGACATGCTCTTCCCAGACAATAACCCCAAAACGGGTATCTTGAACCAAAAGGTTGCAGTTGACATGCAAACGGCTGAGAAGCGCGAATTTACAGCCCAAGGCGTCTCAATGCAGCTTAAGGCTATGGGACTTGGACGCCATACTGTTAATGGAACCACTGTCTGTACTCCATTGACTGATATGGGGACGCCCATGAGCAAGGCTGAGAAGCGCGCATGGAAAGGGGCTCAGATGATGATCGGCAGTGAAAGCATTGAGGCGGCACGAAAGTCTGCCAAAGATTGCCAAGGCAAGACTGTCAAACAACTGAGTCGTCTCTGGATGTATGCCGGTGGTTCAAAACCTGTTGGAGAGGGCGTCTCATTGGAAAACGGAGTAGGGTTGGGTTTAAATGGGATGATGGCGTAAGAATCGAAGGTTGGGGTAGGTTTTTTCTGTTCTGGTCGACTTAAACCTTGTAAATGTAATGATTGCTAACTATACGTGTTCCCAGATGATGTTCGGTTGGACGCTGAAGAATTTCTCGTTGGTAAGAGTGTGGAAGCGATAATGATCGGACCATCAGGAGGGCCAGATTCTGGATCAAGGGAGATCGAAGATTTGGATATGCTGATCGCTTGTTGGCTTTAAAGCTTCCATCCAGCCGTTTATTATTAATTTTAAATAATGAGCCGAGATATTATTCATCGTTGAGCTTTGGTCCTTGGAATATCCCTAGTACTTTGACGCAGGCGATTTCAGGAGCGTTTGCTTCTCAAGTCATGATTCGAATCTCAGAGGACTGACTCTCTACTCACTACGCCATCTCCTAACTCTATGAGCCTTGTAGAATGTTTTAATCCCGTCGAAGTCGACTCAGCTTAGTCCAGTCCTGCAGTCTAAGTGCCCATAATCTACCTTCAAGGGCAGAGGTGTCAGACCATTTGTCAAGACCAAAGTAACATCTACAATCTCAGTTAGTAAATAGATAAATACATAAGTAACAATAATACAAACATGAAAGATAATTGTGCGAGTATAGTAGAGATAATGCTACCGCTAAAGGCAATAGAACCTAGGGCGACGAAAGCCACCACGGCCACTTTAGGGGTAGTTTTTTTTCCCAACCATATTTATACCTTTTATATGAATTTTAAAAGTTGGAGGAGATTGTAGTATGCCTGCTGAATGGAAAATCTATGACCGACTCGTGGAAGGACACTATATTTATAGAGGACCAGTGATATACAGAAAAGGTACATGCGGGGATAAGTACTGTTGAGTGTGGGGTACACTGGTAGACTGGAAAGTAGCATGGGCTAGTTCATTTAGAGTAATTGCTTTGCGGCCGAACGTTTTTACTTGAAGGAGCTGGGAGGAGTAATTTTGATAGAGCTGTATTAGCGCTGACTACCCCCCTGGTATGTGCAGGATACCTTATTCGGGCTGTTTGGCCAACTTTACTCTTTATCTACGAGACCTGTTTTGATCTTGGGACATTTTAGACTTCTGTTCAAGAACCATCCTACTCCGTGGGTACCAAGTAGTTTCTTTTCGGCTTGCAAGACGCTGTAGCACATACGGAGAAGCCCACTCCAGGAATTGTTTATTGCTGTTACGTCCCTCAACGTCTTGAGAAGTTAGTCTCCTGCAACAGCTCTCTTCTCCCTACTCTATGACTTCTACCAAAAGCCAGGCATCGAGCCGTACCCCTGGTTTCTATATCCTCTTCTTTTCGCTCGCCGCCATCACAGCGGTTCTCTATCAGCCGTTGTGGCGTCTATATTCTTTCCGCCAAGTCGATCGCACCGCGTCACTGTCCTATTATGCAAATCACAGTGGCTTGAACAATGATCATTGCACTGTGCACTACGAGGCCAATGCCTGTGAGGACGTAAAGATTCACTACCCGTCAAGCACCGCCTTCCTTGCCTGTGGAGATCCGGAGCAGCGCGGACATTGGTACCCAGCATCAGGTGCGTTCAATGCCTCGGCAAGGCGTGAGGATTCCTTTCGTGAAGACTTGTTCAAGTACGATATCCGCTCTCATGAAACAACGAAGCTCAGGATAGAAGGGCTGCAGGGAGATTTTGTCAACCACGGGATGGATATATATAGCTTCCCTGATGACCCTACGAAGGTACATGAGCCTTGTTATATGTCCAGGTCCATCGATTTTCCTATGTCACCTCATACTGAGAATCATATGGTACTGATAGATCATCTAGATTCATATATTTGCCGTCAACCACCGCCGGAGCGGTGACTCAATAGTCATCTTCTCTCACATCCTTGGCACAGACACTGTACAGGTGTTCAAAGAGGTAACACATAAGGGGATCAGGACGGCGAACGGGGTCGCTGCCTTTGGCCCACTGTAAGAACCAACTTCCAAACTACGCACTGAATCCCATATTTATTGAACACATAAATCCTGACATCTATATAGTGATTTTTTCATTACCAATGATCATTTTTTTAAGAGTGGGATCCTGCGTACGATCGAAGACAAGTTTGCGCCTTGGCCATGGGCTACTGATGTACAGTATTGCGACGCCAGTGGTAAAGTAATTGTTTTCAAAGCAGTGTCTGTCCAAGTGCTAGGTCTAATGCTGACAATATGCCAATCCTAGGATGATGTATGTTATCTGGTCTCGGGCAGATACCCTGGCTTCAACGGTATTGCTCTGTCTGATGACAAACAACGCCTATATGTAGGGGATTGCAGAGTAGGAGTGTTGACCATATTCAATGTCACCAGTGATAAGTCGTTGTCCCCTATAAAATCCGTTGTACGTCCTCCCCTTAAAATCCACCATATGTGTTATCCGCCATCTGAGACATGTATATTTCTGACTGCTATAGAATCTTGGTGCGGCGGCAGACAATATCAAGCTTCTACCAACCACGGGAGATCCCATCGTTGCAGGTATGTACATTCAATATCTGTTTTAGTCTCCAGACATCTGTGTTGTATTTTTCTACACCAATCTGCAACGATGATTTTCATCTCCATGCAGGGCTAATACATGACGCAGTATTTGCAACTCTAGAAGACCTACCACATTATATGGCGAACATACCAGCCCTCGGTCGAGATCTTTTAGTCCCAGCAGCGGCCCTGTTGCTAAAACAAACGAAAGACTATGAGCCAGAAGTGATATATTGGGACAATGGGGCCGTAATAAGCTTCATGACAGTGGGCACAATCGATCCATACAACAATGTCTTTATCGGTGGAAGCGTACTGCAGTACGGAGGGTTCGCTGTATGTGAACTTCCCGAAAAGGCATTTGCTTGATGGTCAGATATCAAGAGAACATGTACTGCGAGGTAGCCGATATCGAATGGCTGGCGTCCCATTCCACAGTTGCTCAACGGCAGAAGGATGAGACCTAGACATACTACTTCATCCGGCGGTGAAGACTCCCGAGGCTAGTTTGTATGCATTCTATAAACATGAGGCGTGCCTTTAGCTTGATTCTGCTTGAAAACGTGTTACATCAGCCTAGGCCCCATGCATTTCAAATCCCACGTCCCACAGCTCATTGTCGAGCTAAGACGTAGATGCCATTGACAATATGGAATAGAACCTCCTAGCATCAGGCTATCCAGATCAGATCTTTCAGCTATCGTTTTACTTATGGGAATTGTAATTGTGACTGGAAGAGGATCATCGCTCGTAATTTTATCAACTGCTTGTATAGAATGAGAGTCCCGAAGTCTAGTAAGCAGCTTCCACTCCGTTCGTCTTGTATAATCTGAATCAGCTAGTCTTCCGCACTAGGAGTGACACGCCGATTTCTTAACAGATGTCTTGTATATTCAGTTGGTCTACTTTGCGACCAGCTCAGCTGCTGCCATCAGTAAGCCGTCATCTGCAGTCACTTAGGCAAACTACCTGCCTATATCTTTTAGATTGACGAAGCCTTGCAGGAGGAAGAATTCGAAGCTCATTATGTATTGAATGGGCTTCCAGTAGCTACTATGACCCGATTATAAAGAATCGCTGATGACAAAGCGAAGGCCATATCTCAACCCTTTGGTATCTCCCAAAACGTATCTCGTCCACTCCATGACCCCATAATCCATACCCATCCCCAAATGTAAAGCAATTATGCGTA
The DNA here is from genome assembly GCA_003988895.1 of Hyphodiscus sp. D1413. Classification (NCBI taxonomy): domain Eukaryota; kingdom Fungi; phylum Ascomycota; class Leotiomycetes; order Helotiales; family Hyphodiscaceae; genus Hyphodiscus; species Hyphodiscus sp. D1413. Next base: position 652,367 of record QYAO01000003.1, read on the forward strand.
GGTCTTCTTCTCCGGCTCAAGAGGAGAAACTTTTGTAGAATCAATGATCTCAGTACCTTCGGCGGCAGTAGCAGCTGGAAAGGAGGCGTGAGCCGTCAGCTACCGATCTAGTAGTGGGGCATCGAAATCGAAATCGAAATTGATACGGAAGACTGAAATAACTTGAATGAAGGAAATCCGATTTTGGATGAAAAGGTATTGTTGAATTCGACATCGAGAAAGAAGAGAAGACTGAAAGAGGATAAAACGATGACATCCGTTGGGCGGTGAAGCCCGAGGACTGAGTCGTCAAAGACCGACTACTTGGTGGAAGCAGCCTTTGGGCATGAGTCACAAGCACAATGGCCAGGAGCACAACCACATTCGGAGGTATTACCGCCACATTTGCAGGTGGTATTGTCGTTACCAACTTTCTTAACATCCGACTTAGGGCAGTTGGAGCAGGCGCACTCTCCTGGTGCACACGGACATTTCTCTGAATCTGAACCACACTTACAAGTTGTCTTGTCAGTTCCGGGAACCTTCTGAGCACCACCTTCCTGCTTCTTCAAGTCGGCGAGACGACGGGCCTCGTTGTGGATATCTTGAACTTGGCGGGATGATTGGGAATAGAAGTTGACGAGCTTTTGTCCAGTTGGGGTACCTGCAGCCTTCTCATAGTATGAGGTCAAACCTGACAAGAGAGTGTTTGCTCGTTGGGTGACACCATATGATTGATCGACGGACTTGGCCTTGTCGGTGGCGTGGTATTTTGAATCGAGGTTGGTAAGAGTAGAGAGGAAGCGAGCGGAAACGCCTAAAATGAAAATTAGCATTCTTCAAATGCCATGAGTGCAGGTCAAAAATACCATGCTTCTGGTCCAAATCGATAGCACGTTGGGTAGCTTGATCGCCGATAACGTAACCATGAGCGAGATACTCTGCAATGATGCGCGATCGCGGCTTCTCCTCTTGAGTGATTTCATCACTATCACGCTCAGCTTGTGTGGTGAAGTGACTTCCATCATCCTCTTTGGAGCCGGTAGCGTTGGAGACTTGGACATGTGTAGAGCCAAGCTGGGTATTATCTAGCAGCAGAGCAGTCTTCGCGGCGGTCTCCTTCTCGAAGGTTACAGTGGCATCTTGGGTCTCGCCGGTGGGTTTGATCTCAATGCTGGCGATCTTACCGCTGTTGTGGAGTTAGAACAGTTCAGAAAACAGAGTAACGAATTGTATTCTCTCAATTGCTAGACTGTGAACTTACCAAAAAGAGAAGAAGTCCTTGACCTCCTTCTCGCCCGTGGACGAGGAAATGTTCTTGACGTAAACCGTATTGGCAGACATGCTGATGATTGTTCTGTTGTTTGGTTCTTTCGTTATTCGTGGACGGAGTAGTTTTTCAAAATGTAATTTGCGAATGAATTGGGATTCAAAGTGGGAAGTGGAGCGACTTTGTAGTCTTGTGTTGGTGGAAGGTTACTGTTGACGTTCAAGGCGGGGGCATATGGGCACGTGCAAATGACGCACGCAGTAAGTACATACGTCCTCCAGTGTGGCGTGTGGCTGGGAAAACCAAACCGCTTTGGTATCAGTCTCGACGACGCTTCTGCTGTCTTCCTTTCCTCCAATCAATTCCATGGAGCATCATCTCAACATCCTTTGCCATGTGAAATCTCGGAAGTGGCAAAACAGACTTTAGGCACCGCAGTGACTGTGGCCACATAATCGGAAGCAATCAAGATCTCCTCGGTGGACACACTACTCGGCTTTCCCATCTATCCATCTATGTCTAACATTTAGGGCAGTATATGAGCCTAGGCCTCGCTCTTTTCTTATTGTTTATGCGAAAGAATGAAGAGAGCAACGCCCAAGTCCTTATTTTGCATAATAATATTGTATGCAGGTCCAACGACTCGAATCTGGCTGAATCGGATGTTGTGATCCTGCAGGCAACGAATACAATAGCCTTCTGTAATGCCGTTATTCATTGATATTTTACACCATGAAGGAGGAAATGATTTGTCCTTGGCTACATCCGTAAAAAATGGATGCGCTCGATGCAAGTTCCTCATATTCGTCAGGCCTCCTGCCTAATGCTCTACAAATTCCTGCCTTGCCCAAGCTTCCACCATGTAAGTTCTCTATTCATACATGTTGTTATGAGCCGCCTAATTCTTAATCTCTCCAGCAACGTTACTAACGGTCTTCTTTGTTGTCTCCGCGACGTGATCATCGAGCGGTCCCTTTGGGTTGGAGGAAAGGCCCTAAACATAAGTCAGCACTTCTGTCATGAAGAGGTAATGATATCAAGTCTTCGTTAGAGGAGGCAGAAAGAAGTTAAGTGCGGACATCAATTTGAGACTTGCTCTCCTCTTGGTTGTTGGTATCAGGGTTGACGCCCTTTGCGTCGGAGGGAGGGTCTCGTTGTTGAGCACCGGATTGCTCCTCAGGAGGTGGGGATTGACGACCTTCGTTTTCAGACATTTTGTTGGTGTTGTTTACAGGATTCTAGGTTCTTGGTTAGAAGGAACCTAAGGGAAGGAGTGAGATGGTGGGGCAATTGAGATGAGCTTCGTGGGAGCTGGATGCTAAGGACTGAGAATAAATGGTAAACTTACTTTTGGAGATTTGTATGAATCGAAGTTCCTTGATTGAAAAAGAAAATGTTCAAGTAAAATGCTCAACAGATGGAAGCTCTTTTTATCCCTCCATCAACATTAATTTTCGACGTCATATTCCGGCGCCCCTCCCCCCCACACCAGGTGAGCCAGGCAAGGCTACAAGGCTGCGAATTAGCTAGAATTATTCGGCCAATCACATTGCATCATGAGAGATTAGGTTGCTTCCTTTTGAGTCTGTCATTCATGCAACAACTTAACGCGATCTGAAGTCGGGAAGCCACCACTGAGAAGATCAGGAGATCAGGCTCACAAGACGATAATCACAAATCCTTCGCAGCGGATTTACGAGTCTTGAGCAGATTCTCTTTACCCTCATTCTACGCACAAGAAAGAATGGCGCCAGATCTCAACAGCGTCCCGTCCTCCCCTCGTCCCTTGGCTTCATCTCCGCGTCTCACATCGAGACCAACTTCGAGACGGACATCCCAGATGGCTCCTCCTGCTCTACCTCCTTCCTCCCCCTCATTCAACATCCTTCCTTCGAACCAGGCCACTATCAATCAGACGTCCTCTCCTCCCCTGGCCTCACCGAACATGCCAACCACAATGGCTATGGGTGCAGCTGGTCCTATCGCTGGAGACAACACAGGAGTAGGAAGTGGACCAGGTCCATTGAGGCACCCGCGCCCTTTGACAGCAGCGGATCTTCATTTGCAATTAGAGAAAGAGCAAGAGGCGGTCGTAGGTGGTCTGGTGTTCACGATCGAATTAATGCTAAACTCAACCAGGTCAACCGCCTAACCCGTGAGCTCTCCATGCTCCGTGCAGCTCAGAACGCCTCTGTTGTATCAAACACATCTTCCACCTCTGCTGGGCTTCCCGACCAAGCAGATCACAATGCAAACCACCTTCTTTCCGGCCCTTCACATCCCACACCTTCCCAACGTCGACACCATCGCTCCTCCTCCAGTACTTCAATTCGTAGTCTCACAGCTAGTACGACTATCGGTGCAATCGCAGGAGACCGCACACGTGGCAATCCGCCTCGAAACGACTCTATCCCACAATCTCAAGCGTTGAGCAGACAAAATTCTATGACAGGCACAAGAGAAAGTGGAGCCAGTAGCCCTGCCCTGAACTCTGCGCAAAGTAGCTATCAACAACCCGATCATTTCCCATATTTCTACCAGCAGAGACCGAGTATGGGCATGCATCGTGAACCTAGCACTGGCAATATCCCAACGTTGGGAGCAGGCCCTGGGATCGAAGGAGGCATTACGAGTGTGCAGACTACGGGACGATATGAAGAGACTGCATATCATAGGCACGAACTCGAAGTTGTGAAGAGAGAAAATGATGCTCTTAAGAGACGCATCAGGGATTTGGAGAGGACTCTGCGGGCTAGGAGACAGAGTGATGCGAGTCGCACGCGGAGCGAGAGTGTCAGCACTACGGCAAGTGTCGGAGTCCGAGATAGCTTGGTAGGAGTTGGACGAGGTAGAGAGAGGGAGAAGGAAGAAGACGATGGCGTCAGAGTTGGTGAGAGTGCGAGAAGCGCTGGCGTTTTGAGATGATGCAAAAGTTGTGCGGCTGGTCCAGTAAAGTATGTGTTATGAAGTCTACGATTACTTTCCTTTTTCAATTGGACGGAAGGAAAACAAGGCGTTTTGATTGAACAGTACGATTTGGTGTTCATTGCTGTGGAATGGATAGCTATTTCACACTGGACCCATGGGTTACATTCCCGCTCGGTTCTGAACTTGGCTCCTACTAGTTATACAACGGCCTTAGGGCCTTGCTCAAGCTACTCATGATTCATCGATTAGTACATTGCCTGTTTCGCAAGTCGGTTCTGGAAAGTTCTCCGATATTGTTGAGGTGTTTGAGAAGCCTCTAGCCTTAGAACCATTCGTTAGCAATTTACAGACCGCAATGCACTGCTCCGCTTTACATAAATTGCTCCCGTCGTCAGCCTTGGATCGGCCTCGAGATAGCAACTCACGGCGAGCAAAACACCACATGACTCTGCTTTGCCGAATATAACTCGGCAGTCATTTATTATGTCCGCAGATGGAATTACACCCGCGGGTAGTTACCCTACCCTGCGTAATGTAGTGAGGGAGGGGTAAAATGCGGGGCATCGGTATACGGACTTTTTCAAAAATAGAAATCAAGTCTTTTAAATAAAATATCCACTCAAGATTAGAAAATATTCAGAGGAACAAGATGTCAGAGTTTCCACCAGACAGGTAAGTACATTCACTCCATACCGAGACATATTGACTGACGGCCTAAAAGTGTTGCCTTCATTACGGGTGAAGTCCCTATCCTACTCATGATGCCCGAGTCGGTGCTGATTCCCTACAGGAGCGGGCTCAGGAATTGGCCTTGCAGTAGCCCAACGTCTTGTTACCGACGGCATCAAGCAGATTTCCCTCATCGACTTGATTGAAGACCGGTTGTCAGATGCGGAGTCCAGCCTTTCAGCCATTGATGGGTCTGCTCGAGTTTTGAAAATCGGCTGTGATTGTAGTTCTGAAGAGGCAATCGAGAACGCCGTGGCAGAGACCGTGAAGACTTTTGGAAGGATCGATTTCTGCTTCAACGCTGCTGGCGTAGCCTCGCACATTGGTGCTATTACGGATATGGAAGCAAAGACATTGGATATAGTCCTAGGTCTGAATTTGAGAGGTGTGTGGCTTTGTGAAAGAGCAGAGATTAGGCAGATGATGAAGCAGGAGTTGAGAGACGTTGCGTGAGTACAAATGCTGAAGAAATCTAGTGGCCTTGGACTGATGGGGGTAAATAGCACCGGCTTGAAGCTCCAGACCAGAGGAAGTATAGTGAACGCTGGGAGCATAGCAAGTCATGTGTCAATCCCTACTCTCGCGCCGTATGTCATGTCAAAGCATGGTCTGTTTCCTTCCCTCGCAAAAAAGCAAAAGGACACCTAGTAACGGACGTTTAGCTGTTCTCGGCCTCACTAGAGCAGACGCTTTTGATTACGGTAAGCATGGGATCAGAGTCAACTGCGTTTGCCCTGGGTGGATCAAAACGAAGATGACAGAATTGCTTCTCGACACTCCTGTGGCAAGTTTCCTTCTCTCGGCTGAAACATTAGCACTGATGAAATTAGGGCAATTCATTGATTGCGAGAGGTTCAATGAACCGCTGGGGATTACCGGAAGAGGTAGCATACACTGTCAGTTTCCTATTAAGTGACAGGGCTAGTTTCATGAACGGATCTGATGTGGCTGTCGATGGAGGATACCGGGCTGCCTGATCTTTGCTGTGGACTGAATGCGCAGCCGAAGCTAGAGCCTGAATCTTCTATTTACAGACAGCGCAAGAATCATGTCCTTGGAATCTCTTGTGATACACATCCCATCTAGCCTTCTGATGATTTGTCCTAGTTATAGATGATCGGATCGGATAGGATCATGTTCTTCTCATCTTGATATCGTACACGTACAGATTCTCCATGCAAATGCCCACCGAACCCATATTACAGTTTCGCTCCAAACGCCTAGCTATGCCGAATACAGAGGGAAGATTTTGAGACTGTACTCAAGTCGCAGGGTAAACCCAACCGGATCATCCGTGCTGGCCATCCAGCTCATCCAAACCTAGGTGTGACCATCGCACCAAGCACCATTATACCACCACCTTCAACAGCGCTACAGCGCTACCGGTCCTTAAAAACCTTCGGTTTCCATCCTTCTTTGAGTTCCGCCTCCCTCTCTGAAGTCTCTGCCGCTTTCCTAACCTCTCCTTCAATCCGCTCCCTCGCCCTTAAAATCTTGCTCTGCAGATAGAAGCTCCCCCCTTTCTTCGGATCATTGACGTCGAATAGTTTTTTGAAGCGTTCCAGAACATCTTCCATATTGGCTTGACCATTTTGAGGTGGTTTGACGTTCAAGATCTTGCAGGCTTCTTCGAGGGTCAGGCCATGGGAGGCAAAGGTGTTGGTAGATCCAGATTTTGCCTGGGCTTTCGCGTATTGAGATGATGCAGATGCTTGTTTGTAGGCTTCCGTGAAGGCTCGGGCGACGACTCGAGTACCAGTGACGAATACTTGCGTTATTATTCGATGCGCCTGGGGGATGTTAGTTTGCGTAGCCATTGGGATGAATGTAGATGAGGTGCTACTGCTGCTGCTGCTGCTGCTGCTGCTGTAGATGAAAAATTAGAAGAAAAGGGTCATACCATATTGTGATAAAATGTCGAATGAAATCACTGCGTACAGAAACGAATTGGCATCGATGCGAAACAGAAGATGACGGGTGTCGAATACCGTCAAGAACTTTCTGTCCCGGGAGGAGCGCCGGGCCGAAATTTATTAAAACCTCACATCCGAGGCTGCAGTATCAACACCAAGAAGCCACTTCAACAAAGCTAAGGAACCAAGACACCACGGCCTCACCTTGTCAACCTTTCACTACTGCATTGTAAATCTCTTTCTTACACTCATTAGAAGTTGTCACAGCTCCCAAGATGGCACAATTCTTTCAACAACCTCAAAATCAACCATACGGTCAATCCGCGCAAAACCTCCAATTCTATCCTTCGTCATACACACCCAATCCCGTATCTGGCCACGCAACACCCTCACAAGCTTCATACAGCTATGGTGCGCCTGCTGGAAGTCCTGGTTATGGAGGCGGAGGAGGATTCAACTCGGGCTTTGGAGCAGCAGCAGGTGTGAGTGGACGGATGGGAGAGCAAGGAGGATTAAGAACTGGTTGGTTAGCTGCGTTTGGGACAGAAGGCTATGATGGAGAGCCTCCATTACTGGAGGAATTAGGTGTGAATTTCAACCATGTTTGGGGCAAGGTATTTCCATTCCCCGTTCTTCTACCTATTTCAATACTAACGTATGAACGAAGACATTAGCAGTCCTCAACCCCCTCGCACGAATAGACCAACACATAATGGACGACTCCGACTTAGCAGGCCCCGTTCTCTTCTTCTTCCTCTTCGGCACCTTCCTTCTCTTCTCCGGAAAAGTGCATTTCGGGTACATCTACGGGCTCGCCCTCCTAGGCGTAACCTCCCTACATCTGATCCTCTCCCTCATGTCTCCCTCCGCCGCCGAGTCCTCATCCTCCGCTATCCACGACCACACATCCCCTCCCCACACACAAGGGTCTTCGTCACATTTCTCCTCTACTCTAACATTCCCTAGAAGCGCATCAGTGCTAGGATATTGTTTACTACCATTGGTGTTGACGAGCTTGGTTGGGATTGTGGTACCGATGGATGGTATGCTAGGTTATATCCTGACGAGTCTGGCAATCGTATGGTGCACGTATAGTTCTAGTGGGATGTTTTGTGCGGTGGGGAGAATGACGGCTATGCGTGGACTGGTAGCGTATCCGCTTGCATTGTTTTATGGCTGTTTTGGGATCATGGAAGTTTTTGCTAGTAGGGGAGTAAATGGTTTGGGTGGGAAGTAAGGTTGGGAAAGTGATGAGCGTGAGGGAAGGGGTCAAGCATTTATGGCGTAGACTCTCCATATGGATGGCATATGGGCTGGCGGGTTGGGAATATGCATAGGACAACAACGTCTCTGAAAATGTATCTTTGCATCGCACAGTCAGGACCCCCGTGAACTTAAAAAATATGGGTTTGGAAGGTGTTGGTTTTTGCTATTATATCATACCCCAGTTTCCATTCATTCCAGTCCCATCCTCGCATCATCGCCTATACCCCAATCAGCTTCTCGCAGCCTTGGAGGAGGCCGATCATCATCACTTGTCGTCTTCAGACTCAAACTACTCCGCCTGCTGCCCACTGTTCCCCTTCTTCTGATACTTCCTGGCCTGAACCCTGAGCCTTTACTGCCAGTGCTCTTTACGCTTTCTGCGTATTCAGGTGGTGCTTCTGAAGAGCTCGTGTTGAATGTACGTGTTGTTTCGGGGGTGGTGTTGCGGGTGGGCGTTGGTGAGGGTGTGATCTCGGTGGATGAGGAAATCTCGACAAGTTCAGCATCTCGATACCATTTTCTTCGTCGAGTGTAGCGGCCCCAAGAATCTTGGCCTCGACGGCCGTTTTGCCACTGTCGTTTTATTAGTCTGATATAATGTATCAGCATTTATAGCAGTACCTTATTATCATAGTAGATCCAGCCTTGGCCACCGTCAATGATATCAGACTTGGCTTTCGAACCTCCTTCATCATACTCTCCAGCTCCCTCCACCAACCACTGGCTACCTTCAACCCATCGCCATCTCGCTCCCCCGCCCTCCACATCTGGTAATTCGAATTCTTCCTTGCTAGGTACTGGATTCAAATGCTCATCTGTCCATGCCGCTCTTTCGTACGCAAATAAAGAAGTGGTCCAGCCTAATCCAACCCATCTCCGTTGATTTTCATACAATATGAAGGTGAATTTCACGCCTGGAGCATCTGGACGATGTTTTATTACTGATGAAGCTGCTAGGGATGGATCGTCTGGAGCAACTGTCGTTTTTCGGGGAGGCAGATCGGGTCGATTTTCTGTTACCTTTGAAGAGGGCACTTCTAGTTGTAGGCCTGTGAGGGCTGTACATATACGTCTTACTAAAGCTGATCTCCAGAGGATGGCCCTGGATACTTTGTTTGGCCGGGAATGCCAAGTGAGGAAGAGCGTTCCAGCCACAAGAATTATGCGTTTTGTAGTAATTACTTGTATTGGACGGAGCGTCAGAAGAACCCATAGTGGAGTAACAAGTAGTATTCGTATTAGGAGAGTCGTGAGTGCAGGTCTTGTTGTTGCGGATGTGGCGGTTCGTTGTGTGGAAAGGAAATCGGTGAGTTCGAGAAGAGGATCTAGAAGGGCATTGCATCTCGAGGTAAAGACTTTCAAGGTTTCAACGATCTCGTCTAGGGTTTTTTGGTGTCTCGTATTCGTTACTTCGGAGTCAACTTTCTTATGCCCTTTCTTCTGCTTCTCTCCCGTCCAGCCAGTCGATGATAGAGGAGAATACCGCCGGGAGTACATCCCCAGTATCAATCCCAGAACTATGACTATCGGTCCCGTCCATCGCATTACTGCATCTCCATATAACACCAATGCCCAAAATCCGGCGACGAGGAGGAAGCTCTCCCATGGATCGCCGCTTGTCCATGTCAGCAAGCCCGCAAGCTTGTTGAGGGGCAATAAGAAAGGGTGCGAATATGCCAAAGCGCGAGTTATTTGCGGAGGAGTAGCTATCAATAGCGGTGACTTTTGATGAACGAGGATGGTGGATCGTTGCTTGCTTGCAGCGGTGGTGTGTGAAAGCGTTACGGGGGAGAAGCTCGCTGTCGTCGGAGGATTAAGATCATGGCTGGCTTGGGATGCGCCATCGTCGTCCCTTCTTGGAGTTGGAGTACTCGACATTAAATCCAACCAAGGAGTTTCCTGTTGGAGCTATTAGTGGTTGTGCATCTTGTGTAGTTGTTCAAGTAACCAACAATCGCAGCCATTCGTCCCGAGGAAGCGACTCTCGTTTGCGATCAACTTGGATACGTGGACCAAGACTCGGAAATCGTAGGGTTACATGTCCATACAACACAAAGAATGATTCTTGAGTCTGTGAAGAATGATACCGTATTATTTAACAAATATTTGTCGGCGAAAGGTGTCAACCCGCTCGGCGGGTCGTAAGAATGCGATGATGCGAATCTTCGGCCTTTCACATGTTCACAGACAGCCTTGCATTGCTTTGAGCTACGATGATTTATATATTAGCATTTTGTGATGCCATAACGGATCTTATAAGGGTAGTTGTATATAACCATTAATAGAATGTATATAGTTCTTATATTGAAGTTACAGGTGTATCTAGGTCATTAAATTCAATTCCTTCGCAGTCAGCGTTCAGCCTTGCCGCTAAAGTAGGTGCGATAGAGTATTAGTAAGCAACCTTTTCCGTGGAGGCTCGGCCTCGAACCAACTTTTTATTTTAACATATCAAACCAACTGAGACCCATCAGCACGCCAGTACCACCCAAGATGTCGCGGCTTCCCCCTCCCCCCGCTGGATTACCACCCAGACCTGTCGATTCCTATCGACCCGTTCAAAATCGCAATGATCGTTTCGAGGGTCGCGATTCCGACCTCGATCGTCGAGAACGAGACCGCGACCATCCGCCCATGTATCACTTTGGTGGAAACAACCGTCGATCCCCTCCAAGAGACCATCGCAGCTTTGATCGCTATGATTATGTTGATCGCTATGCTCCTGGTACTGCGCCGCCACCTCTCCGCCCGTCGTCAAGCGTTTACCGTCCATCTTACGATCAAGGACCTCCACCTCCCTTGAGAGAGTTCACCTTTCGTCAAGATGCTCCACCTACCATTTCCGCTACCAAAGATGACATGTATCGACCTGCAATCCAGCAACCTCGCCGTAACAACGATTACAAGCAGAATAGCAATGGCTATAGGCAAGGCCGTAGAGGTGGTCAAGGTGAAGGTCGAGGAGGCTATCGTGGTCGTCATGGTCCTAGACTGGCCTCTGAACGCGAATTCCTCCAAGGAAACCGTGAACCCACCCCAGAACTCATGCGAGGAATGGATGAAGATGAGAACGGTGTGAGATTCAAACCAATGGACGATATGTCTGACAGTGAGGAAGCTGAGATGGACATGTCCGATGATGAGAACGCTGCTGCTGAGCAACCAATCAAAAGGGTTAAGACTGTTGGCAAGGCTGCCGATGGCGATTCCGTGCCAAGATGGTCCAACCCAGATCCATATACTGCATTACCACCACCAGATGAGTCTCTGCGTAAAAAGAAGGATGTTGTCAAGTTGATCAGAAAGGCACGCGTTGAGGCGACCTCCGCAAGCTCTGCCAAAGTTGACCCTGGAGATGATTTCATTTCATTTGATTTAGGTGACAAGACCGAAGATGCTCAGAGTCCTCCTCCCGACACATCGAGCTTCGGCGCGGGTGCTGTGGGAGCACCAACTGGTCCACGTTTTAGCCATAACGCAAATTTGTATAAGCAACAACCCCCATCTGCACCAGCAGCAGCTCTATCAACTCGAGTCTCCCAGCCACAGTTCCAAGCTCAGGTTGAACCCCAGACTCTTCAGGCACAAACTAACATTCAGAATGTTCCGGGTCGAGGCAATAGTCAGAATGTTCGAGCTCCACTATCCAACCAATTGAATCAAAGTCGGGCTGATGGCAATGGTCAACGCGTCAATAATGAAAACTTCCGGTTCGATTTTCCTGTTTCTGAAGCTATCCCTACCATGGCTAATATGAGCAGACCATCCAAACCCTTACTTGATACAAGCTCCGATCCTGCCTTGGGTAGCCGGAAGCGAAACATTCTGGATCAGATCAAACCTGCGCCAGTACTCCACAAATCTGGGAAATTCGTATCCCGAAAGCCTGGCAATGGCGATGTCCTTAAAGAATGGTATCCCAAAACTGGCGTCTCGAGTACTCCCTGGCACGATATCGACCATTCTGATACAGCAAACATGGGATTATGGTAAGATAATTATTCTTTGTCGTTTTGTTTCATATGCGTTGGTGAACGCTGACTCGTTCCCTAGGCTTCACAAAGAGATCATGGACTTCTACAATTATGTCAAACCCCGAGACTTTGAGAGTGCCATTCGTACCAGGTTGATTGATGACATGCGCAGCAAGTTGAAGAAGAACATTGACTACTCCGACACTGATATCCGCCCCTTTGGCTCATTCCCTGCTGGCCTCTATCTTCCAACTGCTGATATGGACCTCGTCTTGGTATCAGATGGATTCATGAGAGGTGGTAGACCTAACGTCGGTCAAAGCAACTCGTCCATTCGCAAATTTGGACGTTTTATTGAGAAAGAAGGCCTCAATATCCCTGGATCGCTTGAAATGATCTTTGGCGCGAGAGTTCCACTGGTCAAGTACGTCGACCGACTTACTGGCCTCAAAGTCGACATTTCATTCGAGAATACTACTGGCTTGGTTGCAAATAAGACATTCCAAAACTGGAAGGCGCAGTTTCCTGCCATGCCAATCCTTGTTACTTTGGTCAAGCACTTATTGTCTATGAGAGGTTTGAACGAACCTGTCAATGGTGGGATTGGCGGCTTCTCTGTTACATGCCTCGTTGTAAGTTTGCTCCAGACCATGCCTCAAGTTCAGAGTAGAACTATGGTTGCGGAGCACCATCTGGGTGAAATAATCATGGAATTTTTCGATCTCTATGGACATCAGTTCAACCCAAGCACAACTGCGATTCAGGTCGATCGTCCGGGTTATTTGTCGAAGGTATGTTTAAACCTCCCGCATCTTTTACACCCCAGAGCCTTGTCATTCGGCCCACATTCTAGGTAGTCCCAACAAAAGACTAATTTTCCTTTTAGTCCCAAACTGGATTGCCTTACAATGCAAAAAATATCGGCCGGTTGTCTATTATCGATCCCAACAATCCCTCAAACGACGTCTCTGGTGGTTCCAGCAACACGTCCACAATCTTCCAATGCTTTTCTCAAACTTACCGAGCACTGCAGGGCCGTATGAGCGATCTCAACTCTCGAGTTCCTGCAGCTCGACGTGAAGAGAGTATTCTAGGCTGCATCCTCGCTGGCAATTATACCTCCTTCAAGCTTCAGCGCGAGCACCTCTCTCATGTCTATGAGAAGCTCTATGGTCCTATTGAGATCGATTGATTTATATTTGATGGCGTGACTGATCCCTTCTGGCGTGGAACTTTACTATTGCGTACGGTGGAGTAACATGATACCCTTGACGTTCTATAATGGCGTTCTAGAGGCATTGGTCGGGACTTGTACAATATGAGATTTGCTCTCCTAGCTCCCGTTCTACTTTCCTTGATCGACCCCCTTTAGAAGAACAATAGCTTAGCAACTGACAAAGGCTACAGTGATCGACTCGAACTTGCCAACAACAACTTGGCAACGAGAACACTCGATCACTTCACCCCATCAATGCAAAATCAATCGAGATTCACATCAATTTCCGTCGAGTTCTAGTTCCCCGTGCGGGATCGCGCTTCTTCGATTGGCTCTTGCCTATTCGAGTCGTTCAAATCTACCGCAACGGCGTTTCTGCTAATAGTTATTTCGTGTTTAGGACATCATGAGCTTGGTCGGTCCTGCGAATGCAGTTCCTACTTCCTCCACTTCGTTCGTCTTGGGTGTTTGCGATCTCGCTCCTGGCTTTCCGCCTTGGCTTGTGGTCATCCACCCTTCTTTCTCACTGTGGTCACACTTCGCGTGTAGCCATGGAGAGGGAGTTTTCAAAACCTTGGTATTACCAACCACCTCAAATAGCCTAGGGTCATAGTTGCAAACTTACTTCTCGCAGCTCTGACTTGTTATTATAGGCGCCTCATATTAACTATCATAAGATTTATTCCAAGATGGGCTAGCACTCCTGTATCCGAGCTAAAGCCGATGTAATGACTAGTCTTACACTCTTGTACTTCTTCTTCTTCTTCTTCTTCTTCTCCTTCTTGATTTTGGATAGCCCCCATGCGAGGTTCTGACTATTCACTGTTTGGATTTCTTTGGCGGAGATAGACAAGGTTAACCACGTTCAATAGCAAGTCCTGTAAGAACAAAGCGTAAAACGATGACAATGGTATGCCAATACTCGGAATACTCAAGTGGCATTCTCGAGCTAGGTACGATGTAAAGGATTCTCGGACAAGAAACGCCAGAGAGAGAGAGAGAGAGAGAGAGAGAGAGTTGCTTAAAAGAAGAGCCACACCGCCCGAGTTCATTCTCTACACGCTACCTTTGATATGATGCACATCACGGTGCTGGCTGAGGAGGAAGTTGATGCGCAGCTTGAGACGATCGCAGCGCACTGCAAGGATTGATGGGAGCGGTTAAGAGATGGCGAGATGTGAAATTATCTTGCGCGAATCTGGGCGGCTGGGATGATGGAGCGTGTAAGTGTATAAGTGGCAAGAAAGAGGGATAAGAGCTCTGAGCTCTTCTCTAGAGCCACGAGCTGGATGCTAAATACTGATGAAATAGCTAGTGGGTGCTCGACTGGTTAGAGGTAATTATTGTGTGTAATGGCAGTGCTCTTGTGGTCTTTGGAAGAGACGATAGGAATCTGATTGTTTAGATCATGTTCATGACAGACTACGTTTGGAGACATTGCAGTGCACGATTCTCTTGAATTCAAAGGAGTTTCTCTTGCGATCGTGAATGAATATTTTCCGTGTCATCTTACGACTATAAAAGCCAGGATGTTTGTGAATTCTACAGCTGCACCTACAAAACATGTAGTTTAGCTTATGCAGCTTGAATGCGGGAGATAAATGCGCTGGTTCTGGATTTGACTGGTAGCCCTGACGACAGCGCAGAGCCTGAGAAAAGTATAAATGTTGCATCACATCCTCTGCTGAAGCACCTCGATATTTCAACACGAGGGGATAGCTGTGTCTATGTTCAGCCGCATAGATTGAGTCCCCACGTGCAGCACGAGGACGCTGACAATCACGCCCTGAGAATTCATGACGCTCTCTAGGTTCAATAACCAACGCTCATGCGGTAGACAAATACATCCGTGTAAACCCCGACGAACTCAGACCATGTCACATCACAAGTGCTGTTAGATCTTAGACCTCTCTCCCTAGCGATGCTCAACAAGCGGCCACTCGGCTGACACGAGATTGACTTGGATTCCTTGTCCATGCACCTGTGTCCGTGTCGGAAAGCACAGAATCCTCTCCGCGCAAGCGGCTTTTGCAAGGACTGAAAAACAAGCTGATGAGCACGCAATAATTACGCGGAACCACCGCGTGATACTCATCTATCGAAAGCTCCTCTTACCCCTCAGAGCTCGAATTGACTTCCCACCCGCTCGCGCCTCATCACCAAAGCAGCTGACCGATGCCTCTAATTTCAAGCCGTCTGGTACCCGCATATGCGATCATGCAAACCGGTTCTCATCCCGTACCTGCTGCTGTAATCTTGGATGAGGTTGTTTGGGGAAGGCGACATGTGCGCCGTCTTGATTGCTCTCCACACGGCCTCTCGCTCGCGGGTGGGCACCGCGAACTCCTGGTCCGCACGTCGTTTGATGAGTGCGGAGGATATTTGTGTTTATCCCGAGCAAACGCGTTCGTCGTGAGGGGGAGACGCGTAGAGACCGTGCTGCGGCTTGAGGGTTTGGAGGCTTCGGAGATTACAATCGCGTCCGGCAAGCGATGCGAGCCCAAGAACGCGGTTGGGAGACGGGATGGGATGGGCTAATCGCGTCGGTTGGGGTTTTGGAGATGGGCTTGAGGCTTGAGTGGTTTGGCATCGGGGCTGGAATATGGATGTTGGAAACGGGATTCATATCCGCGAGATGGGAGGGTGGCGATTTACGTGATGGGGATGGCATAGTCTTGTTGCAGATTGATTGATGGATGATGCTGCACAGGACGATGTGGGCTATGTATGACGTTATAGACCTATTTCCATCGTCGATTGAACAGTTCCTCGGGATTTGATGTGAGATCAAAGCTTGAGTGTTGTTGTTGGCGTCCGAGTGATCTGGGATTACCTCGTGGGCTTGAAACTGCCTCCAGCCTGGTGAGGATTTCTAGTTCGCTAATCGGCTTGCTTCCGAATTGGATCGAGGGATGAATCGCAGGAGCTGGTCGAAATCGAATATCACTTATCTTGTATGGATGAACAGCTGGGTGGTTGGAGCCCCTTCTATAAAGTGTAAATATGCTCTTTGACATAGTAGTCGCGGGGTTCGGGGACCTGGGAATGGACTTGAACGGTGATGTAAAAACTCTTGTAGGCTAGATAGCAGCTTTGGCAGGGAAGTCTCTTGTCGATAGTACTTCAGATTTGGGACGGGCTCATGCTGTGCTCAGGCTGGAGTTTGTCACGAGGGGTATGGCAAGCGAGTGTAGAACTGTCATGGACAGGGAGAATAAATACTACAACAGCATTTTACTAAGTCATCTTCCATCTTAAACCTCGGCCTTCGTGAGAGGAGAATCTCTGTAAATCCAAGGTCTTTCACGACTGGAGGTCGGTGAGGTCGCCGAAAGGAGATCAGTTTTCAGACGTCGGCTAGGGAGATCCAGGCCGGCTACGACGTAAATACTGGGTATCCAATAGCCAATGGTGCACAAGTACGAAGGATACTGTATCGCTGATTTCAAAAACCTGAAATTGCCAGATGATGTCCTCAACAAAAAAAAAAAAAAACATTGATGTGGCTTCCTCCAGGCAGAGAAAGAGGACAAGATCTTCCAGATCGTGACCCCTGAAGCGATGGATTCGACGGGATCGATGGGTCGATGGGGTCGACGACGACCAAGATTTCCCAAGAATCTCGGGAGAGACGGTCGACCGTCTGGAAAAGGGTCGCACGGTAGATTGGAGCTAGCATCCAAAGCGGCTAAGCTCCAGGTACGCGTCGACGCGGATTGGGCCGGGGAGAGAGGTCGGCAGGTGTGGTTTCTACCGTCACTTTGGATTTTGCGTGGACCCACGGATCCCCTTGCATATGATCCTTGGCGGAGGAAACCAGGATCAACCCCCTTTTCGGACACACGACAGAGATTTTACTTCTTCCATCAGTTCCGCCTTCATGTTCCAAATAGCGAATGCCAACGGCCAACTGCCCTTTGCCACAAGAGCGCCCGCGGCATCAGTTCATCCATGCTTCATCTGTGATCCAATGCTTCTCTCCGACCGTTTGGAGCCAGCTGAAGGAGGGAGAGTGATGAGCCGCAAGACGAGATGAGAGTTGGTTGGGGTGGTCTCGATCTGAAACGGGGAGCTTCCGCGCCGATGATGATTTGTGACAGTAAAACACAAATGCTTTGACTTGTCTTGGTTGACTCTGCGTTGGCGACGATGCACCAAGTGACTCGTGCACAAAAAGCAGCACATGAAAAGGTAGGAAGGTGACACGGTTTTTGTCCGGGATGACAGTGGAGTGACTCGGAACACGCTCTGCGAGATGTGAGAGTGGGAGGGGGAGGGGGAGAGGGAGACACAGAGACAGCAGAGAGCACAAGTTGCGACAACGCGAACAGAGCATTTCCAAGCCCGAATAAGTACAATGGTGCCGGACCGTGAGTCTCATAGACTTATGAACTCGTGAAGTTGTAATTGAAGGTCCACTTCGCTTGTTGGAGGATCGCGAAAGGTCGAGAAGGACACGGCAGGACAATGAGATGATCGTTGGCGCTAGAGCTTTAAGGATCTCAGCGGAATGGGGGGAGGGCTTTAGGCGGGGATCGTGGTTGCGTTCGACAGCGCTTACTTCCGCCCGAAGGAAGAGAAGAGAGAAATGAGAAGAGGGAAGAGGAAAAAAGGGAAAAAGAGAAAACAGGAAGAGAAAAGAGAGGGCATTCCAGGATTCAAAAGATGGACAACCACCCTCTCTCTCCCTCTCCCTCTCCCTCTCCCTCTCCCTCTCCCTCTCTTTTCTCCCTCCCTCTCCGAGTCCGCTCTGCTCTCCTCCTGCCACACTAAATATGCAGTGGCTTCACTGCCCGTTGAGCACGGTGCCCGTCTCTTCCATCTGAGGATCTTGCTGGAGCCCAATACTTATCTCCAGGGCCCGGCCCGGTTGAAACGCGAACCCCCTGCGTTGCCTGTACTGTATTCTTATTCTTATTGTCACGTACTTTTGAGATGCAATAAGTGACAGAAGACACTCGCTCTCTGCGTGTCCGCCGTCATTGGCTACATCGCCCTCTGTGCTGCCAATAAACCCAGATATATACCAAAAAGGGTGAAGCCCCTTTCCACCACCCTCCACCCTCGCGGCCGCCGACAAGGGTCGAAGGAAGGGTCGCCAGGAACCGACCCAGGGTCGCTCGCCCACCCGTCCAATCATCCACCCCACTCCACATTTCTCCTCCAAGCCTCCATCTTGCCCATCCTCACCCATTCATTGTTCTCCTCTCCCGAAATTCCTCCTCCACTCACACTCTCACACTCACACTCACACTCCCACTCCCACTCCCACTCCTCCTCCCACTCCCACCTCTCCATTCCGTCCGACGACACTTCCCTTCTTGAGAACACAACAACGCTCCGTCTGCAGTGATGATACTGTCGAGTTGAGAGCGCACGCCCTAAGAAAACCCACCTTCGTTGACGCGCAACTGTGCGAGCCCCGAGCAACTGCATGTGAACGCATTGCATTGCATACGTACGAATCTCCAGGTCCTCACGATCCGGTACAAATCTGCCGTGCTCCCACCCCGATCAGCTCGTTCAGGACCTCCCAACCAGACGCGAAGAACATTCCAAAAGTCGCCAGGAATCCCGGCGTTCATTCATTGCTGGATTAAATTCCCCGAATATCGAACGGAGGCTTAACTGACGGAAGCCCTGCATGCCTATCAAGCGAATATCGATGATCCAGGGATAACCGAAACCAGCTCGATACAGTCATTTCCAACTTGAAGCACGATCATTTTACGATTTGACATTCTACGTCGACATTGAGCTATCCGCTCCCTCTCTGAGTCTCTTTAAAAAGGTTCATTCTCGCAATTATCCGACGCCTCACTGCCCCAACCGGGATCCAAACGGATACAATTCCGTATGTTAACTCTCCTACTCGCTGCAACTTGTTGCCCTCGGGACTGATGCTTGTATCTTCAAACAGACTCTCCTTTCCGCGTACGTCAAATCTTTACGGCTCGTCTACCGGCTATCGAAGCCCTTCATTTCGAATCAACATCTACCCACTGCTCCACAAACTAGAAACTTTTCCTCATAACGATAAGGTGGAGAGGCCAAGATCAACTGGGAGCGTTCTCGCCCACAGATTGTCGTTGTCAGTGCTTCCTCCAAACAAACCATCTCGTTCGAGGTTCCAGACTAACCAAGCAAAAGACACGGCATAGCGTGTGAGGACAGTCAAGATGAATCGTTTCCGTGCGAAGAAGAAGGCCAAGGAACCCACGGAAGGGATTTTCCGAGCTTCGACAGATTCTGATGCATCAGTGCCACCGCTACCTGCTGTGAAGACGTCGAAAACCTTCCGAAAGGGCAAGAAAAACCAAGAGCCTGAGCCCAAATTAGAGCTGGATCTATCCACTGCCCTACCGTCGTCAGATGACTTTCGAACAAGTCTTCTCATGAATGGACTCTCGGCCCGATTTTCAATGCTCCGTGAACAAGACGATCCGAAGTCGAAGCTAGGCAAAGCAAGTGATGACAGCGTGCTTTTTCCCAAACGCCAGTCGAGATTGAATGATCTCGGGTTTTCGTCTCACGGGCTATCAGATATTGCAGAAGTGTCCTCGATCAACGGATCTATCCGACCTCCATTTGCATTTGGCAGGACTGACTCTTACACCGATGGCTATGGGACAGATGATGACTCCACACACGGAGGGGGCAGTATTATGAATCGTGCAAAGCAAGGGGAGGGTAACAACCTGTTTGGTGGCCGTCAAAAGATCTATAAGATCCCAGTCAACGCATCTGGATCAACCAAGGGCCTGACCGAGGGTGGCGGAGGCATGGGAGGTCGGGCTTTGTACGAGAACGATGTAAGCCAGTCTGCCTTTCAGAAGCTTCGTGAGCGAGAGAGGGAACAACAGCGGCTAGAACGGGAACGGGAAGAGGAGGAACTTAATGCGCAGTCTGCAAGGGCCGAGTCACCACCGTTGTCTGGATACAACCGCAACAGAGAAACATCTTCCACTACCTCATCGGCTGGCCCCTCAACAACTCGAACTTCTACGGCTGCAACATCATTTACTTCACAACGGACACCCTCCCTCAGCGGATCTCACACTCCGGTCACTCCTGGAGCATCTGGGCTCGACCGAACGATGACGAAGGGTCGCAGACTTTACGAGACGGGATTAGATCAACATCTTCATGAGCAGCAACACTCTGCCATGAACAGGATTGACACGTTGACAAGACAACGTAATGTAGGGGCTCAAACTCCTCCGCCGGGACTCACTTCCCCGGCAGGACCGCATCCTGTTGAACGATGGGATCGCCAGCAGATCTCAGGGAAGGCAAGCTTGCCGAACATGCGAGCTGCGAGCCCACCACCTATTGCTCCACCAATTACAGCTTTCGATTTTGGGACCCGAACCAATATCACAGAGACGAAGCCTTCGTTTGGATTGACGTCTCCTCCCCTGAGCCCGCCAATGAGTGAAAGCGAAGATCAAGGAATCCTTGCAGTCCAGCCCAATGACAGAGGCAAGGCGACTGCATTGGGTGCTTTCTCGAAACCTGTACACCTGTATGACGAGAGCAAGTATACTCAAAGACAGCTCCAAATGCAGCAAGGAAGAGAAACACCACCACTTCGGAAACACGCTCCACCTGATGCGTTTGCTCCTAAGCAGCAGCAAAACCAGGTGGGACGTATGCGTGCCGAATCCAATGTTACTTTTGCGTCTGGCAGGTCGACGTCAAACTCATCCTCTCAAAGGCACTTCCTCCCACAAGACCGCATTCCCGAGGTCACCTCATCGAAGCCTCAAGCTACAGAACCAGTAAATGAGCCCTTGAGCTCTGGGACCTTTCTGAGCTCTCCAAATGGTAGCTCAACAGGGTCTCATGATGATGTGGAGCAAGTCATCAAACCGAAACCGAAGTTTATTTTCCCGAGCCAAATATATCGTCAAAATCAACAACAAGCTGTCGAACGCCCTCCAGAATCCCAGCATCCGGCAAATCGCCAACGACCCTTTGAGCCAAATCCACCCTCTACAGTGAACGGTGGGCAAAGCCCTTCAACCCCGATGTCCAATCCATTGCCCAGAGTGGCCGACCCCGCGGCACATGCTACAAATGCATCACCTGCAGACTCTCCCACTCTCGGACCTGTGTCTGGCTTAAGTGGTATGGTTCGTCAGCATTTGAGGTCTGACAGCAATACGTCCTCGGTATATGGTGGTATGCCATCCGCTGGCCTCACATCCCGATTCACTTATGACCCAACAGAACCTCTACCGCAAAACGAATACACTTCGAAGAGCAACCCTTGGGACGCAGATGATTGGGACCAGGCTTCGTATGAGGAGAACAAGTTCAGTTTGGAAAGTTCAATTGACAGAACTAGAGATGAAAATGTGATCCCCCCACCGCTGTCTGTACGATCTGTCAATGTAGACGGCGCAGTACAAGAGCCCAATCAATCTCTGTGGGAGAAGGAGCTGGAAAGTCATCATCATACAAGAGATGGAAGCTCAGAGACCCAGAAAGAGCGCCTAGATTTCAAAGCCGAGTTGGCGACACGCCGGCGAAAAGTTCAAGAAACTTTGAAGAGCTTCCACGATATTGAGAGCAGATCTGCAAGTCCTGCCCTAACTTCTGATTGGCCCAGAGACGGCCCTACTAAGAGTCCTGCTCTAAATCTCCTGAAAAACAAGTCCAGCCGGGGCTCTCTAGCTGGGAAGCCAAAGGAGGTAGGTCAGTCGAAAGCTATGAAGATGCTGGGCATTGGAAGTACCACAATCAGCAGCTCACCATCCCCTGGAAAAGCCACCTTTGATGAGAATGCGTGGCAAGACGAGGAAGAAGAAAGGCTTCGAGGGTTGCCCAAAGGTCCTACGATCCCCCCTCAGACCAAGGCTTTCCGACAAGCACGCAGAGATGCACAGCGTGATCGAGAAAGACAGGTTGCTCTGAGACATCAACAAAAACCGTCGGTTGATGCAGTTGCTAATGGAGCTGAGTGGCCTGCCCAGGCTGCCGAGGACCAACCCCCACAAAATGCACCATTTCGTCAAAGGGTGCCGCCCAACATCCGTACTGGTCGCCGCACGCCGAGCAGGGAAAGGGGACCGCCCCCTGTGAATCAGAACCACCGGAATGGAAGCAGCCAGGAGAGCAAAGGAAGCATAGCGACCAATCAGTCTACTTCGAGACCACCCTCTCGTTCCTCACGAGATCGATCTAGCTCAGACGCGTCTGGTCAATCCAAGAGCCGCAATGACAGATACAGAGATGGCTTGGCCAAAGCGATGGCTGAAGGAATTGGTAGCTCCAGCCAAGGAGCATACGATGACCTGGAGCCGCCTTCTGCTCGACTTACGGCAAGGTCACCCGGCACACCTAACTTGGCGATGCAGCCTTCCCCTATTCCGTCTCCTATGATTGGAACACACCCAGCATCTCGGATTCGAAGCAATAGCAAATCAACCCCTTCCGGTCACTTCGACTCCCACAAACTTCAGCCTATCCAGACCGGGGAAGGGATGGACATCGGTCTCTCGCCAAGGCCAAGCCCAATTACGCCGTACTCAGTCAATTCCACTCCATCCTTGATCCAACCTTCACCGAGCGGATCCGGAGCAAACACACCGACTTTGAGCCAGGGATTTCCTGGGCAAACCCGTACTCCTGGAGCTCGGAAGAGGTCCATCAACAAGTCGGAGATCTCTGAGCCCAGATTTCTCTCCTCGACATCAAGAGTTCCAACTGTCGACCTTCCTCCGGGAACAACTCTTCAAAACGGTATGGAGGCACCGCCGATCCCACCTGTCAACCCAAGAAGACGCCAGACCCGCGCGATGTTTGGTTTCGGAAAGAAAGAAGGGTTCGAAGAGATGCATTCTTTACCAGCAGCAACCCAGTCCACCGAGGAAATGAGCACTTTCTCTGGTGACGAAGGCGATTCCAAACTCAAACTCCGTCAAAAGCTGAGGAAAAGCTCCAGTGAAGGCGGGGAACTTAACGCACGAGCCCGACAAGCAGCATTTGCGGCCCCAAGTCCCGCTTTACCTAATGGATTCCAAGGAAATGGTAGCCCTCCACGACCATACGAAGGTGGAATGTTCTAAACACAGTTTTCTTCTCTCACGACCTCTTTCGACGTCGATTCATATACCCTTACTATCTACTTCCTGTTTGAATGGATCGATAATGTTTCATGACGCCTTTCCTTTGTACATGAGTTCAGCCTCTGGCGCCTAAAAAAGACAGGAAAGGATTTGGCGTTCTGAGTGTGCTCGTATAATTGTGCTCTCAGCAGACACACGCGGTCATGTGTCTCTAAACTAGGCCCGTTTTGGGCACTTTGTAACAGTTTTAAGAAGGCGACAAAGCAAGAAACGGTGGCTATTTGTATCATACCATGTATGTTGTGATGGCTCAGCAGGTCTGTGTTGTCATAAGCGGGCGGCGATCTGTAGCTTTAGTGTTTAGTTGGTGAGAGCTGAAGTATATGCTAGTCGAAGGAAGCTCAAGATGAGGTAATGACTGAGTACACTGCGAAATAATGTTTCAGTTATCCGTTGACTTGTTTTTAATTCTTTTCGTGACAGTCTGTAATCTTGGACATTCATCCTGTCCCCAAAGCCCGAACCAGATACTTCCTACCACAGCACCCTGAATGCATTTCGGATCATCTTGACTCTTGAATTGAGCTTGAGCACATCAGATTGACTCCCTATAAACGGGATTTGAAGCCAACTTAGCCCAAATAGCCGCCTACAAGTTCTCTCGTCGTAGATGATCAATCAACGTTCACCGTACAGCTATATATCGAAATCCTCAAGTCAAGCGAACCTCCTCCCTAAACAACCCACCCATACCCAGATATCATCCAGCTAGGCGCCGAAGCCGCAGGCATGGCACGTTCCATAGTAGCTCGGAGCGCCACAACTTGGGCAGTGCGAGTCGGTCTTCATGTTGGACTCTCCTTGTGAGAATTAAGAGGAGAGTGAGGGGAACGGGGAGTGGTGAGTGGTGAGTTCAATGGGGAGATATGAACGCGAGTTCTTTCTTAATTTAATTTTGAGGTGTGAGACGTTACTGATCGTGATCGGTAATATATTATTTAATGGGGTTAAGGGAAGTAGGCATCATGCGAGATTTTATCTTGTTTTGTCTTCCGTGGAAAGGCCCTGATCCGTGATTCAGTTCTACGGGTTGTCCGTTATTCGGATTTTAATCCATTCAGCGCTCAAGTCATGAAAAGATTGGGATGTTAGAGGGGGGGAGGTGTGATTCCTGCCGCGAACTCGGAGACTGCATGCTCATCGCGGTACACGGAAGCCGCTGGAGGTGAGAGTACCCACACTCCTAAGTCACATAAGGTGGATTTTTGGCAGTACGCCATTTTTCTATGTACCAGTGAGAGTCTACACTATAGTGATGCGCCATCTGTCCGAGATGCAGAGAAATACTAGATGTTGGTCATAGTAAACGACGGATGATCTATTGGCGAGCGTCGAGCTTTCGTTCTGGCTACCCTGTGCAACACCTCTCAACCGAGGATCCCAAACGCATTCCCGGCACCGCACTTGGGGCAGTATCCCAGTGACCAGCCAGGCTCGTGGCAGCGATCGCATTGTTGAGGACGTTGAGGAGGTGGAGGAGGAGGTGGAGGAGGGGGTCGAAGTATTTGTTTATCAGGCATTATGTTAGTAGTGGGTTTTGAAAGCGATTTGCTCCCGGGAGTAGGGATGTTGTCTGGTTGCATCGTGAAGATATAGTAGATTCTCGTTCGGAAGTATGAAATGGAGGTCAATTGAGGCGTGGTGTTGAGGGACTTTGTATATAGCTGGGGTGCGGTAAGTTGACTGTAACGAGTCTTCAAGCAGCAGATGAACCACAGACAACCACAGACAATCAAGGAAAGGCAGGATGAGGTGATGTGTAGGTGCCTTGCGCATGACACACTGCTTTTTCTTGTACAGTCGTATTTCGCACTGCCTGTGACACATTCATCTGCCATGTGAGGTTGTTACAGAGAAGCGCTCTCATTTTCTTATAGACCATTCTTCCCGTGCTCTTTCAACACCAACATTTCTTCTGCCTTCAATTACTCAGCTCTAGACCTCTTTAGTATCCTTTGCTAACAAATTGTTGAGGCTGGGGCCATCTTGATTCTTTTGATCGTCCTTCTTCCCTGCTTCGTCACCATCACAACCAGCACTCAGAGAACTCAGTCGCCGATATTCAAAGACGTGGCTGACGTTAGGGCGGAGTAAAACTGAATAGAGTATTAGATCAGATGAAATGCCTGAAGAAAGAGAGGATGATTCACACTTCAGAATATTGCTTCCATTAGTCTTGATTATACTCCCATAGATGAGTGATTGACGGGCTGAAGTAAGAGGTTAACTATGTTCATGGGCATAGGAGGACAATTAGAAGGCATACCTCTTTGTTTCTATGTTGTAGAGAAAGAGTGCACTTTTGCAGGAATGGAATGAATTGGTTTTCAAGCTGTGCGATTTCAAAGAAAGCTTGCTTATCACGTCGTACAGGCAGGGTGACCTGCTCAAAATCCAACCAACGCCAGCCCATTCAGCGCCGTGATATCATGCTCCATGTTCTAAACTTTCTTGGGTAAAGAGAATCCTCTCGTCATGAAGTCCCCCCCTTTCTGCTTCTGAGCGTCATACCCGGTGGTCGAGAACAGGCTCTTCAAGTTCTCGTTCAATCCTAGCTTTCGCCTTTTGTTGCGCGCCTCTTGCTCCTCGAGAACACGAGATGTCAACGAAGCCGTAGCCGCATTCTTGATACCAGATG
Source organism: Hyphodiscus sp. D1413 (assembly GCA_003988895.1). Classification (NCBI taxonomy): domain Eukaryota; kingdom Fungi; phylum Ascomycota; class Leotiomycetes; order Helotiales; family Hyphodiscaceae; genus Hyphodiscus; species Hyphodiscus sp. D1413. The sequence goes on from QYAO01000003.1 coordinate 678,413, forward strand.
GCGTTGATGTCCCGCTCCTGGATTGAGGGGTTTCTGCACCGTTCTCTGGTAACCTAGTCTTGACCTTCTCGACCAAACCCTCCGGTTTCCCGTTCGAAGCGGTCCTCTTCTCATCAGCTGGAACCGCATCCGCTTCAGCATTCTTCTTCCGCTTTTTGCCACCAGGTGCCTTCTTCAAAGAATGTGTTAACCCTGCCTCCCTCAACCTCGTAGCTCTAGCAGCGAGCTTAGCAATATCTTCCTTCGCCAGAGGTAGAATTGCAATAACGTTCTCTGAAGTATACCCCTCATTGCATTCTACACATGTCTCTCCAGCAACTTCTCGAATAGCGACCTCTGAAAAGGCATGCCCGCAGGGCACTAGGTATACAGCTTTCGTAGTAGGTCCTAGCTCCTTGCTTGTAATCGGACATATCTTTTTCTCGTCCTTCTCATCCTTTGAAAGTGTGAATTTCACCTCGACCACATCTCGCAGACCTTTCACACGACCTTGAAGAACATCCTCTTTCTCTTTGATGATTGAAGCTAGGACATCGTCGTCTTTGGGCAAAAGTTGTTCTAGGATAGCTTCCTTGTTGTATAAGGTTCCAGCACAATCGGAGACTATTGGCGCTGTAAGAGGACGGTTTGAGAGGGGACAATAGGTCCAGGCATGGGTTTGCGCCTCGAGTTGGGTGGCTTTCACTTCTGTATTATTGGGGTTGCGAGCGGCGTTCTTGACCAGTTCCCGTCGGGTTGGAATACTACCGCCATCATTACCCATTGTATCGTTTGAAGAGTTATAATCTTGATTGTGAAGAGAACGTGAATGTGTAGTTGCGCCGTCAGAAGGCATGGCAAAGGAAGCGAACGGGAGATAAGGTTCACTAGCGTGACATCCAGTGTACCTCCGTACTCCGTACACAAGAGCTTCGAACCGGAGCTCACAAGGCTCACGTTCGTCACAGAACAGCAACAAAACCAACATCAGAAATAGCCTACAGATCGAACTTGGAACACCTCAGCGCATATGGATGGCGATGACTTACATAATCTAGAAAGCAAGCTGGCGTGCGAAAAAAAGTTAAAATGTCACAACAAGATGCTGCTCTGAACCGCATCATCATCGACTTGCGCTCACGGTGAGGAACGCTCCGAGCCACAAACAGAGGAGAACTTTTACTGACAGACATAAACAATAGAAGTAGCGATGAAACACGAAAGAGGGCCGCATTAGAGCTGAGAGAACTGGTGGTCGTTGCCGCAAGAGGTATGGGGCAGAAAAGCCTCAGTCCCAGACCACTTCGCTGACCATTATAGACATCCCTCAAGAGAAATTTCTAGACTTTTACAACGGCGCGACTGCAAAAATTACACAGCTGATCAGCCATGGCAATGATCCGGCTGACCGACTCGGCGGCATCCATGCCCTCGATGCCCTCATCGATTTCGACGGGGTTGATGCTGCCCAGAAGACGACCCGTTTCACCCAGTCCCTTCGAACGGTCCTCCGTGGAAAGGATCTTACACCAATGCAGGCAGCGGCAGTAGCGCTGGGAAAACTTTGCAGACCAGGAGGGTCGCTGATATCCGAGCTGGTGGAAAGCGAGGTGAAGACCGCCCTGGAATGGCTACAGTCGGATCGAGTTGAGGAGAGACGATACAGCTCTGTTCTTGTTCTCCGAGAGCTTGGTCGCAATGCGCCGACCTTAATGTACGCTTTTGTTGGGCTCGTATTTGATCAAATATGGGTGGGCTTGCGCGACAACCGACTTCTCATTCGACAGACTTCTGCCGAGGCAATCAGCGCCTGCTTCCAGATTATAAGAGAGAGAGATCAAGCTATGCGGCAGACATGGCAGGCGAAGATCTACGAGGAAGCCGTCCAGGGTGTTCGCCAAGGCTCTGTTGAATACATACATGGCTCTTTGCTTGTCATCAAGGAACTGCTTCAACAAGGTGGCATGTTCATGCATAATCACTATGCGGAGGTATGCGATATTGTCTTCAAATACAAGGATCACAAAGATATCCAGATTCGCCGGACAGTGGTGATGTTGATTCCTGAGCTTGCAAACTACTCGCCAACAGAATTTGCAGCGTCTGACCTGCATAAGTTTATGGTCTTCCTCTCTGGCATGTTGAAGAAGGACAAAGACCGGAATGATGCATTCTTGGCTATTGGGAATATTGCAAACGCTGTGAAGAGCGCTATAGCGCCTTACCTCGATGGTGTTTTGATATATGTCCGTGACGGGTTGAGTTTGAAGTCGTAAGTAACCAGTTGGCAATTCACTCAAAATGGACGCTAAATCTCTTAGACGGCGAAGCGGTACAGTTGATCCGGTTTTTGACTGCATCTCCAGACTTGCTGTGGCAGTGGGTCAGACGTTGAGCAAGTACATGGAAGCACTTCTTGATCCTATATTTGCCTGCGAGTTAACCCCAAAGCTCACACAAGCCCTGGTGGATATGGCGCATTACATTCCTCCAGTGAAGTCAACAATCCAAGAGAGATTATTGGACATGCTGAGTAAAGTGCTTTGCGGAGAACCATTCAAACCTCTGGGCGCCCCAACACCAAATAGTATTGCTGCGGCTCCCGCCATCTCTAAGGATTCGAAGGATCCCCTCGCATATGAACATCGCCAAGCTGAAATTAAATTGGCTTTGAATACTCTTGGCAGTTTTGACTTCTCTGGCCATGTCCTCAATGAATTTGTTCGCGATGTTGCCATCAAATACGTCGAAGACGACAATCCGGAGATTAGGGAGGCAGCCGCCTTGACTTGCTGCCAACTATATATCCGGGACCCTATTGTCAACCAGACTAGCCACCATGCTATCCAAGTTGTGAGTGAAGTAATTGAAAAGCTTCTTACAGTCGGTGTGGCCGATCCTGACCCAGGTATTCGAAGGACTGTCCTAGCAGCGCTCGATGAACGCTTCGATCGACACCTTGCAAAAGCGGAAAATATACGAACCCTGTTCTTCGCTCTGAATGACGAGGTATTCGCTATCAGAGAAGTTGCGATCGCCATTATTGGTCGTTTGACGCATGTTAACCCAGCCTATGTCATTCCCTCGCTGCGAAAGGTTCTCATCCAGATGCTCACAGAACTAGAGTTCTCTGATGTCGCAAGGAATAAGGAAGAGAGTGCGAAACTACTGAGCTTGCTTGTTCAGAACTCGCAAAGACTTATTAAGCCATATGTAGATCCCATGATCTCTGTACTGCTCCCTAAAGCTGAAGATCCTAGTCCAGCAGTCGCTGCAACTATCCTGAAGGCAATTGGAGAGCTTTGTACTGTGGGTGGGGAGGACATGATTCCATACACTCACCAACTCATGCCTATCATCCTTAAGGCTTTGGAAGATCAGAGCTCTAGTGCTAAGCGCGAAGCAGCCTTACGTACTCTTGGACAGCTGGCAAGCAATTCTGGCTATGTCATCAGACCATATTTGGACTATCCCCGACTTCTTGAGATCCTCCAGACCATCATTCGAGGGGAATCTCAAAGAGGTCCGTTACGACAAGAAACAATTAAACTTCTGGGAATTTTAGGGGCTCTCGATCCTTACCGGCATCAACAAGTGGAAGAACGATCACCAGAAATGCAATCTCGTCTGGAGTCAAACCAAATGACTGATATTTCACTTATGATGACAGGTCTGACGCCGTCAAATAAGGAGTACTTCCCAACTGTTGTGATCAACGCCTTGTTGAACATCTTGAAGGACACATCACTTGTCCAGCACCACGCAGTCGTTATCGAAGCGATTATGAGTATTTTCAGAACTCTTGGATTGGAGTGCGTTTCTTTCCTTGACAAGATCATACCCGCCTTTTTGAGTGTCATCCGAAGCTCCCCTCCGACCCGACTCGAATCATATTTCAGTCAACTAGGCGTTCTTGTGACGATTGTTCGACAACACATCCGGAACTTCCTCCCTGATATTGTGACTGTTTTACAGGAGTACTGGAACGTGTCTCATACCCTCCAGGCCAACATTCTCCAACTGGTGGAAGCCATCTCACGGTCACTTGAGGGCGAGTTCAAGATCTATCTGGCGGGTCTACTTCCACTCATGTTGAGTGTACTGGAGACAGACCCATCTACCAGACGCCTCCCTTCAGAACGCGTGCTCCATTCTTTCCTGGTATTTGGTTCCAGCAGCGAAGAGTACATGCATTTGATTATTCCGGTCATTGTCAGTGTCTTCGAAAAACCACAGCAACCATCATTCATTCGAAAATCTGCCATCGAGACCATTGGCAAAATATCGCGGCAAGTCAATCTCAATGATTATGCATCAAAAATCATTCACCCACTAGCGCGAGTCTTGGGGGGCAACGATGTCTCGCTGAGACTTGCATCACTTGACACACTATGTGCACTCATTTTCCAGCTTGGTAAAGACTACCTTCACTTCGTCGGAACCATCAATAAAGTGCTTGTGGCCCACCAGATCCAACATCAGAACTACGAACTCCTAGTAAGCAAGTTGCAGAAAGGAGAAGTCTTACCGCAGGATTTAAATGCCGAAGACCGCTTCCATAATCAAATTGATGAAGCTCCTTTCGCCGATATCAGTAATAAGAAGCTTGACTCAAACCCAGTCCACTTGAAAGCGTCATGGGATGCTACTGGCAAGTCAACAAAGGAGGATTGGCAAGAATGGATGCGCAGATTCAGTGTCACTGTTCTTATGGAGTCTCCCAACCATGCTCTCAGATCATGTGCTAGTCTTGCTAGCGTATATCCTCCCCTGGCAAGAGAGCTGTTCAATTCTGCGTTCGTCTCTTGTTGGGGCGATCTCTTTGAGCCTTACCAGGATGACCTTATCCAAAACATCGAGACTGCGATTCGATCTCCCCATGTCACTCCTGACCTCCTTGGCGTTCTACTGAATCTCGCCGAATTCATGGAGCACGACGATAAAGCTCTTCCGATTGATATTCGAGTTCTGGGTCGCGAAGCTGGCAGATGTCACGCTTGGGCGAAGGCTCTCCACTATAAGGAACTGGAGTTTTGCCAGGACCAGACCAGTGGTGCTGTGGAAGCGCTGATTCAGATCAACAACCAGTTACAACAATATGACGCGGCCATTGGGATTCTACGCAAGGCTCAACTCTACAAGGACGGTATCCAGCTGCGTGAGACTTGGTTCGAGAAGCTCGAACGATGGGAGGAAGCCCTGGACTTTTACAAAAAGCGCGAGCAGGAATTTCCTGATCAGGCAGAGAGTTTCGATATCATCATGGGGAAAATGAGATGTCTGCACGCCTTGGGTGAATGGGATTCTCTGTCTGCTCTTGCTCAAGATAAGTGGTCCAGCTCAGGCTTAGAGATCCAACGAGCACTTGCTCCTCTGGCAACTGCCGCCGCTTGGGGCCTTGGGAAGTGGGACTTGATGGACAACTACCTCTGCGTGATGAAGAGTAACACTCCCGATCGATCCTTCTTTGGCGCTATCCTCGCCTTGCACCGGAACCAATTCAGAGAAGCCGCTTTATATATCCAAAAAGCGAGAGAGGGACTCGACACGGAGCTGAGCGCTTTGGTTAGCGAATCGTACAATAGAGCCTACACCGTGGTTGTGCGGGTGCAGATGTTAGCAGAACTTGAAGAACTTATCACCTACAAGCAAAGCAACAACAATCCGTCGAAGCAGGAAACCATTCGCAGCACATGGGAAGAACGTCTCCTGGGATGTCAACGAAATGTGGAGGTCTGGCAGAGAATGCTGAGATTGCGTGGTCTGGTGGTTTCACCGAAGGAGAATATGAAGATGTGCATCAAATTTGCCAATTTATGTAGAAAATCTGGTCGTATGGGTCTTGCAGAGAAGGAGTTGAAGATGCTTATTGGCAGTGAGGATAGCCTGGACACAATACTGCCTTTCACAGAGACTGGAGAGTACCAACGAAATGGAAGACCCAAAAATCTCTCGGCGCCTGTTAATTACGCTGTCCTCAAATATCAATGGGCTGCCGGCAAACAAGCCCAGGCTCTCGAGGCCCTCAAACATTTCACAACAGAAATGGCCGACACGGTGGAGGCTGCGCAAAGGGCTGCTCAAGGCATGAACGGTGTCAATGATGTCCACGCCATGAACGGAAATGGAGCACCGATTACTAATGGCTATGGACTGCATAGCAATGGTTTATCTGGTGCCACTGCTATGTTAAGCCCGAAAGCGATGCTTGATCATACTAGACTCCTTGCCAGATGCTGCCTCAAGCAAGGTGAATGGCAGGTTGCGCAGAAGAAAGGCGATTGGCAGCATGATCATGTCGATGATGTCCTAGCTTCATATCAAGCTGCAACACACTACCATCCCACATGGTACAAAGCCTGGCATGCATGGGCGCTTGCAAATTTTGAAATTGTACAGGCTATCGGTCAAAGGCCTGAGCGAGATTCGACCCCAGTGCCTCCAAGTATCATCAACCAGCACGTTGGTCCGGCAGTCCGTGGCTTCTTCAAATCGATCGCACTTTCTCAAGGAAGCTCTTTGCAAGATACGCTTCGTCTTTTGACATTGTGGTTTGCTCATGGAGGAAGCCCAGAGGTGAATACTGCTGTAACCGAAGGCTTCGCCTCTGTCAGCGTTGATACCTGGTTGGAAGTCATTCCTCAGCTGATTGCCCGCATCAATCAGCCAAACACTCGAGTTAGGCAGTCGATTCACAATCTGCTTGCCGATATTGGCAGAGCCCATCCACAAGCACTGGTGTATCCACTGACCGTGGCAATGAAGTCGGCCCCAAACACTCGACGATCAAGATCAGCCATGCAGATCATGGACAGTATGCGCCAGCATAGCGCTCGACTCGTTGAGCAAGCAGACGTAATCAGCCATGAACTCATCCGTGTTGCTGTCCTGTGGCATGAACAGTGGCACGAAGGACTCGAAGAGGCTTCTAGGCTATATTTCGGCGACCGCAATATTGAGGGTATGTTCAACACGTTAGCGCCACTTCACGAGATGCTGGATCATGGTCCCGAGACCCTCCGAGAAATTTCTTTCGCTCAGACCTTTGGCCGTGACCTCCAAGAAGCTCGCGAATGGTGTTATACATACAGACAGTCTGGAGATGTGGGCGATATTAACCAGGCCTGGGACTTGTACTATCAAGTATTCCGAAGAATTGCCCGCCAACTCCCGCAGCTCAATAATTTGGAATTGGCTTACGTGTCCCCCAAGCTTCTCCATGCCCGAGATCTTGATCTGGCTGTTCCTGGTACTTACCAAAGCGGGAAGAAGGTTATTCAAATCGTCAACTTCGAGGCCACATTTAGCGTCATTTCATCCAAACAACGACCCCGCAAGCTCAGTCTTAACGGAAACGATGGGACAACCTATGCTTTCCTCCTCAAGGGCCACGAAGATATTCGCCAAGATGAGCGTGTCATGCAGCTCTTCGGTCTCTGTAATACTTTGCTGACCGGCGACTCCGAGTCATACAAGAGACATCTCAACATTCAGCGATTTCCGGCTATCCCTCTGTCGCAGAACTCGGGTCTGTTGGGTTGGCTCCCAAACAGTGACACGCTCCACGTTCTGATCCGCGAGTACAGAGAAAGCCGCAAGATTTTGCTTAACATTGAGCATCGTATCATGTTGCAGATGGCTCCAGATTACGATAATCTGACCCTGATGCAAAAAGTCGAAGTATTTGGATATGCCTTGGACAATACAACAGGTCAAGATCTCTACCGAGTACTTTGGCTGAAGAGCAAGAGCTCAGAATCTTGGCTCGAGCGCCGCACTAACTATACTCGGTCGCTCGGCGTGATGTCAATGGTCGGTTATATTCTTGGTCTGGGTGACAGACATCCTTCGAACATGATGCTCGATCGGATCACTGGGAAGATCATTCATATCGATTTTGGCGACTGTTTCGAAGTCGCCATGCATCGTGAGAAGTACCCAGAGAGGGTGCCATTCCGGTTGACGAGAATGTTAACCTACGCGATGGAAGTTAGCAATATTGAAGGAAGCTTCAGAATCACCTGTGAGAATGTCATGAGAGTTCTACGTGACAACAAAGAATCTCTAATGGCTGTTCTCGAAGCTGTAAGTCAGAATTCTATCTCTGATCTTGCACTTTCTAACAAAAATAGTTCATCCATGATCCTCTTCTTAATTGGCGTCTCACGGGCGAGAACACCTCACCGCCAGGCCCTAATTTCCGCTCGGAACGTCGTGAATCTTTAATCGCGGCGCAAGATCGACGGCCCTCGATCATGGAGGCCGATGTGCCACCGTCAGAATTCATGGCCCAAGATCCTACCGCTGCACCAGGAGGACCGCCGTCTTCACGACAACGCGCAAGAACAAATTCTACTGCAGCCGGGGTCGGAGCTCCCGACCCTGATGCAGCTGAGACCCAGAACCAGAGAGCGGTGGAAGTACTGAACAGAGTTAAGGAGAAGCTTACAGGTCACGATTTCAGACCAGACGAGGAGCTCACGTATATCCTCCAAGTGGACAAGTTGCTCACTGAAGCGACCAAGTTGGAGAACCTATGTCAGCACTACATCGGTTGGTGTAGTTTCTGGTGAGGTAGCGAGGCGCCTGGTACAGCAGTTGGGAAATTTACGACTGAACGGCCTACATGGGTGGCGTTTGAGTGAGAGATGCTTTTTCACATCATTTGCGGGAGGATACTTGGAATAAATTCAGAGATTGTAACACCGTTGTAAATAAAGTCGGAGTGGGCTGGCGTTGAGGCATGGCGTGGGCATAGCAGGTGTGCGATGGAAATTTATGATGATTACTTCTGAGAGATCCTTGAATCGTTCATAAGTGACGTACGGTTAGCGTAACTTCCATTGCCCTGTCAAAGCTCATATCAATGTGTAAATCTCCAAGGAAGGGATGGCCGAAGGGGTCTTGGCGCCATGAAACCCGCTAGGATTAAAATAGTTCAAAGGACAAGCCACTTAACCAACATCCAACATTCTCACAACATTATAACCATGAGGAGAATAGAAGCATTAGTGCTCCTCAGCACTCTCTCAATTCCTGTCATCGCTGCCGGATCTTCTCGACCTCGTGGTGTTGGCCCTGAATGTAAGGCTTGAGCCCAGTCCCCAAACATAGTTGACACCGTTGAGCACAAACTAAATGTTACTCAGTCGCCAAATTTTACAAGTCCACAGACAGCTTCACCTGTATCTCGAATCCCTCAATTAAGCTCGACATCTCCCAAGTCAATGATGACTACTGCGATTGCCCTGATGGCTCAGACGAACCTGGCACCGCTGCTTGCACCTACCTCTCCGAGCTCTCCCCGCCTCAACCTGTAGCTGGCACAATCAGTGGAACATCAAATGCAACTATTGCACTCCCTGGGTATTACTGCAAGAATAAGGGACATGTGCCGGGGTACATACCGCATACGTATGTCAATGATGGGGTGTGCGATTATGAGAGCTGTTGTGATGGCAGTGATGAGTGGGAAGGTGCTGGTGGAGTGAAGTGTGAAGATAAATGCAAGGAGATTGGAAAGGAGTTTAAACGACTGGATGAGATTCGGCAGAAGAGCGCGAGGGCTGCGCTGAAGAAGAAGGACGACTTGACTAAGGAGGCTCAGCAATTGAGAGCTGGTGTCGAGATGAGCATTACGAGGTTGGAAAGCGAGATCAGGGCCCAGGAGATCAAGGCGGAAGAGCTGAAGAAGAAATACGAAGATGTGGAAAGAAGAGAGAGGGGCAAGGTCGTCAAGAGCAAAGGGAAGGGTAGCAAGGTTACAGTTCTGGCTGGTCTGGCGAAGCAACGGGTAGACGAGCTGAGGGAGGCTCTTCTTGGCACTATGGAGAAGAGTGATGCCTTGAAAGAGAAAGTCAAGCAACTTGAAGCTATACTTTCCACCTTCAAGGAAGAGTACAATCCTAATTTCAACGACGAGGGTGTCAAGAGGGCAGTCCAGGCGTGGGAGAACTATGCCGCAAACAAGGATCTAACTGGTGAAGACACTTCTGCGGAAGGTCGTGATCTTGAGGACATCTCAAAGCCAGATACCGAATCCGAGGGGATCAATTGGGCGGAATACGAGACGGAGGAGGAGAGTGACGTTGATGCTCGTGAGTATCCCACCCTCTTCAACGAACTAAGATGTTAACATATCCAAGTTTATAAATTTGAAGAATACCTTCCAGAATCGCTTCGTGCCTGGATCCACCAAAAGCTTGTCGATCTTCGTATCATGCTCGTTGAGAATGGTATCCTAGCCGACAATGCCAACTCGGGCAGCGAATCCAAAGCCGTCGGCGACGCCCGAGCTGCATATCAAAGTGTAACCGATGATTTAGGCATCAAGCAGTCCTCTCTTGGAGACCAGAAGAGCGATCTTACTAAAGACTACGGTCCCAATGATATCTTCCGCGCTCTCAAGAACACTTGCATCACCAAGGATTCCGGCGAATACACCTACGAGCTTTGCTGGCTTGATAAGACCAGCCAGAAATCCAAGAAAGGAGGCGGAAATACCGGCATGGGCAATTTTGTTCGACTTGACAAATTATTCGTTGATGAAGAGATTGGCGCGGATGGCAGAGGGCTCGGATCTGGAGAGAGACTTACGTTGATCTACGAAAACGGACAGCATTGCTGGAATGGACCGAATAGACAGACGACTGTGGTTCTCGGCTGTGCAGAGAAAGATGAGATATGGAAAGTCATTGAGCAGGAGAAGTGCAAATATAGAATGGATGTTGGGTCGCCAGCTGTTTGTGAGAAGGCTGCAGCTATGGCTGAGGCGGCAGATAAAAAGGATGAATTGTAAAATGTACCGGCATGTTAGTGTATAACAATCAAATCTGTTGTCAATTTATTTAGAGAAAGGTCTTTCCTCCACGTAGGCTAAGTTGTACCTTCCACCAGACCCCGTACCCGTATGCCTAGGTTACGGTAGAAAGTAAGACAGTATTACAGTATTGGCGAATTCAATCCATCCGTATCTCTCAGGACACGATCAAAGATTCCTACCGACCGATGTTAGAAGTTGCTTCCATGTCTCTAGTAAAAATATCCAAGAACCCTCTCGTTCTTTAAATTGATGCTCAAAGATGTATCAGTATTTCTGCACAACGATCCCCACTGTCAGTCGACATACTGGTGGCTATAGGGGTTTCATTTTCGAGTGCAGTATTGACATGAAAATAGGGACCGAAGGAGGAAGAGGCAAAGGGCACGACAAACACCAAACGTAAATGTGGGACGATTCATCATGCTATGTCCCTGGATCACTCTCTTTGCTCCATATAACCACCTCCGTTGTTGTTACATTCCTCTTAATAGTTTGGAAGACATCTGTTTTTGTTGAGAGTTACTATGAGCACAAATTTTTCTTGACTTGCTTCCAATGGCATTGTTCTAATCGATGTTGTACTCGATATTAGTACCGAGGCCTTTGCGGCTTAATAAAACTCAGGTTTTGGCTAGGAGAGCAAGTCTCCAGTTACTATCAAAAGATTCTCGAATTTGAGAGCAGTAAGGTAGGACATAGCGTTATACTACTGGAAGAGGATTGAGACTTTGCTCTTGATAATAATCGAGACGAATTTGAGAAACTTTCTTCTGGCTGCCAAAGATACGACACAGGAGTACAGAATTTCAAGAGTATAGAGATCCCGTTAAGCTGCGCCATAAGAAATTGTCCCGTATATCGTACCAAATAGCTCCAATCGTTGGAGCAGTCAAGAATATAGGAACGTAGTCCACGCATTCATACAGTGGTGATTCGAAGGATGTGAGTAACTAGGGTCCTTACCGTTTGCGCTCTTTGGGTTGAGTACCGTGTACGAGAGTCTTGGTCGGGAACCCTGACCCTGTCAAGAACCGGCATCGAATTTAACCTTGTTCTCCAACCGTTTACATGTGGCCCTCTTAGCAGAGGCAGAGGGAGTCCTTGACCGCTTCTGGTCGAGCAGTCTCTGCAGGTTCGTTAGCTGATTTGTCTCCACAGATCTCTCATTCCTTCGGAAAACCAGCTAATGCAAACTCCAGTAGTTCTAAACTTCCCGACACACAACACGAAATCACATAACAGCTCATGCTAGCACTTTGTCAACCGGGAATCCAGTAGACGCGCAAATCGTTTGCATTCATGAAAGTACACCTGAGCAACCCTTTGAAGTTGCTAATGTAGCCCTCACCCAACCAGAGCAACCGACGAAACATGAGCCCATGAGAAAACCATGCCATTTATTTCTTAGCAGCAGCTGCCTCATCAGCCTTCTCCTTTGCTCGCTTCTCACGCTTGCCTATGTATCTGGCCTCGCTTCTCGCATCTCTCAACTTTCTGTAAGCACCACCCTCGACAGCCTCAGGCAGCTCGCTCTTCTTAATCTCCTTAATCTCAGTATTGGCGTGGATGATTGGCAGACCAGTCTTGATGCTGCTGATCAGGTCCTTGGCACCAGAAACCTCCTCCTTGGATGCATCGCCCTTCTTGTGTTGGCCGAGCTTGCGGGGGAAGAGGATGAGACGGGATTGGTAGGCCTTTAGGCGGGCAACATTAACGGTGAGGGATTCGGTGGAGAGATTTTGGCGGCGGGAGTCAACGGAGATACCGATGGTGGGTGCGAGCTTCCGGGGGATACCAGCTTCCTGTATTTTTGTTAGATCCATTGATTTAACCTGTGTATCCTGGCATTCCATACCTTCAACTCAGTAAGGGTGAAACCACGTCCAGCACGAACTCGGCGGTTGTATTTGATGGTAGGGCATCGGACGATTGGTCTCAACTTGTCGATTGGTCGTGGGGCGACTGCTGCAGTTTTCGCAAGACGAGCATTGCGGCGTCTCAACTTGCGACCGGGCTGTATATCGAATTAGAGTCTCTTCTCCAACCTGTATCCTTTGTGCGCGTGTTTACCTGGTCGAAGTGAACTCGAACCCGTCGTTGCCAATCCTTGCGGAAATCTACCCTCAAAATCAGCATTCTCCCAGCTCCGGATTCGCAAAAGAGTGTCATTGAACATACGGTTGTGAGGGATCTGTTGGTTATGCTTGATTGCCATCGTGACGTTTGGGGGCAATCAACAGGTCGTTTGGCGTAAAGTTGTCGATGTTCAAGCTTCTCCAACGTCCTTCAAAAAATTGATTTCTCTACTGTGTGGTGGTAAGCGAGAATATTAAGTGGGGATAATATTTAGCGCCATATTCTATCACGTGCCTCGCGAACTCAACGACACAAGCCTTGAATTCAAATTCAAGGGTTCAAAATTATCTTAGTGTTGCACAATAGTTTCCTGTAATTATTTTCATCGTTTTACCAAAATTCTAACTACGTGATGGGAAAGCGTCACTTTGCTGCGAAATCATAGGTGCTAAGGTTTCATGAGGAGAGAAGAATTGCTAACACAAGATAGCTAATTTGTTCGATACCGTACTGGCTTTAGTCATGTTAGTCTGCTATTCCTTAATCTTCTATTCTCTAGTCTCCAAATTGCTGAAACTGATTGAGTAAATCAGACAATGTCGAATACTGGAAAGTCTCGGAAGTCCCGAATTCGCATCACTTCCTCAAGTCCACGCCTGTGTCCACGCCTTTGTCCTTCAGAGGGTTTAGTAATACGTCAGAATCTTCAATCTTGCAACTTTTCAAGCAATAAAACTTGTTTCTTCTGCAGTGCAACCTCCACGTCGAGACTGTAGACTCGCCCTTTGACCAAGTCTTTAAACATCGGATAAGATAAATGAAACTGTCTTAAAATTTATCGGAATTCCGAAGGATTCTTTGGACCGACGACTTCTCCCTATTCAAATTGACAAGGGCCATTTGTCACTCCATTCTCAAGTAACAGGTGGCGAAGAGCACGAAGCTTCGATAGAAGTCCAAGCCTGACATTCGACCGTCCAATATGCAACAGTTTATTCCCTGAGCCACCACGTCTCCCATTATGTTTCGGAATCTGCTATATATAATCTTGTGTAGTGTGTGCAACCATTGTTGTACATAATAAGATCGTCACTTTGGACCTATGAGTAGTTAATTTCTATGACCGAACCAGAAGTAGCTACGAGGTTTTGGATGAATTAAAAATAAATATCCTAGGAGACCTCGTTGTACTTGCTGGAAAGCCGCTGATGCGCGATTTTATTCTAGTTGACGAGGCTTTCATTCTCAGCACTGACATCTCCCACTAGCTCATTCCATGAATTTCTGTTCATATACTTCCAGAAAGACATCGAAATTACTCCATCAACTTTCTATATATAGCCAGTGAAACCCATATTTATCTACAGCTCTCTATAGTCTGACTCAAGAAAGCTCCTTCGGACAAACCCAGAGGCCGAAGACTGGTACATTAGATGGCCCTCCCCTAGCTCCACTGCACCTTCGTCCAATTCTCCGCAAATTCAATAGCTTCGAAACTGAATTCCAACAGATCCAACATGCCCCCCAAAGTCCAACGGCCCCCAAGACTTCGGGGCCATCTAAGTTCATTGATGCTCCAGTAATCAGTCCATATGACCGACAGCCTTCTGAAAATCCCAAGTTCGCCGAACTTGCCAAGTCCCCATCGAAAGATGTTGAGAATATGGCGTCCGATATGCAAGACCCAGGTCGGTTGCGTCTTCCAATCTCCTACCCTTCCTGCGAGATGTATGGCGACTACGCACACCAAAAGCACAAAGCCCAGTCTATCCAATACCTAGTACCAGCTAAAGATATTCGCAACCGCTTAGAGGCGCAAGGTCTCCGAAGAAGGGAGATGAGAACCTTTTAGTTGAGGCCTCGAAATACTCTCCCAGTTCGAGGACGTGAAAGAGTCCGGTATTGGGGCGAATTATGTCTCACCGCCCAACAGGCCTGTCAGATGAATGTATGCCGCACCAGCGTGAGTGGCAGGCCAGCTTCGGTCCCGTGACCTCAAATAAGTGCAAACACTGCAAACTTTCTTTCTCTGGCCCAAGCGCTCCGGATTCCCAATATAAATAAGCCGCCTCTCTCTCAACTTCTTCTTTTCCTCTTCATACTTACCTTGTTGAAAAGTATGTGCTTGAATATTCGTGGAAGACTAGGCGTAAAATGCGAAAATAATTTCCCGAGTTCTTGAAAATGATTTTGCAAGTCATGCTGCTTTTCCAAAAATCTGAAATACATGTCGATCACGTGCTTCGATTTGAAAACCATTTTCGGAATTTTGTTTTGTGTCTCCACTGGCAGTTTCTCTTTTACCAATAATGTAAGCCCATGATCCATGAGCCAGGGTCTGTCCTGATGCTGCGCCTTTAAATGCATTTTTGGGGCTGGTTGAGATTCGTGTTGACTGGCATTATTAAAAGGTGAAAGTAATCCTTCTCATGGTACATCTTTTTCTTCCCCCAACATCTTGCCCGCTCAGTTTTGTCATTATTCATATTTCGCTATCCTGAGCTTTAGTTCGTTAGCTTCTACAACTTCATGGAACCAAACCATTTGCCATTCCATCGTCACAATGCTCTCAAATCACCTCCACCTCATTCTCTGCCAAAGGGTTTGGATGGTTTAAGCCGCGCTACTCGCAATATTTATATTCAACAACGAGAATCGTGGGTCAAGTTCTCGTTAAATTCCCTCGATACACCGTTTGCCCAACCTACTCTGGAGAATCTTAAGAAATTCGTTTGATGGGAGGTATACCACGGCAAAGGCCAGGTCAATAAGAAACTTACATTCAACACGCTGATGTTCCGGCTCAATAAGACTATAACCGCAATCAAGCGAATTGATGATCCTGTTCTTCCCACGGGCGCACTACGTGATCTCAAACTTGTAAGTCTCCTTACGGAAATGTTTGAGAATGTTCTAATAGACTTTCTTCCAGTATGTCGTTAGCAATATAGAAGAGCTTGATATTGAGGACGTAAATTATATCAAAGAGACAATGACCTGGAGCGACATGCTACTGGTGATTCGGTTTCTTGTCGCATATGACAAACACAACTATATGGATGAGAGCAATCGAGGTCAAATTCTCTAGATCTTCTTGGTAATTGCCAACGGTGGTGAGCGGCCCAGAGCAATTATGCAATCGCAGGCCTATCGCAATGAGCCTACATCAGCGTTGTACTATGATATAAGCACGAACCGCCTTAAAACAGAGATATACGATTAATAGTGTCTCTAAGGATATACAGCTTTTCATGCGACCAACGAAAGTCTCATTGACAAACCCTCCAGAGTTCAAATTACGTATCCGTTATCACAATCGGAAGGGTGCACGACTTTCGGCCAAGAAGTAGTAAGTTTCTTTGTCCAAATAAAAATAGTAAAGAGATTCTAACTTGTCTTAGCCTTAACCAAACCTATTTCTCCCGCTCAGACACTCCCCATTGCCTCGTCTTTTGATTCTTGACTTTTGCCATTCGTGATAAGGCTTTTCAGAGCGTCTCAACGCTAGCAGAACTTTTCCAAAAGCACAACATTTCAGGCAGAGACACCCCAATTTTCTTTAAGAAAAGTATAGGGCATATTCCAATACTACGAAAGATGCTTCAGAATAGTACCATGTCGTCAGACCAACCATTGCCAGTGAGCGCTGTAACCTATGAAGCACAAAGAGTTCTCCAAGATATCGGATCTCACCAGCGATTCTCGTTCTACTCCATCCGGAGAGGGGTCGCTAATGCTCTTGCTGACTATAAGTCCCGATTGTCCGTTGCTCCTCTCATTATCTAATGACAAAGCTCCTCATGTATCTACAGGCCGCAGGAAGCAACTCCTGGGTCATAATGGTCCTGATGATGCGGTATTCAGAGACCACTGTCAGTCCAGACAGTTCACTTTAGACACGGGCAATTTGTACCACCAGGAGGAGATCTGCCCAGAGAAAGCCGATGCCTTATGTCCCACCAAGTTATCAAAAGAGGAGGCAGTCTCGTTGTATCAGGCTGACGATACACTCAAAAAGCTGGAGATTAGAGGGGATGTTACCAAGATCCGGAACAGGCGGAGCCTTCTTCGTCGTATCGGGCTACGGAACCTTCGCAGTAATTATTTCAAAGACAAGGAAGAATCCGGACTTGAAACTCTTCCCACGCTAGACCAGCTCAACGAACAGTCCGTACAGGGCACTACGGGCACAAGCTTCACTCTCGACAAGCAGGAACAAAACGGAGATTTCAAAGTCTACACAACGGATGTTCATGTCAAGCGCGCTGCTCTTTACAAAGCACTCTACCCTGACGGTGTGGCAGGAGGCTCTGCTCAAGAGGCACTAGAAGCTGCTCTTGTGAATTACCGTAGCGGCCGTCGTCCACTCACTCTACAATAAGAACAGTTGCTCATAGAGCTTCGACTTAAGTAAAGACTGTCTTGGACAGAAATTTTTGACCACTTTCCTAACCAGACGAGAATTATCCTAAGGAACGCCTACGACAGGTTAATCGCTCAGGACCCCTCTCTAGCTGAGGCTGAGACCAAGCTTGTGGTCCAGAAGCGGAAATTGATCAAGTTTGACCCCACTCCTGATGAGGCGGCATTACTCTTAGACCTCGAAACAATCAGCGCTTGATGTGGCTGGAGATTCGCAAGAATTTCCCACGATATAGCAAGGAGTCATTGACTTACCGTTATAAAGAACTATCAAAGAAAGAACAGCCAGCACATAACTTGACTTCGGAGGAGTTCGGAAAGTTGGCGGTATTAAGAGCGTCGAAATATACTTGGTCCCATATTGCAGACGAGTTTCCAGAGCATGATATACACGATCTCAAGCGAGCATTTGCTCGTGAGACCAGTAATCTTGTTTCCTTGCCGTCGCAGCAACGTCGATCAACATGTCCGCAGTCAGGTGAGAAGCGACGCAAAACCAGTCCAGAGTCATTCCCTGGCAGGAATACATCGTCTGCAACAATGCAGGATGAATCCAGTTGAAGTGTCTTCGTTATCTCAAGTGGAACTTGAGGATGGAGCTGGTCGTGCTTGCGCGTTTCAAACAGGCCGAGTGAAGCCAATTCAAGGATGATTGGGAGGTCTTAAGTAGCGATTGTACGGAAGCTTCTACTTTAAAGTCAGTTTCTCCGCCACTGCAAGCACGTGGTGAACGTCAAAGATTGGAGGCAATAGAAGGGACCTCTGAAAATGTTTGATTGTTGTGTAAGGCACTTCTACTTCAAGTGGGCTTCCATTTGTTTATGATAGTTGTTCTTAAAGGTCTTGCTGTGCAAGGCAAATTCCTTGAAGATGCGTGGCTGTGGACATAACTCAATGAGATTACGCCTTGTTTTTCTTCTTTCTTCTTTCAGCCGCATCAACGATATTCAATTTATTACCTGCCAGCATATTCCAAATTGGTGATTGGATTGAAATTGTATACGTCAAATGCTACTCGGCCAGTTCGGCGTCCCGTTACGCGCCGCAGGCGCTTAGGCTGGGCAATGCAGCGTCCTTAGTGGACAGAAGGTAGTGGACAGAGGATGGTCGGCGCCAAGCAACTCGTTCCGGCGCCTTTGAATGGCTATTTCGACTAGGCAGCATGTTTTGACACGGTCCGAGGAAGCCTACTGAGCGGGTAGTCCAGTAGAAATAGGGACGAGCTGTTTCAACTCCACTAGTCCCAAGTTAGGGTTCACACCTAGGTATATCTAGTAAACTCTATCTACTATATAAATTTATATATGTATAAGAGCGTAGAGTGTGTATAATTATGCCAGGTTATCTAAATCATCTAAATCAAAATCCGTATCCTAAGTATATACTTCAATCCCCCCTATTACCTCTCGTTGTAGAATACTCCCTATAATTGTAGCTATATTATCAAGAGCATCGTTTTTATATATCGATGAGATGCCCCCCATATGTGCCCTTTCCCTTCGAGTTCTGGGCTCATATCGATATGTCCGGCTATAATCCGTGCCATTATAAGGGCAGTAGAGGAAGGCTGATTTAGCCCTGAGTTAACAATATAATTTATCCTTGTGTCTATATACAAATTAGTATGGGTAGGCGAGCTTACTAGGT